>OY282640.1:53033979-53698979 GCA_958299015.1 Tetanocera ferruginea | reverse complement strand
TTAAATAAAAAAATTTTTCTGATCGGTCACCACCTCTCTGCAGACAATGGCAAACCTCAGAGAGTAAATAATGCCATGTAAAGCTTCTTGAGAACATGAGTCGTTCGGAGTCGGCATAAAACATGTAGGTCCAGTTCTCGGTTAATTGTGTGCAAACATTTAATAACACACACGACACAATTGATCATAAGAAGCTCGGTCAAAGTCCTTTCAAGGGCTGAAATGGCCAATTTGTTTTTGTTTTTGTTTTATAATTTATAGTTTCTCAATGGCACATTGCAGCATATCTCACGCACATCACAGCACAATTTCTGGCTTTCGAAAAAAAATGTATTTCGGAGCTAACTTTATACAAAAAAGCGCCTTAGCAAAAAACTACCATTACAATAAAATTATTTTAAAAAGCTAAGCACACATCGAGCTTATTACAGCATGTTCTTTTTTAAATGATTCGAAATAGGCAGAGCTTATGAAATCCACATAAAACCACTCAAAATTTTAATGAACCTTATATATTTCATTTTATTTTTCATTTTATCCAAATGTGATCAGACAAATGCCTCGCAAATGCGAACATCCTTAAACATTATTGCTACCCAGAATAGGTATTAATAACAAATCAGTGACTTTTTATCATCATTTCAAACAGAGATAAGGAGCGTTTTTAGGAATTTTTTACAAAGACAAAAACTCACCTGTATGGTTTGCCGCTGATTCGGCTGTGATGCTACCGAAACGGGTATGACACGACCAACACTAGTCTTGCCCAGCACTAGTCCAGTGGCAGATAGTGTGCCTTGCTGGCCCTGACGCATGACTTGTTGAATCTGCTGCACGGTCACAGAGCCAGGCAGTGATTTTGAGTTTTGTATGTGCACCAACTGGGTTTGAACGCCACTGTTACCGGTCGTCTTTTGCACTGTTGTGGCAACACCTACTGTAGACTGCACGCCTTGACCAGTGGGAACGTTTCCGATTTGCTGCTGATTAGCAGCTGCAGCTGAGGCCTGCGCTGCAGCCAGTTGAGTCATTTTACTTATTTTGCGCGGTTGTGCTATGGCTAAATGCTGCTGCATATGTAGCTGACGCATCTGCGACTGATTGGCCATGGTAACTTTAATCTGACCGCCGGGTTTTAGATGGGAGAGCGCCATGTTGACGGTTCCTTGCTGTTGTCCTGTGGCAATAGCAATTGATTGGCCGCTATTTGCCACCGTGCCCGAGGATGTTTTGACGAGGGTGGCGATTTGATGATGACTAACTTGCTGTTGTTGTTGCTGCTGCTGGGTATTGCCAGTGGTTAAGACTGTGCCTTGTTGTTGCTGCTGCTGTTGTTGTTGTTGCTGTTGTTGTTGCTGCTGCTGCTGTTGTTGTTGTTGTTGCTGCTGCTGCTGCTGTTGTTGTTGTTGCTGCTGCTGCAGTTGTACGTTACTGTTTGCAGGTGCTGTCGTAAAAATCTGACCTTGCTGCAGCACCTGGGCCTTCTGATGAGCTCCAATAACCTGCCGCTTAACAAGCAACATTTCATTGTCAGCCACCTGACGCGCTATAGCCTGCTTTGCAGCAACTTGTTTGATGAATTGAGCGCGCCCTTGATTGTGCGCAACTTGCACTGTAGCCACGGAGGTGACAACACCGCCAGAAGAGTTTGCAACATTGGCTCCTGAAACAGTTGCCACGGCCACCTTTTGACCCTGCTGCATTTGTACTG
This sequence comes from Tetanocera ferruginea, assembly GCA_958299015.1. Classification (NCBI taxonomy): domain Eukaryota; kingdom Metazoa; phylum Arthropoda; class Insecta; order Diptera; family Sciomyzidae; genus Tetanocera; species Tetanocera ferruginea. The sequence continues at coordinate 53,697,268 of OY282640.1, read as the reverse complement.
TGCCAGGCCCAATGTTGCCTTGTATAATAGTGCCTGATGAGTTGACAAGTGCCGTTTGTCCGCTAGCTGTCTGTACCACGGTTTGGCCACCCTGCCCGGCTTGTAGCACTTTCAGCTGTTGTCGCTGGCGATAGAGTTGTATTTGCGCAGGTTGATTAGCTCCCCCGGCGGCAATTTTTCCCGTTTGTTGCAGCGAACTCACGGGAATACCTTTAGTCACAACCTGTTGCGTGCCGCCTGGCATAGATGCCAGACGTAGTTGCGCTGCCTGGAATTGTGCGGGTGTTACATTCTGCCCCAATGCAGACATTGATACAATGGTAGGACTCTGGTTGCTAGGCCGCTGCTGCAATACAACATCTTGTAGCGTGCCTGAGGAAGCAGCAACAATACGCTGCGCACGCAATGCCGATGTATTTAGAGTGGTCACCGTCGTGTTTGGTTGTATGTTGGCCGATGTAGTTAGCACTGTACCCACAGTGGCCAACTGCGAAACGGATACAACCTGTGGCAGCGATTGTGAAGGTATCGTCTGTACAATGCTGCCCATTTGGGAAGAGCTGGATACAATTGTTTGTGGCGTTATGGAGACAATTTGAGCTGTAGATGATTGATTGGCTATGTGGTGCTGCACATTGGAGGAAATAGTTTGCACCGGTGTAGATAAGACGACAGATACAGATGCTGGAGCGGCCACCAAGTTGCCACTTGATGATTGCTGCAGTTGCAGTTGTTGAGCGCCAGCGGCTGCTTGTTGTGTCAATTGTTGCATCTGACCCGCAGTCAGCAGGCCGCTTTGTGGCGCAACTATAGCTTTGACTATTTGTGTCGCCGGCTGAGGACCGCCGGCAGTAGCGCGCAATATTGCCTGGCCTTGAGTAAGTGGAGTTTGAACAGCTTGTGTGGGTGGGTGCTGTTGAGCTGATTGTTGCTGCATTACAATGGCAGTGGCTGCTGTTTGTTGCGGCACATTTGAAGTATGTTGTATTTGAATCTGCTGAGTAGTTCCAGGCGCTTGTGTGACAACATTTTGATGCTGTTGTAGCTCTTGATGCTGTTGCGTTATCTGCGTCGCTGGCTGTTGATTGCTGGATGTACTAGCGGCTGTGGGCTGTGGCGGCGGTAGATGACAACGCTGCTTTTCACGCATTTTGTTTGCTTTCATTATGGCTATGTTCAATGGCGATATCGGCTGATCATAGTTAGAGATGCCAAACTCTTGCAGCACTTCAGCATGTTTGGGATTCATTGGACTGGGTGCGCTAAAATGACGCTTCGGCGGTGGCGCTTTCTTCAAGTACGCCGACTTTATGCAATCGAATCGCATGCGCATTAATTTGATAAAACTCATATTATTGTCACCAACATACATCTGAGCAGTTTTAAGAGAGCGTATTGGACCCTTGATAGCTGACTTCATGGCAGTTTTCATTTTCTTATGCTTCTTGGGGCTCTCGACTATTTTGCCCTCTTCACGTGGCAAAACGACTGTCTCATAACGCCAACGACATTGCTTGGGTGAACGATATGTCTTGGAATTAAGATTAACAACATCTGCTACTAGATCCCAATTGGGCGTATGTCCTGGTGACAGTGGCATAAGATTGCAAGGCAAACCCTGCATATTGGCCAACACATAGACCATGGCGACATCCTCATAGATGGCCCATTCGATCATGCTTTCCGGTTCTGTTGGCGGTTTTTGCAAAATTTGTGGTTTAAGGCCTGGTATCTGCACATTGGGCTTGAAAACCCCACGATATCGTTGCAGCTTAAGATCCCGTCGTATTTTAGCTATAGCCGGTGAGGGACGATCGAATAGTGAGCGTGGCGCAAAAAAGTTGTCTTCTTTGCGTATTTTTGACGGTCGCCTATTGCCGTCCAACATAAAGCCAGCGTCGGAACGTGAACGTTTAAAATCTCTGCGCACATATACCGGTGGAAGTTCTGTATCGGGAATCACCTCGGTCTCATACATAAAACTTAAGGAATAATCGATGTAGATATCGTTGTCGTTTTGTGGAGGAGTCGGCGGGCACCACATCTGCATAAGAGAAAGAAATACAAATAATATGTTAGTTTTGAGAAAGTAAAAAGGTGATTTCAATATTTAAAAATTAAAAAGAACTCAAATAGTTGGATTCATTGAATTGCTTTTAAAAAATATAGGTTTTACGATAAAGGAATTAAAGCATTAAATAAAGTAAATTAAAAAAAGCTGAAGTTTTATAAATTGTCTGTTATTAAAAATGTCAGTTATAATTTTGTCTTGAAATTACTAAATTAGAATTAAGTCAAGTAAAGGATATAGAAATAACAAAATCTGTTTATAGGGTCAGTAAAATTGGATCAAACAACTGTCGGGTCTAGAAATTATTGCTGAAAAACTGTAAATATTCTTAATAGCTTTATGTCTTTAATAAATGCATTTGAAGTTCTTATCATTCTACCTTGTGAAAAATTAAAAAAGATAGCAAAGTCAGTTAAGAGCCAAAACCTTCAATTCGCTCCAATAATAACCGAGACATGAGATAAAGGAAAGCAATCCTTAAATATGGAATTAGTATCAAAACAATAAAATTGCTTAAATCGAGAGAAAAAGAAATCAAAAGTGAAAAATATGAATTTTAATCTTCAATAATTGCATTATTCTGTTTTTTTAATAGCTCATCCTACAATGTATTCCTTAACGACCGTTGCAGAATTGACGCGTGAAGGGGTGTAATGATTGCAGTTAGAAACAATCATTCTTGTTATTTTATTGTTCAACCATCTCACGATCCTCTTACCTCTATCAATCTTGATGTAGATCAATTAATTGTTAAATTTCTTTTCAATCTGAGTCGAAAAGATACATCTTCGATATACATCGAAGAGTGCTTTAGAACTTTATAGCATCCATTTAGAAAACAGTCGTTCTCTGCTTGATTTAACCACTTTTCAACATGTTGCACTTACCAGAGACTTTAATTTAGAAACCATTTTTGGGGAGTTTGATTCTGATGAAATAAATCTTATTCCTTTAAATTTGGACAATTATATCCAATCTGTCCTTGTAGGCTTTTATAGTCAATATGGCTTAGTTCAAAATAACAATATTGTAAATCTGGGCAATCTATTGGACATAATTTTTATTGATAAGGCCTTGCAGTTAGTATCGAGGTCCCTACAACACCTTTTTTTTAATAAAATGCTTCACCATGTTCCTCTTTTAGTCGAATTTTTTGCAATTTTTATTAGAAGCCTCATTTTTATAGTAAACTCAACTTTTATGCAATGATTAGTAATCTACAAATGGTGAATTAGAATGATATCTTATCTGAAATAGATTTCAAATAATTAAACGAAAAATTCTTAACCATTAAAAGTGAATCGATTTGTTTATTTCTTCGTAAAAAAATTATTAATTCCAACAATTATCCGCCTTAGATTAATAAGACTTTCAAACTTGAAAAATGTAAAAAGTAAAGCCTACAGCGGTACAGGAAATCGAAACACGATATTGAGCTCAAATCAATTATATAAAAAAAAATTTAATGGCCTGCCTAGTACCATATTTTTTTCTGGATAGCTCCTCTGCTGATCCTCGTACAAATTGTCATTTTTTTTTTTTTAAAAAGATTATTTTAAATATATATTCTCTGATATATTACCATTCCGCTAATATAATGCGGATATAATATAACTTAATGCGGTTTTAGATTTTAGGTATGTTTCTTTTGACGAATTAGACGTGCCAAAGTAATCTGAAGACTTAGAAAAAAATTTTATCTATTCCTCTTTTAAAAATGTTTACAAAATCTGGAAAATTTTGCATATTATTCCTAACCTTAAGTCCCTAAATAAGGACCTAAATAAGTCCTTAACTCATTTTAGTCCGCTGGTAGATTTCCCGACCACTGACTTTAAAACTAATTTCTGAAAAAAATATTAAAAATATTTTTAAATTCTTTCTGCAAAGACATAATTTGGTTAAATGGAAATTCAGAAAATAAATATAAATTTCAAAATTTTCCATTTTACATGAACAGGTAATATTTTTTCCATAAATTAATTTTAACGTTAGTGGTCGAAAAATCGACCAGCTGACTAAAATGGGTTGAGGACCCAAAATAGAAAATCTGTAAATATAGACCTAAACGTAAAATTTCTTCGAATCTAAATTGTTAGAAAAAATTATGTATGATTTTATTTCAATAAAAATTATATTTCACTTAAAAATATATTAGCTGGTCAGCAACATGATTTTAGAGCCGGAAGATCAACTAACTGTAACAAATCTAGTCATTTTCTGCAATTTCGTAATCTAGTTACGAAAATCGTATACAAAGTGATGTCAACTTTACCGATTTTGCAAAGGCATTTGAGTTGAGAATACCAAATAGTAACACTCAATACCTCCAAATCTTTCCCTATTAGAATCACCTCAGGTGTACCTCAGGATAGAGTACTACTTGACGCCTATTTTATTCTTCATAAATGATCTATTTAATTTTTCAACGATTGTGCGCTCTTACAGGTAGATGCAAATGCTGTGGCTTACTGGTGTGATCTAAATAAACTTCCTTTCAAAATTTCTAAATACCATTGCTTTTCCGTGTTTAGGACGAAGATACTTATAACCGGAACATGCTCGATCAAATCGTCTTCTAGAAGTAGGCACCTTTAAAAAAAAACTTGGTATCGTGACCCTCGAATTAATTTCACTCTTCACATTGACTATATTTTTTACAAATTTTTTTCAAAAGTCAAAAATTTTTATCTATTATCGGACATGTCCAACCAACTTCATTTTAGCTACACGAACGATACTGCATGTGCGTCGACATGACAGGTCCATCCGACATGTAGTATCGTTTGGGGTGGCCTTATCAATTAAATTAGGGATAATTGAAATGCCTTCTTATGGTTTGCTTTAATAAACATTGATTCACTTATAAGTGGTCGCAAGAGCTTTTCTGTAATTTTCGTTAGACTTTATTCATAATATTGATTCTATTGCTCTAGCATACTTGATATGATTAATTTGTTTGCATCAATGCGATCCCTTCGGAAACGATTTCTCTTTTGTGTGCATCTTTCCCGTTGCATCAGAGAGGTTAACTTCATTTTAAAATTTATTGATTTATTTATTGTTTCTAGCATAATTTGACCCTAGTTCTAAGACAGCGCTATAGAACCTGGATAGGTGTTAATTGTTAATTGTTTTGTATTCATGTTGCTTTTTTTTTTTGTTCCAATAAAAATTTTTTGTATGTAATCGCAAATAATTAAATGTCAATTAATTTAAGTAGTTCGTAAGAGTTTGTAGGTGATAAGCGCCTGGAACAAGGTGGTCGCAGCCAATAAGCATCGAACTGACAAAAACTTGGTTTTTAAAGGTTTTTCCTATTATAGGCAACTATAGGCAACAGGTAAAGTTTTAAAGATTTGAAGTGCATGCCAGTCACTCCTTCCATGGAAATAATGTCGGCGATTGTATTATTATAGAAGTCAGCGTAGTCAATCAAATTAGTAATTATAAGAAATGCCTCCAAGTGTTATAAAAATAAATAAAAACTATGGCTATGTATGGTACAATATAAGAATCTGACCGCGAGTGGGGCAAGAAACATATTTTTTATGGTGTGATATACATCTACTTGTTAAAATGACAGATAATATATAATATAATAATATAATAATAATAATATATTCACAAGATAATAGATATTTTCTCAAGATTTATGTGATAAGAGACGAAACCTCTCATTGAATTCATAGGACATCTCAAAATATCCATAATTATTTAATTATGACTTCCTCCTCACTGTTTGAATCACATGACCACATTTTTTACTCTTTTTAGTATTGGGTATTTATTAAAATTTCGTGTTTCCAACTTGTTACTATTTTAAAGAGACTTGCAAGACTGTCGAAATTTTTGACACTTGATCACAAGCTACAAGTTTCAAAATAAGTTTTAAGAAACAGAATTTAATTTCTCTTGTATTACAAGACTTGTATTTTTTGAGAAACAGGCCCCAGAAGTGAAATTTCCAAACAACTAAACAACGATTTTCGATGTCGTTAGGTTGTGAAAACTGTAATTTTCTATTAAAATAGCACCCACAATGACAGATATATACAACGAGTATTGATCGCTAACTTTTTGGGAATTCCACTACAAAAGCATTATAAAAGAAAACTTAAAGGAATATCTATAAAAACCTCATAAGAATTCTAAGGTTTGATTTTACTACAGTTAAAATTTGCGGAAATTTTTAAACTATCGGCATTATTTAAGACTTTTTTGAACAAGTAAAACAAATAGTACTTTTTAACTAGTTTAATCGCACCTAGCAAATTGATTTGGAAATGGAATGGCAGAATTTCTTAGCTTGCTGGGAAATCAAGCTGCTAACATTGTAATCAATTGCTACTAAAATTTTATTCATGATTTTAGCGCTATCATGATTTTCTACTGCACTCTGTAAACTTTTAGGTATGAAATGAAAGATATTTTAATCCCTTTACTAAAAAATTTCCTTAAATAATAACTGTACTGTAATTTGGGCACTCTTGTTTTTCCAACAACTCGTTGTTTTTCTGATTTTTACGGTCTGTTCTGCTTTTTGCAAGTCTGTAAATTATAACGCTTTTAAACTATTTGAATCATCGCACTGGTAGTTCTTCCCTTTTGGTCAAAACTCATATATATATTGAAGGGTTCCGCTTAATAAATGCTGATTTCTTTTTTCCAACTGAGGATAACCTGCTGCTTTTTTCAGCCTTTATTTTATTGAAATGAAACTTCTTTAGCCGCGTATATAACATACGGCGAACGAACCGGGTAGTAAAACTGATGAAACGAATGAAACGGCGGCGGATTTAGGTGAATTTAGGTGAATATGGTTGAAATTAGGTGTTCGAAACACCTTATAAATTCGAAGCAAAAAAATTATCAAACAATGGTTTGAGTCCAAAATAACATATCAAAGTTCGGACTCAATCAACAAAGTTTTAGACCGTACTTTTTGAAGGTGGAATTTTCAGCTAGATACGTTATGCTTCAATTTCCAACCGTGACACCTTACGCTGGAGTTTTCAACCAGTATGATTCAATGGCCAATCGGATGCACTAAGATTATCTAAGGTCACAGGCGGGTTATTGGCGATTTCCTGGATTCCATGAATCATTTGGACAAAAAGGGATGAATCTATGGCCAATAGGATGCAATAGGATTTTCTGATGTCATTCACAGGTGATCATTGAAACTTTAATGGATTCCATTTTTAAGTACATTTTTTTACAAGACGAACTCAATTTATATTGATGATGATGAGAAATGGGTTCATTACATAACCCTTAGCGCTAAAAACCATACGGGCTACGCTGCCCTGCCATACGCAAAAATCGACGCCAAAGCCCAATATTCACAGTGACAAGGTCCTTCTCTGTGTTTGGTCTCTGTATTTGGTGGGGCCTTGGTGTAATATACTAGCTAGGTGAACTATACTAGCTAGGTATAGTAACTAGGTGAAACTATCACATGGCAACTCTACCGAACTCAATTGATGCGTTTGAACCGAGCATTGAAGCAAAAACGTCCCGAATGCTGCGATCAAAGGCACAACAAGGTAATTTTGGAACATGACAACGCTCGGCCACATGCTTCGCAGCCGGTCAAAACATACATTGAAACGCTGAAATGGGAATTCTTACCCCTACTTTGATGTTTTTGATTGTTTTCTTTGATGACGCATGACCTTGAGGATCAGCACTTTCGCTCTTTTAAAATAAACTTACATCTTTTCATGGCTTTATATGAAAAAATACCTTTTTAGTAAGACTAAATTTAAAACTCTCTACTTTTTTGGGTTTAAGTTTCACTTATTCCGTGCGTGGCAGTCACAGACATATTTTTTTTCTGTACAGTTATTGTGCAAAACTTTCTTGCGAGTATCTTTAGAAACACGTCCCATTTTCGAGCTTAAAATTAAAATAAAACAAATAAAGATTTTTTCGACAGCTGAATATAAGTTTTTATATTGTTTCTGGCTTTAATTTACAGGTCCATGTTTAAACTCTACCTTCTCTCCTGTTACTCACTTCATGGCACCTTTTCTTTATAAATCGTAAGTTTTGACAAAAAAACCCATATATTATAACTTATTCATGACTTGACTTATGAATTTCCCCTCCAATCTGTCGGCACTCTCTTCTCTAAACACCTCATCTTTGCCACTTTCTCTTCCTTTTTTGCATTAACTAACTCTAGGCATTTTTCCTTAAGAAAAAGTATTTAGATCAACATAACCGCTAGAATTCATTCACCCTAAAGTTACATATATACGAGTGTTTATGAGTGAACGTAGAATTGTTAGTTCTTAGATCAAGTTTCTTGAATGATTGAGTTGCCATTAAAAAATGGCATTTTAATATTTGTCTGCATATTAAATTTTTGTACCAGTCCTTTTTTCAATACAGTCCTTGAGTCTAACTAAAATAGGTTCTATACACTAGACGTAACCATAAGTTTTTCTTATAAGCTATAATTATAAGCTTTAAGCTTTAAAAGTTTTGTAAACTTACCGGCATTTCTTCCAATGTGTTGTCAGATATCCAGACCTGTACATATCCAAAGCGAACGTCAGTCACACGCAAAAAACAAAGCAACAGAGGTTTAAAAAGGATGAAGAGCGAGCATCGCGCGTATTCGAAAAAAATAGGAAAAGAAAAAAAATTCGATAAATATTATTTTCCTTTGAATCTGTTTTGGTGTTTAATTAATAGCTTAAATGTAGATAGGCGGTAGAGGTAAGGTAGGTATTGTTTTGATGCTAGCATTGCCACTATTTGAAAAACAGACAGTGAGATTGAGAAAAAGAGGACAGGGAGCAGAAGATTTTTGTATTAAATTAAATTTTATTTAGCCTTCATTTTTAAAAAGTAAGAATAACAATTAAAATCTGTGGCCGTTTGGAAGTGGTAAAGCAGTTGCACTAACCATAGCTAGATAGAAAGTAAAGAACTAAGGCTTTAACGGCGCAACTGTTTTGGTGCCAAACTTAGATCTATTATTTACAAATAAAAGAAAAAAAATGTACTAAAATAAATAGTTGAAAAATAAAGTAAATTGCCATTTACCAAGCTGTGTCGTTGTGCACGTGCGACACTTTCTTTTTATGTTTAAAGAAGTTTTAAGTTGCAAGTTAAAAAAGTTTAAAACGTTGATAAAATTGTTGAGTTTTTTTTTACTGAGCTAAAAATTAACAAAAGACACCAAAACAGATCCTATTGACAGAAAATAATATAAAAAAATTGAAGTTTCTTTTCATTTTTTTTTTTGTTTTTTTTTTAGTAGATGGATGCGCGATATATGCCTGCCATTGCTTTAGGTTTTTTTTGCATTTTTTTTTTCTATTGCCAAACGTGATTTTTGCAAAGGGCCAAAGATTACAAATTGTCAAACTTGCTTTTTTTTGTACAACTTGAAGTATAAATAAAATTGAAATAACAACACGTGTGGGAAGAATAGGATTAAATATTTTTTAATTAACAAACTTAGTTGTGTTTTATTTTCATTCATTTCTGCTTCTGCTGTTAATTTAAATTTAATTTTTTTTTCTTTCCTTTTTTTTTTTTGTTAAATTAAAGTAGAGGACGCAGTTTACAGCACAGACGTCATGATCAGATTTTTGTTGGTTTTTTTTTTTGTGTTTTTTATAATTTACAATTAAATTTTATTTTAAATAAATACTTCATAAAATTTTCTGGATTCATACAAAGTTGTTTTGCTATTATATACGCATTATTTATTATCAAATTAATCCCGCAATTTAATTTGGGGAAAGTCCAAGATGTTAACAATAGACCAAAACTACATGTACATTAGTTGAATGCGCCATTTTTTTTAAGAATAACAAAAAAACATGTGCTGCGATGTTTCCTATATGTGCTAACATGTGCTGCATTAAAAATAAGCAAAACTATGGAATGATTTTTCGAAAGTAAAATTAGCTCCGTCATTAAATTATTCAGACATTCCGAAACTGTGCTGCGATGTGCTCGGATTCAGCGCAAATAATGCAGAAGATCATAAATACACTTTTTAAGATGCCAGATGTACTCATTTTCGGTTCACTCGTGGCTCTCTTGAACAAATTATTTACATCTTAAAATTACCAAATGTTGATATTTTTTAAAATTTATCCATGGCACAATTCGGGCCATACACAGCACAATTTTGGAATAACTAAAAAGGAGTTGACGTTGCAGCTTCAAACCACTCATCAAAATCATGCTTCTATTATTTATTTTTTTTAAAGCGGCGCTTGCTAGCACACATTGGGCACATTGCAGCTCATATTTTTTTTTTCAATGTATTAAAAAGGCGACTAATTTATGCACACCAAAACAAGACTTTCATTGAATCAATTAAAATAAACTTAAACCAAAACTATAAATAATGAAATCCTGTCATAATGTATTCATTAAAATTAATTATTAATTATTAAAATTATTTAATTTCTAGGCATATCTAATTCACATTAAGTTTAGTAATTCATGTTATATTTATATTTACAGAGACTTTAAATTTATACATTAAAAATACATAATATATATATATATATATTACTATATACCGCGCCAAGCCTGTGCCTGTTTATTGGTGGTCAGATGGGTAGATGAGAGATGAGCATTTTACAATAACAGTGGCAGAATAATAGTTAATGAGATTAAAACAAAACGTATTCATGCCATGTAATAAAAAGAAAATAAAGCATATTTTTACAGTTTAAATTAAAAGAGACATTGAATTTAAATTAAATTAAAGGTGATAATTCCCAGTAAAAAGTAATCAAAAACGTACAGCAATGTGCAGCAGTTGGGGGGGAGGGGGTTAGATCATAACTCATGACTGAGTTCACAATTGACATCGATAACTAATACTGAAAGGAGAACGCTTGGACGCTTTATTAGCTTGCGTGTTATCATGATGGACCGTTTGCCAGAATTGTGGTTGATTTAGGCGTTGGCGACTCTGTGCCGCTGTGTTCACTGCCACTGGTGGATGCAGCAACATCCATTTGCTGCAGCACAACTTTTGGTGCTTTAAGCAGCCAACGATGTAGCGTGTTAGTGTTGGAACTATTTACTTTGTGAGCATTACTAGAACCAGCATGACCAGCGTTGACTGCAGCATTCGCTAGACGTTTGAAATTTTTACGCTTGGCCGTGGTTTTGTTTGGAGGTGGTCGTAAAGCCGAAAAGCCTCTGCCCTTGCTTTTTTTGTCTTCATTGACCAGCGTATTTTCCTCTGCATCTTCAGTGGCCGAAGTTTTCAAAGGATCTTCTTCTTCCTCTATTTTTCTCTGCTTTTCAGTCTCTTTTCTATACTTTGATACATGTGGCTTTACTCCAGGCAGCACAGGACTTACATCCAATGTCCATAGATTTATTTTAACAGAGCCGCGCGAACGTGTACGCGGACTATTCACATCGATTTGATTTGGTTGAGGTGTCAGCAACGTGGAATTGCCAGGCGAACGTGTTAGAGAACGCTGACAGCGCACTGTGGAGACGGGAGTAACGCTCTTCTTCATTGTCGAATTGATTTGTATCATACTTTCATGTTCATCGGTGTCTGATTCCTCGGAAACATTATAATATGTCGAATTAGTTGTGGCAGTATCATGAATTTGCGCATGTGCATCCCATACATCCATGCTATTGGAATTTGTTGTTGTCTGCTCGTCAATTGAGCATTTACTCTCAGGCGTTATGGAATTTTCGGGCTCAACTTCTTTTTTAGCTCGCTCTCGCGTTCTTGTGTTTTTATTTTTATCAGCTTTCGTCTCTCTTGAATGCGCTTCATTGTCAGAGTCGGCCGAATTATCAGCGGAGCATTCGTCATCATCGGCATTAGTAGCAGATTCATCAGCTGTAGACTCAGCATAAGAAATTTTACGCTTCTTAGTTGGACGCTCTTCCACTCGAGCAGAATTAACTTTCTTTGGACTATTTCTCAAAAGGCGCGTATTATTTAAAGTTGTTCTACGTGGCGGTAATTTTTTAGTTGGTTCCCTTTTAACAGGCGTCGGACTTAATTTACGTTTTTTCAACGCCAGTGCACCACGTGCCTTCATTAATTTTCTGCGCTTCTTGGATATGCTTAACAATTTTTGATTCTTAACACCTGTACAGCTCTTAACGGGCGCATTTTCTGTACTTTCTGAATTTCTTTTTTTGTCCGGCGACTGATTCTGTGCAAGGTAGGACTTCTTCAATGACAAAGCATTTAAACTGTCATCACCAGCTTCTCCTCCTAACGATGCTGCTGCTGCAATAGATGTACGTGTTGTCTTTCTAATAGGATCTATCACGTTGTTCGACTTCTTATGTGCAGCAGCCAACTTATTCTTGTTATCACTGCCACTCTTATTATAAACTCTATCTCTTCCTTCTCCTACATCACCACCTATACCATTCTTACTAATACTTCTACTTCTACAATTTGTTTTCTTGTTCATTAATACACTCTTCTTATTTGGTCTCAACTTCTTCTGTCTATTTGATAGTCTAGCTGCTGCTGCTGCAGACCTTGATTTAGTCGCAGCAGCTGCAGAATTAGCATTAAATTTCTTTAAAACTTTTTGATTGTTCCGTACTAATTTCTTAGAGTTAGTTTTTGTTTTCATTGAACGTTTTATAAGTGCTTGACTTGTATTAACCTGATTTGTTGCATCCTTCCGACTGTAGGTGATCATTTCGTCAGCTAGCGCTTCATGTTTGAGCATTTCTTCTTCTTTCAGTAGCGCTGCTTGGCGATTTGCTTCCCATTCACGTTTTTGTGCTTCAAGTTCTTCCTCGGCCGCACGTAATTGTTCTGCAGTCCAGGCAGCACCAGTTTCTTCTACGAAACGCATTGCGTATCGCTCGATGGGAGAGAGCTTAAAAAGAGATAAGTGAAAAAATTAGTGGTTGATCAATTTGAGCCATTTAAAGTAAGTGCCGAAACATAATAGAATATAAATAATAAATATATTAAAACATTTTTTGAAATGCAATTCATTTCGCACATGATCTCAATATATTGATTAGGACATGAGCACATAAGCTCAGTTAAAGCAGACAAATTTAATTTGGATCTTAACTCAGTTTGGAAAGAGACGACTTTACAGCCAACATTAACTATTATTGTGAAATATAGCAGTTCTGACACGAGCAAAATTTTGATGGATTTTTAGTGAGGGATATATGTGGAGATATTTTCATTTCTTAGAAAAAATCCCCCAAGTGGCGAAAAATTTTCCTTCGCTTATTCTGGCGATCACTGGAAGATCGCTTTTTGAAAAATCATTCAAAATCATGGCAAAATCTATCATTGGAATATGTATGAAGAAGGCGGCTCTACAAAATCGTAAAAATTAATCAAAGAGTTTAACTGGTAAAAATTCATTGAATTGGGACAGGACAACGTCTGTTGTTGCCGTTACTTTAAATTATAAAACAACTTGTAACGTTCAATAAAGATGCTACACAAAAAATAGCTGAGAACTCCTAAAAGCGATTCGTTTGCCACTCTTGTCGTTGGCGCATTTCCCCGGCGAACCGCTTTTATAGCTTAAATTTGGCGATACCCGGAATCAAAAGAGCTCGCCGGCGATTTTATCTTCTTCCAAGAGATTCTGAGACGTTTGTATATGTTTGTAGGAAAGAACGTGAGTTAGCAATGTACCCTGTGTATGGGTCACTTTATAAGCAGTGACATAACGTCAAGTTAAACAAAGTTAATATACTCTGACCTCCCCCTGTTCAGGTTTAGGGTACAAAAATTAGCTATTTGTCACTGTACAAGGAAGTACATAATCCCAAAACTAAAAATTGGAATTATGCCTTTTGGAGTTATGTCACGTTACCTAAATTTTAAATCAGTATTAATTCTTTGTGGATTTTTCTTTGTTGTAAAAGGTTGTTTTTGCCTATTTTACTTCGATTTCTTAGTTGATATTTCTGCTTATTTAAGCTAGATGTATTATGGAAATTTTTCTAAAGAATTCTTCCAAGAATCTTGAAATAAATAGAGGAATTTGTTATGACTCACGATCTCTCAGAAACAAAAGCAATGTTCTTAAATATCATGAACAAAAACACTTCGTTGCAATCGTTGTTGGTTTGCTCACTTATGATCAATCGTTGGTTGTGAACGTTCATTTTAAAACTTAATTAATAACTCATATAGTTAGTTAACTCATTTTAAAACTCAATTAATAACTCATATAGTGACGATTGAATCTTGAATAGATAGTGAACATATTTTTGAAGTCATAAATAGCTACTCTCTGTAATAAGTGCAATTTTTTACAATCAAAGAACAAAATCATCATGATAATTTGATATTTTATCATGATAAAATACAATCGCAAAATGAGTTATGAGAAGATTGCAATTTTAATTGTTCATGGGTAAATTTCTCCTCACCCTAGTTATAACTGTTCGAAGGTTAATTCTTTTAGGGTTTTCGATAGTGTAGTTAATACACAGGCGTTTTCACTACAGAGGCATAGGACAAAGTACGTTTAACGATAAACATGTACAAGTTCAACATTATCTTAGGGATTATTCCCCACTTTTTACGGCAAATTCTTCCAAAGGTCTTAAAAGAGGCTGTGAATATACGAGCGCGGATCAATAAGTCCGTGACTTTTCAATTTAAACAAACATTAGTTTGTTGACTGCTGTCAACTTTTGAACAAGCTACGTCATTTAGTTTGTGTTTATCCACCATTAATAGCTGACGATCGCGTGTATTGTGGAGAAAATGTATTTTTCGTGCACATTTCTTGCTCATCAAGTAATATATTTGCGGAAAAAACCACTCTGCACAGTCTGTTGAGGTCGCTACACACCCAAAGATATACAAATTTTTTTGTTTTATTGCAAAGCAAAATGCTCCAATAAATTCTTCTACTGGTGTTCAGCAGCACTGACATTCGCTACATAAGGTTCGGTTTTTTGATCATGATCAAAAAGTACAATAAAGCAAATAATGTTTTTTGATCAAACAGCATAATCCCTGACATTTTATTCCGCTCTCTTTCTTATGTGTGTCAGTGATTGTGCTTGTGTTTGAGTCGAAGAGCCAAATGCGGAATAGAGAGAGAAAAATGTTTAAGTGCGCGCGATTTTTATTCGGTACGTTTAAAGTACGGTTTTTTTCCATTCTCTGCCCTTAAGGCTTCCACTTATAAAGACTGCTGAAACATCGGCGACAACTACGTTGACACCATTTCATTTAAGTTTAACAAAGAAACTGCCGACAATTTGAGGCCATCGGAGAGGTAAAATAATACTTCTTTGGGGCACCCTCTTGTAGTTGCTTAAAAGGAAGTTCTAACGTCTGAATTACTGTACTACTTAGCGTAGTCTTGAGCCATCTGTTTTATGGTTGATGTCATTTTATGGTTGTTAAAAGCTCTCTTGATATTGAGAAAGGCAACAATGCTTATTTTGTTTTCGATAGATTTTCCACTTGTGCTTATGAGGTTGTTTAGAGCTGATTCTGTAGATTAAGGCTGATGTCAGAGTGAGCGCTATAAGCGATCTGTAAATTGAGGCTTTAGCGATCCGATACTTCAAGTTTTGCTATTAGATGCCATAAGCAATTATATTCTGTCAGAGTGAAAGCGTTTTTATTACTAGAAATGCTGAATCATTCAGTTTTATACTTCAAATTTTATACAAATTATTTCAAACATCTATTGAATGCTTGAAACATTCAAAGTAGCTTCATGAAGCTTATAGCATCGCTTTTTCTCTGACACATTTTGAATTTTGTCATAGAAAAACACAGGCAATGCTTTGTAGGTTGGTCTTAAAACGTACAATAACTTTGCTTTTAAAGGAATAGATAAAATTATATTCCCTGAAAATTAGTGTACTTAAGACTCATACAGTCATTGATTATGGCGAAATTTTTAAGCTAATATTTTAATTTATCAAATAGAATGGAATTAAAAATGTCATAATTTTGCAACTGTCTGTCATTGAGTGATATAATTCGGCAAGAAAATTGCATAAACTATGTCTGAATGACACTATTTATATAAGCACTTTAAATTTAATTATCATCAAAATTATAATGATAACATTTGAAAATGAAATAAAATGCCACAAAGAATAAAAACTAAAAATTTTTTAAGATTTGGAAATGTTTGTCATTGAGTGATATAATCCGGCATGAAGATTGCATAAACTATGTCTGAATGACTTTATTTATCTAGGCACTTTATAAATTTAATTATCACACAAATAATGATAATTTACAAAATCACAACAAAATGCCAAATAGAAATGGTCTTGAAAAAATTGATGCAATGTATTGTAAATTACCTGCTTCACCAAATTCTGTACTTCCAGGTCGGCCCTGCTCATTTCTACATTTGCTACCGTATTTGTTGGATCTGCAGCTGCATCATCAATTGGAATATTTTCATCAAATTCAGCCAAATCAGCGGCAACTTCAGCTCTTGCAATCTTTGTAGCTTGAACATCTTGCTCGTCTTCGGCTGCTGCAAGCGCACTCTCAAAGACACGCAGTGATTGCTTCTCTGTTTCGACCTCAACTGTGCGCTGCTCATTTACCACCGTCGACGTAGACATTTTTTCAGGTTTACTAAGACTAAGAGGATCCACTTCACGTTCTTGTTGTTCCATGTTGAAGAGATCTTTAATCGTGGAACTCTTAAAGAATGAAGTTGTAAAGTTGCCACCTTCAATGGCCATATCGCTCAGCATGCGTTTTTGATTGGCTTTCTTAAGAATATTGACCTCAATTGTTTTCTCCGATACCAAACGATAAATGTGCACATCACGCGTCTGTCCAATACGATGACAACGATCTTGGGCTTGTGCATCCATTGTAGGATTCCAGTCGGAATCATAAAATACCACAGTATCAGCACCAGTTAAATTTATGCCAACGCCACCGGAACGCGTAGATAAAATAAAGCAAAAAATGCGTTTATCGCCATTGAAGCGCTCCATTAAGACTTGCCGTTGCTCTACGCGCGTTGAACCATCTAAGCGTAAATATATGTGACCATGATAGTTGAGAAAAGCTTCCAGCACGTCCAACATTTTGGTCATTTGCGTAAAAATAAGCACACGATGTTGACCAGACTTAAGTTGACGCAAAAGACGATCTAGTGTTTGCAGTTTGCCACAGTCGTATTGTATGAGACGCGGATCAGGAAATTGTGTTGTCATGGCAGATATTATGGGATGTAACAGCGCCAACTTGGGCGATATTTCCTTTGTTATTGTCGCTTCGATTGCACGTTGCTGTTGTATACGACTTGAGCACAAGTTTTGCACATAGAATTGTGTTCTGGGCGCACATACAGAGGGCACGTAAATCACAAAGTTGGCAAAAGTTAGACGCAGGTCTTCACATCTACGTTCGTATGATTTAAGCAGTCTGCCCAGTGTCCAGTTATCCATGCGTCCCATAGCCGTTCTGCAATTTGTATAGCCACGAGTGTGCCAAGTGGAAAACTGAGCCAATTCGCTAGCTGAGGAGAAATTTACCAAAGCATCACGGCAATCTGCTCCGTAGATAGGCACAGCTTCAGTGCGTCGTCTATTTATTCTGGACATAAGTTTTAAATAGGCTGAACGTTTTTCTTTGCGTTTCTGCAACAATTCCGTCATATTGTACAAAGGATCTAGCTCCGATGAAGTATCATCTTCCGTTTGCTAAAATTAATTTATTTAATTCATTAATATATATATAATCAAAGCCAAAAAAATAAAGACAAGAATTTTTTAGGAAATTTAAGCTTGAGCTTCAAGAAGCTGAACACATACCTTTCTCTTTTGCTCTTCTTCGCCAGTAGATTTTAACTCCGACGATTCTGCTGTTGTTTTGACACTTTGCGCCAGCGCAGTCACCAACATGGAATTCTTGCTAGATTCATTGACATCAGGTTTATCAACTTTCGCAAAATTGCTTGATGGTGTCGCTGTTGTTTGCGCCTTGCAGACTAAAGTCAAGCGACCACCACCACTTTCACCACTACCCGCTCCAGCGGATGTGAGGAAAAAGTATGGCTTGCCACTCTGCACCAATTTGGCTATCTTAGCAGTTGTTGCTGTAGTTGTGGTCGTTGAACCAGAAGTTAGAGTGGCAAATGCATTTGTCACCTCACCAGATGAGCTAACATTTTTGGTACCCAGTATAAATTGCTGACCACCATGAGCAGTAAACGATACATTCGTGGCGGCAACCGTTTTAGGAATTGGTTTTGCTGCCGTTTCCACAATCGAGTTCTGCGGTTTCAATGCATTGTTTACGGGATTTATAGTGC
Source organism: Tetanocera ferruginea (assembly GCA_958299015.1). Lineage (NCBI taxonomy): Eukaryota > Metazoa > Arthropoda > Insecta > Diptera > Sciomyzidae > Tetanocera > Tetanocera ferruginea. The sequence goes on along the minus strand of OY282640.1, from coordinate 53,678,914 downwards.
TATTTACACGATTTTTTATACGACTACCACATGTGTTCAGATTGTGTATTGGTACCAATTTGTTACCATCAGTCTTCATGGCCGGACTAGCACCAACACGTACGTTACTTGAACTATGTGTGCTTAGATCCTTCTGAACTTTTGGATCTCGTATACGTATATGAAACTTGTACTTTCCAGGCGGGCAACGGGGAGGCGGTTCCGGCATTATATCGATTTCTTCGATAAGTTTGCGGGGTGGAGCTAGCAGGCGTGATTTGTGTGATACATAAGCCGTCAGGGTAAGTTCCAATTGACAAAGCATTAGATTTAACGATTCCAAGCTAATGTGCTGCAATAAAAATGAGAAGAAAATAATTATGTAAATTATTTCGACATTTAATACAAATAAAGAAGAGTGAGTTTTTGTTTTTATTTAAATCAGACAAATGCCTCGCAAATGCGAACATCCTTTAAAGCACAATTCTCTTAAAAATAAAGCGAATTGCGCATTCAGTGACATTTTATCATCATTTTACAATCATCACGTTGATTAAAAGTTGAAAAACATAAGGCTTACCTTAAATGGATTGTATTCTAGTATATCACAAACTAATTTTGCTGTATGGTATGAAATGCCCTCCATTTGAAACGGCGATATAGTTGGTCGCACCTCAAACATATTTGGATGATTGCATACTTTACGCAGTTGCATGAGTACATTGATAACACTCAACAAATTTCCCGTTTGCAGTGTTTCTCTTGTTCTAGAAAAGAATATAAGATAGAATGTTATTTATGCCAAATTCAATGCATATCCAGATATAAATTGCTATAGAAATTGTATACAAACTCACTTTGAGCGACTCATAAAGTCGTCGTACAAGTAACGTTGCCGGTTGGATAACCGACACATGACAACGTGCTCGTATTTTTTCGGCATTTGTTTTTCTACTTCCTTTTTCAGGCGACGCAGCAAGAATGGACGAATTACCTGGAATTATATTAACAACAAAAAATTGTTATTGAAAGGGAATATAAATATGATGCAAAAAGATATAAATATTAATAAAAATTTATTTTTATATACCTTATAAAAACCAACAATAAATTAATAAAATTTAATTATATTCGTGTTAAATGAATTCTTACTTTGATAAATTCAATTAACTAAATATAAGTTCTTTTCTTATACGATTTTCGTTATTATTATTTTTTAATTTAATTATTATTTCTTATAATGTATACATAATTAATGCATATTTTCCTCCCTACAGTAGTGCAATTAACAATATTCTCAATATTCTTGACGATAATGACGACATTTTATTGTTGGGCCTGATTTAATTTGGCATTCTACTAACGATGATATATGTTTTTGTGCATCTAATGCAGACTCTCGTAGAACATATATGACAGTGCATGTCCTGACTTACAACAAGTAAGCTGTATTCATAATATTCTGAAAAGACTTCTTAACCTGGTCTTAATTACGGACAGTAACAATGTCCATTGTAAAGAGGACCTTCCATGCTCTTATTAGTATTGATGTATATCATCCACCATTGAGTAGTTGGACTAAATCGAATAGAGATAAAGTCAATTCGAGTTCAATGGACAAGGGTTATGAGTTCACTTATAAAAAAGCTGACTTTATGAAGTTGAATTATTTACTTAACAATAAACTTAACGTAATTTTTATAATATTTAAATGGATTAATTCATTCATTCTTTTTTTTTATTTAGAACTCTTTGCTGCAATTTCTAAGTTCGTACCATATAGCTTCAAGTTTACAAAAAACTGGGCAAACCCTTGGTACACAAAGGATTTACAAACACTTCGCAATAACAGGAATAGGACTTGGAAGAGATATGTCTGTAGTTTGGACTCAAATGACCCAGCAGTCCACAAATGTTTGTTAATGGAATTTCAAAATCTTTTAGGTGTTTTGAATAATGAATATTTAGACAATATAAAGCTGAGAATAAATTGTAATCCAAAGAGATTTTATTTTGCGGGTTCATAAACACTAAGAAAAATCTGATGGATTTCCTTCATCTTTCAAAACTTTTGATGGATTAACGGACGATTCTTCGATAATTTGGATTAATCTTTCGTCAATCTTTTCAAGGAATCGTTTTGTTCAGACTCGTTTAATCCTGATGAAGTATACTTTGATAATATGAACTCTTCACCTGGGTCTCTGTGGAGTCTATATCATTTACATCTGAGGACATTTAAAATTATATTAAATCAATTACAGACTTATTTTCCAGTTTTATGGAAAGTCATTTGTTAGTCCTATATATAAAAAAGTTTGCAGGAATGATGTTCATAATTATTTCCACACCACACACTTAGCACGCACGACCACGGCCGACACAATTTTACAACTTTCTGCTTAAATTCATTGGTATCTGGTATTTATACTGACTTTATTAAAGCATTTGATAAATTGCCACATGATTTAATTTTATTTAAACCAAACTTAATGGGATTTCCACAATATTTTGTAAGCTGGATAAAATCGTATTTGGCTGAGTGATCTTATCTTAATACTGGTAAATGCCAAATTATGATTTTCGCGAAAAAGAAATAATTTTATATTTGATTACTATATAAAAGATACTGCTTTAAGTCGTGTAAGTGCCGTCAAAGACCTTGGTATATGCATGGATTCTAAGTTATAGTTCAACATTCATATTGATAATATTTGTACATAAGCTTCATCAATGCTTTAATTTAAAAAAGGCTGGGTCAAAGAATTTAAAATCATGATTACAACTACCACCTTTTATTTTGCAATTGAGCGTCCTCACTTGGAGTACGCAAGTCAAGTTTGGTCATCAAGCTACAATGTGCATGTTGATCGTATTGAAAGAATCCAAAATGGAACTGACATTTTAAACCTTCCTCCCTATGAAGATCGTTTGCACCTGTTAAGAATGTAGACGTTAAGTGATCGAAGGAAATCTGCAGATATCGTCTATTAACATCAACTTATAACCGGTGTATTCGATTATCCGGATCTCCTTTCTCTTATTAATTTTAACACTAACCGTAGAAGCAGTAGAAACGCTAGCAACTTAATTTATTTACCATTTAGTAGAACGAACTATATGTTAACTGCTCCTATCAACCGCATGAGTACCTTTGTTAACAACTATAGCGTTTTTGATGTTAACTTGTCAAAAGGTCTACTCAAAAGTAGACTAAAAGCTATTCTGTAATTAGATCCTTTTATGCATAGTTAGTAGTTATGTACTGTGTTGTCTCTGAGCCCAATTCAAACTTTGCTAAATTTTTCCACATTAACTTGTTTTGACCCACTGCAATCCTTATCATTAAATTTTTATGTTACTTTGCGTTGTGGCTTCAAATAAGTTTATGCTGAGAAAATGCGAAAAAGCTTTAGTAGCTGAACTCTATTGTTATTGCAATAATACTCAAGAATGAGTAAAACAGGAACATGTTGTTATTGAGTGTGATATAAATATAATAGTAATAAGATATGTATTCAAAATAATCGTGCAAATTTATAGAAAAAGAACACTTTGCGTTTGAATTCAAATTTATATAGCATTCAATTACGATTTTCAAGTCAAATAATTTAGAACGAGAAAGTGCTTATTATGATGCAAAATTACAAAAACCGATTAGATCGTAAGACCTCTACTCATATTATAGAAATTGTAGGATTGAGCAATCTTTTAAGGGCGGGGTCACAAATTGTTTTCACAAGTGGGTTTTAAGTCATTGTAACACAGGGTGCCTATTCAACATACTTTCTTTTCTGGAATTGTATTATATATATAATTATTAAAGAGGTGTATTCAAAATAATCGTGAAAATGTATAGAAAAAGAACACTTTGCGTTTGAATTAAAATTTTTATAGCATTCAATTACGATTTTCAAGTCAAGTTGTATAGAACAAGAAAGTGCTTATTATGATGCAAAATTCGAAAACTAATTAGATTGTAAGACCACCTCGTATGATAGAAATTCAAGGATTCTATCAAAATTGAATATAATCTTATTGTGGCACAGAGTACACTTGAAATATACTTTATAGTACGAAATTATTTATTTGTAACAATAATCAGGAGTAAAAACAGGAACATTCGTTAAAGAGCGTCATATAAACAAATTGTTATAGAGATGTATTCAAAATGATCGTGTAAATTTATAGAAAAAGAACACTTTGCATTTGAATTAAAGTTTTTATGGCATACATTTACGATTTTCAAGTCAAATAATATAGAACAAGAAAGTGCTTATTAGATGCAAAATTAGAGAACCAATTAGATTAAAAAACACCCATCAAAATTGAGTTACAAGATTACAAATTGTTTTCACATGTGGGTTTAATTTCATTGTGGCAGAGTGCCCCTGCGAAAAACTTAATATGACAAAACTTGCTAAACATGACAATATTCTAGAATGAGTAAGTCTCTGGATTGTAGACACTCAATTGGCAGTATTGTCCTCGATTTTTATGCTCAAATTAAAATAAATGAAAAGAAAAACATTCAAGCTAAATTCAACAGGAACATTTTGTTATAGAATGTCATACAATTATAATTGCTACAGACATGTATTCAAAATGATCGTGCAAATTCATAGAAAAAGTACACTTTGCGTTTGAATTAAATTTAATATAGCATTCATTGACGATTTTCAAGTCAAATAATATAGAACAAGAAAGTGCTTATTATGATGCAAAATTCGAAAACTAATTAGATTGTAAGACTTATACTCATATGATGGAATTTGAAAGACTCCAACAAAATTGAGTTGAAAATATTAACTTTTTTATGGCAAGGTTACAAATTGTTTTCACATGTGGGTTTTATTTCATTGTGACACAGAGTGCCCTTGCGAAAAACTTAAATTACAAAACTTCTTAAACTTGTAGGCAATATTCTAGAATGAGTAAGTCTCTGGATTGTAGACACTCAATTGGCAGTATTGTCTTTCATTTTTATGCTCCAATTAAAAGAAGTAAAAAAACATTCAAGCTCACATTCAAACAGGAACGTTTTGGTATGGAGTTTCATATAAATACAATTTCTATAGAGATGTATTCAAAATTATCGTGTAAATTTATGGAAAAAGAACACTTTGCATTTGAATTAAAATTTATATAGCATTCAATTACGATTTTCAAGTCAAATAATATAGAACAAAAAAGTGCTTATTATGATGCAAAATTAGACACCCGATTAGATTGTAAGACCTTTTTATGGCCAGGTTACAAATTGATTTCACATGTTGGTTTTATTTCAGTGACAGAGCCCTCGCTATACGAAATTTCGTTAATTTTAACAATAATCCAGAATGAGTAAAACTGGAACATTTTGAGCTGGAGCTTCATTTAAATATAAATTGTTATAGAGATGTACTTCAAATGATCGTGCAAATTGGGAGAGAAAAAAAGCACTTTGCGTTTGAATAATATTTTATAAAGCATCCATGTACGATTTGCAAGACAAGAAGTAGAGGTCAAGAAAGTGATTTTTAAGATGCGCAGAGAATACTTCGGGAAGTTCATTTAGAACAAGTTCATTTAGGACTATAACGTATTAATAAATAGATTTCTACATTACGTACAATGTACAGACCTTATGTAGTCGATTTATAAGCGATTCGTTGTACTCCATGTTGCCTTCAATCATGCCAGTCATCGGATTAGAAAACCATTCTTTGAATTCTCGATGTGATGAGAACACATACGGCATAAGAAAATGCATTAGAGACCACAATTCCATTAAATCGTTCTGTAGAGGTGTACCAGTCAAGAGCAAACGTCTGTAAAGTAAAAAAATATTTTAAGTAATAAAATTATTATTGTCGATAATAATTCAAAATTATGATGTTTATTAACCGAATTATCAAATTCATTAAAGAAGAAAAATTATTATTATATAAAGTAATCACATACCTAATATATCGATTCTTTTATTTTGTTTAAACAATGCAAGTTTAACAAAATTAAAATTCTTGCTTCGAATACGAATAACTTTATTCAAAATTTCATTTTAGCACTGCATAGTTCTTATTTTTAGCTAATATTGAATAATTACTCCTCAATTTAAACATAAAGTATCGATATTAAAAGAATTATCTTACAACAAAAAAACAAAAACAAAAAAAAAACATTTTCCAACTTCAAGCAAACATGAATATTCAGAAAAGGAGCTTTTCAGAAAAAAATATGTACATGGAAATTGTAATCAAAATGATCGTGCAAATTTATAGGAAAAGTTCACTTTGCGTTTGTCAAATTTCAAATAATAATTTTCAAGTCAAATAATATAGAACGAAAAAGTGCTTATTATGATGCGAAATTACAAAAACCAATAGATTGTTAAACTTCTACTCATTTGATAGAATTTGAAACATTCCCATCAAAATTGAGTTGAAAGTATTTACTTTTTTATGGCAAGGTTACAAATTGTTTTCGCATGTGGGTTTTCATTGTGACACAGAGTGCCCTTGCGTGAAACTTAATATAACAAAACATCTTTAACTTGTGGGCAATATTCTAGAATGAGTAAGTCTCTGGATTGTAGACACTCAATTGGCAGTATTGTCCTTGATTTTTATGCTCCAATTTAAATAAGAAAATATTCAAGCTATATAAAACAGGAACATTTTGTTATAGAGCATCATATAAATATAATTTCTACAGAGATGTTTTCAAAATAATCGTGTAAATTTATAGAAAAAAAAAACACTTTGCATTTGAATTAAAATTTATATAGCATTCAATTACGATTTTCAAGTCAAATAGTTTAGAACAAGAAAGTGCTTATTATGATGCAAAATTAGAAAACCAATTCGATTGTAAGACAACTACTCATATGATAGAAATATAAGGATTCCATTAAAATTGAGTAACCTGAACAAAGAGATCGAGCCAAAAAGAAAAACTAACATTTAATTTGTAAGAACCTTTACTTAGTTTAAAAGAAACATATCCTTTGCTTGTAATAATTAAACTTCATATTAATAATTTTACTTACTTTAAAATTTCACCTGGGTTTGACCTTAATTTGAAGTTGTTTTAAAACAATGCCACAAGTAAGGAAACTAAAATCCTTTCTCTCAATACGAATGACATCATTAAAAAGTTAATTTTTGCACTATTGCGTAGTCCTTACTCTATGTTAATATCGAATAACTGCTGATTGTAGTGCAAATATAGTTGAATTTATTGCAGTTTAACTAGATATTGACTAATTTCAGACAAGCTTCCTTTTTTAAATAATAACTACTAAACATCTATTATAATAAAAGCAGTTTTCAATTAACGCACAAGACTTTTGAACCAATTATTTGGAAATCTGGAAGACTGGAACAATTCCTTGTGAAGAGTGTTGTTTTTATTCAAAAGATTTTAGTAAACAATCCCAAGAAACAATTTGTGTCCGTACCAAAGAGCTCACGCACAAAAGTCAAAAGACTTTTTTCAAAAGTCAAAAATGACTCAATTCAATTATTAAATGCTACGATTAGTAAAGAAAAACTACGAAGTTAATGAAAAAAACGGATTTCGGTTATTACAGCGAATGCAAAAGGGCTTTTAGGAACGAAATCCGAGTAAAAATTCATATATTTTAATAAACATATAGTATCGTAAAATAGTATCAAAACTGGCCTGAGTCTTAATTATTATGCACACAAAACGTACATAAAAAGTACCTTGAAAGTCACCTGAAATAGTACCGTAGTTAGTATGTATTATGTCCATAAAGGGTTAAAAAAAGAGCGACTATATTTGGACACAATTAACCAACGAGTGCCCGATTCAGTCCTCCTTCGTACCGTGGCAGACACAAGGTGTTAAAGGTTACACAAAATATGAAATTTTTTCTCGGGAATGCCTTGTAAAGTTTCTGAGAATATGAACTTTAGCCGTTCGGATTCAGAATTTTTTCGCGACAAAAACAAACTCACATAGTTAAAAAAGAAAGAAAATATGTATATAACTGCATTTTAATAATTTTTAAATGTTAAATTAAGAATTAATTTCAGTTGGTTATCTGCAAATTTCACCTAAAAATTTCACCTAAAAATTTCACATAATTTGAATTTGTTTTAAAACAATGCCACAAGTAAGGAAACTAAAATCCTTGCTCTCAATAAGAATGACATTATTAAAAAATTAATTTTTGCACTATTGCGTAGTCCTTATTCTATGTAAATATCGAATAAGTTCTGATTGTAGTGCAAATATATTTGAATTTATAACGGATTACTAATAAGATATTGCCAAGTTCAGACTGGTTTTTTTAATAATAACTACTAAAGATTATATTTTGTCTCTGTTCTATGATATTAGCTCTTTTTAATTAACAACACTGTATATTGACATGCTTTGACTTAAAATGTGTGCGGGTTAATCTTGTGGAACCTCTAACGAGAATCTTCAATTTGTCTTTAAATAGTAGAGAGTTATGGAATGTGGTGTCGAAGGAATCGTTAATTGTTCCAATTCATCGACTAGTTGTTTTTGTTCATAGTTGTTTTTGCTATGCTTCCAAAACAACATTTGAGGTGAATGTAAAATGTTGTCATATCGTCTGCTATTTAATTATTTTGAATACGACCCGACTACGACTAGCTTCTATACTAGTTTGTATATAATATTCACTGTAGAATTTAAGATTTTCTATTTTTTTTATTGAACACACACGCCTTCACACAACAAACACTCCAAAATTTATGTTTAGCTTAAGTTAAGAGTAAAAAAAAACCACTCGTGCACACTTATTTTCTATGCTTCTCCTTAGATGTGGTGCATTTCATGGAAGACCACTTGTTTTTGGACCGCGTTGTTTGTGGATTTCAATTGTCTGGAAACGGTGTATGGTCATCTTGGCGAGATCATACAAATCTTTAGCGGAGATCATGATCGATGTAGCGAGTTGGTATCAGGTAGCTGTAGTTGGCCACATTGCGAAAAGGCTTCTTTTCAGATATCTTCTTTAGCATATTTTTGAACATCTGCTTGGCCACCTTACACGGGTATCGTCGTTTTCAGTGACCACAGCATGTCTTAATGGCTTCTCATGAGTGCAAACGTCGGAGGTCTTCCTATTTTTGACAATTTATTTGTATTTTTGTATCAAATTTTTATTCTTAATAAAGTTAAATAGAATACGACCAATAGCTTTTGCTGCTGGTAACCTTTATAAAAGTAATGCAACTGTTTATTTTTCTATTTTATTTAAACAATGGAAACTACTTTTTAATAGAAAAATTAAAAGTGTCGCATTTGCGGAGAATTCTTTGTTTGTAGCGATATACATGAATTGAAATTTAACTAATTGAATGTATTGAATTGTTTGTTGCAAAAAAACTTCTTATATGAGTCTTAAAAGAGTATTAAATATGAGTATTAAATGTAATAAATATGAGTCTTAAGAGAGTAACTAATATGATTCTTAAAAGAGTATTAAATATGAGTCTTAAAACCGTCATTACTATGAGTCCAAAACAACTCATAAAACAGTATTTTGGGGCCCACAACATACGAAAATGTACTCAGGATTACGCCGCAGTCAAATATTTCAGTCATACTTAGAAATATTTGATGAAACAATGCATTAAAAAAAGATCCAAGACCAGTCAGTTGGATAGTTAAAATAAACTTCATGCAGTATAATAATTCAATAATTCATGGCAACCGATATTTGAGGATTGCGCCGCAGTTAAATATTTCAGTCGTACTTAGAAATATTTGATGAAAAAATGCATTAAAAGATCCAAGACCATTCAGAAGAAACTCCAGACTTAGGCAAACAAACCCAGCTTTTTAAACACAAAAGCTTTACGGATTTCTAGATAAAATTATATTTCTAAGAAATTTTTGTTTTTACGTACCTTTCTGTGGAGAAATTTAACAGCAATTGCCAGCGTTGGGATTTGAAATTTTTAATATTTTGCGCCTCGTCCAATATAAGATATTTCCATTTTTTACGACGAAAACTTTGTTGATCCTGAACAACCAATTTGTATGAAGTAATGCATACATGGAATGCGTTAGGTTTTGTCCAACCGACACGTTTCAGTTTTCTTTCCTTTTGTGTTCCATAGTAAGTTAGAATTTTAAAGCCCGGGCACCATTTCTTAAATTCCATTTCCCAATTAAGCATGACGGAACTAGGTACCACAATTAAATGAGGACCCCAATTGCCCTTTACACAAGCCAGATGCGCCAACAGTGCAATGGTTTGAATAGTTTTACCCAGACCCATTTCATCAGCCAGTATTCCGTTAAGCTTGCGATCATGCATTGTTACCAGCCAATCGAGACCGATGTGTTGGTATTCACGCAACGTGTGTTTCAGCAAAAATGGAACAGGCGTAACGACATTTGTTGAAGATAGAGTATTACCCTTGGGCTGTATACTCTCCGCAAGTGCTGCCGCATCTTTAATCATATCGTCCTTGTTTGCATCATCCTTCTGAAAGAGATAAGTTTTTGCTATAGTTGTGGACTATTTTCTAAAGATGAGAAAAATGTGCCTTACATCTTCCAATAGACTCTTGAGACCATTCTCATTGTCATTTCCGTCAGAATCTAGTGATGCCAGAGTTTCATCTGCTGTTTCTTCGTCCGAATTGTCATCAGAATCTTCTGTTGTCTCATCTTCGGAAACATCTTCATCATCATCAGAATCTATTTCCATGCGTGCCGTTTTTGAGGTTGACGCTGCATTTGCCCGCTTTGACTTATATTTCTCCATCAGCTGTTCAACTGTTAGATCATTGTCGGCCTACAACAACAGAAAGTGGAAACGAGAATTAGGTAAAAAATAGTAGTTGGATAAAGTGAATAATGTGTAGTATTAAAAAGCAATAAGTCAGTAAAAGTGATTAAAAAAATATTTTTATAATTAATATAACACACACCTCCAGCTCGTCTATTTCTTTTTTGTGATCCAGTTCACTTTCCTCGGCTTCCTGCTGACTGATGGTGTTCTCATCATCCTCGCTCGCTTCAACAGCTTGGAATTCATCGTCATCTGTTTCCTCGCCATCATTTACTTCCATTTTTTCTTCTTGCACAAGTTTATCGCGATTTTCCAGATAGCCCGATGGTAGATCATTGAGAAAATCATCCAAATCCATTTGAGATTCTTTTTCAAGGGCTGCAACTTCTTCATTGACATCGGCTGCCTCTTCTTCAGCTTTCGCAATAGTTTCCTCATCGTCTTCAGACGAAGAAACGGGACGAAATTCGTCTGCAATTATGAACAATTATTTATTAATGAAGAATAAATAATAGAAAAGAAAAATTAATACAAAAAAAAAAAAACAATTCAGACAAATGCCTCGCAAATGCGAACATCCTGTTAAATGTTAAAAGAACAAAAATAGTTGCAGTTAACACGTCAGTGACAATTTATCATCATTATAACAGTTTTAACCGCTATAAAATCGTAATTGTAACCTACCATCAGATATGCTGGTTTGCTCTCTCTTTGGCGATGATTTGCGACTGGAATTTATGCTGGGCGCAGTACTTGCCACCGCCGTTGTTGCATCCATAATAGATTTGTTCATGCCTTCAGCCAGTTGCTGCGAAAATTTCTCCGTTTGATCTACGATAAAGCTTAAATGTTGATCAAGTGCCTTCTTGCGTTTCTCCTCGATTTTGGTATGATGCTTGTATTCCACAAGTTTTTCCACATTTGACCAAAACATTTTCACTTCCTTTGAAATAAATGATGCAATACGTTTCAGATGCAATTCTTGTGCCTTTTCAGCCTTTTGCGCCGCATTGGCCTTGTCCTGAAAGTATTTCTGCACCATTTTTGCACACTTTTTCGCTGCATTCTTCTTCCATTTGCGTTCTTGTGCAAAGTCTGCTGCCAGCCAAACCATTTCCTCCAGCAAATAGTCCCAATGCGCCTTGGGTCGACTTGGTTCTTGCAGCTTTGGCAAACGTTTTTCAGTCCATAATCCCTCTCTTTGTAACTCGGAAATTCTTTGCATAACATATACCTCTTGCTTAGCTTTGAAAGAGAACTCTTGTGCGTTGTTTGTCGCACTAGTTGAGCCGGCACCTCCACTATTTTCGCTACTTGCAGTAGCTGCAGCAAAAACGACTCCTCCAGCGGATGCTGGAATATTTTGTTGCGTAGGCGGTGTAGGCACCAAACATGGGATCGCAGGATTTTGGGCACTTGTAGAAACAGCTTCAGATAGACCGTTGCCATTGCGTCGCAAGCATGAAGTCCCGCTTAAACTCTCGCAGGGTACTAGAGGAGTGCCACCTTGAGTTGAGTAATAAAAAAACATAACGTTTATAAACAAAATAGTAAACAATTTTAAAATCGTAAAAATATATTTTGAACATTTACCACATCGCATGCTTTATATCATTCAAAATTAAAAAATAAAAATTTAACTGATTATTACAAAAAAAAAAAAAAATTGTTCATGCTTTGCTCATCATTAAGATGAAAGTTATATAAATAAAAACACCGCATTAAAGCGCAGTCTGGATACTTAAACAACAAACATAAATTATTTTGCCAATTATAATGTTTTCAGATTAAGCAAGAGGATTCAAATTAAAATATTGTTACAATTAATATAGACACTGATATGAAAAAAACTTACAAAAATATAGAAAAAGAAAAAATATTCAAAATGTTCACTTGCTACAAGTACAAAACTTCAAACCTTTCATTCAGCCCTTTCAATGAGATAAAAATTAGTGATAAGCTTATAAAAAATACTCGAGTCTTTGAAAGCAAATGAATCATATTCGGCAATACTTCTGAAACCAACTTAAGCAGAAAGTTACAGAAAAATAGTTAGAAATACTTGTCAGAGTAAAACCGATGAAATTTTAGTACACTCTTCTTTGTATTTAGACTTGGTTATATTGACCACACACCGTTATATTACAAATTTAATCATCGAAAGCAATTGGTTAAGAATTTAATTTCTTTTTTATCTGTTTTCTTAAAAACAAAGGCACAAAACAAAAGAAAATAAAAAATGTTCAAGCTAAAAAATGGAAAATAATTATTTCTTTACCATAATACTTTGCACAACATAAAATAAATATGAAAAAGAAAACATTATAAAAATTAAAGAATTAGCGGATCCACATAATTCGACATCAGCTGTCCAGATATGCGACAAACCTTTAAAATATAAATTTTTTGAACCTGAATTTCATTGTTAAAAGCTACGAATAGTAACAAACAACTGCAAAGTTAATGAGAAAAAAAAACGAATTGCACATTTATTTTACGCCGAAAGCAAACGAACTTTATCGAACCAAGACCTGAGAAAAATTCATATATTTTGACGAAATAATTATCGTTACTGGCCTGAGGCTTAACTAAAATTTACCCAAAACATACCCCACAATTTAACACATCCAAATTTAAAGTCACCTAAAATAGCACCGTTGTTAATCTATTTGAGCAATTATATTCGGACACAATAAATCAACAATTGACCGATTAGATATTCGTTCATACACTGTTCCTGCCCAAGGTGTTTCAGAACTTCCTTGCACTTCTTTCGGTGCAAAAGTCGAACATTCACCGGCACCGAACATTGTATATCTGCTACTTTATTGGCACAAAATATGAAATTTTTTCTTGGCAATTTTTTTTGTTTTAGTTGAGCAATTTTTTTAACAAATTCTGATTTTGAGCATAGGTTGAGCAGTTGCCAAAAATTGATTTTTTTTTAAAACAAAATAAACCAAATGAAGTAGATTTAATTTAAAGCTTTGTTGTTGTATCGAAACTACATTTGAAACAAGTTGTTTAAAATTTTACACAAATTTCCCGTCTAGCACGCGACATTCGTTCAACTTTGAGAACTAAAAAAATAAAGAAAACTCGCAAAATTGTATTTATTTTTTAAGTTTTAGATAGATGAGATTATGAGAAAAGAAGAAAGAATTTTCTGTGTATTGCTTATCTTGCTTAGTACCACCAAGTGCACGAAGTATAAACATGTACTCATTTGTGCATGATTCAATAATTTAAAGGTTATCCCGATATTTGACATCTTCTAACGAAAATGGAAATAGATACCCTTATTTGAAGAGGAGAGCATTTTGAATGACACAAAAGTTACACAGCTGCTTGAATATCTTACTATTTCTTTGTAAAATATATCTTGAGAATTTTTAGTCAATACATTTTCTACTACTTTTGTATTTTGAAGCATCCATCAGATGATTTTTTAAAGGATCTGTGACTTCACAGCGTCTAAGCTTGAAATATTTTCACGAATTTATTGCCTTAAAAAATTCAATGAAAGCAATGCATACTTTTTTTCTGCGCAGTAAAATTTTCAAAACACATACTTTTTTATAAAAAAAAAAAACAACAAAACACTGAAACATAATTTTTTTTTGTGAGGAAACCACAAAACTTTGGTTGTCATTCATTTTCGAGTGAGAACAGTTTTTTTGTTTACAAAAAATAATGGTATGTCAAATATCTTATAAATTATGTAATCATGCATTTATGCTCCCCACTGTAGTTCATTTTCTTGGAACAATGTTGAGGAAAAATGAAGTTCTGTAGATTTTATGTTTCCAGTTTATTTTATGTTTATTTTATAGCAATTAAAATTGTCTTTTTTCTTCGTGGTCTTTTCGGTTCTGACAGTTTAATCTTTCCTCCTTATGCCGACCGTCTAAAGTTGTCGATGTTATCTTCATTCATCAACTAGTATGCGGAACCATTGCAAATCCTGGATTATAATGAATGACAAAAAACAAAATAAAAAAATCCAAAAATTGGAAGGGCACCGCTATAAACGCGATTTTAACGAAAGAGGCCGTGAGTTTAATACCACGCTCCAATATAAATATCATTAACAAAGAAAACAAAGAACAATTGGCTCTACAAGTTATTAAAAAAAATCACCAGAAAGTCTATTCTTATAACATTTCAAAAGAGTTACTTGAACTCATCTAATGTTAATGGAGAATGTATTCAAAATTATCGTGCAAATTTATAGAAAAAGAACACTTTGCGTTTGAATTAAAATTTGTATGGCATACATTTACGATTTTCAAGTCAAATAATATAGAACAAGAAAGTGCTTATTAGATGCAAAATTAGAGAACCAATTAGATTAAAAAACACCCATCAAAATTGAGTTACAAGATTACAAATTGTTTTCACATGTGGGTCTAATTTCATTGTGACACAGAGTGCCCCTGCGAAAAACTTAATACGACAAAGCATCCATGTAGACAATATTCTAGAATGAGTAAGTCTCTGGATTGTAGACACTCAATTGGCAGTATTGTCCTTGATTTTTATGCTCCAATTAAAATAAATTAAAAGAAAAACATTCAAGCTATATTGAACAGGAACATTTTGTTATGGAACGTCATACAAACATAATTGCTACAGAGATGTATTCAAAATGATCGTGCAAATTCATAGAAAAAGAACACTTTGCGTTTGAATTAAATTTAATATAGCATTCATTGACGATTTTCAAGTCAAATAATATAGAACAAGAAAGTGCTTATTATGATGCAAAATTAGAAAACCAATTAGATTGTAAGACTTCCACTCATATGATAGATTTTGAAGACTCCCATCAAAATTGAATTGGAAGTATTTACCTTTTTTATGGCAAAGTTACAAATTGTTTTCACATGTGGGTTTTATTTCATTGTGACACAGAGTGCCCTTGCAAAAAACTTAATATTACAAAACTGCTAAACTTGTGGGCAATATTCTAGAATGAGTAAGTCTCTGGATTGTAGACACTCAATTGGCAGTATTGACCATTATTTTATATGCTCCCGTTTTAATGAAAACAAAATATTCGAGCTATATGTGAGACGGGAATATTTTAGAAAGGAGCGTTTAAAAATATTTAACTAAATATATTAAAAATGTTTTCAAAGTTATCGTGCAAATTTATAAAAAAATAGCACTTTGCGTTTGAATTTAAATTTTTATAGCATCCATGTACGGTTTTCGAGTCAAATTATATAGAACAAGAAAGTGCTTTGTAAGATGCAGATGAAGTAAAAATTAAAATTAATAATTAAAACTAAGTGTAGCAGTAAAAAAGAAATAAAACAAATACTTTCAAAGACTAACATTACTAATTAAAATAAAAAAAGCGAATAACAACATTAAAGGATTCACAACCAATGGCTTCAGAGACTACATAAATCGGAACTCTCTGGTGTAAAACAAAAAAAAAAAAAAACAAAAATTAAAGATAAACGTAAGAAACAACAATTAAGGCTTACTTATGGTATGAAAACAAAAAGAAAAGTGAAGCAATGATTAATTAATTGCTTGCATAAATAAGCACCTGGCACCAAAGGTACAGAAGAGTTTCCTACAGCAGGTGGAGCGGGAATTTGACCAAACACCATCCCGTGACGACCTCCTAAAGGTCTACCGGGTATGTGACCTATATTTAACGATATAATTGTGTAATAGTGTATAAGTTGAGTGTGGCGATACAAAAGCTTATGGAAGTCAAAAATAATAATAGAGAACATTTTTTAAGACTGGTTGTCGAAATATTTTTTGCTGCTTTAGACGTTTTTAAGAAATTTTAATAATTATAAATAAAAAATATTTTGGGCATCGTAATAAATTTTACGTATAATTTATTATTCCTTATTTATTAATAGCGTTTTCTTTTCTCAAAAAAATTTTGAATTTTTCTGCCTTGTTTGATTTTATTGCATTTTTTTCGTTCTTTTCTCAAATAAAATTCTGACCTTTGAAATTGAATCGTGTTCATTTCTCGAAAATTTTGACCTTAAAAGTAGAAAAAATGCAGAACTTCTGCTTTCTCTACTTCGACGGTTCGAAAAATTCTGACCTGAAATGTTACCAATTGAATAAAAAAATAAATGAATAATATGTCTATTTTCCACATAATATGTGACATATTAAGTTAACGTTACCATTGACAGTTCAGAAAAGATTGAGCTCTTCTACGGAAAACGTCAACATTTTTCTATGAAAAAAAAAATTTTTTTAGCGGGAATAAAATGTTTGAATTTGAAGTTTTAAATTTTTTTTATCTTGAATTCTTTCGAAGTTTTTCAAAAAGGATGCCAACTCGAAAACATAAAAAATAATTTTGCATTTTTTGTGATCTATTCTCAGCAAAAAACAGGTCAGAATTCTGTGAGTTCAGGTCAAAATGGAAAAAATTCTGCATCTCCAGAGGGCAGAATTTTTCGTTGAGAAAAGAAAACGCTATAAGTTATTCCTAACAACCAAAAAATACACCTTAAACAAAAATCGTTATTTCTTTACTTTGTAGCATTTAATTTTTTGGTTCTTAATTATGAATATTTAAATGATCCATCCATCTATTTTTTTAAATTTTATCTTTGGTATTATATTTTTTATTTTAGTTGTTTTTAATCCATTTTTATAGTTTTGCCTTAATTTATATTTTTATGTCTATTTATTTAATTTTATTTTCTATTTTTTTTAATTTTAATAATTATTGCATTTTTAATATTTAAGTGCGAGAAAATTGAGATGCATGGCGACAGGAATGAGACTCAAAAATTAGTCGAAGGATAAGTTGCCCGATCGATGGTTTTAAGATCACGACCTCTTCCTGCCAGGACAAAAATGGAAATCCTAATGACAGATATCTAGAGTACACTGATGTTTTGGAGGGAAAACTTATCTAGTTCTCTAAATGGCGATGATGGCAACAATCCCGCTCATAGACAGCGTTGAAGTTCCGTTGTTGACTTTAACAAGGTCTTAACAGTTATAGCTCCGATTAAAAACAACAAGCCTCAGAAGACTACCGGCTGAGCTGTTGAAGAACGGAGTCGAAGCTCTGTTTAAAAGCATTTACAAGCTTCTACGCACAATATGGTCGGAAGAATGCTCTCCAGACGATTGGAACCTCAGTGTGCTCATCGCAATCCTCAAAAAAGATAAACCCACTGTCGAGCGAATTATGTGAAAAACTGAAGCTCAACGTAAACTAACTGATTGAACCTTATCAGTGTGTCTTCAGACCTGGTAAGTCTGCCAACATCCAGATATTTATGCTAGGGATGTGGGAAAAACATCGATGCATCGAAAAATTTTCACTCGATGTTTGAATAGTCGATGCATGGATGCATGGATGCAAATAGCTCAGGTATAGTAATTAATTTGAAATTATGTTCAATTTGGCTAATAATATATTTTGTTGTTTAATTAAATTAATGTTTAATAAAAATCGTCTGCAAATCGATGCATCGATGTATGCTCTCCAATGCATTGAAAGATATCGATGTACATTTCGATATATTTAATTTACGCTACGACAAATCTTCGAGAAGACCCAAGCGAAACAAATGGACACACGCAATCTTTTTGTCAATTACAACTTTCGAAGGCAGTCCAATAAGAAGTCACCTTAACACCAACTTGCCTGGTACAGGTATTCCTGCAAAGCTAATTCGTATCTACAGGATGACACTAAGAAAAACCAGCAGGGCAGTGAAAATCGGAAAGGAACTCTCCCCCTTTATTCAATACCAAACGCGGTTTCAGAAAAGGTTATTCTTTGTCGTGTCCCTTTTTCAACTTAATGAAGGAGAAGATCATCCGAGCTGCTGAACTGAGAAGTGATGGCACGATATTCTATAAGAGCGTTATGCTACTAGCGTCTGTTGATCATATCGATATCAATGGACATAATACGCATGAAGCCACTTCAGCATTCTCCAAGTTACAGAAAATGTTAAGTCGAGTGGGTCGTGTGAACGTAGATTTGACAAACAAACAACTAGTGTCAACAAACAAACAGTCCCATCGTCTTGGAAATCGTCAAGATTGTTAATAATTTCGTTTACCTGGGATCCAGCATAAAACCCTACCGATATCAGCATTGATATCAGACGAAGAATAACTCTTGTCAATATGTGTTTTTTTTTGGCTCAGTAGGCAATTGAGAAGCAGAGCCTTCTCTCGAGCAACAAAACTCACTACGACGTTAAGCAGCTCTGATGAAAGGACTTTGGGAGCGTTCAAGAAGAAAATCCTTCGATGAACTGTATGAGCCGTACGCTGACAGACATAGTCAAGCGCATAAAACTTGAGCGGCTTCGCTGGCTAGGTCATGTTGAGGCAATGGAAGACAACGCTCTAGTGAAGAAAATAAACGAAAGCCCGGTGGCGGTCACCGCAGACGAGGAAGCTTCGAATCTTAGTTCGAAGAACATAGTGTTGGATTACTTGAAGCTTGGAAATTCTATCTGGCGCTAGCAAGCTCTTGACAGATTTGGCTGGCTCAATACCTAAGATGCCAAAACCGATCTAAGATTGTAAGCGCCAAATAGCAAGCAAGCAAAATTTTTAGTATTTTAAATTAATTCAAATACTTATTACTTATTAATATAATACTTATTAAATATATTTTTATTTATTTTTTAATATTTTTTTAATATTTTTTAAAAAATTTTTTTATTTCTTTAATATTTTTTTATTAATTTTCTTTTATTTTCTTTATATTGCTTTTCTTAATGTTTGTTTTTTTTTATATTTTTATTAATAGTTTTTACATTGTTTTTAATATATTCTGTTTATTTTATTTTAACGTTTAATGCTATTAATTTTTTTTCTATTATTATTTTCTATTCTATTCTATTATTTTTCGAAGGTTTATTTGTATTTTATATTTTTTACATGTTTTTATTTTATCCTATAATATTTTTTTTTATAGTTTGTGTCTTTACTGTCTCTTTTACTTTTTTATGTTTCTATCTACATAGTTTTTTTGATTTGTTTTTTATTTTGCTTATTTTGATGTTTTTTATACTTTTTTATACTTTTTTATATTTTTATATTTTTTTAAAATATTTATATTCACTTATATATACTTTTTTTTATTTTTTTATATATTTTTTTATATATTTTTTTATATTTTTTTATATTTTTTATATTTTTTTATATTTTTTTATATTTTTTTATATTTTTTTATATTTTTTTATATTTTTTTATATTTTTTTCATTTTTTATTTTTATGTTTTTTATATTTTGTATACTTTTTATATTTCTATGTTTTTTTATATTTTGTATACTTTTTATATTTCTATGTTTTTAAACTTTTTATATTTCTATGTTTTTTAAATTTTTATATTTCTATGTTTTTTAAACTTTTTATATTTATATATTTTTTAAATTTTATATTTAATATTTTTTATTTATTATATTTTTTAATATTTATATTTTGATAATTATTATATTTTTAAATTTTTATATATTTTTTATAAGTTATAAGTATTTTATATTTGTTTTTATATTTTTTAATTTTTTTTGGTTTTTTTTTTTAGTATTTTTCATGTTTTATATTTTATATTTATTAAGTTTTTTGTTGTTTTTACTATTTTTCATATTTTCATGTTTTTATATTTTTTATATATTATATTTTTTGGTATATTTTATATTTTGATAATTTTATATTTTGATAATTTTATATTTTTATATTTTTATATTTTTATATTTTTATATTTTTATATTTTTATATTTTTATATTTTTATATTTTTATATTTTTATATTTTTATATTTTTATATTTTTATATTTTTATATTTTTATATTTTTATATTTTTATATTTTTATATTTTTATATTTTTATATTTTTATATTTTTATATTTTTATATTTTTATATTTTTATATTTTTATATTTTTATATTTTTATATTTTTATATTTTTATATTTTTATATTTTTATATTTTTATATTTTTATATTTTTATATTTTTATATTTTTATATTTTTATATTTTTATATTTTTATATTTTTATATTTTATATTCATATTTTAAATTATATTATATATATTTTTGAAGTTTTATATTTTTCATAGTTTTTATATTTTTTAATGTTTTTTGATTTTTTTTTATTTTTATAATATTTTTTATAATTTTAAATTTTTATTTTTTATACTATATTTTTATCTTTTTTATATTTTTATGTTTATATATTTTTTATACTTTACGTTTATATTATTATATTTATATTTGTTATTTTTTTTTAATTTTTTAAAATTTTTATATTGCTTGTGTTTTTGTATTTTTTATATTTTTTATATATTATTTTAATTGTTTATATTATTTTAATTGTTTATATTTTTTTTGTTTTTTTTTTTCTTTAGAAGAAGAACAGAAAAATCGCAAGAATGGTTAATACTATCTAACATACATCGACAACGAGAAAGAAGATGGTGTACTTAGTTTTTTCTATCTTTAATTTAATTTTAAGTTTATTCTTATTATAGTTAATTGTTTATAAATACATAATTAATGTTTTAAAATTAAAAAATGTACCCATATGCTAGTTTTTTGTTTAACTGCATTTGCCAAACAAATAAGTGGTTGTGGCTATCAAAGACACTGGGGCATGAACATAGTCAATAGCAAGTTTTTACCATAGACGAAAACAAGTGCTTAAAAAAATTAGATTTTGACAAATATTCCATTAAAAAATTATTTTGCTTGGTTTTCACTGTCATGTTCGATTTGACGTAAAACTTCAAGTTTCAAATATCACATAAATTAACACTTTTAAGCGATTATTCGCTAAAAACATACCAATAGATCAGCTTTTCTTATTCCTCGTCATAGTTAAATAAAATGATACAATAAGTTTCCAAACAGGAAAACTTTGGAGTTAACTTTAGCTTCGTTTGGTCTATCGATGTTGTTTATTTTAACTATTTTATAATTTGGGCTGACTTCGTATTGGAGGCATTGAAGTGCTACAAAAAACTCAGTACACCATCGTTTTTAACATTATCGATTTATGTGAAATAATAATTTCTCTTGCGCTTTCTATTTTGTCAAATTTATTTTCGTTATATAAAATCTTAATCAATTAAAAAGCTATTGACCGGTTTAGTTTTTTTTTTTCTGAATGGAATGATAAAAATGATAAAAAAATAGATCGAAAGTACGTACTCCTATTGGAATTCTAACTTTTCTTTGGTTGCAAACAAATTTTTTTTTATGAAATATTAAAAAGTTTAGAAAGTATCGATGGGATGATTATTGGAACAAATGAACTAAACTGCAATTCGTTAAGATTGTTATATTTGAGACAAAGCAGCAAGCTCTGTTATTTATAGAGGGTACACAACAAAATGTACAATCTAGATGTAAACATAAATTTAAATACATATTGTTAAATATCTTGGGATGTTAGTGCGTATGTGAATGTTTTAAGAGAGATTTTAAGTGTTAAATTTTGCAGCATTTGGTAATTTTACAATGAAATTTAGTTATTTTAAATGTGTTAAATAATTCAGAAAAAAAAAAAACATATACATAACAATTAAGGTAAAGACTTGAGTGCTTACCTTGCTGGGTCAATTGAACAACCGCTGCAGGTAGTTGGGTCGACACAGCCACTGGTGTAGCGCCAACGGCAGGAATTTTAATTTCTGCTCCCTGTGGCAAGCCAGCGTCTTGTTGGACCGTTTGTGTTGGTGTATATGTGGGTGTTGAAGCCGCAGCAGTCGGTGGCGTTGATAAGCTGCGCTTCCTTTTCAAGCCGGTATGACCGGTGGTAATAGACGATAATTGAGATTGCGTATTCTGGATGAAAAATGAGACGAATTTATTACATCTTTGAAACTTTGAACTTATTAAAAGTTTATTAGTTCATTCATAAATAGATTAATATATATAGTTAGTTGTTTACTTAATCAGACAAATGCCTCGCAATTGCGAACATCCTTGTTACAGTGCGATTCTTTCAAAAATAGATTGAATCATCTGTTCAGTGACATTTTATCATCATTTTTAAAATGTCAAAATATTAATATATGCAATATAATTAAATGTAAATCACGTGCTCTTACCGTTTTAGTGGTAACTTCAATTAGCGTCGGCGGCTGTTGTTGATTCAGCGACGTCTGATTACTACTACTACTACTGCTACTGCTACCACTACTACTAACTCCAATAATTGTTGCTATATGTTCTGCTGTCTGTTGCGTTTGTGCTGCAGCAGTATTTGGTACTGCAGCTGTAACAGACGCGATTTCTTCATTCACCAGTTGATCTAACCGGTAAGCATTGCAAAAGTTGATATACTGCGGGCTTGGTGGTTTCTTTTTCCACGTTTGATAATCCATCATGTTGCCACCGCTTTGCAAGTAAAATAATTCGGCAACATGGTCAGAGTATCTACAAATAAGTAAACATAAAAACAAACATTGATAAATAAGTTAATCTAAGGATATTAATTTAAGAATATAATGCATACTTTTCTTTAATGCTTTTTAAACGTAAATATTTTTGCTCTATAATGAGTTTTTTTAATGTTATGACGTCTTGTTGCGGTATGGTTGCTGCTTTCGTAACGCTTCTCTTCTCGATTATGGACGTTATTGTTGGCAACAAGGAACCTACTACAACGTTGCCACCAGCTGCACCTGCCACAACGCTTTCCGTTGTTGCAGCGTCTATTTTAAATCGTTTCGCTAGTGTTGTTGCTTCTATTGTCGCGGGTTTTGTTGTTGATAAAAAAGTGCGATTGCTTGATGTTGGTGCTTTTGTTGCAGCTGTTGCGTAGGAACTTATTGTTGATGTTTGAATTTGAGTAACGAGAATATGTTGTTGATGCTTCTGTTGTTGTTGCTGTTGCTGTTGTTGTGGGTTTGACACTGTTGTTGTTGTTGTTGTTGCTGCTGCTGCTACTCCTGCAACGTATTGAGCAGAAACTTGCTGCATATGATTATTTGCTACTGACAACGAGGTGATAACCGCAGATTCGCTTGAAAACGATGCAAGTGATTGCTGCTGTTTTTGTTGCTGTTGCTGCTGTTGGTGTGTGAAAACCTGTTGAAAACTTCTGTTCAATGTGTTTGTTTTTGTTGCTATATCTGTCGTTTCTAAAGCACTAAATGTTGCTGAACTTGTCTTCTCGTTGGTACTTCCTATGTTTATTAAAGTTGTTGACGATGTTTGATTCTTTGCTATCGATAAAGTTGATCTGCGGTCTGGCACAGCAGGAGGGGCCGGGCTGGACCCTTGATGCCCCCCTCCTGCTGAATCACCTTCATTCATGTTTGATGCATCTAAAAAAACAAACATTAATTAGAACAAGATTAACACTAACGAAAGTCGTACACAAAAAAAAAAGTGCTTTATATATATACATACAAATAATAAAGAAATAGCCAACAACTCGCAACAAAACGTTTAATTGGGTATGATTTATTGGCTTATCTAGATTCGCAACTCATTAAAAATCAATTTTAATACTCAAGTCAATTTAATTCACTGCCAGTTTTTTTTTTTTAATAACTTTTAAGCCAAGGTTTTATACTTCACACTGGAGAATGCAGAATCTATCCAACCATCTTCATTGATAATTGCATATTTATGAATTTTTTTTTTAATTTCTTCTTCATTTTTTAAATCAGTTCAACCATCAATTATCAATGTCAGCTCCCAATATAACCTAAAGACTGCAACTTCTTGAATTGCATCTTCTTAGTTGTGGAATTAAATGTATTCAAAATGATCGTGTTAATTTGGAAACAAAAAGCACTTTGCGTTTGAAAATTTATTTATATAACATCTATGTACGGTTTTCAAGCCAAGTTGTAGACAAGAAAGTGCTTTTTAAGATGCATAAAATATTAATATGAATAAATAATTATATCGACAAAAAACACTTTAATAAAGCAGAAGAACATATATTTAATTCCCAACAGAAATTTATAAACATTTGTAATTGGCGTTTAAAAGTACTTTGTTTAGATTGTTTTTGATTTTAAAAAGCTTGGTGCCTTCTCGGCATCGATTCGCCTGGCTTTGCAGCAACTTCGCTTGCAAACTTGTTGTAAAATAAATACTATTATTCTACTGTTGACTGATAAAGCAACTCTTCGAAGTTTATCACTTTTCTAAGCCGCATTCAAAGTTCTTAAATGTGAGTCATGACACAATCATCAGAGAGGTTCATAATAATATGTCTGCTAAAATGCTGAATTTTTATCCAGTACAATAAAGTTTAAGCTCACTTCACCAGTTTGACAGGTTGTAGTCAGAGAAGAGTTCCTGTACTCGAAAAAAGGTAAAAGATAGTGCAATCAAGATTAAAAAATTGCCCATGACTATCAAAAGTTGCAAGTTTTAATCCAATAAATTTCTTCTGGCAAGTTAGCAAAGAAATTGCAATATATCAAAAGTTCTTTGATATAAGTAAAAACTATTTAAATGGAAGCCAAAAACTGGTAAATTGTGTAAAAACTATATATATATGTTAATTTAAAAATTATTTCGGTTTATTTAAAATCTTTATCATGGCTTTAGCATCATGATTTAATAAAATAAGATTATCCAGACATTTGACGTATTCTTACGAAAATGATGATGGATATCCCTATTTGAAGAAGAGAGCAAAGGAGCAACTTTTTAATAACACAAAAATACTTCAGAGCTACTTGAATATCATACTATTACTTAGTACAATACATCGTAAGATATTTGAATCAATACATTTTCTGCTACTTATTCATTTAGAAGCTACTATCAGATGATTTAAGGGCATTTACCAACTTCACAGCATTCAAAATTGGAAAATTTCTGATTTTTTTTATTGTTTCATTTGACAGATGAGTAACCCAGATACTGAGTATGGGTGGATTACACCCAACGATAGTACTAACGTAAGTGAAATAGACGATAGTACTCGAGGGTTAAACTTTTAGTTTTGTTTGTTACACCTTTTTTGCGATTATGGCTCGATATGACTGAAACATGATCTGTACTACCGATGATCAATATCACCCAAGTGCTGGAATTAAACCAATATTTGACAGCTAACACAATTTTTTAATTGTTTTCTCCATTTTGAGCGATTTTTTTTCTTACTCTCACGTTTCTGACCAGTTTTACCATTTTTAGTGCAAAAAGTATTTAACAGACAGACGTTTGTTGGGAGTGCTATAAACATCAAACAACATAAATGCAACAACAACAATAAGAAAAACTTAAATTCGCACACCTGACTTTGACATCTAGCTCACTTTTACTCCAATATGCGCCTACCAAAATGTTTTTGGTAAATCCACGAGAACACAGAATACTTTGACTTTTTCAAGTTCCCGCCTCTTAACTGGAAGGGCAGCATTGCTCCTGCCAACAAGCATTTGTTAGTTGACTCTGGTAAAATTTTGAACAAGCTACGTTATTTAGTTTGTTTGACAGTGATTGACAGACGTGAATTGTAGAGAAAATGGAAAAAGTGAATTTCGTGTGCTAATCAAGCATTATTTTTTGCGGAAAAGTAGCATCACTCATACCAAGGGCAAGCTAGATAAATACTATGGGGACTATGCACCATACATATTAATGGAGACAATAGATTGAAGGTAGCTCCGTGGTTTCGATTTTGAATGATCACTTAGGTATGAAAATAGCTAGCCACAAAATGAGTGCCTCGTTTGTTCACAATCAACTACCTACAAACGGAAACGTGTCACAACTACGCAGGAGTGTTTGGCGTTGTTCAACCGCAATATGGACGAGTTTTTGTGCCATTTCGTTCGTAACCGTGTCCGCAACATGGATTCACCACAACACACCAGAGACCAAGCAGCAGTCAAAACAGTAGGTTTCTCCGGGCGAAAGCTGGGTTTTTCAGTCAAAAGTCATGGGCTGCGAACATATGTACAGTTTCCATGTTGAAATTTCATGAATTGAGCTTTGAATTGTTCCCTCATCCGTCATAAGGCTGCAATATATATACATATCCATTAAAATTAATTTCCTGCATTAATTCGCATTTAGAGTTCTTTCCAGATAACGTTGACGAATTCATCGAAGATTTTTACCAAGAAATAGCTAAAATTGAGAAGAACTTCGAAGGAAAAAATAAAATAAAAATTATTTAAAAAGAAATGTTTTTAGTTAGCAATCGATTGCCTTCACAAACTTAGACGTTCTTCGACATGTGTTTATTGCTTTTTTTCAATGTGGTAACTTAGATTGACACTAACGGAACAGATGGTAGACAGATTGTTCCAAGAAACTAATCTAGAAGATAATAAGCATGAATTTGGAAACTACAATACAACTCCGCTTCAACTCAGTTTTGTTTTGATTTTCTTTCATTTCTAAATTTGTAAGTCAAATTTACAACGTTCCAACTATACACACTATTAACATTAGAAGGAAGTTATTGTAGTATATTGAAAGAGCAGGTAAAAGAAGTATGGAATAATAAATGGCAATATTGAACTAAAAACTGTGGTTGGTATATTTTTACCAACATTAAGGCATTTTTTAAATTATCTTTGTATCTCTTTCATAACTGCTTAAATTTCAGTAAATTTTATTTACGAAAAAAAGATCTTTGCAACCATGTATTAGGAATATACACTGTTGATCAGGGAATTAGCATACTATTGAAAAATTTCTTAAAAGTTAATTTAGTTTCAAATGAAAAAAAAAAAAATTTAAGAATATTTTAACACATTTTACATAGATTTAGTAAAACAAAGACTAATTATTAGCCTAAGCAGGTGGGTTTTTGGTTTGTCTCAGAATGAGCCGACTTGTTTAAACGAGTTTAAACAGAAAAAAAAAATGTTAAAGAAAACATTCAGTATTTTGTGGACTGACCGAGATGATGTTGTATGTTGTAAGGAGTTTATCTTCAAGTTTTTTGGCATTTTTATATTATTACTAGCTGGTACCCGGCGCGTTGCTGCCGTACTTGACCGATGCCTGTTTGCCAATAGAATGTCATCAACAAATAGTGACTCCACTCTGAGTTTCAATATTCTTTGACCATTTTTTCCAAAGCTATTAAATATACAAAATTGTCTTTTATAGACCGCACTCCTTGCCCAATACCCGTTTTAGTTTGCGAGTATTTCTGAGGAGTGCAAGTCACCAAATAGTTACTCCAAACCGAATTTCTTTGGTCTGTGAATTATTTCTAAAGCAATTCAATTCAAAAATGTGTCTTTTATGGGCGGTGCCAAACCCCTTGCGCAATGTCCCATCTAGTTTTCCAGTAACAGGACACCATTAAATAGTAACTCCATTCTGAATTAAAAAGTTCTGCGACTTTTACTTGCATAGCTATTAATTATAGAAAATTTTAATTGGATGGGCGGAGCCACGCTCCGTTATCCAATGCCCATGCCTGTTTTCTAATTTATCGACCAGTCCAATTTGTTACATCATCTGAGTTTCATTGTTATACGACGTTTAGTTCCAAATCTATTCGATATCAAAAAATTGAATTGTATTAGCGGTGACATGCCGCCCTTTTCAAAGATCGCTTAAATTTGACAATCAAAGGGCACGTCTCAATAGTAATTTCGTACCAAATTTAGTTGATGTGCGATTCATAGGCGAAAGTAAAACTGAAATTTTTGTTTTTGAAAAAGTGTCATGCCCTTCGCGGGTAGGAAGGTGAAAAATACTTGACCTATTCTTATACCTACCAAATATATGAAAAACTAGTAAGGTATATCTTCGACTTGGCCGAAGTAAAAATACCCCCACGGCCGATTCTTAAGGGTGGAAGAATCTTAAATTGGAGAACTTTTGGTATGAGATTTTGAGAGATTTTATTATTTTTATGTGTCTAAAATACATACATATCAAATTGTTTTCCTGCAGCTTAAATATAAGCCTTTTTATAAAGTTTTAAATTTTGGAGTTGTATGAGAAGGGGGCGTGTTAGATTGTGTATGACGCCCATTTTTCTAGCATATCTCAGATTCGACATAGAATACACAAATACCGAGTTTCTGTCTTGTAACTTTAATATTAGCCTCTTTATAGATTTTTCAATTTTGGGGTTGTATGGGAGGTGGGCGTGTTAATGGGTGGATGACGCCCATTTTTATAACACACCTCAGTTTTGACATTGAATACACAAACACCGAGTTTCCATCTTGTAACTTTAATATTAGCCTCTTTATAGATTGTTCAATTTTGGGGTTGTATGGGAGGTGGGCGTGTTAGTGGGTGGATGACGCCCATTTTTCTAACACACCTCATTTTTGACATTGAATACACAAATACTCAGTTTCCGTCTTGTTACTTTAATATTAGCTTCTTTCTAGAGTTTTCAATTATGGGGTTGTATGGGAGGTGGACGTGTTAATGGGTGAATGACGCCCATTTTTCTAACACACCTTAGTTTTGACATTGAATACACAACTACCGAGTTTCCATCTTGTAACTTTAATATTAGCCTCTTTATAGATTTTTCAATTTTGGGGTTGTATGGGAGGTGGGCGTGTTAGTGGGTGGATGACGCCCATTTTTCTAAGACATCTCAGTTTTGACATAGAATACACAAATACCAAATTTCAGTATTGTAGCTTTAATATTAGCTTCTTTGTTGAGTTTTCAATTTTGGGGTTGTATGGAGGTTTTCATCCGATTTAGCCCATTCTCGAACTTGACCTTAGTTTTTTTAAAAAACAGCTTAAATATCGAATTTCATTACGATATCTTCAAAATTACGGCTGTAATCGTGTCGACAGACGGACAGACAGACGAACATGGCTAAATCAACTCAGGTGGTGATGCTGAGCAAGAATATATATATTTTTCCATACCTACCACGCCTCCTTTTGGGTGTTACACACGTCGTGACAAAATTAATATACCCCTTACGCAGTACGCGTGGGGGTATAAAAATTTCATTAAAATCGGTTCAACAGTGTTCAACACATGAAATGTTGGAATGTTTAAAGAAGATATAAGTATACATTATTTTTTTAAATTTTAATTGAAATAATGAATAAATTAACTTTTATTTGTGATGGCTTACGCTAAATTGCTCACTAATAGTAACAGACTCATAACACGGTCCGAGTTAATCTTTATACTTCATAACTTTAAACAGCTAACATGCATTTTTTAACCAGCTATGTTCAGTTTTTCGCACTTAAGTTTAAACTTAAACAAAAAAGGATCTGTAATGTGATATACTGGGCTACTATACTATACACTCTATACACTCTATATATCTTGGCTGATAGCTATATATTTATTTCTTCGTCTTTGACTGATCTACTGTATTTATAGAGTTAAGTAATCACCCGATTCTTTTGCAGTAATTTTGTTTTATGTTTAATAAAAAACTTCGGTGCTTGTGAAATTTATTTATTTAATCCAATAGAATTTATTACATCAAGTTGAGAATATGATATCGGCCAAGTTATAGGGTGTTCCGATTGGGTGATTACTTTTACCCACTTTTGTATATTATTTTCGTACGGAGAACAATCAGGATAACTCATGAGCATCACATTTCACGAATTTCGCAGTTTTTGTGAAAAAGTTTTAAAAATATATTTATCAAGTGATAACGAAATCACAATTATTTCCTACTTATAAAACATGCAATATTGAGTCTTCTTGAGTAAACAAAAATTACTTTTTTAACCTATTGCGAAAAGTTAAATTATGTAATTTAAGAGTTCGGTGAACTGTGAAAAAAATATATGTTGTTGTGTGCATTTAAAACATGAGAAGCCGAAAAATACAAGGGGATAAGGGGAAATACCCGGGGAAAGACAAGGGGACAATACCCGAACTTGCTCTGTTAGAAAGAAATGCAAAACTCCCTCACCCTAAAATTGCTCTCTGGATCCGCCACTGCATTTTAAATAACAGTGTCTCTTATACTAGTTTAACCTAACGTGGTCTCCAGAACTATTCTATTATAGCCCGTTTCACAAGAGAAGAACATTTTTTAGTTTTATTTTTCGATGCGCAGTGAGAAATTATTTTTAAAGCTAGAAAATTTATGAGAGCGTAATTTCTTGCTCTTTTTGTACTGTTCGCTGAACTTTATGCTTGTTTTGAGTGTGTTTTACTATTTTTCTATATATTTAAATGCGCAAAAATTCAGAACAAATGATCGCACAAGTACGTTGTTGCACCGACGGCCTGCAGCAACCTGCATCTTGAGAGAGAAATCAAATACAAATTACATAAAAAATAAATTATTTTCTCAAGAAAAAATTGTGAAGTGAAATTTTGGCTAACAAATTATTTTTTGACGCCTCCTTTTTTTTCAATTTTGATTGGTTGATTTTGAAAAATAAAATTCAGTACTTCCGCAGCGCAGTTGCGATGAACAACAAAATTTAGGAATATACATTAATTTTTTTTCATTTATTTTTCTGCTCAGAGAATATAAAGTTTTTTTTTAATGTCGACCAATCAGAGTGAAGAACGCTCTCAAAATTAATTTTGTATTCTCAAACATGCGCGAAAATGTTCTTCTCTTTTGAAACAGACTATAATTCTTCTTCTTTTGAAAAAAACCTAATAGTTATTTTTAGTTCTAACCTTAATATTAGGAATCACATAAAACTAACTAAATATCAGTTAGGATGTTTGTTGTGTACTCTGTTTGGTAATTATTAAGAATACGTCTCATTATGATTTTTTTAACCCTCACTTTGGCACCAATCTTTTACTACGTAATCTGGCACATATTTACATTTGTAAATACTTTTTTTTGTCATCATTAAAGATAAACAGAACCTCAAAATTAACATGATTTTTAAGGTGGAATATATGTATTAACACCTCCTAAGACCAATTCCGGAAAAATTTACAAACCGCTCTCAAGTGGTTTAGAAGTTATAGGGTTCGGAAGTTGGGAAAATGGGCCTGGAAAAGTCGTATTTTTTTTCAAACAATATCTAGCTTTATGGGTATCAAAAGAAAGGTTTTTCTATAACCATTTCAAAGAATAATTAACCATTGAAATCCATGCATTATTTCCTACGATATAGCGTTTTACATATTATGCACACTTGACGGCAGCTCTTTTCGAAATAACCAAAATGTAAGTATGAAGATCAAATAGAAAAAAATTTATAGTTCCAATGAATACACAAAAACCAATTTCAACAAAAATATATTTTTTTCATTAAATTAGTACTTCCAGCTACAATATCAAAACATGACATATTGTTGTGCCAGCGAACCAAAAATTTCTGTTCATTAATATTTTCCCAATATAAGCTATCAAATACGAAATATGTATATATAAAAAAATGTGAAGAGTTTTTCCTTATCATTTTTTTTCTATTATTAATTCAAAAAATGCGTTAAAACACCATAAAAGCCTTTAAAATACAAAATATTTACATATGTAAATATGTACCAAACTACGTTATAAATATGAAAAATTTCCAAAAAGTATCAGAAAATTCTAAAATTCAAAACAACTTTTGAATTTTCAGAAAGAAAACCAAAAAATAGCCACAGAGTCCAAGCCATATTCAAATCAAATAAAAAAGAAAGGAGTTATGGCAAATTTAAAATTGGGATATTTACATATGTAAATAGTGCCAAAGTGAGGGTTAAACGGAACGATGTAACTTTTAACTATTCGAAAGGATAGTTTTTATTGTTTTTTGATTATGCGAATAAGTAGAAATATTTTTTACAAGATAAAATTGCAGTCATGTTCAAAAACCGATTTATTTTCATACCCTAAACCTGAAAGGTCAGGGTATATTAACTTTGTGCAAACGTTTGCAACGCTAAGAACGAAGCGAGTCCGGTATAGAAAAGTATATATATTCTTGATCAGCGTCACCACGTGAGTCGAGCTGTCTATGTCCGTCCGTCCGTCCGTCCGTCTGTCCGTCTGTGTGTTGTCCGTATACACAGGATAAGAAGAAGGAGTTGAGATAATTGAATGAAACTTGGTACACATAGTCACATGGACCAAAGGATCTGCACTATTGAATATTTTTGGAATCCGCCCACGGACACGCCTACCTCCCATACAACGCAAAAATTGAAAACTGCATAACTCAGCTCATATTTAGCCTACAATAATAAAATTTGATATGTATATGTTTTATACAAACACAAAGATGTCTTCGAAAAATGGACGTCATCCGTTCACGGACACGCCCACCTCCCATACAACCCAAAAATTGAAAACGCAATAAATAAGCCTCTGTTTAACCTACAGAGATAAAATTTGACACGAATGTTTTTTATGACAAGACAAAGATGGTTTTGAAAAATGGACGTCATCCGCATACGGACACGCCTACCTCCCATACAACCCAAAAAGTTTAAAACTCAATAAATAAGGTTATGTTTGTCATAGAGAAATTAAATTTGGTATGTATGTA
The DNA here is from genome assembly GCA_958299015.1 of Tetanocera ferruginea. Lineage (NCBI taxonomy): Eukaryota > Metazoa > Arthropoda > Insecta > Diptera > Sciomyzidae > Tetanocera > Tetanocera ferruginea. The sequence continues at coordinate 53,645,774 of OY282640.1, read as the reverse complement.
TTTTATACCAAAACTAAGGTGTGTTCAAAAATTGGGAGTAATGAACACGCCCACCTCCCATAGCGAAAGCACAATAAAGGCATGAACTGTGAGCTACAGATATAAAACTGGGTATGTGTAAATTTTTCATCACCATTTAAATGCAATTAAAATATAGGCTTCATCCGCCCACGGAGACGCCCATTTAAAATAAAATTTTTTTTATTTTTGAAAAGTGGGTTTAGGGTATTTCATAGTTGGCCTAGACCGACTTTAGACTCGAATTTGTTTGCGCTCACTTGTGTTATGCATTCCGATTTTTACTTCGAATCGGAATTTATCGAAACAATCGGAAACACTGTTTACAATCCGATTAGTCGCAATTTTCATCAGTTTTATTAATCAACCAGCTTTTTGGTTGTGAATTTAATTCCGTGCTTTAATTTTGTTGCAGTCAAATTTGTTTTGAGAGTTAATTTATGGTTTTTAATTTATTTATTAACAATTTAAAATGTAATTTAATCCAAAAAAAAAGTTTGGTAAACTACCAAGCAGCAATTCATGGAAAAACATCCAGACATCGCAAGAGACCACACAAAGAGAGACCGCGTTCAAATAGATGATCATTAACAGAATCTCACTGATATTCTAAGTAGTCAAGGTCTGCTGTTGATTTAATTTGGTCTTCATCAGAGATGTTCAGTTTTATCCACTTTGGACTTTTGCAACGTTCCAAGTGGTTTAACATAGTGGGTATCACTTTGGACACTATGCTACTAGCTTAGTTGCATCCTATTACACTGATCGTTGACCACGCCCATGCCTCTATTAACGTGATATTTTGCAATAAATCTATAAATTATTCATTATGCAATTGCTACTATGCACTTGACATAATAAAAATCACGCCAGACATTTCGAAGGTCTCAAAGTTGGAGCTAATAAAATCGAACTCATTAAAAATTTAAACAAGAATTACATGAATTGAAAAACTTGTGAACATTTTCTACGGTTTTCACACCCAAGTCTGAAAATATTTTTACAAAATAATAACAACTTATTTTGACAGCTAGCTCGAATCGGATTTAATTTTGTTTCGAACTTAGTATTTCCGATCGAAACTCAAAACACTTTTTCAAATTCGATTCGAACTGCACTTCCGATTTGATCGCGAATCCGACACGGAATTCAGAACATGGCAATTTAAATCGATTTTTAAAACGGCAAAAAGCTTACTTTGGTGCCATTTATTCTGGCATTATTGGTACAATAAAATATATACCACCAGAACTATTAAAATTCATAACTTTTACTTTTTAGTGTTTAACTGGCATAAATGTATAGACCGAAGAACCAAATATGTCAAACTGAAGTACTATTGTATGACTAAAATTTAAGTATGAAGGAGTACATTAACTTCACAATACAGATTAGTGTATAAGGTCTTAAGCTGAAACAGCAGGTATTAGAAACGGCAGAAAATACAATGGATACTTACAAGGGTTCTAATCTCAAAGAGTTCTTTGCTAAATTAATCAGGTATCAGGTGTATTCATAGAGCAAAAATTGTACGCGCTTTCAATGCACAAAAAAAGTATCGCTAACATCTGCTACCTGTACATGGTCCACTAGTGACAGCTGTCATATTAGTAAAGATTTTTGTTTTATTATGTAATATATATTTCTGGAATTGAAACCATACTGTTATACATATACTTCATAAATAGTTATATAAGCGTCTACTTCCTTTCTATAATAGATTAAAGAATAATTCATTCTTATATCTTGAACCACAAGTGGGCTCAAAATGTGTCAACATTGCGATTAACAGCTGATTTTGACAAACAGTAACAGTTGTTTTGAGCTCAAACGCATCATGAAAATGTTAGTTTTATATGAAAAAATGTAAGCTACAAAAACTTAAAAAATTGCAACTCAAAATTAACAGCTTTTATTATTTTTTTTTAATTATTTAGCGCTTCATATCAATCGATACAAAAACAAACAGAAACAAGTTAATGAGACGGCTCTTATTAATATATTTCACAACTTCGTTAATACTTCTTCGTAAGAGTAAGTTGAAGAAAAAGTATCAGTTCTTAAAAAATAAAATACCGGTTTTCTATCAACTCAAAACAGTGTTTTTAACAATAATTTGGTGATTTGCAAGAAAATCATAGCGATTAAATGAAGCACACAAACGCTTGCTATCATCAGTTCATCATCTTTCTTTAAAATAAAAAAAAAAAATTTTATGCATAATTTTAAATGACAGTTAAGCCATAACCTTTTTTCATATTTTCATACAATACTCAAAATATTTTGCAAAATAGTTAACGCCGCCGTTGCATAAAACATACAAACGGCGTTACAAAACTACAGCGGCTTCGTCATTAAAAGCCGCCATGTTGGATTTTTCCTAACCAAACAACAAGCACATCGACGAAACGATTTTTTTCCATCTTTAATTGCAAAGTTCTTCAATACATTCCTGCTACGTACCTCAGACCGTTTTTTTCAATCACAAATTTTCCTTTTTTCTGGATATCATCGAGGGTCAAATTGACCGCAAATCGAAACACGAAACACTGCAGATTAAGTTTGCACAAAAATTTAATTAAAAATCACAAGCGTTTTATAGTAAATCATCAAAACATTTCTTGCACTAAAATTACATCCGCTCGTTGTGTCAAAAAATCGTGTGTGAAAAATTATTTCGCCTATTTCATTCAGATTCTATATCAGCTGTGCTCTTCGCACTAGAGCAGCACGCTATCTTTTGTTTCACACTTTCTTTGTCTTCACGAAATCATCCAGCAGCGATTTTACCAATGAAGTTTATCTGTTGAGAACATGGCGGATACTGAAACTTTGGTGTAAAAACGTAAACTTGTGAAGCGGCAATCTGCACAATTGCGTTGCGTTCGAAGCAACGACTAGCAGCCATTTTTAATTTACACAATTCGTGGTGAGTTCACGGATAGCATTGCCAGATACAGCCTTATGGAAATTCCGGTACAGTAAATTAATGTATGCTGAGTATTTATAATGCTTGCATTGGCTAATTTACCCGGTACGGATTTGACGGATTATGTTCTGCAACTGCTACAAAAGAATGGCATTGAAACTGTACACGATTTCATGGCTAGTGATGTAGATAGTGTGTGTAAAGCTACAAACTTAACTAGAACTTCTTTCGCTAATATCAAAAGTGAACTTCTAAAAAAATATGGACCTAAGCACAATCGAATGTCACATCTTTATAGGCAGTTAGTGCGAGCTCCACTGCCAACTTATAGAAGTGGTATACCGAGGTGAGTTTTAGACCATTATCTTATTAAATATTGATTTCAATAAAAAATAAGCAGATGACTCGCATAAAAACGTCTTTGACATTTGTTTCTATTAAAGCTTATCACATGCTATAAATTCGACTAATACTTTTTTAAAATTATTATTTTTTTGCATTATTTCTTTTTAACAAGCTAGACAAATAGTGAAATTTATAAATTTTTTAAAAAACTTGAAACTTAAGAATATTTTATAAATAGTCGTACTATCATATTCGATTCAATAAAACATTATGTTAAATCGGTTCTTGAAAGTTAAAATCGCAACATAAGTACACATAAACAAGTTTTTATTCTGCTCCCGTTCTTTAAAGCAGACACTTTGTTTTAACAGTCAAACTTTATGAAGACACTGGAAAAAAGTACATTTAGTTGTAAAATTTTTCAAAACGCTTCTACAATCACTTTCACTGAAACCAATTTAGTATTTTAGTATAAACACATCACATAAAACTGCATTGTGTCAAAACGATGTTAACAAAGTTTGACACAACGTACATGGCTTTTTTGTACGTTCCAGATAAACGGGATAATAGATGCAGTTTTTTATAAGAATCTTTGTATGGCTTACATGAGGTCAGAATAATTTAAATTAACGCTAAAACATTCATTGCATTGTGATGGAAATTTCCATCAAAACATACAAGCAATACTATACCAAAAATTATACACAAAAAACAGTACGTGTGATAATTGCTTGCGAATAAATTATGTAATTCCAATAAAGTATTGTCAAGTCACATTTTAGGAATACTCTGTGAAATTTTCATACAAAAGCCCCTATAAAAATACTTAAAATTAATAGATAGCTAAAAGATAAGAAATAGCTAACTATGAGTAGAAAAATAGTGCCAAAAATCAAATCGATCGAATGGTTCAGCAAATTTTGAGTGACGTGTCTACCAACTTTTGAAAAGTAAGTTGTGGGAAAATCGATTTGAAGGTTGACATTGCGTTGAAAATTGTATTTGAGGCACTCATACTAAAAATGCTGTATCTCCGTAAGTTTTTCTCGTAAATTGTTATTTTCCTTAAATAACAATTTTAACAATCTAAAAAAGAAACAATTACCTACCTCCCCATAATAAAAAATCTTGTTGAAATTCAAAGATATGTGATGTATTCGTTGTTTTGGTTCTATTCCTTTAACTTGAATAAGTTTTGTATAAATTACCTGATTTATGTATTTAAGTTATTTTTAGTTACAAACTTAAGAGTAGAAATTGAGCGTATATCTTTTGTAAAGTATTAACCAAAAATTTAGTTTTCAAGCAATTCAATTTATTTGACATAAATGTCTTCGTGCTAGAAAGAGACGATGATGTAATAGAAAAATAAAATAGTAGAGCTGATAGATATGGTAGATATGGTTGTAAAAAAGGCATTGAAAACTTTATGAAATACAAAAAAAGCAAAGAAAGTCGATATGACGATTTCAATTATAAAACTTTACTGAAAAAGTACAATTGTACTAAAAAACCCAACACTGATCTACGGAAGTGAAGTGAAGCTTTTTACAATAAGTGCATCGCAAGGACTTGACGCAGACATTAGCTGTGTTTTTTACAAAGCGAGCAGGCAAAAAACGACAACGAAGTTGCCTAAGAATGTTTTCAAACTTTAAAGCATTTTTTCAAATGTCAAAACAAGTAAAAAAGAAACAAAAACAAATCTGAAAAACCAGCATTAAATTGCCAAATTCTAGCAGGAACCAAGTTCCTGATGATTAGCAGACGTGTCCAAACAACTATGATGAAGTCTAGATTTTATCCTTTTTTTTTGGACACACCAAAATATACCTTTACCTTGGGTTAACAGTAAAAAAATTCACTCGCACACTCATATTTTTCACGTTTCTCCTAGGATGTAATGTAATTTTTGGAAGAGCCACTTGTTTTTGCCCTTTTTGTGAAATCGTACAAATCCTTAGCAAAGATATGAAGCGAGTTGACATCAGATAGTTTTAGTTAACCACTTTTAGAAAAGGCTTCATCTCAGTTTTCTTCTTTCTCACCTTACATGGTTAACTGTCGATTCTAGCGACCTCAGCATGTCTAAATGGCTTGTCACTTTAAATGTCTTCCCAGTTTTGACAATTTATTTGTATTTTGTTTTAATGTCAAATACTTTGACAAGTAGTGGTGCATAAGTTTTCAGATTTAAAGCAATTAATACTCGGTTTTGAAAATGAAACCGATACTGTTTAACTTTTCAAAACTTAACATATAAATAACCAATAATTTTTTTAACGCTGCAGCTACACGTTCAAGAAATTGCTTTCAAGTTGATCACACATAGTGCTTGTCAAAATTCTTTCGAATTGATAGCTGTGACGTAGGCTGTGCGCAACTTGATAGTCAATTTTACTTTCAAGATGCCATCGCCAAGGCAACAACTCAAATTTCACAACAAAGCACGAGAATTTATTTACAAACTGTGATCAGCTGTTTAACTTGACCGTCAAGTTGCCTCACGACTTGAAAGGAAAAATTCATATCAAGTTGGTTTTCAAGTTCGAAAAGTTTGAGTGTGTTAGTAAAAAAGTGTGAATGTGTTGCAACTTGAAAGGCAACTTGAAAGAAAAATTGAACGTGTAGCCACCAAGTATGTAAAAGGAATATTTTACCAATCTTACTTATCCTACTTAAAAAATAGTGTAGTTTCATCGAAATATTCATAAACAAATTATTTAATAGATCGTAAAAAGTATTGGTTACAAAAAGATTTTATAACATGAATCACTACTAAGGCTGTCAATTCTGGATTCGAGAAACGAGGCTTTTTTCAGTCCCGAAAATCCCGGATCCCGAAATTGTTGTATATATTTATTTCATTATTAGAAATACCCTATGATCAGCTGGTATATTTAAAAAATTCAACAAATTTGACTGACAGCAACAATTTAAAAACGCGCTTGCTTTAATGACAAATTTGTTTCTAATCTATTAACTAAATATAATTTATCAACATACATAAGTGTTAAAAAATTGTTAATTTTGTTCCCAAAACAAAGTTTTTAAAGTTTCAATAAATCACAAAACAAAAAATGCTTAGAGGGGATTTATACAATGAAACTAGTTGCATGAGACTGTCAAAAGTGAGGGTGCGGAGTAGGAAACGAAAGTGAATGAAAAAAGTCTCTCGAGCTGCGATTTCATAAAATTTTCTGACGTTATCCTTTCATATTTTCGTGGCAAGTTGAATTTTGAAGCAAAGGGTCTGCAACGCAGTTTCATCATGTAATTTGAAGATGAAACTTTAAAAGCAAATCGATGAAAGTTTCATGCGATAAGTTTCCTTGTATAAATCCCCTCTTAAAAATATGCTATGAAATTTTTCAAAAAAATCAAGCGTTCCTCACTCACATTTACGGAATTATGTTATAGTAATAATTTTAATTATATGTGCAAATCAATTTGTTCTCTTTTGTTTTGTTAAATTTTTATTTAATAGATATTATCTTTAAAATGTTGAAATAAAAAAAAAACTCGTGAAGTGAAAATTCGAAATGAAATAATAATATGTTGATTCAATATTTACATCCAGGTACCGTACCGGCTTTTTATCGAAAGTGTAAAAGTTATTTTGTGCCTTATAGTTTTTTGGGCAAAAATACCAGTTACTTTTGACTTTTATTTTATCTGTCAAAAATAACAGTTATTTTCTGCCATTTATTTTTTCGGTCAAAAATATCAGGTAATTTATATTTTTTCAAAAGCCATTTTACCGACTAAAAAACTTTTAAAACCATTATTTTCATCTCATCGGTGAGACATTTAACACATGGTGTAAACAGTTCAATCTGTCAAGCGGCCTTTAAAAAATCTGCTATTTTTGACCGATAGTATAAAAGTCAAAAGTAACCTTCATTTTTCCCAAAAAAAACAATTAACAAAATAACAGTTAAATTTTAACTTTTAAAGAATCGTGAGGCTGAAGACATTTGTAACATAATGGTATATTTGAAAGTCTTTCAACAATTTTTTCAGTTAAAAATTGCAAAATAACAGTTATTTTCGATACTTGTTTTAGTTCAGTTGGTGTTTTAGTTGCTTTCGAATGTCTTCTCAAATTTGTATTTTTTTGAAGGCTAAATTGCATTTGCATAGTACTCGTTGACGTAGCCTCCGAAAGCAGAGGCAAATCTTGTTGATTATTGTGTTTTGTTTCCTGATCATAATAGTTGCTATGTTCAGTGAGTGTCTCGTAAAGCAGCGAACGTCGATTGTTGAGTGTATCAACTTGGTTGGCTATAAAATTTTGTTGAGATGATGGCTGAGTTTCAAAATACATTTTAACAAAACATCAGTGTGTTTTCTGGGGATTGGTTCTTTGCAGATTCACCAAAATACACTGATGCTTCGTAAAAATGCATTTTGGAACTCAGCCGATGTTGCAATCACCTTACCTTCATAATTAGTTGCAGATTAGTTGCTGCGGCTGCATTCTTAAGAGCTCTAATTCGCTATTTATATTCACGAACGCGTTTTGCTCCTGTTTTAGCTATTTTTCTTAGCTTTGAGACGTTTTTTGGGATGGCAAAAACTATTATCGGCAGTCTTAAATATTGCACTTTTAACACTTTTTGCTTTTAATATTATATTAAATTAACTGTTTTGCATGTTGACAATCATCTGTCAAGTTTTTGATAACACCAACGAACCAAATTGAGCTTTAAGCTCATTATGCAGCGAACAGGCAGTACATTTTTTTTCCCACTAGATGTGCCTAAATAATTTCGTTTGAAGCGTAAAGAAATAAATTTTCCGTGCATACTTTTAGGATGAAAATTAATGTTACGGCCGGAATGTTACGCGTTCAATATTAATTACATTCTGTTTGCCTGATTATTATGAGCGTATGTGGCGTAGTTGTAGAGCTTCCGATTATCAACATCGATGGTCTGAGTGCAATTCTCGCTAGCAGCTATTATTTTTCATATGCATTGAAAACGTTAGCCTAGCATCACGAATAAGAGACTTTGAAATTTCACTCGCCGTCAAAGAAGTTTCACTTCACACGTATTTTCGTTCACATAACTGCTGTTAGAAGCACTAGTGTTTGTCCTTTATTAAAAAGAAATTTTTAATATTTCGTTAAAAGTATTGGGTACAAAAAAATTTTGATTTCATGAATCCACTATTGACTGTCAATCCTATACAGTTGCCTCCTTTAGGAAATTCACACAAAAATTGAAACATAACTTGAAAGCATTTTTTTCCGTTTGCTCAGCAAACTCTTAAGCATATGATAAGAGGTCGTTTTTTGAGAACTCGCTTGGTAAAAAACACAGCTAATATAGATGTTTAAAGATGTTGTAATGAATTGGTAAATAGAAGCAATTAAACTTAATGGGTTCTATTGAAAAAAATCACTGGAAAACATAGGAAAAATAAAATTCTGAAAAATCCCGTAATCGGTATTTGCAATCCCGACAGTCTCGGAATTGCCAAAACCATTCAAGATTGACATATTTAATCACGACTGATTGTCATTTAGTAGCAGTGGGCATCTTTTTAAGAAGTTATATACAATTATGGCTCGTTTATGTTTAAATTTTTTTCTTTTCATGAAATTTGCTTGTCCGAAATGAGTTTAGTGGACATTTTTTAATTTTATTAAAAAAATACTTGTTTCAAACAGCCCAATTCAACTTAAGTCAATAAGTTTGTACTTTGTACTATAAATGCTATTATTTTCAAATTAATTTCAATGACTCAGCTCATATTTAAATGCTTATAAGTAAATTTAGCTCACTTAAAATTCACTTTTTCTATCACAATGTTTACGTTTTAAATCATTTCAAAATGCCCATATGCTTAAAAAAAAGTAAACACTAAGGTTTGCAGTGAACACTTGATTTCTCATTATTGATATGCATAAAAAGAAAACACTATATAGTGTTCACTTTTTTTTTTGACTAGACTATTTTCGAAACACTACTTGCTAAATTTGATAAGCATAAAAGGAGTGTTCACTATTTAAAAAGAAGTGAACACTATAATATTTTGTAATGTGGTTCTGATTAGACTTCTTTGAAATAATTCGTAACGAAATGGCAATGTTTTTTCATTTTAATCGTAGGAATAGAACTTAATGTTATTAAAAAAGAAGCTTTGCCCACGAAGATAGTTTTCGATGTTGAATTGTTGAATGTTGAATTGTTAGCAACATATTTATTGCCCGAAAATGTAGAAACTAGAGATATCACGTTTAGTAATTTTACTAAAATGCAATGTATTCTATGGAAACGTTTGCCCAAGCGAAACACTCCAGTCCGTTTTCTTCTGCAATTACCTTCTTTTAAGGTCCATATTTCTTCATATAGTTCCGTGTTTTTTTGCTAACATTAATTAATGTAAGTTAATAGTTCTTAAAAAAACATTATTTTTAATAATTATGTTTTGACCATATTTCTATACCTTCATATAGTTCCGTGTTTTTTTTTTTTTTTTTAATAAATTAAAGTTAATAGTTCTTAAAAAAACATTATTTTTAATAATTATGTTTTGACCTTTATGCCAAATTTTTCTAACTTTATTTTTATTACATTCAATTTTCAAATTGAATTTTTGATATATGACAAGAATGCAAAAAGTCTCGTGAGCTGTGATTTCATGAAACTTTTTGAATTTATAGTTTCTTATTTTCGTTGTTGATGAAATTTTGAAAGCAAAGTCTCTGCAACGCAGTTTCATCATGTTATTTGAAGATGAAGCTTGAAAAGAAAATTTTAGAAAATCTCATGTAACGAGTTTCATTGTATTAATCCCTTCTATAAAAGAAGTGAACACTTAAGTTCGAAATTCGAAAATAGAGCTTGCTTAAAAATGTTTATTCATACCAAAAGTAGTGTTCACTACCGAACTTTCACTACTTGATAGATAACACTACTCTGAAGCGTTCACTATATTTTATATATACGGGCCAATATTTATCATATATATGATTTTAACAGCAAAATAATAAAACTTAAAACTCCTCATAAACAGCTGTCCATATAAAATTAATGAAAACAAGTAAAGAAAGTCTAAAGTCGGTCTAGGCCGACTATGAAATACCCTAAACCCACTTTTCAAAAACAAAAAATTGTTTATTGTATTTTATATGCATTTAAATATTGATGAAAAATTTACACATACCAAGTTTTATTCCTGTAGCTCACAGTTAATATCTTTGTTGTGTTTTCGCTATGGGAAGTGGGCGTGTTCATGGACGGATTACTTCCAATTTTTGAACACACCTTAGTTTTGGTATAAAATACATGCATTGAATTTCTCTATGACAAACATAACCTTATTTATTGAGTTTAAAACTTTTTGGGTTGTATGGGAAAAAGGCGTGTCCGTAGGCGGATGACGTCCATGTTTCAAAACCATCTTTGTCTTGTCATAAAAAACATACTTGCCAAATTTTAGCTCTGTAGGTTAAACAGAGGCTTATTTATTGCGTTTTCAATTTTTGGGTTGTATGGGAGGTGGGCGTGTCCGTGAGCGGATGACGTGCATTGTTCGAAGACATCTTTGTGTTGATAAAAAACACATACATATCAAATTTTATTGTTGTAGGCTAATTATGAGCTGAGTTATGCAGTTTTCAATTTTTGCGTTGTATGGGAGGTAGGCGTGTCCGTAGGCGGATGATGTCCATTTTTCAAAACCATCTTTTTTTTGTCATAACAAACACATGTTTCAAATTTAAGCTCTGTAGGTTAAACAGAGGCTTATTTATTGCGTTTTCAATTTTTGGGTTGTATGGGAGGTGGGCGTGTCCGTAAGCGGATGACGTCCATTTTTCAAACATATCTTTGTGTTAATACAAAACACTAACATACCAAATTTTATTGTTGTAGGCTTATTATAAGCTGAGTTATGCAGTTTTCAATTTTCGCGTTGTACGGGAGGTAGGCGTGTCCGTGGGCGGATTCCAAAAATATTCAATAGTGCAGATCCTTGGGTTCATGTGACTATGTGTACCAAGTTTCATCCAATTATCTCAACTCCTTCTTCTTATCCTGTGTATACGGACAACAAAAAGACGGGTAGACGGACGGACGGACGGACGGACATGGATAGCTCGACTAACGTGGTGACGCTGATCAAGAATATATATACTTTTCTATACCGGACTCGCTTCGTTCTATGCGTTACAAACGTTTGCACAAAGTTAATATACCCTGACCTTTCAGGTTTAGGGTATAAAAATATTATATGAAATATGGTGCATGGAGTGTTAACGCGCAGTTGAAACACTAATTGACAGAAGAAGTTCAAGGTTTTATTTAAAATTTCACTTAATCTGTGAAAGTACTACATAAATGCTCACAGCCACAAGTTGAGTAACATCTACTCGGATCGCAATTATGAATTTTATCCAAAATATATTGCTAATAAGAATCTCCCCATTCGTGGTGAGAAAACCTCAATATTATGAGTTATTGCTCATGTAGCTGCCGTGTTATGGAAAAGCGAGTGTGTCCAACGCCGTACATTTTGTAGATAACAGGATTGCAAATACTATGAAGCGTTTTTACATTGTAAATAGCAAAGAAATAATTTCAGAACCAAATTTAAATAAATGTAATTTCAGATTTTGTCTGAACATAATAAAATTGTCAAATTTGTTAAATTTTAAAAAATATTTGTATTAATTTGTTAAAAATAATAAGCTGTACATATTTTGGGGTGTTTAAAATTAAATGCATTGTTAGGTATATATATAAAATATCTTGTTAAACATATCATTTATTTATTTTATTTACATGTTAATGCATTTAACAATAAAGTTTGGATTTTATTTTAACGGATGATGTATTTTGTGGAGGTTGCTTGCTGGAAGTTTGTGGGTTTGCTGCCATTGGAAAAACACAACTTATTCTAACGATGGTTTTAAATTTTGCCACTCACTACGCTGAGGTGCTTTACATTGAAACAAGGGTCAAGTGCATAGGATCACGTATATATCAAATGCTGAAGAGTAGGAATGTCAGCAAATGTGAAATGGGCCAAATATTACATAGAATAAAAATCGAACGTACACTCTCAGCTCAAGGAATAATAAGCATCCTCAGCGAACTGCTCCAGCAACTTGAAGGTGGCACCGTCTCAGCAGCGAGTAACATAAAATTGGTTGTTATCGATTCATTGCCTGCCATATGGTTACACATACTGGGACAAGGACAGAAACGCAAGGGTATAACGTGCCTTTGATTATTTTACAATTGAACTGCAATAAATAATTTGATTATTTTTTAGGTAATTATTTGCTCTCACGTTTAGCAAATTTAATGCGTAAACTTGCTGCAAAATACTTTTTAGTATTTATATTTGTCAATCTATTAGTGAAGGTCGAGCAGAAGCCAGCTCTTGGAAGAGGTTCGTATTAAAATACTTAATATCGATTCTATTGGTGATATTAGACAGAACCTTAAAATTACTGGCAGGTTTTTGGAATTTAATTGAAATGCCTTATATTAACATTACGATTACCTTAAAAATGCTTTTGAAAACATTTAAAAAATTAGTTTTTTTTTTTTTTGTCAATCAAGACTTCCATATTGAAAACGGAGAAAGCTCGCAGGATGACGACAGCGATGACGATGACGTGACTTCACAGCATTCCGAATCAGATACAAATATTCGCATTCGACCGGCATTGGGTACATATTGGAACAGCGTGCCTACAATAAGACTTTCGATGGAACGCAGCAGCGAAAGCATTAACATTCAGTCTGATGATGTATCCGATATCAGATTGATAAAAGTTCTAAAGGCCTGTTATTCAAAAACTGGTGAAAATGCACTCGTTCGTATAACCAACGCGGGTGTGGAATAGCAGGCATTATTAAAGTGTTGATTTCTTATATTTTCCTTGCATATACGACTTGAGAACTTTTTTACTGGGCACCACGGAGTCACCCAGACCCGGTCGTTTACGCTTCTTTTCCACTGATTTTGCTGGTTCACAAATATTACTTTGGGCATCTTGCAAATCGAACGTCTGCGACAAATGTTGCTGCTTGCTGTTTTGAGTTGAGTTGAGCTTTTAGTAAAAAAATATATATTTTAATAAAAATCTATTACAGTTAATTTAGACTTTTATACTTACTTCGTTCGCTATATCCTCTGATTGCAACGCTTGACTAGTGCTCAAATCCGAATCGTGTGCATAGCTACACTTGCTGCCAAAGCGACAACGTCCTTTGCGATAGTTCCAACAGATTTTGCGTCCGTTCTTCTCAGTAAGATGTTCATCCTTGCTGACCATCTTAACATGTTTCTCTAGTAGCGCAATCTTGGCGTTTTCAGCTTCGCGAAAAGGATTATTTAAAACCTGGCCTTTTGTCATTAACTTTGAATTTTGCAACAAATGGTTGGCACTCGGCAGCATGGATTTACTAATGAAACGCTAGTTCAAATCATAAATTCGGAATATGTGAATATCCTGCAAACCTTTCTGTTGTTTTAGCAAAGTTTTGCTCAGGCACATCGCTTGAATCATCAGAATCATCTGATACAGAACTTGAAGAGCTATAATCGGCTACCAGCGACATATTTGATGACTAGTTGTATGAAAGTAAAAATTTTGAAATAGTTTTTATTAAACGATTCTTTCAATATTTCCAAAACGTTGTAAATATTTCGAGCGCAGGTAAACAAAACTTTTTTTATCAGTGAAGAGTGAAGATAGCTACGAAGGTTGTACATTCATGGCCGAAGAGGGTGTTTCATGTTATTTAAATATCATATTTATAGATATTTTAAGATAAGTTTACATGAAGCGAATTAGGGCCAGTTTCACGACCATTAATTAATGGTTATTATTATTAACATTCAAATAACAGAATGAATAATAATTAATTAATTAATTATAAATAACCAATTGGTTAACTAACTAAAAGCTGATAGTTAACTATAAATTTTCGTTATTTGGGTTTCACAAAGCTTTAGTTAACTAATGGCAATTTTGTAAACAATATATGGCAGCAGCACAAGGACCAAAATAATGGATGCAACACAAAGTGCAAACGCGAGATGTCCTAATTTTTCACAAAAATAAATTATATTTTCTTTTGGAAATTGTTAGTCACTCAACTATGTTTAGAATTGCTATCAATACCGAAATTCCAATCGGAATCCATAATACACAGGTTTTTAAGCCCATTTTCATAAACGTTGACCCCTATAACTTCTAAACCACTTGAGAGCGACGCTTAATTTGGCATAATTGAAGAATAATGGAAATGCAAAATTTGTGTTTTGTTACATGTAATTATATGGATTTGGGGCTCCTAAGTTCGATTCTGAAAAAATTAAGAGTCGCTCTAAAGTGGTTTAGAAGTTATAGGGATCAAAAGTTGAAAAATTACTACACATTTGCCTGTTTTTCGATTTTTTTTAATAAAATTTAAGCAATATGGGTAGCAAGAGGTCATACCATGACCTATTCAGTTAGGTATTAATTATAAAAAATCCATTTATTGCTAACTATCCAAAAATGAAAAATTGTTATAAAAATTGTTATAAAAAATCGCGCGATTTTTCGCCTGCGGCGCTTTTTTTCGTCTCAATATACTATATGTAAGTGTACAACAAACTTGAAAAGTACTTGCATTAATTGTTAAAATATAAAACTTTATATATTGTGCACAATAAATAACAATAACAATAAATAACATACTTCTATGAAAACATTTATATTTCTAGTCTCAGAGACAAACACTTCAAAAGGACAACCAAAATTAGTACACCTCAAATTCTTTGAGTACAAAAACAGTTATATCATCCAAAATAATGCATAGATTTTTATGATTGAATGCTCATTAAAAAGGTTTTAGCATAACCTTTCTTTTGATATCCATTACGTTTACTAATGTTCGAAAACAACAACAAAAAAACACAGGTTTTTAAGCCCATTTTCATAAACGTTGACCCCTATAACTTCTAAACCACTTGAGAGCGACGCTTAATTTTTTCACCATTCAATTTGTTAGCTCAAAACACGCATTTTTTAAAAAAAAAAAAAGAAAAAAGACCATTTCCACTATTCTTCACTTGTTCCATAATTTTTTTCACGTTTCTATTGTTGCTTTTTTTTCTATTACATAAATCAGCTGTTGGTTAACTAATGATTTAAACCTCCACCAGTGGTGGCTTAATCTCTAGCTAATTTTGATTGTGAAATTCGAATATGTTAGTTAACCTCTGGGTAACGGTTAACTAATTGTCGTGAAACTGGCTCTCAGAAGGTAACTCCAATATTGTTTGAATTTGGTCTGTTCCCATTAACATAGGTTATTTTTAATCCGTTTTGCAAAATTTGTAAGTTTTAGTTCGAAAAGTGTTCCTATCATAAAAAAATTGAATAAAAAATGTCAATCAATGGCAAAATTATGTTGGTTACAATAGTGCAGAGAGTAAATTGCTCATTCCGAGTATATTCGGATCCGTGAAAAGGGACACGAATGTAAAACTGGCTACGTAGGTAGCGGGTCGGAGTAACAAAATCAAGCAATCCAAGTAGAGTAGGACACAGTATATGATGATGAACCAAGTCACGAAAAAAAAGTGATGGACTGCATCTTGTGTCTTGATTCCAGGGCACAGATATCGATTAAGGCACATCTAGTAGGGTAGGATAGAGGTTGATTAAGATTCCAATCTGCCTGCCTGTCTGACTCGGCGTTCACTATAACCGCAACCTAAGGAAGGACTAACGACGAATACAAACATTTGAGGGTGTTAGAAAAATACTCTGAGTTCCTTATTAGGAAGCCAAGCATCGAGTTAAACTTGTTGATGGTGAAATTGATATGATCTTGAAAGTTAAGACGAAAATTTGATAGAATTCCAAGGTATTTCTTAGAGTTAACTCATTTAAGTGGTCACGAGATAATAAAATACGAGTTTGTTAACGGAAGTGATGATCTACAGAAAGAAAAACATTGGCATTTGGAAATGTAAAGTGGTAATTTATTTTGCTAGCTCCAAGTGTAGATTGAGCCAATGCGAGTTTGATGAAGAATGGCATCTGCGTTTGAATTGATAAACCGGAAAAAAATGGATTTGGGGATGACGTATTACCGTAAGAAGATCATTTATTAATATAAAAAAACAGTTATGGCACCAGCTGACTGCCTTGGGGATGCTACCGGATGTAACTTCGAAAAGATAAGATACGCAACTATATATTTTTACTGATTGGCGGCGATTATATAGGTATGATTGAAACCAACAAATGAGGTTATAGTGGATTTCAAGGAAACTAGGTTTTAATATAAGGTGCTTGTGAGAGACTTTATCATATGCCTTCGCAAAATCAAAAAAGATGAAATCGGTTTCAGATCTGCTTCAAAGTTAGTTAATAATATGAAATGGCAAAGCCGTACTAAGTTCGTCAACGTTGATTTTCTTGATAATAACCCATTTTTGTATGTTATTTTGATTTGTGAATAAGGACTTTCGAGTGTACAGAACAGCCACTAGACATAGAGGAAGCAGCCAGGGAAGCAGCATAGCTTTTGAAAGCAATTTAAGGTAAGCCATCAAGACCTGGTATAGGGCTGTTTTTGGGGATGGCTAAAACAGTTCCAATGCCCTTGATTTGGAATGAGAGATCACCTAGATCAAGGACGGACTCACCACTATAGTGGTGATGACATGATTCGACAATATCTGGGGACCTTTGCGGATGACTATATGGAAGTATCCCACCAAAGTAAGCATGTTTCAACGAAAAAAATCCCGGCCGGCAGCAGGTTGAATTGAAAAGTCTTGATTCTGTTTTTAAAAATTTTATTTTTCGGGCAGAGAATTCATAGCTTGCGTACTTTCGTTTAAAAGCTCAAATATTTATTCTCTAACAGAAGTGAAACAGTTAGCATGCATAGGAGCATGATAGAATAATAAGGTAGGCGCATATTGGAGAGGAAGTGAGCTAGATGTCAAAGTCAACTGTTCGAATTTACGTTTTTCTAGTTGTTGTTGCAGGCTTAATTGTTTGACGTTTATAGCACTCACGGCTTTGTTAGTGTAAAATACCTTATTATTCTGTCATGCATAGGAGATACAGGAGTCATGAGATCTTTGTCACAGTCAAGTCTAGAAATGAAAAAATCGAATTCCTATAAAGGTAGAAATTTTTGTAGAAAGTCGAAAGGCCATCAAAGCGCTGCAAAGCAAAACGACAGCAGCCCAAATAGTACCAAATTATTAAAAAATTCTGAGCAGGGTCTGTAGTAACCACAATACCACTCTCTGCTAGGTCCTGGTCACAGCAATGTTGAAGAGAATGACAAAGCAGATGAGCTGGCAAGAAGTGGAGTAACAATTCCGAGAACCAATTTTACATTATGTGTCAATTAAGAAGCAGATATAAAAGGTGTTCCAATAGTAGGTGTAGTACTTTGTTATCGATTAAAATCTGCATTATCGACCCATGTCCGCCATATCTTGAGCCATTGTCATTGTAAAAGTATAGGATTTTTGTTATGGATCGCTACACGAAAGAACAACACATTGAAATCGAATTTTGGATTTAAATATCTAAATTGATGGTGCAAACTCTGCGATCGATTCACCAAAAATGGGGTCGCAATCACCCAATTAATGTTCCGCAGCAAACCAGAGTGCGGTTATATTGCTGCCATAAGTGCAAGTGTCGTCGAGTCCCCGAAATGTTTATTCGGAACTATTGAGCATCTCCGCGAACTACATGCATCGAAGTTTGTGGTTTCAACAGTACGGTGCCGCACCACACTCAGCTTGCTTTTATTTGGACTTTTTGCGTCGCAAATTCCCGAACCATGTAAATTTTCGTTGCTTTTGAGAATTGGTGGGGTAAAACAAAGGATACAGTCTATGTGAATGATCCGAAGACGATTTAAGACTTGAAAAGCAATATTACATCGGTGATGCGGGCCATTCCAGAGGCCATCCTGCAAATTTTCATAGAAAATATGGCTGAAAGAGTGAGATATCTACGGAATAGTCGCGGTGAATACATCCGTGAAATAATTTTTCCCTAATAATCTTATTGTGTGATCTCTCCAATGAAATAAAATATTTGGAAAAATTCCAAACAGTTTACGTTTTGTTTAAAATCAAAGTATCACACGTCTTAATGGAACACTCCTTATGTCCAGTATCCCCATCGGTGATTCTCCGACCTCTGCACCGAAAGAAGTGCTAGTTTTGGGCAGACACAGTACACGAACGAAGATTGAATTGTGTCTGAATATAGTCGTTCGTTTTTAACCCTTTATGTACTTAATACAGACTAACTTATGTACTTTTTCAGTTGACTTTTAAGGAACTTGTTGGAAACTTATTTTGGTTGCATTTCTTTCTCAGTCTTGTACGCTTAATATCGTTTGCATTCGGCCTATTACCAATGTATGAATCATTTTCTTTTCTAACTTTGTACTTTTTTGTTACAAATCTTTGCTTTTAAATATGAAACTGAGTCTGATGCTCGGTACTTTTGTGCCTGAGTACTTTGGTACGGACACAAATTATTTCGCGGTGAAAAACAGAACCATTACTACCGTGTAAATTACAATAGGCGTCGTCAAAAGATGCATCGACCTAGAAGCCAGAGATAATACTAACTAATAATAATAATAATAATAATAATACTAGAAGTGACTGCATTATATCTAGTACAGGCTCTGGCTCTGGCCAGCAGTAAACGAGAACAGAATTAAGAGTTTTCTACTCTTTACAAAACTCGAAATCCAGATTCTGTTGAGAATCCTAATAGGTTACTGCCCTATCGGTGTGATGATCCATAGGATTGGCATTACAACACCAGAGTTTTGTTGAAGCTGCTATGATCTGGAAGAAATAGAAGCAATCACCCATCTTCTGTGTGAATACCGAAATCTTGAGAATCGTTGACTCCGATATACTGTCAATAGAGGATCGAAATGGATTTTTCAAAGATTTGGACACACAGGATGGTTCGCTTAACGAGCATACATCAGGTTTATTGGGTATCACAACCAATGGGTTAAACATACGCAAAGAAGGGATTCGTAATGGACTAAAAGGTGCACATACCTTCTAACCTAACCCAACATACCAAAAGCTTATTTAACACGTTTCAGGAAGATGAATTTGCGTTCTTTCACACGTGATAAAAATTTTATAATAGTCTTATTTTGTAAAAAGATGCCGCTTCCGTAGCATCTTTCAAGGTTGTCAATATATTGTTGATCCTCTCTTGACTGGCCCATAAATTATTGAGAATTTAGGAAATAGGTAGGGCTCTTCAATACTAGGTAAAATTTTAGTCTGTCTTCTGCTAAGAAGGACAGATAAGAAACACAAATCAGTTAACAATCACTGCTACTTAATAGATATTCTAATTTAGTCCTACCACAATTATCATTTGCCTCGAAAAAGGTCAAGTCATAACAAAAATTTCTATTTATAATAAAACTGATCTATGCTTTATCGGACTGAAAAGTCGGGACTGATTTCAAATGCTTCTGCGCCCTGCGCATAGTTTGAGTTTAATTATTTAAAAAAATTATTTAAAATATAAAATTATTAAATTTAAATTATTAAATTTAAATAAAAAAATTAAATTAAATGATGAATACTATTTTAGAAGTTATAATTATTTATTAAATAGATGGGCCGATCTGTGCCAACGTAGATCTTGGCTTCAAATAAGATCCAACACAGAACATTTTTCCAATAGAAAAATTCTACTGGTGAACCTCAGAGAGTAACTTAATGTGGCATGTATAGCCTCTGAGAAAATAACTATAGGCCTTTGGGAGTAGGTATAAAACTTATAGATCTAATTCTCGATCCCTTGTGACAAAACACATCATATCGCGCACAATACAATTAACTTTTAAGCTCGATCCATGCCCTATAAAAGGCAAAACAAAAAAAAAAAAAAACAAATTGGCATTTCAGCCCTTGAAAGGACTTAGACCGAGCTTCTTATGATCAATTGTGTTGTGTGTGTTATTAAATGTTTGCACATAATTGACCGACAACTGGACTTACATGTTTTATGCCGACTCCGAATGGCTAAAGTTCATGTTCTCAAGAAGCTTTACATGGCACTATTTACCTCTGAGGTTTGTCATTGCCTGCAGAGAGGTGGTGACCGATCAGAACAATTTTTTATCGAAAAAAACTTTTCGCCGCGGCTGGGGATTGAACCCGGGCTCCGAGCATGCTAAGCCACACACTTAACCTGCATGTCACGATCACCACCATAAAAGGCAAGTACGTTTTTTTAGTTGTTTCTGATTGAATATTACACGCTTTGACAAAATAAAGCCGCATTAGTGACAGCCATTTAAAAAAAAAACTAGGTCATTTGAGGCCCCACAAGCACGCCTTGTTTCTCCACTAAGCTATTGATGCAACCAGCTCTGAAATCTTTGTACTTTCAAATAGTTCAATCTACTTGTTTTTTCATGGACATCGATTTGAATCGAAGTCGTTGATAGCCTATACATAGTAAGGCAAACTAGGCTGTGAAGATGTTGCTTTGTCTATGAGAAATTTTTTTTTATAAAAATAGTTTTTTTTATGGCTTCATTTTGATCTCTCGTCTTGCACGAAGCTTAGCGCGGTCGCGGACAAAGTTGCTTTCACAGTAAATGAAATTAAATCTGTTTTGCTCTCGTATAGATAATATTCTTATTTACTTATTATTACATACAATTACATACTTAAACAAAAACAAAACAAGATGACGGCCAAATTTAATGTTAGGTGGGTACTCGGAGTAACTAACACCCCAGCTAGAAGCATGATTACTATAAAAGTGCTATCTTTGTTTTGTTTTGCTTTTGTTTTAATATTTGAAATTATCAGCAGGCCGATTAAGTTGTGATTTTAATCAAAATGAAAAGCAAACGAATTTAAAAATATATTGTAAAGAAGTTTATCATTTCTTTGTTAAGGGGTCTATCTGCAAAAAAAACTTGATTGAACTTATTTTTTACAGTTTATCTTTTATTGAAACAGGCTATTAAAGAAACCTTTCAAAAATATCTATATAGGACGATCTTTGTCAAACGGAAAAAGACTGTGGACAAAATTCCTGTTGATGGATTTTACTGATCTTGGACTTAAAATGTTCGTAATAGATGCTTCTTTATGGGCGAGTGTGGCCTTTTAGTAAATTAAAAAAATATAATAAAACATAAAATGGCGACCAGAAATCACAGAAAAATTAAGATGACGGAGTAAAAAATTACGGCCGAATCGCTTAGTTGTGGGTGCAAATTGTTAGTAATTGACGGACCTAACAATAAATAGGTTCTTCGAAAAAATAATTAAATGGCCAATAGTTAGGTTTTCGAAATCACATTGGCTGAACTAATATGGTAGCTGAAACCTCAAAATCGTCAAAAAATTAACAATATCAAGCCCTTGACTATAGTTTGAAAATTAAGCTATGTTTTTTTAAACTTAACCTTAATATTAACCTTAATATTTGAGGGTAATATATTAAGTTTCAATCACTCATTGCATACACAAGCTATTAAAAATACAAAATCCATAATGGCGGCTTCACTTAACCTCAAAATTTAATAAAATCCATTTGGTATCGATTTTTAAAGTGTTGCATGGAAAAAATTCAAAATCGTTCATCCAGTTGCTCATCGCTCAGTGCGTGGCCGGCCAATAGACTATAACGACACGTATGGTTTTCATTGGTATTGATGACGCTTCTGCAATTAACGCTGGCTTGAGACTTTCCAAATTTCGCGGGCGAACTTTTTAAGCCATACCCTTTAGCTCCAACCAAAATTTGTAATCAAGAGGATTGAAATCTGGTCTTATTGAGGGCCAATCTTCAGCGGAAATAAAAGCTGGAATATTCTAGCGCAACTACTCTTGCGTTTGTTTAAGTTGTATGAGCTGGTGCAGAGTCTTATTCACTGTAAAAAGTAAAGCGTACTTTAACCACTGCCTTCAAATCAACCTGTGCCTGAATTTAAGTATGATTTGCATTTTAATATTATAAATGCTTAAAAACCCAAAGAACCATATTTGAAGTCAGCTTTTGCAAGTTGATTTTAAGACAAGCTAGCTTAATTTAAACAAATGCATGTGTTTTTATATTAAAAATGGCTACAATTCATCATATGGATCTTAATTTAAGATCGTTTGCATTGCTTTTTAAGCCAGTTTGTTTACGATAAGAGATGAAATTCAGCAAATATAAGGCTGCAATTCCCATTCAACTTCTTTAAGTAAGACATTATTGAATGCTGTTTTACAGTAAAAAAAGGCAAAAGTAATTTCAGCAAAACCTGTCTTAATGCTGTTGCAGCTTATTTTAAGACAGTTTTTCACCTTATATGAAGATTTATTTTTTAGAGTGTTGAAAGACCCAGTGTTATCCATAGAAAACATCAGTTGTTAAATATTTGTTGTTAATATTTGCAGTTGGTACACTTTCGCTACAGTTTTTATACCTTTTTCACAAAAATGCAGAGATGTGAAAACTCTTTGCACGATACTCCTCCATGGTGCTGTATATTTTGCTTCCTGGCAAAAATTTTCGGTGGAACAAGTTTCATTTGGAGGTCATCAGTGAGTTAATGCTGGGAAATGGATCTGGTAGACGTTTAGATGTAGATGGTTGATGTTTAGCTCTCAAGGCATAATACTCTGCTTTCTTAAATGATTTCTGCGAATTCGCTCACGTACTACTTTTATGGCTCTAGTCGTACGAATAACACGAGTATGTACACTTCTGACCCTGTCCTCTGCTTGGAATGATTCTAAAAACCGAATTATGGTACGTAACACAAACATTCTTTATGTGTCGAGTTTTTAACCAACGTGAATATCTTACTCGCATTATTTCCACACTTGTGCGCAATCACAGCGATACGATTTTCTTTTTCGCCCCACTCCATATCAACGCGTTGAAATTCTAAATCAAACTGACATAAATTAAACTTGCAATGAAATATTTTTAACAATAAAAACTACAACGGGATTTTCTAATATGAAATTTGAACACCTATTGCTTTGAAAGTCTTGTAACAGAACTAATGGCACGACTAGGTATAAAATTGTATTAATAGTTTTTGTTAAAGCATATATTGAGGGGCATAGATGAGACTTCATAGTAAAAACAGAGGTTTTAGCCATAATCTTACAGCACCCTTTGAACATAATATGCATATTATTCAAATCTCAGTAATGCGTTCGAGTGTTGGCTTAAAATTGGTTTTGAAAGATAGCCTGAAGACACTGAGAGTTCAAAAAACGCTGAATATAAAAATTTTCTATTTTACATCTAAAAACAAAGACAAACCCCTTAATATATCATAGCTTAAATAATTTGTAAATAATTTACGAAGAAGTAGCACGTGGAAAAAATACAACAAGAAGCAGATAATGTTGGGCGTCTAAGAATGATAAATATTAAAGATTATAGATTAAACAATACGCAATTCAGTCATTTTTATTGTGACATCATTTGTGAGACGAATAGCAAAACAAAACAAACAATCAAAACTTCGCCGCAAACTTTTCAAATAACGTAACAATGCAACACACGGGTGGATTATCTATAAGGCACATACCTAGAGCATAAGGTTACGAAGAGGCGAGTGTGAAATTTTTTACCTACTTAAAAAAAATCATACTTTCTACAGAGATGTAGAGCTTCCGAATTACTAGATTACTCATATCTTTCCCCATTCCTTAATATAAATTTATGAGATAGATATGCGACCTTGCTCATAATTGCAAATGTGGCTTCGAAGTCGAGCCAAACGGGTGATGTGATTTAGTTTTGACTTTCCAAGTAGAAATATAGGATTCACTTTAGTAATGCAAATTTTAATTTTCCAGTTTCTGAATTTGTTCGCCTGAATGCAGCTTCTATGCAGGATATGGTCGGTAGAGTACATTCCAGATGATTGGAATCTCAGTGTACTGATCCAACTCACAAGAAAGGTGATCTCAGCATTTGTTCCAACTACCGATTAGCCTGCTTAATTTCGCATATAAGGTCCTGTCGAGCGCATTGTGGGAAAGACTGAAGCCCATCGTCAGCCAACTGATTGAACCGTATCAGTGTAACTTCAGACCATAGAGAAATAAATCAACACATACCATATTTTTGTCGACAAAGCCGCCTTTCAAAGTCCAATAAGGAGTTACCTATACTCCTCGATTTCTGAATTTGCTATATATTCCACCATGCCTGAATTTGGTATTCCTGCAAAGCTTATACGCTTCTGCATGATGAACCTGAGCAGCACCCGCAGTGCAGTGAAAATTGAGAAGGACCTCCTTCCTCCGTTTGATGCCAAGTGGGGTTTCAGACAAGATGACCCCTTATAATAATAGACTGTTATGCTACTGACGTATGCTATTGACATCATTGGCCTTTATATTTGCGAAGTCAGTGCAGCATTCTTCAGACAAACAAAAGAGTCGAGTCGAATGGGTTTTACAGTGAACACCGATAAAGCAAAGTATCTTGTGTGAACAGACAAAAATTTCCAGCGTTTTGAAAACCATGTCATTGTCGACAACACCTCCTTTAAGATTGTGAAAGACTTCGTTTACCTGGGATCCAACATTAGCTCTTCCAATGAGATCAGTATTGAGATTAAACGAGAGATAGCTGGTGTCAACAGGTGCTACTTTGAACTCAGTAAGCAATTGAGAAGCAAAGCTCTCTCTCGAGGAACAGAACTCACTTTATAAGTTAATTGTCTGACCCGTCCTACTATACTACGGTTGTAAGCGCCAGATGAGTAAGCAAATAAGCTATTTATTTGGCATAAGAAGATTTGCTGAAAATGAAAGCAAAATATAAATATAACAACGTCCTAAAAAAACCTGAGCCTGACAAAAAACTGTACAAAAATTGACGGGCCCGTTCATGGAAAATTTTTAAAGTGCTCTTCAGATTCAATCTAATTGATTTTGAGTGGCTTGTTAAAACTTTCTTTGGACCTGACAGCGCCGTAAGAAGAGATAGTGCAATTTACAATTTGCAGAAAATGCGTACTTTTTGAGGTTAACGAAAATTCAGGCTTTCGTGTTGGCGTAAGTGCAGCAGATTTATTTTCCAATTGTTGCGGTCTATAAGGATTTTGTGACAAAAACAAAAAAGACATATTTAACACTAGACCACAAAGTTGTTCACTCTTACAGGCTAAAGTGTTAGAAAAAACCCTTTAATATCGATCAGTCAGTTTGGCTGATTCATCAAACAACAGCCTAAAAATAATTTGAAATGTATGCTAAAAGAAATTTAGCGGATCTTTTGTGGTTTCATGTTCTTAAGACTGTCCCAGAAATAACTGTCCTTTAGTTTTCCTTTTATTGTAAAAAAACCAATGATGTTTTTTTAAAATTTTTTCAGTTTATTATTAAATGAATATTACAAAATAAATGAAAACTTTATTTACAATGAAAAAAATACACTTAAAAAAAATTATGCACTTTCTGATTAAGGCCCTCCATTAGGTATTTTACCGACCTTTCGTTGACCTTAGTGTATGCCCGACGCCATTTACGTCGAAATATTTCAATGTTTTTCGGAGTTCGTTTGGTCTTCTTAAGATTTATTTTCATTAAAGCCCAATATCTTTCGATTGGACGAAGTTCGGGGCAATTCGGAGGATTGACTTCTTTTGGTACCACAGTGACATTATTGACTGAACCTTGGTGCTGACGTATAAAAGGCAGTAAACGCCACTCCAGACACTCTCTGATGTAAATTTCGGTGTTGATTGTGCGATCTGTCACAAATTCATTACTTCGAAGACCACATTTGCAAATGGCCTGCCACACCATATATTTCTTTGGAAATTTGGTATGTTTTTCGGTGGTAAATTAAGATGATTCTCCACCCCTTCTAACCGCAGTATAATATCCGTGTCCAGGTAACTTATATAACAATTTATTTTCCAATTGTTGCGGTCTATAAGGATTTTGTGACCATATATTTCTTTGGAAATTTGGTATGTTTTCGGTGGTAAATCAAGATGATTCTCCACCCCTTCTAACCGCAGTATAATATCCGTGTCCAGGTAACTGCTTGAAATCCGCTTTGCAGTACGTTTCATCGTCCATGATGACGCAATCAAATTTGTGCAGGTAATCGCGATACAGTGGCTTCGGCGTCCTTTTCTTCTGACCTATCAGGTACTTTTTGTACTTTATAGCTTCTTAGGTTGTCAAATTGTTTAATCCGTTGAACACTTGACTTCGATGTTCCCGCTTTTGCTGCCATATCACGAACCGGAGTGCCTGGATTCTGAGTAAACAGCCGCTTAACGTTCTGGGCCACCGCTTGGTTCGCTGGACCACTCTTTCTCCCTGATCCTGGCATTTTTGATAAAGGGGTAAGCTGTTTGTATCGTTTTATGGTCCTTCCGACAGTTTTTACGCACACGCCAACTTCCTTAGCGATCCTTTTGTACGTGGTGTTGGATTTTCTAGGTATTTGCAAATAATTGCTTTACGCGTTTCTTCTTGTTGAGACGACATCTTTTCAGTAGCTCTTTTATTTTACTAATGAGTATTTTTTTTAATCTGCAATATTAATACTTTATTTAGGTACCAAATATGTTGCTATAGAGGTAACAATTTTTTATAAATAATCTAAAAACAAAAGGACAGTTATTTCTGGGACAGTCTTTATTGCCAATGATTTTGACCTTCACTCTTGCCTTCATATTGTTATAATTTTTAAAAAATCAAAGCTTAGTTACATAAATGCGCTTTGATAGCAATATGGAGTCCACTTTTTCTTTAAGCGATACAGCCATCTGCGATCACATTTGTTTAGGCCTTTTTGAGGAGTACATGTCCACATTCTTCAAGTTAAGTGTTTCTTGAGGAGCATACGTCCACATTCTTCAAGTGCCGATGCAAATAGATAATCCTAGCCCGTCTAGTAGATGAGTCGATCACAGTTCTGAATTCCTCATATCTGTCATCATCCTCAAACTCATTTGTAAAAAGTATGTACGAACAGTTGTCACATTTGTACTAGTAGCAACTTTCGAAATTAACTTCTTATTTCGAAAAAAATCTTTATAAATACCGAATCTTAGTTTTTTAATTGCACTTTACTTTTGGGTGGTCAAGTTTCAAATTACTGAAAATGCTTTTTTTATATATATGAGACATTGTATCATGCATATTTTTGAGTTTTTCGAACTTGTACTTGCATATGTGGTTCGATAAAATTAAGGGAAAGTCATTTTCGAAATCCAAATACTATTATTTAATAAAAAAATTAACTTATTAGTTAAAAATATTTATCATATTTATCACATTTTTACTATTGTAAAAACATGGAAGTAACAGCTATGTTAGTTATGTCTATGTCTCGTTTTTCATTGACTTTATGACATCCCCTTTGATTGTTTTTCAACTGCGTCTATGTTGCGTGTGCTGCTTGTTGATTTTCTTTAATCATTTCATTGCTCAGTTATGAGAAAGAATAACACACATACATAAAGCATTGAATCGGTTTTTCTTATTGCTGTGAGCGGCAACCAGCATTCATTCCGTGCGTCTATGCGGCAGAGTCAAGTTGTTTTCGCGAATTTGAAATTCGTTAACGTGTGAAAAACTTTTTTAATACATTCCGAAATTAATCTACAGTCAGGATGGCGAACAAGATCATACAATCACCTGTAAATGGCACCTCTGCTGAACCACTTAAGATCGCTATTGTGGGTGGTGGACTGGTAAGTGGAAATATTTTGAATACCCTTTATCGGACCTGTGAAATATTGATATACTGATTTGGCTCATATAAAATTGCTTTAACAATTTTTAAAGTATTCAGAACTGTTACACGTAACAGATTATTTGAACTGATTGTAGGCATTCAAGAAATTAATGAAAACTTATGTATCAAGCATTTGTTGTTGTTTCATTTTAACGATTAAGATCGCCAATATCGAAAATAAATTTTTAAATTCGCTATTCATATCGGATAAACTTATAAGATTAGCCCTTTTTATAAGTTATCGGATTTCAAGAAAATTAAAAATAAATCGATTGTTAAATGAATATTTAATTAAAAGTTTTTAAAGTATATTCAAAATAAAAGTATTACGAATTTATGACTTTAGGATCACTATATTTAGGTGTACTCGCTCATAAATTGTGTAAAAAATGAAGTTTCTTAGTTTTCGAGAAGTTTCTTGATTTTTTTTTTAATTTCTTATCTTTTGAAATTTAATAATGCTAGCTAGTATCGCCTGTGGTAGACCAATTTCGGATTAAATTAACAAAATTAAATTTGTTTCTCACATAATTTTCAATAATTTATATGCAACATCTTTGTTCTTGCCTAGAAGCACGATTAAAATAGTAGCAAAGGACAAAAAGGAAATAAAAAAGTTACGTTAAAATTTTAATTAATTTTTAAAGTTAGCTGATAAAGCATAGTACTATGTTCGGCTTCACGTGAAATTCCACTCAAATCTCCATACAAAAAATGACAGCTGTGAAACAACCGTGAACATTTCACAACTTTTTCGTCAAAGCTGTACTATGCTTCGCTTGTGAAAATCTAGTACTATATTCTGCATCATGCATCTAGCAACATTATTTTCACGGCAATTTAATTGAACCGACCATTTATTTTGCCGTGAAAAGTGACAATTGCCATTTCATTTAAGAAATAAGTGCAAGCAAAAGAACAATGTTTATAATTGAAATGATAATTTTGTACTATTTCTAAAGTTTTGCAATTAATAATTGCAGTTGTTTGAAATTGTAAATACGGATGCACCTTTCCGCGGTTTTGGCGGTCGCAAAACTTCGCAGCTTGCAGACTGCCATAAACTAATGACTTGTTCTACTTCACAACAAAGGACATTCATACTTGTATAAATATTTATTTTGTATTTATATAATCACAAATATGAAAATTAAAGAACTTAAATGATTTTCTGCTTTTCCTCTAATAAATTGTGGCTGTTTATTTACATCTTGTCGAAATTTGTAAGCTGATTACAGCTGTTCGTTCGCAACAAAATATCTGTCAAAATTTTCACGCAACAATTAATGGCTGTTTCCAGTGAAATTTCACGCAATCGAGCATAGTACTAGGCTTAAGACTTAAATACAAAAATTAAATGAATAAAATCTATTTAAACATGGCAGAGATATTTGCTCAGTTTTTTTTTTCTCTCTCTTGGCATTTGGTTGAAGAACACGCTAAATAACTAACGACAATATTAAAAAAATTTATTAAAAATACTTTTGGTTTTAAAGCTGCACAGCCGTTGTTATCGCATTTGAAAGAAAATTCAACAAATTTTTAGAAAAAATTCGAAAAATTGGAAAAGCTTCGACTAGGATACTGACATGAAAAGTCAAACGTCAAACTTTTGTATTCAAAAACCTGTTTTTACAAATTTTTCAATTTATGAATGGATAAAACTATATTCTTGCAGGACATTTTTACTTTTGAGAAAAAGTCAAGTTCAACTAACTCAAAAGCTCTTTCCCAACCAAACTTCATATTGATCAAAGAATGGGTTTTTGTATTTCTCTTTGTAAAAATTGTATTTCTCTCTTTGGCGGCTGTGGTCGTGCGTGTTAAGTGTGTGGTTAACCAATGGAACCCAAGCTCAATCCTCACCTCGGGCAAAAGGTTTTTCAATAGAAATAATTTTTCCGTTCAGTCGCCTCCTCTGTACAACAGTACCTTTCGAATGACAAAAGTTCCATTTCCCTTCTTTGGAAATAATAATTTTCAATGTTCACGTATTAATATATAAGCTAAGATTAACAACATGTTGAAAATATAACCTATCTGAATACTTAATACGAAAATTGTTTGTTTAATTCTTTAAGGCGCGATACATGCAATTTCAGTTAAATTTTTTAACTCTGGATTCAATTTAAGTGTCAGTTAAATACAACTTAATTATTTAAATCCAAAGTTACATTTTCGTTATCTTCACCTTCTGTGAAAACTTTCTGGTTGATTGAAAACGCTAGTAAAATTTTAATCTCAAGAATTAAGAATTTGCTTACGGAAGTTTTTGAATATCAAAGAAACAAAAACAGAAATGATAAGACACAGATATTGCTTTTCATTTAAAATATTAAAAAATTTCAACTTTTTATTTTAGATAAGTATGTTTTTTAAACTGGGTTTTAAAATTTGTTTACATTGCACAAGTCAAAAATGATTGATTACAAATGTGGGACATGTTAACTGTGTTGGGATACATGTGAGTACTTTGTTCTTTGATTTAAGAATTTGGCTATCATTATTTCCATAATAATTTCCTCCAAAACTGACAAATTGATTTTGAAAGTTATTCCTGGGTCATGATTCAATTGTCTATACATATATTTTTTGTTTGAAGGGGTATTCCTGGTTGCAAGGCTGTTTTTGGACCATTTTGAAAAACTTCTCATTTGAACTTCTTGAAGTTTTCGAGCGCTGTTCAAAAAGATGTCTGCCTTCAAAGTTGGGCGTAGAAAAAAAGGTATGCTGCTTGCGGCCCGGATAACTTGACTTCGAATCAACTGAAATGAAAAAGTAAACGGCGTTAGATTCAGTATAGATGTTATTCTGATCTCTACCTCAATCATAATTTTGCGATTATTTTTCACAAAATGGCGGGCATTGAAAAATGAAAAACCGATTTTGGGTCTTTTTTATTTTCTGGGTTCATTGCAAAATCCGCTGGACTAGGCTATTTCTGTAAGCTGGAGAATGATTAATTGACTTCGCGCATATTATGCCCAATGATGTCAATATTATCAGCAAATGCTAGCAGCATAACACTCTTATAGAATATTCTGCCACTGCGCATCTTCTCCATGACTATATGAAAAAAGTCGCACTATAAGGGATCACCTTGTTTGAAATCTCACTTGGTATCGAACGGAGGTCCTCCCGATTTTCACTGCACTGCTAGTGTTGCTCAGTGCCATCCGGTGCAGTACAGGAATACCAAATTCAGGCATGGTGGAATATAGGTGACTCCTTATCGGACTGTCGTAGGCGGCTTTGTAATCGAAAAAAAATATGGTGTGTGTCAATTTTTTTCTCTAGGGTCGTCTCTAAGATTTGTCGTAGCGTAAAGATCTTGTCGATGGTGGACTTTCCAGGTCTAAAGCCACACTGATAAGGTCCAATCAGCTGGTTGACGATGGGCTTCAGTCCTTCACACAATAAGCAGCAGGGTAATCCACAGTTGCAAATGGTGGGAACGCCTTTATTGTGAATTAAGATGAGCACACTGAGGTGCCAATCATCTGGAATGCATTCTTCCGACCATATTCTGCAAAGAAGCTTGGGA
Organism: Tetanocera ferruginea; assembly: GCA_958299015.1. Taxonomy (NCBI): domain Eukaryota; kingdom Metazoa; phylum Arthropoda; class Insecta; order Diptera; family Sciomyzidae; genus Tetanocera; species Tetanocera ferruginea. Next base: position 53,614,139 of record OY282640.1, on the reverse strand, counting down.
ATGCATTTCAGCAGAGTTTCGTCTATGTTCCTAAACAGCTCAGCTGGTAAGTCATTGGCTCCTGCGGCTTTGTTGGTTTTAAGCCGAGCTAAAGCTGTTAAGATCTCGTTATAGTCGGACAGCGGAACTTCAACGCTGTCATCCATAATTGGGGTTTCCGGGATAGAATCTCTATTTGCGGGATTATTGTCAGCGACGCCATTTAGATAGAGAAGTGTTCCCTCCATAACATCAGTGTACTCTGGAGGATATATGTCACTGGATTCCCGTTTTCATCCTTGCAGGAAGTTCACAAGGACACCAGACATCTTTGATAGCCCTTTGATAAAGGTATAATGAACAAGTAAGATATGTAAAAAGTTGGGTATTTAAATTGACGAAATTAGTATCTACGGGGAACTTTCACAATTCATCTAAATATGTACAATTAAAATTCTCCTGTATGTATGTTTGCTTAATTTCGTCTGCGAATTTTATAATTTTAGCGAAATCTTTCTTTTTTCTTTGTTTAACCTCATACATATCTATGTTATTTAAAATACAATAAATTTTTGCACACGTAAACAAGATTAGAAAATATGATGAATCAAGTGACAGACAGTTAAACGCACAATAAACGCAAAACTAAATATTTTAAGAAGATAAAATAGTTAGTTTGATTAAAATAGTTTAAAATAAAATTGAAAAAAAAATTATCATTTCAGATACAACAGATATAACAGGGTGTTGTTGCACTTAACACAAAAAGAGTGCAGTTAGTGATCAAAACGTACCAACTTTATAATGATTATTGATATTTTATCTTCACTTTTTATTTATATTATTAAAACTTAAACAATAAAATAATTCTTAATCTAATCTTATTTATTTTTTAAGGTGGGCTCTTTAGCTGCTTTGAATTTAGCACGCAAGGGCCATGAAGTGCATTTGTATGAGTACCGTGAAGACATACGTACCGCTGAATTGGTGCAGGGCCGCAGCATAAATTTGGCACTCTCTCAGCGTGGGCGAAAAGCACTCGCTGAAGTAGGTCTGGAAGAAGAAGTACTGTCGACGGCAATACCTATGCGTGGACGCATGCTGCACGACATCAAGGGCAACACTTCCATTGTACTCTATGATCCCTGCACAAAACAATGCCTCTATTCTGTAGGTCGCAAGCATTTGAATGAAATTCTGCTAACAGGTCTGTTTTTTATATACATATCCCATAAAAGAATGATTTTTTCACATAAAATTGGTATTTTTAATTTTCAATTAATTTTAATTTTTTTCCAGCTGGAGAAAAATATCCAAATATTAACTATCATTTCGAACACAAACTATTGGCCGCTAACTTTGCTGAGGGTACTCTAGAATTCAAGCAGTAAGTGGTGTAAAACTAGATATGTATTTGAATGAATTTCGAAATTTTATTTTATTATTTATCAGACCAACTTTGGATGAACCGACCTCAGCAACAGCGAATCTTATTATTGGCTGTGATGGAGCATTTAGCGCAGTGCGTCAACAAATGCTTAAATTACCAGGATTCAATTACTCACAGGAGTATATAGAACATGGATATTTGGAACTCTGTATTCCTGCCAAAAATGGAGAGGTATTTAGAACTATGATTTTAAATAAAAAAGCCTTATTCAAAAAAATATGCCCATTAAGTCAAGATTTTGCGCAATCATTTTAGATAATTTGTGTTTTGGGGACTAGAGCAAAAAAAAATAGTTCATCAAAAATAGCTTTTTGCTTTCCCAATATTTTCAATAAGGAATTATACACTATTACTTTCCAATCGAATCAATTTTTGGAACCCTTAGCTATCTCAAAAACATAAATTTGGAATGCAACAATTGCGTCTTCAGGTGTTGAAAAACGTTGAAACAGACAAATAAAAATAATTTAGGATAACTTTAAGATGTTTGGGAATTTTATTTAATCATTGGATGTCAAATCAGAATTATGCGGTGAAGGACCCACTAATTAAATATTTTAATCGGTCAAATATTGAGTTCTTTAGAACCAAGGAACAAGACGATCATTTTAAATTATATTCTATTTTAAAAATTTTTTTGTAGAAAAAATTAAAATAACACTTGAAACTCAAAAATTTGCTAAAAGTTTATGATAACATATAACAAAAATAAAAGATTCTTGAATTTTCCCAAAGTTAATTTCCAATAAATTTAGTTTAATAGATTATTTATTTTAATAGATGACTCTTTTCATAATCAACAAAGTTATAATGTTTTTAAAAAATGAATTTCTGTAAAAAATTATCAATTTTTTATGGAAAAATATTAATATTTTACAAAGTTCGAAAAGGAATGAAAAAAAAGTTCATTGGATTTTGACAAAACTTTTTTGTAATTTACTTTGAAGCATTAACTTTTAGTTTCTAATATATTATCTGCCCCCTTCAATAAAAAAAGTTAATGGAAATAATGATGGAAAATATTTAAAATTTCAAAAAGTTAGAAAAGCAAGGATTCTTGAACTCTGACGAAACTTTTTTGTAAATTTATTCAAAGTTAAAATTTTTTATTTTCAAAACATAAACAAAAAATCTTTAATAAACAAGAAAATTCAATTCTTGAAAAAAATTAAAATTCAGATTTTGCTTCAGAGAATGCTTTTCTCTAAATTTGATCCTAAAACTTCCCTAAAAATGAAATGAAATGAAAAAGCTTCCATGAAAAAGAGAAATATATAAAAATATATCGTTTTTAGAGAAAAAGATTTTTTTATTTTTGAGAAAAGATGTTTTTATTGAAGAAAATACTTCGCATAGTGAATTTTTTATTAAAATATAGGAAACATTTTTCATTTTCAATAAATTTTTATCTATAAATGAGAATGACAAAAACAAAAAAAAAAACAAATTGGCCATTTAAGCCCTTGAAAGGACTTTGACCGAGCTTTTTATGATCAACTGTGTTGTGTGTGTTATAAATAATTGCACACAATTCACCGAGAACTGGACCTACATGTTTTATGCCTACTCCGAACGGCTAAAGTTCATGTTCTCAAGAAGCTTTACATGGCATTATTTACTCTCTGAGGTTTGCCATTGTCTGCAGAGAGGTGGTGATCGATCAGAAAAATTTTTTTTTATTGAAAAAACTTTTCGCCGCGGCTGGGGATCGAACCCGAGCTCCGAGCATGCTAAGCCACACACTTAACCTGCATGCCACGGTCACCACTTTGAGAATGACTTTGTGCGAGAAAAAACTAATCATTATTAGAGCCATGAAATATTTCCATTTCGCACAAGTGAAGAAATATTTCTTCGAAAATGTGAAAATTTATTCTAGTTCAAGAAAATTTTATTTGAAAAAGAGAAAATTACTATTATCGAAAATAGAAAAATTTTTATCGGATAAAGATAGGTATTTTTTTTTCTGAGTGTCAGAAAAGAATTAAGTAACACAGGGTATTTCAGCTAGTTTATAAATAAAAGTGTAATTGGAAAAATAGTAAAAACTAGTAATTTATTGTGAAGTCGATCGAGACAAGACTACACTCCCTCGTAATTTATGTAAGTAAAGCGCTTCACAACAAAGAATTCGCAGTAGGCTCTTTTCTAGACAACTCAGGAGCGGCAGTGTATTGCGCAGAGATCGATATAAGGCAGACATACAAATTACTGGACAACTGCAGTGTCTTCCAGGCGGATGGTTTTGCCCATCAAGAAGGCCACAGAGATACCTCTTAGTACAAATACTCATCACTTTTTAATTAACATCTTTGTTAACAGCCAAGCGGCAATCAAATCCATGTGCTCCGATACTGTCAAGTACAAAAATTTTCTAGCAAGCTAAGACGCACTAGATGCTTTGAACACTTTTAAGAGAGTGTACATCTTCTGGTTTCCAAGCCACCGGGGCATTGACGGAAATAAGATGGCAGACGAATAGCAAAGGAAGGTGCCGGGCTGGAATAAGAGCTCACAGAACACGTAAATATTCCACTGCAGGAATTGTACAAAAACTTCGAAACTTGAACTAAGCAAGCAGAGAGTCGTAGAGGGAAATATACAGCAACATAAAAAATCTCGAAAACCATGTGTGATGTAGCATGTGGAAAACGTACTTCATTTATGCTGGCACGCACCCGAACTTACATCAGGACACTGGTTGGTATCCTCACGGATCACTGCATTGTAGCGGCCCACGCGAAAAAGTTGGGTTTACCACAGATGACAACTTGAGGAAGTTCAAGGAAAAAGGTATCCAAGAAAGCCTGGAGGACCTACTTTGCACATGCCCCGCCTAACTTAGATCTGGACTTTAATTCTGAGGCTTATCGATGTTATCGTCATTAAAAAATGCAGCCAAAATTCCTCTAGGAACTCTCCCAAGCTTTGCGAATTCCACGAAAGTCTTTAAGGATTTCCATTAATTTCTTAATGGCTTCCATCAACCGGCACCACTAAGCACCATATGGTCTATGAGAGACTCCAAAGAAACACAGTCGGATTGATCTAACTTTACCTAAAATAAAATGCGCCTGAACGAAAAGTTTTTAATTAATACAAGTTGAATATTTATGGGACAAAATCTTGTCTAACCGATTTCTACCGTTTTACGTACACAACTATTACTCTATGAGTCTAGCCTTCTGACCAATAACAGCGGCTCACTTTTGTATGAACCTCTCGTACAAAATCATGTAAAACATAAAATAGGTCCTAAGGAAAGTACCCCTAAGGTCCAACCGATTACAACCAATTTTGATAATACATCTATTACTATTTTTGTTTAGCTTTTTGACTGAGTTTCGTTAATCTTGGTCTTCTTTTGTATGTATCTCCCATACAAAATCATGTAAAAACTTAAAAGAGGTCCAAGGAAGATACACCTATGGTCTAGCCAATTTCAACCATTTTAAGTAAACAACTATAACTCTATTTGTCTAGTCTTATGACCAATTTTTGTTAAGAACGTTTAACTTTTGTAGGTTCCTCTCATACATAATCATCAAAATTTAATAGAGAAAGGCCAATTTTTGTAAGTACTTTCTATACAAAATTTTTTTAAAACTTAGAACAGATCCAAGTAAGGTTTCCCTAAGGACTGGTCGATGTCAACCTTTTTTTAGGAAGAAGAAACTTACCTAATATTAAAAGGACTCACTCTATTTTTTTCCAATTTTGTATGAGATGAGCGCATTGTGCGTCAGTTACCAGATTGAATAACTACGGTTCCCAATGAGCTCTCAGCTCTTATGAGATTTACTCTTGGTATTGAACTACTAGGTCACCTTATGTAAATTTTTAGCTATTATCACGACATAACCATGATTTTTATTTTACCCCATTTATATAATTAATACAAGACATTTAACCCTCTTCTTTTTCTTACACCGTTTTTCAGTTTCAAATGCCTGAAAACTACTTGCACATCTGGCCGAGGGATTCCTTCATGATGATAGCTCTACCTAATCAAGACAAGTCGTTTACAGTTACACTCTCAATGCCCTTTAAGGTATTCGCAGGCATTACCAACGCCGATGAGTTGATAGCATTTTTTGAAAAATATTACAAAGACGCAATCGAACTAATCGGTCGAGAGAAACTTGTTAAGGATTTCTTCAAGTCAAAACCACAACATCTACTATCAGTCAAGGTATTGTCATAAATGCATGTTTCCATTAATCTATAAAATCCACAAATGTGTATTTAAAGTGTTATCCCTATCACTATGGAGCCAAAGCACTGATACTCGGTGATGCGGCACATGCAATGGTGCCCTACTATGGTCAAGGTATGAATGCTGGTATGGAGGATTGTACACTGCTGATGTCTGTTCTCGATAGGAATGGCATCAGCATCGATAAGGCTTTGGAAGAGTTTACGGCATTACGTTGGCAGGATGCTCAGGCTATATGTGATCTAGCCATGTACAATTATGTAGAGGTTAGTATTAAAAAAATATTGTCTTCCGAGTCAGATTGACCTTAAAATTTTATATCTTATTTTTTAGATGCGCGATCTGACAAAACGTTTATCCTTTCGCTGCCGCAAGTGGCTGGATACAATGCTATACCGCATGTTTCCCACTTTTTGGGTTCCACTCTATAACAGCGTCTCATTCACAAGCATGCCATATAAGAAATGCATAGAGAATAGAAAATGGCAGGATGGGGTAGGCTCAAAAATACTATTTTTGTCAGGACTAAAGATTTCAATTTGTTTTTTTTTTTTTTTTTAGGTTCTTCAAAAATTTTCCTATACAGCAGCTGCTACAAGTTTGGTAACCGTAGCCGGAGTTGTGCTCGCCACTGTATTATACTGAGAAGAATTTCACGTTTGCATCTTTAGTCAATATAAATTTAATATTCAATAGTTAATTCAATGTTTAACAATTCCATAAGTTTAATAAAAAAATAGTCTTGCATAAGTTTTACAAAATTACAATTCTTTTTAAAATTTCTTCACAAACTCAAGTTTTTCGAATGAACTCTATATTGTAATCTTTACAGTCACTTTTTGCCTAAAAATATCCAAGATTTGCTTGGCTTGGCAAGACATTTCGTTCTGAAGATATGTCTGTCTAAATCTATTAAGGACATTTTCTTGTTTTTAGACCAATCTTTTACAATTTAAAGCCGGTATCATGGATGTTGGGTCATCGTTTTTTTAAATATCTAAGCGCACTTTTTACCTCCAAAGTCCAAAAACTCTAAATTGGCCCAGTAAAAGTTGATCAAACTGTACTTTGTTTTCTCCTTCTAAAATCTAGATATATCTGCTTAAACATATATTATAGTTATTTTTTCAATGCAAGTTTCGAAAAAAGATTCGTTACCACTGCCTTCCCATGATGATCGAAATACGAAATAAATTGCATAAAGAACAACCACCACTCAAGAAAAAAACAAGATATATCAACAGGCTGGAAAAAAAACAGAAAACAAAAATACAACCCTTAAGATTTTGCATGAAATAAGAAATAATAAAAGATATAAATGAAAGAAGTAGAAAAAAAGGCAGATGTGTTGAACGAATGTTCGGTTCAGGCTTAAGAGAGTAAAAATAACTGATCGGGTAGGTTAGCCAAGAATGCTGCAAGGAATATGTTGTTCTTTTTACCTGAACGCAGGATCGCCCTTAATTTAATACCATTGATTCTCATATTTGCATTGCTGAAGTGATTCTCATTTCAACATTGCGTTCAACTTCCTATATTAGAGAAATTTATGCATGACAGTATTTGAATAACTAATTATATGTCATGATAATTTGAAACAAAATTATATATTATCAATTTTAACAAAAATAAAGCTTCTTGTCTTGTATTAAAGAGAACAATTTAAACTTAACCTGAAGGTGTTTAAGCTGTTCTGACTAAATGTACTACAGTCGGTATTGTACCAAATGACATGAAAAAATATATACATATAATGCAAGTCGATTTTAATCATTTCGTCAAGGTTATTAGATAACACTGCCTGACTGATGGAACGATTGGATCACCAAAAATTTATTTTTATGTTCATTCAAAGTTTTTGAGATTTAAGTAAAATTTTAAAATTTTAGCTATATTATATTTGTACCAGGGGCGGATCTGGAAAAAATCTTGGGGGGGGTAAATTATCAAAGACACACATTTTCGATTTGAGAAAATTTTGCCTTTTTACAAATAGATAAATTGTACTTTTTTGAATTGAAATTATTGAATTGTTTAAGAACCATTTTTCGCAGACACATACACGCACATTTCCGTATTTATTTATTTCTCCCTTTTTCTGGAATAATATCTCAGCGAAAAGTAAATAAAAACTCTAAATCTAACAAAAGCAGCCCACGTAAAATTGTGAAATTTTTTCGTCTTTGAACGTCGATATCTTCGAAACTGTCGAATATATTGTTATTGAATGTGCAAAAATTGAAAGGTCTAGTATTTCTTCGTTGAAATCAGTCATAGTAAAACAAATCGGTAGATCAATATAATAGATATAGCAATATTATCAGAAAAAAACTGATTATCATGTTTTTGCCAAAAACTCGGACTGATGGAGAAAAATAGAGTCCATATTTGATATCAGCAGCCAAAATTCATTCGGGATTGTTTATCAAGATCTCTGCACCTTTCATAAATCTTAATTTTGTTACTGACAAAATCATATGACAAAATCATCGCAAAATTATCAATAACTTCGTTAATATTTATTTAAATGTCTCTAAGTATATGCAATAATGCGTGTCCATTCAATCGTTCTCAATTCGAACGGAACCTATTTTTAATCGTCGCAGTATAGAAAAACTTCGCTCAGCTGTTTCTACACTGATAGGAAGCGTGGCAAAGATAGCAAACGTTATAGAAATTAGTGGAAAAATGTCATTATTACAAAGAGTAAAAACGCCGTTAATATCATTAACATTAGTGTCGCTCTCCTATTTACACTGCCAAATTTTAAGTTCATGAAATAATTGAATTTGAATTAGTTCCTTACTAAAAATGGACTAAAAGTGGCAGTTTTATTTCATGAAAGTCGGTTGTGGTAATTTGGTTGGCTTGTTGCAATTATAATTGCAATTATAATTATATTTGGGTCCACTTTGCGACCCAAAAGTCTTTGAGGGCGTATTTCAACATCCATATCTTGAAGATTAGGCAACAAAAATTCATTGATCATGGTTCTGTTTCGATTTCTATTCACGGTAACGCGACGTCCTTCCTCATTTTCAGAGACAAACCGATAAATTAACGTTTTCTTCGACACTGGCCTCAACGACAGCAATATTTTCTTCTGTACGTACTCTTCTCATTCTTCTCGGTGGCTTGGAATCCAAAAGAGTGAATGTAGACCCAAATTTGGTAATTACGTTCTTTATGGTGGTCTCAGACGGACGGTTATGTGCACCGTCTATTTATGGTAAAATTCGTTGGCACATAGGTTGCAAAAAAGTTTGGCAGATTTTCAGCAAAAATTTAGAAGAATAAAATATTTTAAGTGGCAACTCTTGTCTGCATTGCTCAATTATTACTTGTTACTTGTTACTTGCTCAATTATTTCATAAAAATTGCATTTTTATCCAATTGTTAATATTTTGCAAAAATATAATTATTATAAAGCAAAAACTTACGCTGAGGTAGTGACTTCAAGTTTTTTATTTGTAAGAAAATAACGCGTCTTTAAAGTTGATTGTTTAAAAAATGGCTGTAAATTTGAGAACATAACGATCTGTTACTTTATTTTCAAGCTCATTTAAAAAAAAAAGCGAAGTTACTACCTTGACGTAGGTGTTTGCTTTACATATAATTATATTTTGGTTTGTCATACAAGCAAAGGTTACAAGGTTACAAGCAAAATGGTCATACTCTTCTCGCATCGCTTCATAAAAACGTCATCTACACGCAAATGACGTCACAAAACAAAAATAAACAAAATTTTTTTTATATACTTTAATAATTGTTGAAATCAATAAAAAAACTAGAGTTTAACAATGTCTCTGACCATTTTTTTTTTTAGTATTCTTTCAAAACACGCCTTCAGAATCGCTTATGTATACATAAAAGTACCCTTAAGCTGTGGGCATAATTATTTTCTTCAAATAAAGTATGAAAAAAAAAGTATTTGAAAGTTCTTGGGGGGGGTAATTACCCCCTTTACCCCCCTTGTATCCGCGCCTGATTTGTACGGCATGGATTTTAATATATATTGGAAATATGTACATAGATTCTTTGGCAAAGTTATTCTGATTGACTGTATCTATTATTTTCCAAAACAAACCATGTTAAGAATCGCATTGGCGACTTTTGTGCATTTTTTTTTCTCGATTATGTGTGTATGGGGAGTGCCAAAACGGACAATTTATAGGATTTTGTATGCTGAGAAAATTTGTTACGGCCCAGCAAACACAAGAAGAAAAATTCTATAACATTTGAGAATTTGTAATTCTCAAATTGAGTTTCAACACTTCTTAGCATTTGAGTTAAAGCATTTTCACAAAAGCTATTCTTCAATTTGAGCTAGAGTTGAAGGAGATTTGAGATATTATTTGAAACTTTGATATCAAGTGGAGAATTACAAATTTTTCAACTTGATAACTAAGAAAATCCTCATATAAAAAAGTGCCTTTTAAGTTTAGCACACTATAATCAGCCTATTGAGGTGTTGTTGAGAATCAACGTCATAGATTTGAGAAAGCCATTCGATATCAAATGAACTTCAAGGTGATGTCCAACAAAAATATTTATTGGGGTGCTATGATTGTTAAAGTTAATATTGTACGAACTCTTTATGTAGGTGGTTCGTATTGTAAATCCTTGCTTTCATTGGAATCGTCACTCTCATATTAAAAAAAATCCAGTATGGATCAAAAGAATTCCAATTTTGCTTTGTCATAAATTTGATCTTGTTTAAATTTTTTTTATTCCACCTCAAAATTTCTGACAATGCTGCATCGGGATATTTTTTTGAATATCTACTTATTAAAAATAAGAAAATATTCAAAAAATTCTCAACCTCTCTTAAGAAAAAAAAAAAATAAAAGAACTAAAGAAAATTTAAAAAAAAAAAATTTAAAAATGGTCGTAAACAATGTTTAGCTAACTTCACCAAACCTTTTGTGATTTTGAATACCCACATTGGTTTCTTTAACTGGGTGCTTAAATCATTTCATCCCGAGACGCCGACCGGAGATTTATCGTATAGTGTTATATCAGAAAATGCTTCCAACAAAATTTACTTTTTCTACTCGGTCAATAACAAACATACTTACTAACATTGTCATTTTTTTGATATATTTATGATAAGGTGTAAGTAAGAATACAAAGTAAATAAATTTATAATAAAGTTTTTAAGGTGTACAATTACCTCACGAAAGAACAAAATTGCTAAGATCCAAAAATATAACGATTCTTATTTTTACATAATAGATGATTTTATCCTGAAAGAGTCTAAACTAGTTTTCTTAATATTAATATTTCCAAAGTTTCGGTTAAATTTCTTTTCAGAAGCTGGCATCCATTTAAAAAGAAGTATTACACCTAAGCTAATGTATCGAGTTCGTTCCAAAACTGTAATCGAGGTCAATTTTTGACATCATTAATAAGATTTGAAAAATTTAAAAAATTAACTTTTGAGTTCAGAAATTTCACATCAATGCTAATAAAAACTTCAATCTTCTTATTCAATTTAAAAATAAAGTTAAAATGGACGTCGACGTGAACACATCCAACTTCCATTCAACAATTTTATACAAAATAAAAATAATTTGTATTTGTTCTAGTACTTGAATATATACTTAAATATTATAGTAGGTTTATTGTATTCTCATTGTATTCCATGGTCGAACTAGACCGACTTTAGAGTTTTCTTACTTGTTAAGTAACGAGTTATACGTTCAAAGGTCAGGGTATTTAACTTTGTGCAAACGTTTGTAACGCATAGAAATAAGCGAGTCAGGGTATTGAGATAATTAGATGAAATTTGGTCCAAAGCTATTTAATACATATTTTTGTCTTGTATGGGTGAGCCACATCACTACTACAATTTTCTTTTTAGTTTTCCTACTTCCATAGTTGTATCGAAAGTTGTATTCGGGTGTGTGCGGAGCCACGCCCCGTGCTCCAATGCTCATTCTTGTCTTCCCCTTATTCAAACTAAATTAAACTTACACTATAATCGGATGTCCGATATTGCACCGCATAAAGGACGAAAAAACAAGCATTAATTTTTATATACATATTAGAATTATTGTTTAGTGTTGCTATTTTAAAATTCGATAAAAAAAACCAAGCATATTTTTACCAGCCATTTTTATATAAGATATTAATTGATATTTTAACAATACAAAAAAAAAAACTTTAAGAAAAAAATTTTTAAATTTAATCCAATGAACCGATTAACTTGAAATTTGGTGTGAACCTTCTTTATATATCTCTCCAATGTTGAAACTACAATTATTTTAATATTTTGTTTTTTACTATTTCTTAAAAAATTCAAAACTCTGAAAAAAGCACAAAAAATATATTTTTTTTAAAACAGTCGCCATTTTGTGAAAAATATGTTTTTTTTAAAGTTCCATAGTTCAGACAATAGTAGGGTTAATAGATCAAAATTTAATTTAGGAGGACTACGGAGGACAAAACGTAGGAAATTTTTTCAAGGGAAGTTGAAAAAGGAAGACACATAGATAAACACTACACGACTAGAAAAACGGCTCAGTTTCCGAATTGTTAACTGCAAGGTTGTAAAATTGAAACACAAATTTTAAGATAATGACATAAAAGGAAGGAAAAAAAGTGTTGCCCATGCAGAGAAAAAAACTATTGCAACAAAATTAAAAATTTAAAATTTGTAAAATTTAAAATAGCATGACTATCGGTCATGGCATGGCGTGCGTACCAACAAACTGCTGCAGCTCGAATTCAATACTCTTATCTGAGAGAAAATTTGTTTTAAGAAAAATGTATTTTTCTGATCGGCCGTTACCTCTCATGAGGTTTTGCCATTTTGAGTCGGCATATAACACGTACGTTCAGTTTTTGATCAATTATTTACAACCATGGTTGCCACTTTGGTCCAATTGGCCTAAAAATGGTCCCTTTTTAAACGTTTGGTCCGTTGGTCCGCTTTTTTTTTCATGTGGTCTCTTTTATGAAAAAGTTAACTTATTAAATTAAATCAAATATTGTGTGTTTCATTAGGCCAGGAAAAATATATATATGTACTCAAATCAACACTGTTCTCATAACCTGAACAATTTAGTTTGGATTTCGGAACAGGAAATTTAAAAAAAAAATTCTTGTTTTCTTATGAATAATTTTCGAAATATCATCAAAACATTTTTTTTGTGGCGATTTTTTTTTAGTTATGTGACCATAGCTCTATTAACTCTTATCCTGTCTATAAAATTCTTTAAATTTTTTATTCAATGAATATGAATTTTTATTTCTGAAATGGTTTTTGAGCAATAAGTGCAGCTATCGTTGTTTCGAAACAGGATTTGCAAATACATTTTTTGAAACCAATTTTGCAAAAATATTCAAAGTTTAACACATTCTGGGGAATTTTGACCCATGAATACAGGATAAGGGTTGAGGCGTCTCAAACGAAATTTTTTTTCGAATTTCATAGTTGCTCATTTTTTGTTTGAAAGCTTATCGGTTATGATATTTTTGAGATTTTTTGCAAATTTTTTTAAAAAAAGGCTTCGAATTTTGGTCACGATAATCGCATTTTTACTAAAAATAACTTTTTTCGGAAAATTTTCAAATTTCAAACATAAGTTGGTCAATTTTCTCAGTCTTGGAGTAATTTTTTCGAAAAACATATGTCAAAACTTTGTTTTAATGAACATTTGTCAGCAGTTTTGGCAACTTTTTTGGCAAATTGAGTAACATATTTTTTATTTAAAAAAAACGATTCATAACTTTAAAAAAATCCTTAAAATTGGATTATGTAATGATGCAGTAAGAAATATTATCAAATTCTATTAAATTTTAAATAATTGTTTGAAAGTTAAAAGGATTTAAAGTTTTGTAAAATTAGGTAATCTAAATGATCAATAGTTTGAAAATATGTTTTTCGAAAAAATTGCTCAAAGACTGAGTTTAATTCTCACAAAACATACATATACTGAGTTTCCATGGCGAGTTAACTCGGTGTTTACTCGGGGTTAACTCGCTATGGAAACGCGACTTGAGTTAAGTTTCGTTAAATATACGAAACTCCACGAAACTTGTAAGATTAAACTAGGTTCTATCTGTCAAAGTGATTACTGTCATTAATATTGCATAAATAATGAAAATTTTTATTTTAACAATAATATAAAAATGTCAAATGCAAGAGTTTTTTGGAGTGCCGCAGAAACTAGTCAAAAAATAACAAAAATTACAAAAAAGAATTGACAAGTTCAACTCGACTCGGTGTTGTGCATGGAAACACTATCGAGTCAGCAAAGTCATTTTGTCAACTCAACGAAAACCCAAACCCAGAGTTAACTCTCCATGGAAACTCAGTAATATTTAAACTTTGTGGGCTTACTTTTTTAAATCTAAACTTTTAAATTTGTGATTTTTTCGAAAGTAAGCCTGGAAAGTTTTCCCAAAATAGAAAGATTTAAAAAAACGAGTCATACACTCAAAATTTGTTTTGGGAATTTTAAATTTTAACCAAAATTTTTGACCGTGCAGTCAAAGACCGAAAAAAATTGGAAATATATATTTTTTTTTGTCCTTTTTGTGATGAATTTTGGTTCCGAATAAAATTTCGGAGCGGCAAGCGTGTTTACAGCCCTACAAATATTTTCATTCGCCTCAGACAACAGGCGAGCTCAATCGAGAGTCATCCGCCATAAAAGCGATTAGCCGGAATCACCGAGAGGAGTCTTAAATGATTCGTCGGGAAGATTCGCCAACGAATCATCGAGAGGAATTTTTTTGTGATTGTTTTGTGAATTTGTTTTTATTTCACTTTTATTAAACGTGATGTTTCTTCTAAACTATAAGAAAACAAGTAAAGAAAGCCTAAGGTCGGTCTAGGCCGACTATGAAATACCCTAAGTCCACTTCTCAAAAACATGGGCGCCCACTTATTGTTAATGGGCGTGTCCGTGGGCGGATGAAGCCTATATATTATATGCATTTAAATATTGAAGAAAATTTACACATACCAAGTTTTATTCCTGTAGCTCACAGTTAATGCCTTTATTATGCTTTCGCTATGGGAGGTGGGCGTGTTCATGAACGGATTACTCCCAATTTTTGAACACACCTTAGTTTTAGTATAAAATACATACTTACCAAATTTAATTTCTATATGACAAACATAACCTTATTTATTGAGTTTTAAACTTTTTGGGTTGTATGGGAGGTAGGCTTGTCCGTAGGCGGATGACAACCATTTTTCGAAGACATCTTTGTGTTTGTATAAAACACGTACATATCAAATTTTATTGTAGTTGGCTAATTATGAGCTGAGTTATGCAGTTTTCAATTTTCGCGTTGTATGGGAGGTAGGCGTGTCCGTGGGCGGATGATGTCCGGTTTTTAAAACCATCTTTGTCTTGTCATAAAAAATATACGTGCCAAATTTTACCGCTCTAGGTTAAACATAGGCTTATTTATTGCGTTTTCAATTTTTGGGTTGTATTGGAGGTGGGCGTGTCCGTGAGCGGATGACGTTCATTTTTCGAAGACATCTTTGTGTTGGTATAAAAAACTCACATATCAAATTTTTTGTTGTAGGCTAATTATGAGCTGAGTTATGCTGTTTTCAGTTTTCGAATTGTATGAGAGGCAGGCGTGTCCGTGGGCGGATGATGTCCATTTTTCAAAAATGTTTTTGTTTTGTTATAAAAAACATATGTGCCAAATTTTAGCTCTGTAGGTTAAACAGAGGCTTATTTATTGCGTTTTCAATTTTTGGGTTGTATGGGAGGTGGGCATGTCCGTGAGCGGATGACGTCCACTTTTCGAAGACATCTTTGTGTTTGTATAAAACACATACATGTCAAATTTTATTGTTGTAGGCTAATTATGAGGTGAGTAATGCAGTTTTCAATTTTCGCGTTGTATGGGAGGTAGGCGTGTCCGTGGGCTGATGATGTCCACTTTTCAAAACCATCTTTGTTTTGTTACAAAAAACATATGTACCAAATTTTAGCTCTTTAGGTTAAACACAGGCTTATTTATTGCGTTTTCAATTTTTGGGTTATATGGGAGGTGGGCGTGTCCGTGAGCGGATGACGTCCATTTTTCAAAGACATCTTTGTGTTGATATAAAACACATACATATCAAATTTTATTGTTGTAGGCTTATTATGAGCTGAGTTATGCAGTTTTACATTTTTGCATTATATGGGAGGTAGGCGTGTCCGTGGGCGGATTCCAAAAATATTCAATAGTGCAGATCCTTGGGTCCATGTGACCATGTGTACCAAGTTTCATCCAATTATCTCAACTCCTTCTTCTTATCCTGTGTATACGGACAACACACAGACGGACAGACGGACGGACGGACATGGATAGCTCGACTCACGTGGTGACGCTGATCAAGAATATATATACTTTTCTATACCGGACTCGCTTCGTTCTATGCGTTGCAAACGTTTGCACAAAGTTAATATACCCTGACCTTTCAGGTTTAGGGTATAAAAATGAATTACATATGTAATCCGCGTGACCACTCGCGTCACATTAAGGTACGCGACTACTGGAGGGTTAAATGATTCGCTAACGAATCATCGAGAGGGGTTCCATGAATCCAATAAAGTTTTTTGTGATTGTTTTGTGAATTCGTTTTTATTTCACTTTTATTAAAGGTGATGTTTCTTCTAAACTATAAGAAAATATATGAGATATAGCTGTTTTACTCGTTCAACTCATCGTTTTGATTAATTTAACGATTTTTCAGAACCTCTTCATATTCCCATGATAGATTTTAAATATTTTAAAAATTGATCGCGAATCGCGCATTCATCGCTGGAGTAATCGAAAATCGATAAATCTTCAAAAGATCGTTGGAATGAGCAAAGGAAGATTTTAAAAAAAGTTCGTGAATTGCAAAATTGAAAAGCAATTTTTCAAGGAACCCTTGGGCGAATCGCTAGTGCATCATAAAATCAACTTCTATTCCAAATGTCTTTCTAAATGTTAAAGGCAAATTTTTAATAACAAACACAACACAATTGATCATAAGAAGCTCGGTCCAAGTCATTTCAAGGAACGAAATGGTCAATTCGTAGACAAAAGAGACATTCTTACTTATCAAGAATTTTTTTTCTTTCTCAGATCACCAGATAGATCTGTGTTGAAATCATATTAAGAACGACGCTCCATTATTTTTTAATTTTAATTGTTTTTTTGTATTGTTAAAACATCAATACATATCTTATAAAAATTGGCTAGTAAAAATAGTTTTAGGTTTTTTATCGACTTTAAAAAAACCACCCAAAATTTGTGCCTCAGACTAGAATACTGCCTTAAGGAAACTTTTATGCTACAATTTGGAAATGTTTAACTTCCATTTGAAGGAAGAATAAATCAATTTTTGGGCAATAGTGTATAACCATTTGGGCGGTTTTTCCAGGAGTCTAAACCTTTTTTTGTATTTGAAATTGTCTCGAGGTCGTCAGAGTACATATTAGAACTTAAAGCTTATGTTCAATTGAAAGTAATGAAAGTTTCAAGTCATAAGATTGATTTTTTATCTCAGGTAGGGATGCTGATTAATAATAAATTCACTTTTCCATACGTGCCACGCCTTCTAATGGGCATTACAAACGACATGACAAAAATAATATAATCGTTACGCAGAACTATACTTTGGGTTTCTGAGAAGTTTTTTATTGGTTCATTAAACTAACCTCATCTACAACACAATCGAAACCTTAGTTAGTGGTCAAGTGGTTTGTGATGTGTAGTCTTGGCATAATAGGGATATTAGCGGTCATATTAATCTTTTGGCTTTATTTAGCCATTTTTTTTTTTGTATCTGTGTATAAGTTATAGTTGATACTTGAGTTTATTGATGATTGTACAGAAAAAATTGTTCAATGTTGCTATCACGAATTGACTTAATCATCTAGCTAGTATAGTTATTTTGAAATTGGTGATCAGTCAGATACACGCTATAAATACAAATGCAAAAAAATAAATACAAGGCAGAATTTAAAAAAAACTTATTCAACTTTCGAACATTTTTACAAAAAATGTTATAATTCATGAATTTTTTTAATATATGCCACAAGAAACCAAATTTAAATTTTGGTTTTTGTTGTGTTTACATAAAGGAAAAGTTCAAATTTTAATTTGTTTCCTCGAACGAAAAACGAATTGGCCACTTCAGGCCTTGAAAGGACTTAACTTTTGATGTTCAATTGTATTGTGTGTGTTATTAAATGTTTTGACAAAAATTTCCGAGAACTGGACCGACATATTTTATGCCGGTTCCAAACGTCTAAAGTTCATGTTATTAAGAAGCTTTACATGACATGGTTTACTCTGTGAAGTTTGCCTTTGTCTGTGGAGAGATGAAAAACTTTCTGTGTCAGATGGTGATTCGAATCCGCACAGAGAAAAATGGTAAAAACGTTTCGTAGCACAAAAAGCAGGAAACGTGCTACTTTTGAGCTTATAAAACGCTCGCTTGATACTTTAAAATGAACAATTTTAAAATAGCGTCTAGTTCTTATACGATTTTAAAAATTTTAATTTTAAAATATCGAACGAACGTTTTAAGAGCGGATCTTAAAATGTTTATTGTAGAAAATCAAATGAACGTTTTAGAAGCTCATTTTAAAATGTCCGTTTTTAAAATGAAAATAAAAGTTAGAGGAGCACACTTTTCTCGGTGGGGGTCTGCAGAGATTCGTTGGCTCGCATGCCTCACACCTAGTAGACACGGCCACGGCCGACATTTTTTTCCCTGCTTAATAGGACCACTCATCTCACTGTCGAGTCTGACCGACTTTAGCTGCCAGACGGTGTTTTTACTGTATATATTTGAAAAGTGCAAATCATGACCGCTATTTTAAACATACATAACGTCAATATGTAAATTGTTCAAACGAAAAGGCGTTCTAATTTTGTATTACTTAAGCGCGAGAGACAATTATTTTATTTTTTTTTTTTAGTGTAGCGTGCTCTTTGCATGATCACTTAATAAATTTTATTAATTAGTTTGTCGTACTTTTCTCTTTTATCGCCGGTAACTCTCTTTTGCTCTCTTGATTCTACATGAATTTATTTTGGTAATTCTCTTGATGCTCTTGAATTTTTGTGTTTTTTTTTTTTTTTTTTGCCTGCTTCTTTTTGTTTATTTCCTCGTATGTATACATATATGTAGGTATTTTATGAAAAATTTTGGGCCCACGTTTTCACGCTGTGCGCATTTTGCTCGCATGTTCTTCGTCTCGAGATCTGGCGCAAGCAACGATATAACGTATAGAAAGACGGTTTCACCAACATCGGAGTGTTGTGCTGTGTGCTTTCTTTGGTCGGTCAATCATATTCGACTCGTTGATTTCTTCTTGTAGTCGTCGTATTTGCGATTTTTTTTTTTTTTGTATTTTTTTTTCTACCTCAACTTTCTTGGATTTTTATTGTATTCTTCTCACTCTCTGTGGAAATTTGTTGTTTTTGTGTGTGTTTTGTCGTCAGTTTTAGTTAGTTGTTCGTCACATGTTCGAGTCAAGACAAGCGCGCAGTCTTCGTTTAACCGTTCTGTCAATCGTTTTAAGTTATTCGTAGTTGACAAAAAAAAGACAAACGAAAAAAAAAAATAAAAAATAAAAACAGTTATGAACTAAACCAACATTTCGAAATTTTGACATTTTTTACCGCGTTAAAGTTCAAACTAAAAGTGTTTCGAAACGAAAAATACACAGCAATTTTGTATTTCGTGCTTTTGTGCAACGTTTGTGATAACGTCATTATAACTAACAGCTTAAAAATAAACGAATTAAACAAATCAACAAAATATAAAAACAATATCGCGACGTAGTTCATTGTTTTATAGTTGCGGAAAATTTTTAATATTTCATTTTCAAATCGCGAACACGTTGTTGAATTTTATGCTTTTTTTCTTAAGTTTTTAGCACGATTTTGTTTTTGCTAAACATACGATTTTGTAATAACGTTATCGGCATTACGTTAGAGTGTCTTACGAGAAATTTCGGTAGAGGCGAGAACAGCTAAATTAATACCGCATTTCCGAATGCCGAAGTGAAATTTTTTTTCTTTGCTAAAATTAAAGGTCTGTCTACGCCGTCAAATGCGTCCACGTGTTTGTTTGAGTGAGTGTGACTGTGTGCGTGTGTATATGTGTTCATTTGAGTGCGACTGTGCAACAGTGTGTGTTTGTTTCACACAATGCTTATGTATTGAGTTAGTTTTGCTAAGTTGCGCGAAAAAGTAATATTAAAAATAATAATGAAAAAAAAACTCAAAAAAAAAAAAATTATTATGACGTTTAACAAATTTAAATGCGTTGTTTAAAAGTGGCTGAGTTTTTAAGTTAATGAGCGCAGAGAGCGTTACTTAAAATTAAATCCATTACGCCGGTCAAACAAGAAAACTCACCGATACCGAGGCCATCATCGTCATCACACCAATACAAATATAAGTAACAGCATTTTAGATTCTCTAAATTCGACGAGAGTTGCTTTCAAAATACTGAGCGCTTGGCTGTAATTCTTGTTCAGCCCTGAAGATGTACAACATGGTTGAAGGTTGTTTCCTCATGTTGCATATCAAGTTGGCATCGATTGCATCCTTATTGCTAACAATTACCCTGCGTTAGCCCGCCTTTTTTTCCTCTTCTTCTTCTTGTTCTTCTTCATGTCTGCTCTCCGATGCGCTACACTCATAATTGCAGCTTGTATAAGCTACGCAGGTGCATTGGTTACATACCAAATGAGAAATTATTCGTAGTTTTTATAATTCAAGCATAGTTTTCGGTTGGTCCCCCTTTTTTTTCAATTTCGGCTTCGAATTCCAATAGATTCTGGAATAGAAAGAATGTATTTGGAAACAGTCAGAATTTGAACAGTAGGAAAAGAAGAAACATTATATCTAAAGAGAGATAGATATACAGTGGCTGAAAAAATGATAACAAAAAAGTAAGAGCGTGCATTTTCTTGAACAATTTGTTCAAAAATATATAATTTTGTGAAATAATAAGTATGTCGATTTCGGATAAACCTTAAGCTTCCTTTGTGAATTCTCTGTCCACGTAGCGAAAACGTACCTCGAGCTACCATATCAAAATTTGGCGAGGAGGAACAATGGATGCCAAAAAGGTTATCATCTGTTCAAGGGAACATGAAAAAGGAGCAGAGCAACACTACTGGGGGTAAGCTCGCCCCTAAATTTTGAACGGATTTAAGTCAGTCGAACCATTTTTTCCCATTTTCACCATCAGCCATGCCAAAAAAACCAACTTTAGACGGCTATTTCATTTTCAGACATACCCAAAACTACTCCAGTCAACCAATTCAACTGTGCCTTCTACTTCAATCGACCAAATTTGCATTTAACCGTGCGCAAAAACAACTACATTTAATCCCAAATCCCAAATGCCCTTTTCTCTTTCAGTCGTAATTTTTTTTTAGCAATACTAAATTATTCCAGTCGTATTATTCGTTTAGTCTCGTTTAAAGTTATTTATAGATGCGTTCTATGAAAAGGTAGATTTGTTTATGACTTAGTCGTACCTTTAACCAACTTCAGTCGATTAATTTTGCTCAGAAATTCATATCTTTGGCCTAATTCTAATAAGACGTTAATCAAAATTATCTAATGTTCTAGAGGCGAAAAAAAACTGTTCATAATATGGATGGAAGTTCTAACTATAATAACATGCTATAACAATAGAGTTAAGCTACAGCTTTTTCGCACATTCTCAGCATTAATCTATTTGAAGCCACAATCCAGATCTCATTGAAATATTTCAATGTCATGAATTCCAGTGGCTCCAAACAAATTAACGTGGGAAAAATTTACCCACCACAGAATGGATTGGGCTCAGGGACAACACAGGACATAACATCTTACCATGCATACACAAGCACAGATCTAATTACACAATAGCTTTCAATCTACTTACTTTTGAGTTAACCTTTTGACAAAATAACATCAAGAAATTCACTGTTGGTGACAGAGGCACTCATGCGGTTTAAGGAAGTAGTAGCCATGTAATTTAAATTAAGTTGCGAGCATTTCTACTACTTTAACGGTTACAGTTAAAGTTTATAAGAGAAAGGTATTCCGGACAATCGAATACACCGGTTATAAGTTATTCTTGATAGACGATATCCGCACCTTCTTCGTTCACTTAAAGATTGCATTTTTAATAGTTTCAAACGATCATCGTAATGAGGAAGGTTAAACAAATCAATCCCACCTTAGCCCTTAAAAGCAAACCGAACAAAACGTTTTTGGATGCTCTCAAAACGTTCAACATGAACACTATAACTTGGGACCAAACTTGACTTGCGTACTCCCAGTAAGGACACACCATTACATACTACAACGTTTTAGTTGTAATCATGCTATTGAATTCTTTGGCCCATAGTCCTATAGGTCCAAGCTTTTTTGCAATTGTACTCAATATGATTGTTGAACGATAGCTTAGAATCCATGCATATACCAAGGTCTTTGACGGCACTTAGACGACTTAAGGCAGTATAATTAATATTGGTTTCAAAAATTAAATTATTTCTTTTACGCGAAAAGGTCATAGTTTGGCATTTATTAGGATTTAGATAGGCATATTATTTTGAAAGCGTTATACTTCAGAAAAGTATGACGCTTTAGAGAAAATAAAAATTTCATAAAAATAAAATTCTTAGTAACACCTTTTTTGTGAAATTTTCAACACTCAAGTTTAATTTATCATCACACAAGTTGAGTTTTCTACCAACTTGGTGTGAAAATTGCGAATTTTATGAATTTATCTTCAAAGTTGACATTTTCCGCTTTTCAGTTAACTTTTTAATTAACAATTTTTAACATTATGGTACACGTTTCCAACTACAATAGTCAAAAATTTCAACTTCTTGCCGTACTTACATCTTTATAAGTTGAAACTTTTAGCATTCTGGTTGAATTATTCAACTATTTATGTTTTTTTTTTTAGATAAATAATTCAATAATTTCAGTTTCATAATTCAGCTTGAATTATTTTAATTTGATAAATTAATCACTTCAACCTTAAGTTTTGAATTTTCAACTGAAAAGTTTGAATTGATTAACAAATATTTTCAGTGTTCTTAATATAATAATAATATAATAAAAACATTTTTTTTTAATAGTTTGGAAGTACTGAAATTTCATATATCTTATTTTGTTTTGTTGTTAAGTTAATATTATGACAAAATTTTGCTCTTATTACTTGAAAAAAAAAAACCGAGAAACTGACATTCAGACAATTTATTGTTCTGACGAACAACTAAATTTTAAATAAATACAATTTGAGTAAACAAGTTTAAAGTTCTTGACATATAAGAAATAATAGTTAAGTCAATATAACGAAAATTAAAAAATTAATACTGTTAGTAAAATAAGTCCACAAACTATGAGGATGACTATTTGTATATCTGGAATCAAAATAAAAAAAAAAAAAATATGTGCGTAGTCGCTGAATGTGCGCTGAACGATGTCAATGTCGTTATAGAGCGTCTTTATAGAGCTCAAACTGCCCGAGTTTCATTTGAATGCGATAGTCGTCACCAACTCGAACAGGACCAGAGACTTTGCGACGAACTTTCCTCTTGAACACACCAAGGAAGGTTTTTAAATATACCACCCATGCCCCCACGCCATACAGAAGCATTGGTATAATAAGCGGCTTGTAGAGTGTCAGATTTGTCGAAAGAGAGAGAGAGAGAGAGAAAGCTCTGCAACCTAATTGCTTACTAAGCCCGTAGTAGCACCTATTCTTCGCTTAATCTCCAGGTAGACAATGTTGTTGTTTACAGCGGTGCCAACACTTTGACTACTTCAAAGTTATATTTGCCTGCTGTTACATGGGAGTCTTGATGATGATAGTGGTAGGGCATTACAGTTCACTAAAAATATCCCCTTTTTAGTTCAATTATGTTTAACCCATAGTGGCCATACCTCAGCCAGCCACATAGCTGCCACACAATTTAACTTTTTCTGAGCCTGGGGTAACTAGTTATCTTTCATATAGCTTGTTTGCTCTTGCAGTTAATTTAGTCCATTTTGTTCTCCACCATTTCAATAAAGTTACCTGAAGATGCTGAAAAGAACGGACTTAAACCATCGTTAGATAGTTCGTTAGATATTTAAGTTCGTTAGTTCATGAGGGGGTTCATAACCAACTCTACTGTTGAGTTCTGAGAATTATTTTTGTTAAATTACGATTTCGTTACATCAGTCTCACAACCCATTTGATTCGCTCTTTTACTGTACACGCGAGTGAAGAAGTTTCACTTAAAAAAATTAATATTTATGATCGTAATTAATTTTAAGGTTTTTCAAAATACTCCCCAATAAGATCAAGACACTTTCACATGCGTTTGAGTCAATTTTGCAAGGACCTTTTCCACTTCGCTGGAGGTAAGTCCTTTGCGTCTTTTCGACAAAAAATTGTGATTGGGTCCCAAATCAGGTATGTACGGTAAATGATCCATCAATCAATGCACTTTGTTGGTTGGTTAAAACGATCTGTTTTTAAGAAGCTATGTGAGAAATCTCATTTTTATAATGCAATATAATAAGTCTCTTCGATTTTTTCTGAATGTCTTCGAGGACTTTCAGCAAATAAAGGGCCATAGGTAGAACAGCTTCAGTGTCTTCGAAACAGTCACCCATTTCCATCTATGGGCTCCTTTCGCAAACAGTTTTTGTTGTATCAGGCTCATCTTGCAAGACCCATACAGCCGATCGCTGTTTTCTTTCGAGTTCGTGTGCATGAATCCATGTTTCATCAGATTGAATTCTTTATACCAGTTTGTTGCAGTACCTTAGAATGGTGCTTCATAGAAGAAGATAGATGCAGAGAACAGAGTAAAATATTTTGTAAACCGAAACATTGATGCGATTTGATTGTCTATCCGGAGTTGTCAAAAACGATTTGTTTTTCGTTTTATTTTTTATAAAGTTTCCCCAAAATTCACAAAAGTTTCAGAACCTCAAAAAAATTTGCTCAAAACATATAATAATCCCAGTTAAAATTGGTTAAAAAATGCATATTTCTCTGAATTTTTTTTTTGAGGAAACGGTAATAGTTTATTATTCAAAATTTGTTTCATAATTAGAGTATTATTTTTAAGAATATTTAGTTGAAATTTCATCATTGGTTCTTCGACTAAGTTCTTGTTTTCTGAAAATGCCAAAACAACAATTTTCATCGAAAAGTCCGCAATTTTGTTATTGTTAAATAATATATATAAAAATTGTTGAAAGTGGTCGGGTTATTTGTTGTGACAAAGGTAGTGCGCAAAGTTTTAGAAAGATCGGCTAAATTGTTTTCGAGCAGTTGGGTCCACGGAATAAAAATAATAGTTTTGAGTATTTTTCAAATCTTATACTTTCAGACATTTTTCAAGATGAAAATCTAAAATTTCACATAAGAGCTAGCGGGGTAAAATGTGTTGGGCATAAGTTATTTAAGAATCGTAAAAGTACTCACTTCTTTTAAGCTTTGAACTAAGGATTTCAGGTGTCAAACCTTTTCAGTCAAGTCTGCATTGATACGGAAATGCGGAGATAGATAAGTGGGTGAGAAAAGGAAACCAAGAGAATCACGAATTAAAGAAAACTAAAAGCTAAGGACAATGACTAGACCGGGATACGAACTCGGAACCGCTAGGTTGGCAATCAAGCACGCTTAACACTCGACTACCGAGGCCGTAAAGCTGCTCCCTTTAGCTTAAGCACTTGGTGGCGCTATTTGAAAGTCAGAATTGTTTCTAACCAGGCTCCGGAACTCGCAGAGGCTTATTCTTAACACGTTTATCGCCTTGTCAGTCATATGTGTCTGAAGCTAAGAAATTCTACATGAGCCATGTCCGACATATATGTCTGACTTACGCGATTTGGTAGAAGGCCACGTCAATCACAGATGTCCGATGCAAACGATACATTTGCAGTATGTTTCAAAAGCTTGGCCTATCAGGACCAAAACCTGATACATTTTTAACTAAATTATTTTTATATATCATGCAATAACAAAAGAGTTCAGTTACTACAGCTTTTTCGCACTTTCTCAGCATTAACTCATTTGAAGCCACAATCCAAAGCATCAAGAAATGTTTAATGATAATGATTCCAGTGGCTCAAAACAAAGTTAATGTGGAAAAAATTTACCCACCAAAGTTTGGGTTGAGCTCAGGGACAACACAGGACGTAACTACTAACCATGACAACATAGATCTTATTACAGAATAGCTTTTAATCTACTTTTGAGTTGACCTTTTGACAAGTTAACATAAAAAACGCTACAGTTGTTAACAAAGGTACTCATGCGGTTTAAAGGAGCAGTTAACATATAGTTCGTTCTACAATTATCTAATAAAGTTACCAAACTGTAACAGTTGTTATTGTTATGTACAGTGGCTCACAGCTTATTTCGTGCAGACGATGTGTTAAACTTTGAAATGCTATAACTTGGTAACTAGTACTGGTAATGAAAAAATTTAAACGACATTTGTTTGCTAGTAATTATACATTTAAATATAAACTTTCATTTTTTTATATAAAAGTCTACTAAAAAGATAATAAACAAAAAACTGAAAAAGCAGCAGAATTCAACGCCACAGCTTATTTCGTGCACACTGTTTTTACATGTAAGCTTTTGAACGTGATGCCGTTATTTTCTTTTTCTCGTTCGCTGTTTTTATCTTGACTGATGTCCTGATTCTTCTGATCGGAGTTAACAGTTGTTTTTAGTCTGGACTTAAAACCTTAAGTGCACTAATTGATTTGTTTAAAAAATGGGCCGTCGCACAACAATATAAGAGCACGAAATAGTTTTATTTCACTTTAAAAAAGAAAAAATCCAACCGCAAATAGCTGAAATAGTAAAATTGAGACCCTCTACAGTGCAGTTCATCATCCAGCGCTTTTTGCAAGAAAATCGTGTGGCTGATAAGGCCAGAAATGCTCCAAATAAAATATGTACAGAAGCGGACGAGCGACTTATTCTGCGAAAAATCGTAGAAAATCTGAGGCTTTAGGGTCCCAAATTGGCCAAGGAGGTTGAGAAGGAGTTGGGCAAGAAATGCTGTGCCGAAACAATTCGTCATCTGCTGCGGGCCAACGAGTTTAATGGTCGAGTTACACGCAACAAATCTTATATTAAAAAAAAAAATCAGCTATGTCGACTGAACTTCGTCAAATAACACGTTTTATATTCTAGGACATTCTGGAATGACGTCATTTTCTCGGACGAGTTTAAGTTCAATATTTTTGGCTCCGAAGGAATGCAATATGTATGGCGTAAGGCTTATACCGAGCTGAACAATAACCATCTCAAGCCTACAGTAAAACATGGTGGCGGCAGCGTAATTGTTTGGGCCTGTATGGCTGCATCGGGCGTTGGAAAATTATTTTTTATTGGAGGCATTATGGACAAGACAATGTACCTAGATTTTATAAAAGAAAATTTGCTTCAAAGTATCGACACCTTGGGCGTACGAGAGACATTTCGGTTCTACCAGGACAACGACCCAAAACATAAATCGAGAATCGTCCAGTCATGGTTGATTTGGAATTGCCCGCATCTTATGAATCCGCCTGCACAGTCACCCGACTTAAATGTAATAGAAATTTTGTGGGCAATTTTGGAGAGTGGCGTTCGCAAGCGGAATATTTCCAATAAAAATTAATTAAAAAATGCATTGATGGAAGAATGGCAACAAATACCCCCAGATATTACAAAAAATTAGTAGAGTAAATGGATAGCCAGTAAATGGATTAAAGATGTAATTTAATAAAATGGCGGCCACACAAAATATTAAAAAAAAACAAACATATTACATTTTCTTAAGATTCAGTGGAGTGCACGAAATAAGCTGTGGCGTTGAATTTGCTGCTTTTTCAGTTTTTTGATTATTATTTTTTTAGTAGACCATTATATAAAGAAATGAAAGTTTATATATAAATATATAATTACTAGCAAACAAATGTCGTTTAAATTTTTTCATTACCAGTACTAGTTACCAAGTTATAGCATTTCAAAGTTTAACACATCGTCTGCACGAAATAAGCTGTGAGCCACTGTATAGGCTGAACAGTTAGCCTGGACCAGAACCTGTTTCGCTATTTGCTTTTTATATGAAACAGTGCTTTTTATATGAAATAATTGTTGAAATAATTGTTAGCCTAAAAGTATGCACTGGACTGGACGACTGGAGCAAAACAACTTTTGAGATGAATGAAAAATGTCATATCGTCTGCTACTTGATTATTTTGAATACGACCCGTCGTATGACGGGCTTCTATACTAGCTATTAATAATCTGGTTTAACCCCAATTTTGAGTTTTGGAATTGTGACCCTCCTTATGCAGTGACAAAAAGCCACTTTAATTAGTTTGTGTAATTTCTAAGTTAAATAAAACATTAACCCTTATAAGGGGTGACATAATTCGAAAAAAAACTGACAGCAATTTTGATATAGTTTTGATTAGGAATATGTCGATTCCTCTATAGTTTTATAAACCCAAGTAAAAAATAGGATACATGTTAATTTATAAGCAGTGACACAATCTCAAAATATACTTCTTTCTTTGATGCGAAGTTTTTTATGCCTCGTTCCATTATTTGCTAGAGTGATATATCAAAAACCGACACCTTTTTCTTAGAATTGATGTTGCTTTTTGTTTTGACAACATTTTTTTTAAATTCATTGGAACAATGCTTAAATTTGAATTCAAAAATAGTTTGACCTTTATTGAATATTTTCATGTCGGCAAAAATTTGGCGAAGAATGCTTTTGATTTTATACAAGATTAATATATACCGTTACATTTGATCTTTAAGTTGAAATATCCAATATTATCCCCCCTCCACCCCCCTTTTTAGACGTCCGTTTGAAAGAACATTAATAAAATAAAGAATTATTAATCATGAAGCACTTTTGAATTAAATAATGAAGAAGTTTTTCTTTGAGATCCCTTTATCTTAGGATCCGGACCAATGAACCGTTTACTTACTGTTAGGCGTCCCAAATTTTTTAATTTATAAATTTATAACTTTTAAAAATCGAAAGAGAAAATTTCAAAGTATTTTTGAACTAACATATTTAGTAAATAAGGTTGTCTCTTTCTATCACTGAGTCTTACATATCGTGAGTGATTTTGTGGCAAATGTTTTCTTGTAAAAGCTTGATGGGCTTAGTTTTATTTAAAAAAAAAAATATATATATATATATATATATAAACTGTATGGCTGTGTTGACCCTCTTTTTTAATTTGAATTGAAATTAATATAGATTAAATCATATTCTGTTTACTTTCGAAAACATATTAAAATTGTTTGTTTATTTTTGCTGCAATTTTTAATTGCAACAAAAACTAACACAATTTTAACAATATTTCAGAGAAATCAAACATTTCAATAGAAATTAATAACTTATCGTGCTTACTAGGCGAGAACAACTTAACAAAATTAATAATAATACAATAAATAACAATTAATAATTAACAAAAAAAAAAAAAAAAAATAAAACAACTTAAAAGTGAACAGCTTCTAAAAGTGAATGAAAAACAAAACAGTAGAATTAATAAAAAAAAAACACAAAAAAAAAAACCCCAACCAACACAATTCAAAGTTGCTAGAGCGAAAGCTTTTTCGTTTATTTGAACACTAATAATAACAGCAACAGACGCTGAACCTAAACAACAACAAAAATTAATTCAAAAGCTTCAAGTTGAGCGCGGTGGCACTTTTTTGTGTAGTTTGTTTTTTTAATATAAAAAATATTGTTAATGTGTTTGTTGTTACGTTAAGTGCGCATGTCGACATAGCTTGCTAGCGGCTTATTAGTAACAGTAGCAACAACAACAACAACAAACACCACAAAGTGACAACAATATTAAAAGTTTTTTATTTTAGTGAGCAGCAAAAGAGAAGCGTAACAAAACAACGTAAAACAAAAACAAAAAGAGAAAAAAAAACAACACTTTAAAAGTTCCGAGAAAAACAGAAAACTTTTAAATAACAACGACAGCAACACGTTGGCAATATGGTGAATAATAGCACCAATAAAAACAATAACAACAAAAACAACAACAACAACAACAACAACAACAACAACAACAACAATAATAACGTCAACAAGTCGAACAACAAAACGAAGGAACAGCAAAATGTTGGTGCCGCTAAGCAGCAGCAGCAGCAGCAACAACAACAAAGTAATAAAAGTTCAACAAAACAAAAGCAAAAACAACAACAACACAACAAAAATACGGCTAATAAGAAAAACGTAGCCAATAAAATAGAGACGATAAAAGAAACAGCAACAACTATAAACAAAACAACAAATGAAAACACAAAATTCCAACAAAACGCTGCAGCAAACAGCGGCAGCAGCAGCAACAGCAGCGGCAAAAGCACAAAAAACACACACTTGAAGCAGCAACAACAGCCAAAAAATTGGCAACGCAATTCCGGCTACAGCTACGCACAAACCGTAGGCCACGACAGCAACCGCAATAATAGCAACATGTTGTCGTCTGGAGCTAAAGTACAGTCCAATCTCTTCATACCGAAACCCTTTGCTACGAATTACGCCGTCATCAAAAAAGATACGGCCGACGGTAGCAGTAGTAGTAGCAGTAGTAGTAATAGTAGTAACAGCAAACACAACAACACCGCCAACAACAAACAAAATCCCGATCAACCAGCCACAACCATGAATGCTGCCGATGAGCTAACAGCCGGTCTCGGTCCAACCTGCCAAAAATGCTCTTCTCCAACGTGCCATCCAACCAACACTGTCTACAGCGTACTGCGTGCTCCTGCCTTTGTCGGTAGGGAATACCGAAAATCCAAATCCTATGCGGGTAGCAATCGTAGCGGTAGTGGAGGCAGCAACAAATATCGCCGCTCATCTTTCGATAGAAATTTTGCTGAACGTAATAGAGACTTTGTGCCAATCACACCGCCGGAAAAACCCATTCCATCCGAAACCAACATTGCCTGCGTTCTAACTGACATTCACAAGATAACCCTGATCCAAAGAATGGGCAAACTGCGTCGTTCCTATCCACTAATGCAGGTGAGTTATAGCTTTTAAATTGATACACATGATGACTTTAAAATTATGTTATAAAGACTGAAGAGGTATATCTTGTTACCTAAAAGAAAAAATTCCACTCAAATCTTCAATCATTTCCAGACATAATGAACTTAACTTATTTTTACGAAACGGCACTTTTTTTTTTAATTGCTTAACAAAACGAAGCGAATCGAAGCCTTAACAACAACCTCTTTTAAGTGTTTCATCTTTAAAAAGTTCTAACTGCTTCTCGTTAGTCATGTAGAGTAGGTACTCTTGAGATGAAGCATCCAGTTTTTATCCAAAGGTCAAGTGTTTATTAAACGTGATTTCCGGTTTCAAGACATCGTCTGTTCTAAAAGAACCTGTTGACGCAGACAGCTTTAAAGCTAAACCAACAAGCTCTCGCGATATAAACAACATTTTTAGGCATCAAATGTTGTTAAATATTGTTGTTTTTGTTGTCAATGTTTTGAGAAGGAAGGAAAAATTCAAGAACTCTGCGATTGAAGTTAAGAATATTTAAGATTTTTTTAATAATATAAGGTCGTTTCTTTATTTCTTGATTCGAAAACAAAAAAATTCCAGAAGGTAAACTTAAAATAATTTTAAGTGAATTGAATTAGCTTTTGTGGTATACATAAGGCTAAAATACTGAGGAATATTGCTCTTTTGAACAACTTAAAAATAGGTTTTCTATCATTGAGTTCTCTAAGTCGGGTATCTAAGTTGGGTATCTACTAGATAGAAAAGTTATTACACTCAGAAAAAAGTTTTTCAGAATAGGATAAAAAGGGCATCATATTTAGAGAAAAATGGTATAGACTTTGCTCCAGAGAATGCATTTCTTTAAATGTGATCCTAAAAATGATAAAAAGCTCCTATGAAAAAGAGAAAATTATAAAAATATACCGTTTTTAAAGAAAAAAACTTTTTATAAAGATTTGTTTTTATTGAAGAAAATACTTCTCATTGCGAACTTTTTATCAAAATATAGGAACAATTTTTCATTTTTAATAAATTTTTCTCTATAAATGAGGATTTTTTATTGCGAGAAAAAAGTTATCATTGTTGGAGGCAATCAAGCTCAACACCCTGATCGATGAAAAGCAACGGAAATTTCCTTTCACACTATGATTTTGGTCACGTTTTGATATCGTTCGAAAGCTAATTTATCTTTTTGAGCAAACGCACGACTTCTTGAGTACACACGGTTATTCTGCTATTTATCGCTGTCTTGTAGAAAGAACAGTTTTTCATGCAAAAAGATTACAATCTTCGAGCTTGCCGTTTCCTCATATCGTTTAATTGTCCTATAAATGAATCTTTCTTCTTTTCCTAGTGGTTAAAGTCGTTGAAATTATTTCTCACTCCTTGTAGCTACTAAAAACTAGGAGCGAGTACGCAAATGGGATTTCAAATGCTCATGAAGTTTAAATGATTTCTGTGGGATCCTTGGTCGAAAATTAGCTATTCGATAAAAAATATATACCACTTATATGTTACGAGAATGTCGAACTTTTGGATTATTGGACTCCAGGAACTTTTTTGTGTTTAATGGGGGCATCCATTGGGAACTAGATTTCCCATACTATGGAACTAGATGAGTTATTGGAATTTTTTTGGTATTGTGGATGGCTTTGAAAAAAAATCTAAGTGTTTTTGATAAATAGGTTCCACCTGGGGATATCTTTGGATCTAGTTGGTTTAATGAACATGCTTTTGGGTTTTGTTGACTGTTTGCTCATCATTATGTAACGAATTGATTCCACTCAGATAATCTAGGGATCTAGTTCTGGACATGTTTTGTGTGTTGTGGACTCTTTGGGAAAGATTTGTAAAATTTTGACCAATAGGTCTCACTTGGATTATCTCAGGAACGAGTTGTGTAATAGGATATATTTTGGGCTTTGTACATTTTTTGGGTAAAAATTTATAATTTTTGATGAAAAGGTTTCTCTTAGATTATCTTTGAATATATGTGGGTAAGGTTGGGCAAAACCGCTATGACCTGAATGATTTTCATTTCGGGCATGAAAAGTTGTTAAGAAAAAAAAAATAAATATGGGGCTGGGGGTGTACTTTACCCTATCACACCAACACATTAACAACAACAATACGACACAGCCCCGTTAATACTTGTCCATCTAAATGTCCCTCTAAAAGCGATGTTTTACAGAGCTGTGTCGGTAATCATTTTGATGTTGTTTCTGATTGCCCCTGATTGACATGTCTTAATGAAATCCTATACGAATAAATACCTTCCCATCGATATAAGTATTATAAAAATATATTGACATTAACACAGTTAAAAATAAAAATGAACTCAAAGACTTTTGATGACGTATTAATAAATACATAGATATGATTGTGACTATGAATATGAATATGAATATGAATATGAATATGAATATGAATATGAATATGAATATGAATATGAATATGAATATGAATATGAATATGAATATGAATATGAATATGAATATGAATATGAATATGAATATGAATATGAATATGAATATGAATATGAATATGAATATGAATATGAATATGAATATGAATATGAATATGAATATGAATATGAATATGAATATGAATATGAATATGAATATGAATATGAATATGAATATGAATATGAATATGAATATGAATATGAATATGAATATGAATATGAATATGAATATGAATATGAATATGAATATGAATATGAATATGAATATGAATATGAATATGAATATGAATATGAATATGAATATGAATATGAATATGAATATGAATATGAATATGAATATGAATATGAATATGAATATGAATATGAATATGAATATGAATATGAATATGAATATGAATATGAATATGAATATGAATATGAATATGAATATGAATATGAATATGAATATGAATATGAATATGAATATGAATATGAATATGAATATGAATATGAATATGAATATGAATATGAATATGAATATGAATATGAATATGAATATGAATATGAATATGAATATGAATATGAATATGAATATGAATATGAATATGAATATGAATATGAATATGAATATGAATATGAATATGAATATGAATATGAATATGAATATGAATATGAATATGAATATGAATATGAATATGAATATGAATATGAATATGAATATGAATATGAATATGAATATGAATATGAATATGAATATGAATATGAATATGAATATGAATATGAATATGAATATGAATATGAATATGAATATGAATATGAATATGAATATGAATATGAATATGAATATGAATATGAATATGAATATGAATATGAATATGAATATGAATATGAATATGAATATGAATATGAATATGAATATGAATATGAATATGAATATGAATATGAATATGAATATGAATATGAATATGAATATGAATATGAATATGAATATGAATATGAATATGAATATGAATATGAATATGAATATGAATATGAATATGAATATGAATATGAATATGAATATGAATATGAATATGAATATGAATATGAATATGAATATGAATATGAATATGAATATGAATATGAATATGAATATGAATATGAATATGAATATGAATATGAATATGAATATGAATATGAATATGAATATGAATATGAATATGAATATGAATATGAATATGAATATGAATATGAATATGAATATGAATATGAATATGAATATGAATATGAATATGAATATGAATATGAATATGAATATGAATATGAATATGAATATGAATATGAATATGAATATGAATATGAATATGAATATGAATATGAATATGAATATGAATATGAATATGAATATGAATATGAATATGAATATGAATATGAATATGAATATGAATATGAATATGAATATGAATATGAATATGAATATGAATATGAATATGAATATGAATATGAATATGAATATGAATATGAATATGAATATGAATATGAATATGAATATGAATATGAATATGAATATGAATATGAATATGAATATGAATATGAATATGAATATGAATATGAATATGAATATGAATATGAATATGAATATGAATATGAATATGAATATGAATATGAATATGAATATGAATATGAATATGAATATGAATATGAATGAATATGAATATGAATATGAATATGAATATGAATATGAATATGAATATGAATATGATATGAATATGAATATGAATATGAATATGAATATGAATATGAATATGAATATGAATATGAATATGAATATGAATATGAATATGAATATGAATATGAATATGAATATGAATATGAATATGAATATGAATATGAATATGAATATGAATATGAATATGAATATGAATATGAATATGAATATGAATATGAATATGAATATGAATATGAATATGAATATGAATATGAATATGAATATGAATATGAATATGAATATGAATATGAATATGAATATGAATATGAATATGAATATGAATATGAATATGAATATGAATATGATATGAATATGAATATGAATATGAATATGAATATGAATATGAATATGAATATGAATATGAATATGAATATGAATATGAATATGAATATGAATATGAATATGAATATGAATATGAATATGAATATGAATATGAATATGAATATGAATATGAATATGAATATGAATATGAATATGAATATGAATATGAATATGAATATGAATATGAATATATGAATATGAATATGAATATGAATATGAATATGAATATGAATATGAATATGAATATGAATATGAATATGAATATGAATATGAATATGAATATGAATATGAATATGAATATGAATATGAATATGATATGAATATGAATATGAATATGAATATGAATATGAATATGAATATGAATATGAATATGAATATGAATATGAATATGAATATGAATATGAATATGAATATGAATATGAATATGAATATGAATATGAATATGAATATGAATATGAATATGAATATGAATATGAATATGAATATGAATATGAATATGAATATGAATATGAATATGAATATGAATATGAATATGAATATGAATATGAATATGAATATGAATATGAATATGAATATGAATATGAATTGAATATGAATATGAATATGAATATGAATATGAATATGAATATGAATATGAATATGAATATGAATATGAATATGAATATGAATATGAAATGAATATGAATATGAATATGAATATGAATATGAATATGAATATGAATATGAATATGAATATGAATATGAATATGAATATGAATATGAATATGAATATGAATATGAATATGAATATGAATATGAATATGAATATGAATATGAATATGAATATGAATATGAATATGAATATGAATATGAATATGAATATGAATATGAATATGAATATGAATATGAATATGAATATGAATATGAATATGAATATGAATATGAATATGAATATGAATATGAATATGAATATGAATATGAATATGAATATGAATATGAATATGAATATGAATATATGAATATGAATATGAATATGAATATGAATATGAATATGAATATGAATATGAATATGAATATGAATATGAATATGAATATGAATATGAATATGAATATGAATATGAATATGAATATGAATATGAATATGAATATGAATATGAATATGAATATGAATATGAATATGAATATGAATATGAATATGAATATGAATATGAATATGAATATGAATATGAATATGAATATGAATATGAATATGAATATGAATATGAATATGAATATGAATATGAATATGAATATGAATATGAATATGAATATGAATATGAATATGAATATGAATATGAATATGAATATGAATATGAATATGAATATGAATATGAATATGAATATGAATATGAATATGAATATGAATATGAATATGAATATGAATATGAATATGAATATGAATATGAATATGAATATGAATATGAATATGAATATGAATATGAATATGAATATGAATATGAATATGAATATGAATATGAATATGAATATGAATATGAATATGAATATGAATATGAATATGAATATGAATATGAATATGAATATGAATATGAATATGAATATGAATATGAATATGAATATGAATATGAATATGAATATGAATATGAATATGAATATGAATATGAATATGAATATGAATATGAATATGAATATGAATATGAATATGAATATGAATATGAATATGAATATGAATATGAATATGAATATGAATATGAATATGAATATGAATATGAATATGAATATGAATATGAATATGAATATGAATATGAATATGAATATGAATATGAATATGAATATGAATATGAATATGAATATGAATATGAATATGAATATGAATATGAATATGAATATGAATATGAATATGAATATGAATATGAATATGAATATGAATATGAATATGAATATGAATATGAATATGAATATGAATATGAATATGAATATGAATATGAATATGAATATGAATATGAATATGAATATGAATATGAATATGAATATGAATATGAATATGAATATGAATATGAATATGAATATGAATATGAATATGAATATGAATATGAATATGAATATGAATATGAATATGAATATGAATATGAATATGAATATGAATATGAATATGAATATGAATATGAATATGAATATGAATATGAATATGAATATGAATATGAATATGAATATGAATATGAATATGAATATGAATATGAATATGAATATGAATATGAATATGAATATGAATATGAATATGAATATGAATATGAATATGAATATGAATATGAATATGAATATGAATATGAATATGAATATGAATATGAATATGAATATGAATATGAATATGAATATGAATATGAATATGAATATGAATATGAATATGAATATGAATATGAATATGAATATGAATATGAATATGAATATGAATATGAATATGAATATGAATATGAATATGAATATGAATATGAATATGAATATGAATATGAATATGAATATGAATATGAATATGAATATGAATATGAATATGAATATGAATATGAATATGAATATGAATATGAATATGAATATGAATATGAATATGAATATGAATATGAATATGAATATGAATATGAATATGAATATGAATATGAATATGAATATGAATATGAATATGAATATGAATATGAATATGAATATGAATATGAATATGAATATGAATATGAATATGAATATGAATATGAATATGAATATGAATATGAATATGAATATGAATATGAATATGAATATGAATATGAATATGAATATGAATATGAATATGAATATGAATATGAATATGAATATGAATATGAATATGAATATGAATATGAATATGAATATGAATATGAATATGAATATGAATATGAATATGAATATGAATATGAATATGAATATGAATATGAATATGAATATGAATATGAATATGAATATGAATATGAATATGAATATGAATATGAATATGAATATGAATATGAATATGAATATGAATATGAATATGAATATGAATATGAATATGAATATGAATATGAATATGAATATGAATATGAATATGAATATGAATATGAATATGAATATGAATATGAATATGAATATGAATATGAATATGAATATGAATATGAATATGAATATGAATATGAATATGAATATGAATATGAATATGAATATGAATATGAATATGAATATGAATATGAATATGAATATGAATATGAATATGAATATGAATATGAATATGAATATGAATATGAATATGAATATGAATATGAATATGAATATGAATATGAATATGAATATGAATATGAATATGAATATGAATATGAATATGAATATGAATATGAATATGAATATGAATATGAATATGAATATGAATATGAATATGAATATGAATATGAATATGAATATGAATATGAATATGAATATGAATATGAATATGAATATGAATATGAATATGAATATGAATATGAATATGAATATGAATATGAATATGAATATGAATATGAATATGAATATGAATATGAATATGAATATGAATATGAATATGAATATGAATATGAATATGAATATGAATATGAATATGAATATGAATATGAATATGAATATGAATATGAATATGAATATGAATATGAATATGAATATGAATATGAATATGAATATGAATATGAATATGAATATGAATATGAATATGAATATGAATATGAATATGAATATGAATATGAATATGAATATGAATATGAATATGAATATGAATATGAATATGAATATGAATATGAATATGAATATGAATATGAATATGAATATGAATATGAATATGAATATGAATATGAATATGAATATGAATATGAATATGAATATGAATATGAATATGAATATGAATATGAATATGAATATGAATATGAATATGAATATGAATATGAATATGAATATGAATATGAATATGAATATGAATATGAATATGAATATGAATATGAATATGAATATGAATATGAATATGAATATGAATATGAATATGAATATGAATATGAATATGAATATGAATATGAATATGAATATGAATATGAATATGAATATGAATATGAATATGAATATGAATATGAATATGAATATGAATATGAATATGAATATGAATATGAATATGAATATGAATATGAATATGAATGTGAATATGAATATGAATATGAATATGAATATGAATATGAATATGAATATGAATATGAATATGAATATGAATATGAATATGAATATGAATATGAATATGAATATGAATATGAATATGAATATGAATATGAATATGAATATGAATATGAATATGAATATGAATATGAATATGAATATGAATATGAATATGAATATGAATATGAATATGAATATGAATATGAATATGAATATGAATATGAATATAAATATAAATATAAATATGAATATGAATATGAATATGGATATGAATATGAATATGAATATGAATA
Organism: Tetanocera ferruginea; assembly: GCA_958299015.1. Lineage (NCBI taxonomy): Eukaryota > Metazoa > Arthropoda > Insecta > Diptera > Sciomyzidae > Tetanocera > Tetanocera ferruginea. The sequence goes on along the minus strand of OY282640.1, from coordinate 53,574,468 downwards.
TGAATATGAATATGAATATGAATATGAATATGAATATGAATATGAATATGAAAATGAATATAAATATGAATATGAATATGAATATGAATATGAATATGAATATGAATATGAATATAAATATAAATATGAATATGAATATGAATATGAATATGGATATGAATATGAATATGAATATGAATATGAATATGAATATGGATATGAATATGAATATGAATATGAATATGAATATAAATATAAATATAAATATGAATATGAATATGAATATGAATATGAATATGGATATGAATATGAATATGAATATGAATATGAATATGAATATGAATATGAATATGAATATGAATATAAATATAAATATGAATATGAATATGAATATGGATATGAATATGAATATGAATATGAATATGAATATGAATATGAATATAAATATGAATATGAATATGAATATGAATATGAATATGAAAATGAATATAAATATGAATATGAATATGAATATGAATATGAATATGAATATGAATATAAATATAAATATGAATATGAATATGAATATGGATATGAATATGAATATGAATATGAATATGAATATGGATATGAATATGAATATGAATATGAATATGAATATAAATATAAATATAAATATGAATATGAATATGAATATGAATATGAATATGGATATGAATATGAATATGAATATGAATATGAATATAAATATAAATATGAATATGAATATTAATATGAACATGAATATGAATATGAATATGCATGTAAATATGAATACGAAAATGAATATGACAAAAATTATGATATTAATATGAATTCGCATATGAATATGCCTCCAGTGCTATTCGTATCAGCCTGCATTAGTAGTGAACACTTAAGCCGAAGCTTAAAACAAAACAAAAAACATCTGATGTCTGTGTGAAAAAGCGAGACAAAAGTCAAGTCAAGCTGACCTTCAAGTCAAGAATCTATCTCGCTTGTTAATATAGTTTTTGTTTCATTTTCGTGCTGAAGCTGAAAACCGCTAATGAATATCGCTTCATGACGATAGAAAAAGCTCAAAGTGTTTATTGTGCGGGATACAAACAGCATGTACGCTGGAGTTCATATCGCTTGTGTACACAGTTTGATTGTTTTTTGTTTGTCAAGATGGTTTTTGGCACTTGTTTCTTTTATGAATATACGTATGTAGCTTGCTTATATAATTTTCATTATTGTTGTCTTATTATATGATAATTTTTTGATCTACAATATTTTGTAATTTGTGTTTTTAAGTACTTTGCAACATATTTTTTACTGTTTGGATCTTTTGTTATTTAACATTATTTTTGAGCGAAATTTTTATATAAAGTAAAAAAAAAAAAAACAAAAAACAAATTGGCCATTTCAGCCCTTGAAAGGACTTTGACCGAGCTTCTTATGATCAATTGTGTTGTGTGTGTTATTAAATGTTTGCACACAATTGACCGAGAACTGGACCTACATGTTTTATGCCGACTCCGAACGGCTCATGTTCTCAAGAAGCTTTACATGGCATTATTTACTCTCTGAGGTTTGCCATTGTCTGCAGAGAGGTGGTGACCGATCAGAAAAATTTTTATTGAAAAAACTTTTCGCCGCGGCTGGGGATCGAACCCGGGCTCCGAGCATGCTAAGCCACACACTTAACCTGCATGCCACGGTCACCACGGTTATATAAAGTAAGATCGTTGCTTAATTTGGTGCTTCGGCTTTGCATGGGAAAATTAATTTTTTGGCTTGACAGAACAAGCCTGAACCAACTTCTGTGCACACTTTAAAAGCGGCCTTTTGTTGGTAACGCTATTTTTATCTATAAGACGAAATGTGTTGAAGAAATGCATTGAAAATCATGCATCTGGTTTAAACATATCAGGATCTCAAAACCAATAGTTCGTAAGAACAAAATCGTTGATAAATCATGTTTTCATCATACCTTAATACACTTTGAATGGGCTGGTAAGTTGTGCATTGTTCAAAAATACACCTCTTTTTATGAATTTTTAATCTTTCGTTAGTTTTGTCAAATTTTTCTAGTTTATGTTTCTGTGATTAGATAGATGTTAGGTAGATGTTCCTTTACTGACACTTTAATTTTCGTCAAATTCAGACCAATGTTACTTGGCTTAGGTTAGATAGAGGCGGCAGCAGTATCAATAGATACATATACTAGCTTCATTAGACGAGTTTGGTCCATTGCGGTAAAACAGTACACTTGGTCTTTAATTCTAATGGAACCATTTCATGCTTTTGACATAGCTTGTTAGATGCTTAAAGCTTGTCGTTGTCAGTGGTCGTCAAGCCTCCCGTCAAGCCTGCAACTTCTACAAAATTCGTTTGTGGTCACTTTTAATCCGAAATAGTGTCTGTCTATCACTCAACGAGAGGCTCTTGCTCTTGAATGTTTGAAGTTTGGAGTTTTGCAAACAAGCCTAGCTATTCTTATTTTAGAGGGTTCAGTTCATCTAATGTCGACTTTTGACTTAAAGGCTTTGTGTTTTCTTTGACGGCATTCTTTGGCGAACATCATTTTGACTTGAAAGGCACTATAGTGGCTAGTCAGACTTTGAACTGGGGATGACTCCAACTGCTTTAATTAGACCCCGTACCAAACATTACCAATTTGATTCATCTGTGTAGAAGTTGAAACACACTTATTTCCATGGCGTAATCTTGACCCAGTATGAGCTAGATAGAATAAGTGTTCTATGACACTCTTTCAACTTTCTATTTCTAACTCAGTTTTTCCAAAGTTATGGAAGAATTCGTACATAATCCTTTTACGTAAAAAAGGACCTAAAAATGATATTTCTAATTACGAACTATTGCAAAACTGTCATGTACTCCCAAAATTTTTGAAAGTATTTCTACGACATTCTCTTCTTCCATTGCAAATCTATCTTTCTTCCTAGTCAACATGATTTTCTCAAGGGTAGATCGACTACCACCAACCTCACACAATTTGTTTCAAACACTTTATGCTCGTTGGAAAGTGGTTACGAAGTTGATGCAGTTTCCACCGACTTTAGTAAAGCGTTTGACAAAATCTCACACACTATCATCCTTCTTAAGCTTAAAGCCTTTGGTTTTCCATCTCTGTTTTTTAAGTCATGGATTAAATCTTATCTCGAAGAACGCAGTTATAATGTTATCTTTAGATTTTCGAATTCAAAATCTTTTACAGCTACCTCTGGTGTCCCACAAGGCCTTGCTACCAAGTCACCTTGGTCCTTTGCTATTCGTCTTAACAATTGCTAATCAATGAATCCAATCTTTCTGTGTATGCTGATGATATGAAAATCTATCGGCGCATACAAACTTATGCCGATTCTTGCAAACTTCAAGACGATCTGGTCAGCTTTTCCATTTGGTGTCAAAATAATCTTCTGGAACTCAACGTCAGCAAATGTCAAGCTATAACATATTCTCGTAAGCGACTCCAACTTCCTCCGAGAACGTATTACATTCTCGGTAAGCCAGTTCCCTCTGTATGCTTTTTACGGGATTTAGGCGTTATTTGCAACAAGGAACTTAACTTTAGGTCTCATATTGATAATATCATTAGTAGAGCCAACTCTGCACTTGGTTTCGTGAGACACTGGTCCAGAGAGTTCTCCAATCCTTACGTCACTAAATCTCTTTATCTTTCCTTTGTTAGACCCATCCTCGAATATGCCAGCCAGGTTTGGTCTCCCATCTACAACACCCATTCAATGCGAATCGAAGCCGTTCAACGCAGATTCATTCGTTTCGCTCTTCGTGGTCTTCCCGGCTCTGACAGTTTCAACTTACCTCCTTATGCCAACCGTCCGAAGTTGATTAACATGCAAACACTTGCAAAGCGAAGGGAAGTTGCCGATGTTCTCTTCATTCATCAACTAGTAAGCGGTACCATTAACTGCTCAGAACTACTACAATTAATATCCTTTAATACCAACCGCCACAACCTTAGGTCTATACCTCTCTTCCACCTTAACTTTCACCGCACCGACTATGGATGCAGTGAACCTATAACCAGAATGCTTCGGGTAACCAATAGTTTGATCAGTGAATTCGATTTTCACCTGAGCAGACCACTACTCCGAAATATCCTTCTTAACTCCAACGACACTTCCTTCCCCTCTCTAATGTATTCTTCTAATTAAGATATGGTACCATTGTAAATTAAGATACTCCCTGTTAATTATAAAATTTAGTTCTTAAGTATTCAAACTGCTTGTATTAAGCTTATATATATAAATGGCTTACGGTGAAGGATAGTAAGATTTTGCACTAAGCAGTTATTTTCGGCTTGAAGTAATATGAAGTAATTTCTCAACTGTTTACCATCTTCGGCTGTTTTCAACGTTCTAAATCAGGGGTGCGCAAACTAATACATACAAAGTTTTGTGCTTGTATTGTAAAGCTTTTGTTTTTCAAGTTAACACTGAACGAAAAGCACGAGTTAGTTCATTGTTACAATCACAACATATCGCACACTAAATACAAAACAGTCACAACTCAAAATTTTTTATATCGAATTTTTGTTATAAATCAATTTATAAAACACATATCTGACTATATTTTTCGTTATTTTCTTCATTAACTGGAAGAATGGAGTTTTTGTGTTAAATGAAAATTGTTTTTCTTCTGCACTTTCAACCAAAGAGTTTTATTTTTCGCTTTTCCTGAAAAGTTATGTTTTTTGAGTTGTGACTGTTTTGTATTTAGTGTGCGATATGTTCAGTCGCTGTTTGAACTTCATGCTTAAAGGTTGCGGTGGCTTGCTACTGCGTTGACATATTCAATACTACAAGCTTCGTTTAAAAATTAAGTAAAATTCTACGAATTAATTAAATTCCTATTATTTAAAAACAAAAAATTATTACAGACAAACAAATGCAATAAACAAACGCATATTCATGCGTACGAATGGTAGTTTGTCGTTTTTAATAAGGCAACGCAGGAGCAAGTGACCGCAACCTTACAGCATGAAGTTCGCACAGCGACTGACCGTGTGCTGTGATAGCACGAATGTGAATAAATATTCAGTGTAACAGTGCGAGTCTCGACTGCGAAGCTTTTTTGACTGAAAGCTGTCGTATGCATGTGAAAGCAATCCGCCCATGGGCGGCCTTTTGCGCATGCCTGTTCTAAATCTAAACAAAATATTTTAAGTTTTTTTCAACTTGGAGCTTGTTACTTAAATTATCAACAAATCATAAAAAAGCAATAAAACTAGTGTCCGACCGATTATACGGCTTCGGCTTCGGTAATCGGCCGATATTTTGATCTTCGGCTTCGGCTTCTGCTTCGGCCGAAATAGCCGATTATTTTTGCCGAATGTTTATGCTTTTTAATTTTTGTTTACTAAACAATTTTTTTTTAATTTTTTTTAATTTTTTTGAATTATTCAGTAAATATTTTTAACATTTTCATTGTTCATTTTGTGTTTCTCTCGTTTTCTGTTCTTTCATGAGTTGGTGTTCATTCAGTGAAAATTTTATTCAAATGATAAATGCAGCGAGTCCGACTGTTACGTTTTTGCTTTTGTTATGGACTGAAATATAAAAGCCGAATTAACGCTAGAAATTTTCTGCCAGATTTCAGTTAGTATTACATTTCTGTAGCTTTTCTCCACTGGATCGAAAATATATTAAATTTTTCTTCTTTATCATGACGTCAATAATTAGATTACAGAAAAATCCGAATCTTGGAGAAAAACTCTTCCGTTTAACTCGAATTTAATGATTTCAGTAAGTTTTTTTGTACTGAAATGAATATAAAGGAAGGTTAATTAAATAATAAAACACAAATTATTCAGAAAATTACTGTCAGTTATTTTTATTATGATAATATTGGTATGGTTCAATTATGTATGAAACAAAATATCGGCCAAATGGCTTCCGCGACCTCGACGGCACACCTCCATCCGATGGTCCAAATTTTCTATGACGTTGAGGCATAATTAAGGTTCTACCCCGTTAATGTGCCGAATTTTCTCATCCTTTAGCTCTTCAATTGTTGCTGGCTTATCAACGTACACCTTTTCTTTCAAATAACTCATGCAATTGGCGTCCACACATGCAATTGGCGTCCAATTGACATCGCCACAACGTGAGATAACACGGCCATTGAATTTGTCGCGCAAAAGAGTCATTGTTTCATTAGCTGTGTGGCAAGGTGTACCGTCCTGTTGAAACCACATAATGTCCACATTTATATCTACTAATTCGGTCCTTAAAAAGTTCGTTATCATCTCACGATAGCGAACAACATTCACAGTTCCTACCTGACCGGCCTCATTTTGGAATAAATATGGCCCGATAATGCCGCCAGCCCATGTATCGCACCAAACAGTCACTCTTTGTGGGTGCATTCGTTTTTCGACAATCACTCTTGGATTATCATTCGCCCAAATGCGGCATTTCTGTTTATTGACGAATCCATTGAGGTGAAAATCTGCCTCATCACTGAAGATGATTTTCTTCGAGAATTGATCCTCCACTGTTGCCATTTCTTGAATAACTTCAACGCGTTGCTCGATTATGTCTCTTTCCATGGTTGAAATTGAGTTAGTCTGAAATTGGGAAATGCCAAATGAAATGCAGAAAAAAACTTAAAGTTTCAGTGTGGTTCACATTCAACATAGGCCCTTAACAAAAGCAAGTTTCTTATTCGGCTTCGGCTTCGGCCTTCGGCCGATTATTTCCATTTTGCCGAAGAATCGGCTTCGGCTTCGGCAAAAATTCACGTTCGGTCGGACACTAATTAAAACTAAAAATAATTTTGCAACAGGAGTAACTTTAGAATCCATTTTAATGCGTGAACTATACGTTACTTCAATTGAGTGCATTTAAGGATTCAACTATTTTATGAGTTTTGTGACCGAAATTCATATAATCCATGCAAAAATACAAGGGTAGCGAGAATAGTTCATAAGCAAGTAGTCAAAAAGTATGAAACTTATGTACTTATATAATGGAAGCGTGAACTACTTCATGCATTTAGTGACCAAAAATTCATACATGTTATGTACATTTGGAGGAGGCAGTCTTAACACAAAAGAAAAAAAAATTGATAAACTTAACATATTCATTGGCTCACTTTAATAATCTGCACCAAAAAATATCGCGTTGCATAAGTACTAAGGCATTATCTTCTAAAGATTTCTGAAGTTTTTTGAAAAAATTGCCTTTTTAACTTTTTACGTTAAACAGTATTTCCGCACTAAAGTTAATGCAAAACCTAACTGAGTTTTAATGGCTGTCGCTAGCAACGAGATGGTTTAAAAACTAACGATGCCAATATTTGTGAATTTTTACATATTAGTAGTGTGCTCATTCATGACTTTAAGTATAATGAGCGGACTGAGATCATGTTTAGTTGAATGAAGACGGCAGAGCTTTAAACACAGAATGTATACACTCAATCCATGTATAATTTCTTGGAGCATATGTAAAAGTACGCATTTTAAGCACGTTTTTTATAAATGTATACATAATTTATTGTTGTCAGTGTTGTTTTTCAGAGCATCACTATATATAGATGCCATTCTTAAAACCTTTGGAGTTGCATCTCGGCTCATAAATCTGAACCTTAAGCTTCTGTTCAGAGATTTAAATATTTTTTTTTTAAATTTTGCCTTTTTCTAAAATTATATTTGATAACTGATCAAAAAATGTATCTGCAATATTTCAAAATTATTCCTTTTCTTTATGCAAAATTAAAACCTGACAAACATTTGATTATATCTAGAATGATGACCCCTTTATAGATGCCTGAAGTACTTAAAAGATTCTTCTACTCCCTAGTGAACACATAAAAGCTAGTTAAATGCAGATGGAACGCAATAAAACTGAAAGCGCTCAGCTAATTTATTCAAAAATTATCTTGAAATAATCTTAAAACAAACTAATTCTGTAAAATATACAGAATACTTAAATTTATAAACAAATTAAAAGCGAAACTTGTTCTCTGCGTACGTAATTAAATTCGAAGTTGATTAAAAAACAAAAAAAAAAAAAAAAAAAATTAAAACAGAACGAATGTGATTTAAGTCGGGTTTTTTCTGTTTTTTTTTTAATTGTTAAGACTGATAAGAATTAACTGTGTTTTTTTGTTATTTATTGAGAATTTATTGCTGATTTGAAAAATATATTTTTATTGCCTTTTAAAATGATAAAAAAAATATTTCTATCTATTAGAACGTTGTTGTAAGTACAGGTTATATTCAAAATCCAAATCAAAATCAACATGGCACAAATCAAATTGCAGTTTTTAAGACTACAATTGAGCTTTTAAACTTCAAATTCAACAGTTGATTAGAGCTTTGATTTGTAAAAAGTTTAATTTAAATTGTTCAGACAGTTCAATTTGGTTTAAAAAATGTTGAATATGTTTAATCAAATTTTGAATTTGATGGTCAGCAGTTGAAACTGAAGTTAAAAACCTGAATTTATGCTGACAATTTTTATATAACGTGCCATCGAACTTTATAGCTTAGTTGAAAGCATAAAAAAAATTATCAAACTGGTCTACAATGTATCAACCAACACCTTTCTTCTGGACAACTTTGCCTATCAGCTCGAGAACTTGACTTTTATTTTTTTTTTTTTTCAACAAACATACTTAATTCTCTTTCTTTGATACGAGTTTGTATTTGTGAAATACCTAAAAAAAGATTCTAAAAAAAAACTATAATTTCGAAATCGAACAGAATAATCAACTAAATTGATAACATTATCGTTATATTTTGAAATTATTTAAAGACTATAACAACTATCACGGCACAGTAGGTGTTTCCACCCACTTTGCAAATGTGATGAAATTGTTGCAATAAACAAGTACCTCTATACTTCAATTTTTATTCAAGTTCTATTTTAGTTTAATATACATTTTAGATTTCATGAGATCATGTTGGGTCTGTCTCATATATATGACGGAATTTTTATGCCTTTGGCTGAAAACGGTCTTGTATTTGAAATTTTTTCCGTGTCATTTATTTAACACTCTTTAATCACTCAAAAAAAAAAAATTGTTTTTCCCCGTAAAGCAATCTCTTAATTTTAACAACACAACTTATTACCAAATCCAAAATTGTACGCTCTATCATTGTCGTCATTTTAAGAGTTTTATTCAATATTTCTTAATTCCACGTGCTTTGTGTGAAAAAGAAACACATTAAAATATAACAGCCGGCAATTCAAAAGAGCATTATTATTTAATTTCACCTCCAGCCGAGAGTACTACTTAACCACGACAGAAGTCTCTCGAACTTTTTCTCTTAACTTAGCATAGAAGAGTAATTTTGCCGTTTTTTCTTTTAAAACAAAAGCTCTTTTGATGAATCAGCGTATGATCAGTACTCAAATTAGTTGAAGCTTTGCTTAGGGAAAAAGAAAATAAATAAAAATTGTTAAAAAACGCCGAATAATAAGAAAAACTTGCAAATATTTATCGCCACATACCTATAAATTCTGTTCTTTTATCCTCTCAACCACTCTGGAACAGTCATCATCATTCACAAATAAAAATGAGCGCTATTTTAAGTTTGACGCTGATTAAATAAGTTATTGTAGGTCGTGTTCGACAGTTTAATGAGCTACAAGACTAGTTATATTCGCATGTTCGAAAATTTATTGCATTCCAGTTTGATTCACAAACTTTGTTGTTTTTTTCATTTTGTTAAAAAAAGAAAAAAAAATCAATTATTAAGTGAGGCATATTTGAAGCAATTCAAAGTTTCTCATCTTGGATAACTTACGCTGCAGTGTAATCAATTAACGGATTTTAAACGAGATGATTTAAATATATTTTCTTCAAATAAATTTTTTTTGAATTTTTGTTATTTTTTTAAAAGATCGAAATATAACATTTTAACTAAAATATTTTATTATAAAATATATAATTTTGTCAAAATAATCATAGGCGATAAGCCTTGAGTTTTTGATGTTTTACTCTTTTTACAAAAAAAAAAAAAATAATTACCACATATTTTGAGAAAAGATAAAATTCTGTGGTCTCTGTTTAAAAGGAATAATTTAAATAGAAACAAAAAAGTAAAAGTAAAATTTGTATAATTTTTTCCAAATTAACTGATAAGACTTAAATACAATAAATAAATAAATGAAATTTATTTAAAAATGGCGGAGATATTGGACTCCCAATTAAGAATATTCAATTTGAGACCGTTTTATTCTCTCTTTGGTATTTGGTTGAAGTACACGCTGAATAACTAACGACAATATTAGGAAAATTTATTAAAACTGCTTTTGATAAGAGCCACTTATAACCAAAATACTTTTATAGTGATTACACGTAAAAGAAAATTATACAAATTTTTAGAAACAATAAGAAAATTTAAAACCGTTTAAATTCGTCCCAAATATTGATATGGAAAGTCGAATTTTTGAATTCAAAACACCTTTTTTTCAAATTTCAAAATTGATGAATTCATAAAAATAAATTTTTTGAAGAAATTTTTGCTTGTGAGAAAAACTCAAATTCGACCAACTCAAGAGCTCTCTTCCAACCACACTCATATTGATCAAAAAGAGGGTTTTTAATTAAAAAAATAATTAGAAAACTTGAAACCGTTAAAATTCGACTCAAATATTGACTTAAAAAGTCGAACTTTTGAATTCAAAACACCTTTTTTCAAATTTCAAAATTGATGAATGCATACACTGAGAAAAAAACACATACCTTGCTCCGGTAAAAAATTTTTTCTATTTTCGATATAGAAATTTTCTCTTTTTCAAATAAAATTTTCTTAAATTAGAATAAATTTTCACATTTTCGAAGAAATATTTCTTTACTTCTAGGAAATGGAAATATTTCAATGTCTCTAATAATGATAAGTATTTTTCTCGCACAAAAATTTCTCATTTATAGAGAAAAATTTATCGAAAATGAAAAACTTTTCTTATATTTTGATGAAAATTTCACTGAGAGAAGAATTTTCTTCAATAAAAACAAATCTTTTCTCAAAAATAAAAAGTTTTTTCTCAAAAAACGATATATTTTTCTTTTTCATGGAATCTTTTTATCATTTTTAGAGAATTTTTAGTATCGAAATTAGAGAATAGCATTCTCTGGAGCAAAGTCTATACCATTTTTCTCTAAATATAATGCCTTTTTTATCATATTCCGATAAGCTTTTTTCTGAGTGTAGAACTAAATATTTTGAAGAAATTTTTACTTTTGAGAAAGACTCAAATTCGACTAACTCAAGAGCTCTTTCCAACCATATTCATATTGATTAAAGAGCGGATTTTTTCTCAAAAATTGTATTTCTCTTTTAGAAGGTTGGAACCCCTTCCATCATTTATATCATTTATATATACATTCTGCCACATCAGTGTAACAGTACCTTCGATTCGATTTCCAAAATTCACTAATATATTATGAACATTAAGCAGACATCACAACTGTAGTGTTTAATTTTCAAAAGAAACCAGATCAAAAGCATTTTGAAGAAAAAAAAGTAGGGTAGAGGTCCGTATGTTGAATACCTCTATCTTTTTTAGCCATAACTTATATTCAAATAAATAGTTTTCGCCTGTTATTATACCGTTCGAAAGAGCATATCAATAGCTATAACTTTGGTGAAGAAACCGATTTGATTACTTTCAAAATGAAAATATTATGACCATTCTTGTGGAAAACCTGAAATTGGGGAAAAAAGAAATGTTTGGTCTGTTAGTAGAAAAAAAACAAAGTGGCCATTTCAGTCTTTGAAAGGAGTTCGATCGTGTTTCTTATGATCAATTATGTTGTTTGTGATTTTAAATGTTTCTACACTATTGCACGAGAACTGGACCGACTTGTTTTATGCCGACTCCAAACGGCTAAAGTCTATGTTCTCAAGAAGCTTTGAGGTTTGCCATTGTCTGCAAAGAGATGGTGCCTGATCAGAAAATTTTTTTATTGAAAAAAACTTTGCGGAGAGTGGGAATCGATCTCGGGCTACGTGCATATTAGCCACAAACTTAGTACACATGCCACGGTCAGCACTGGTTCAACCTGTAAGTTGAACAACCCTATCAAATTCACAAAAAAAAAAAAAACATGGAACTAATAAAATAGTAAAAATAGTCAGGCAAAAACTTTTCTAAACTTTGGCAAAAAAGTAAAAATGTCTGGTTGCCAAAGTTTTTTTTTATCATATATATATTTTACGTTATAATTTATTGTTTAAATAATAAAAGAATAATCAATTCCTCTTGAATCGTGCGGCGCCTCCAAATCGTTAATATCACGTTCAAAATTGTTCACAAATTCACAAATTTTTAACACAATGCTTGTCTGAGCTGGGTGTAATGCATTTATTCGCTTTTAAGCCACTTGAAAATTGGGGTCTACGAAAAAAAAAGAAGATGACAGTCGAAATACCAGTGTTGCTCAACTTGCGGACTTGTTCAATGACATCTCCCCTACTAAATGCTGGAATAAACTAAAAAAAATAAAAAACCTTTTTGTGGAATTTAATCTTACCTCTAAAATAGCCAAAATTACCATATTTCGTGAACATAACCTCAAATATATCAAAATTCTGACGTGATAAGCCAATTCTGAAGATGGATTCAGATTTTACACAAAAAGCTACTAATGACAACCTTCTGCTCCCACTAAATATAGAACATTTCATTGGCATCATTTGGCAATGCAGCTTTGGCGCTGATGCTCCTGGTCGAACAGGCTTCACAAATGATTTCTTGCGCTTTGGGTTATTGTAATGATTCCATAGGACATAAATTTTTCCAATATTGCCAGCAATAATTCGATATGAAAATTTTGCATTATCTTAAAGCATAATCAAGACGTATTTTAGAGACACAAAATCAACTGTTCACATCTAGTGGATTTAACTCGTCATAACATCCAATTTCCTTGCTTTTGGAAAGCACTTCAAACACCTTATATGGGTTTTTCGGGATATCCTTTCTTTCATTGTTGACATCCAAAAATCTAGAAAAATGTTCCCTTCATAACATTTGTGTGCTCTAGAGATTTGTCACTAGATGTCCGTTGTCCAAGATCTCCAAAATTTCTTGGATTTCCTGGCCGATAATTTGAAAGCAGGTCATGCTATCAGCCAGGCATCAAATCTTTTCAAAAAATCATCTCAATTTTCTCGCACTAACGCTTTTTGGTCTCTCGTTACTTCTGCCTGAAAATAGGTCCTTCTTTTTCTTTCTGTGTCACTCGATTGCAGCATGCTTGTTAATCGACTCAAGCAGTTGGAGACTCTTTCTCTTCAGTGGCGTCGCGACACTAGTTTCAGCAATGATGGTGATAGCTTATCACCTCTTTGACAACCTCACACATAGAGTGGGAAATATGTGCCTACTTATTTCTGCCTTCATTCTGCCTTAGTGGTTCCTCCCATTCACAAAGGCTTTTATTGTTCGCATAATTGCAGTTTGGCGAGGCCTAGCATTCTCTGTTTGCGTTCATTCTTAGATTCGCACAGTTGTGTTTGGATCTTGTTGGCGGCAATATAATACTGTACTGTATAATACTGTACTGTATAATACTGTACTGCATAATACTGTATAATGTGTGCAGGGAACCATTATACATTATATAACTGTATAATGGCTGTAAATGGCTGTATAATGGTTGTTCGTCTTGATCGTCTTGACATGGATAATGCTGATCTCACTAGATTGTGATATTCAGACACGTTACCACAATCGGCCTCCATCCTTCATAAAAATTACTGTCAAAATGTTACCAAAGCTTAATTTCTTGAAGTGCTACAAGGTAATAAACAATTTATAACTAGCTAAAAGGCAAATGTGGAAAAATGATAGGTACACATCTGAATCAGGCACGCTATAATATACTGATGGTTCGAAACCAGAAAATAGAGAAACAGGAACCGCTTCTCCAATGAACTATAATCCAACCATATTCCAGGCAAAATTCTATGCTATTGCAGTACGTATCCGGGAATATTTTGTAGGAAAACTATGGGATCAACATATCTATAGTAAAGGCCCTTAAAGCATATGAGCTTGATACAAAACTAGTCTGTGATTGCGTTAAATCACTGAATGCATTGGGACGAAAAAATAATATGGAATTATGGTGGGTACTAGGACACGAGGCCATAGCTAGGATTTTCCTTCGGGTGGGGGTTTCGATAAAAAAAAAAAGTATATAAGTAGGTACTTAAAAAAAAATTTGTATTTTCAATATTTTACTGCTTAAAAAAAACAAAATAAGTATGCATTGCTTTAATTTTTAAGGCAATAAATTCGTGAAAATATTTCAAGCTTGGACTCTGTGAAGTTGCAGAACCTTTAAAAATCATCTGATGGATGCTTGAAAATACAAAAGTAGCAGAAATTGTATTGACTAGAAATTTTAAAATATATTGTACTAAAAAATAGTAAGATATTCAAGCAGCTGTGAGAATTTTTTGTCAATAAAAATGCTCTCCTCTTCAAATAAGGGTATCAATCTCTATTTTCGTGAGAAGACGTCAAATATCGGGATAACCTTTAAAATTATTGAGTCATGCTTTTCAGCATTTGTTGACACAACAATTGCTTGTTCAATTTTGTAGTACTATTTTTTACTAAAAAAATTTATATTTTTCAGAAAGCAATGGTATTATCTAATGATATTTTATCCTACCTCCATATGTTTTCTTATAAGTATTAACTTTTGTCAACTTTTTTATTTTTAGAGATATGTTTACGTTTTAAGTGTCATTGAAAAGAAAATTAAATAAATTACAAGATTTGTTATGTTAAAAAACTTAATTTATTACGTGAAATTCTGAGAAATTTGGACTCAAAGTTGACATTTTTTTCTGTGAGTTAGTTTTTGTGTTAGAAACAATAGTTTGAATCAAAATCGTGAAATACTAATTAACCCTGTAGCCAGAGCTGTAAAATTTGCATTCATATTCAGAATTCTAAGTACAAGTGAATAAAGACAAAAGAATGCTATTCATTGAAAACAAAATTGATCCATGAATAAAATTTTCAATTCACATTCAATTTCAGAAAATTGATTTATTATTCATTTCGATTATTCATTTTTCTTTATTCAGAATAATGCATTCATTTTTTTATTCAAATGAATGCTATTCATAAAGAATGCAATTCACAAAGAATCGTTATTCATTTTGCATTCATGCATTCATTTTTTATTCATTATTCATTTTTTATTCATTATTCATTTTTTATTCATTATTCATTTTTTATTCATTATTCATTTTTTATTCATTATTCATTTTTTATTCATCATTCATTTTTTATTCATTTCTTCATTTTTTATTCATGAAAGAACACTTTTTTCACTCAATTCACGCGAAGCTTCCCAGTTGCGAATTTAAAATTGAAACTTACTTCAATTAAAAACATAAAACAATTGGCCCAAGATCCCGGTAATTGCGCTGTTGCACCGAACTAAAAATATACTACTTTGGTTGCAAAATTAACACCACGGGCATGAATAAAAAATGAATAATGAATAAAAAATGAATAATGAATAAAAAATGAATAATGAATAAAAAATGAATAATGAATAAAAAATTAATAATGAATAAAAAATGAATAATGAATAAAAAATGAATAATGAATAAAAAATGAATAATGAATAAAAAATGAATAATGAATAAAAAATGAATAATGAATAAAAAATTAATAATGAATAAAAAATGAATAATGAATAAAAAATGAATAATGAATAAAAAATGAATAATGAATAAAAAATGAATAATGAATAAAAAATGAATAATGAATAAAAAATGAATGCATGAATGCAAAATGAATAACGATTCTTTGTGAATTGCATTCTTTGTGAATAGCATTCTTTATGAATAGCATTCATTTGAATAACAAAATGAATGCATTATTCAGAATAACGACAAATGAATAATAGAAATGAATAATTAATCAATTTTTAAAAATTGATTGTGAATTCAAAATTTTATTCATGAATCAATTTTGCATTCATGGAATGTATTCTTATTTCGTTATTCACTGAT
Source organism: Tetanocera ferruginea (assembly GCA_958299015.1). Classification (NCBI taxonomy): domain Eukaryota; kingdom Metazoa; phylum Arthropoda; class Insecta; order Diptera; family Sciomyzidae; genus Tetanocera; species Tetanocera ferruginea. The sequence continues at coordinate 53,558,465 of OY282640.1, read as the reverse complement.
TCAAAATTTTGTAGAAGCAATCAAATTGAATGCATTCTTTTACAGCTCTGCCTGTAGCTCCTAAGAAAGTGAAAATAAACCCACAGGCTTTAAGGCAATTTTATTGGTTACTCCCCACCTCCCATACAATTTTTTGGCCAACTCAACATTAGCTTTCACCTCCGTAAATAGTTGCACTCAGTTGTGGGACACCCTGTATATTCTAACTTTAAACGAAAAAGTTGCCCTGAAGTATATGAAAACTCAGTCTTTGAAGGGAAAAAATGTTTGTTGTGCTGCCTTTTGTGCAGAAAAAGAAGGCCTTCAAGAAGTGCCCATAAGAGCAGCAAGGAAAGAATGTGTTTGGTCTTCAAAAGTAGCAGTCAATGCAGACCTTCGTATGAAGAGCGCTGGTTTAATTGCCTATTGGGTCGTTTTTCCCTGCTTTACACACAATCAAAGAATGTGATAGTACGTGCGTGCCCTTTGACAAAAATAAACAAATTCTATAATTTTAACACGTTGTTGTATACCTGTCAATTATGACCTGCAAACAAAAACACACAATTATATTAGAAAACAAAAAAGTTATTCGGGTTTAACATGGGTAGGTCTTATTTGACCCACCCTATACTTGGTATGTTTACAAAATATAAAACCAGAGACATTCTACAACAACTTTTCCTAAGAAATCTTGAAATCTTGTTTAACATGGGTAGGTCTTATTTGACCCACCCTGTACTTGGTATGTTAACAAAATATAAAACCTGAGACATTCTACAACAACTTTTCCTAAGAAATCTTGCCGAAAAAGAAAATCAGATATTAATAATAAGCCATAAATTAGGGTATATAACCTGAAAAGTCTTTCTTTGGCAACAAAATTTCCAACAAAATATTTTTTATGAAGGCGATAAGTCGAAAACTGGCAGAAATTATTGAATAAAGGCTTTAAAGCAATTTTATTGGTTACTGCTTACGAATCCACATCAGATTTGAAAAATTGTTTTAAATTTAAATTTAAAATATGATGTTTTCAATATAACGTATTCGATTCGAACAATTTTCGAATCGTTTTTCCTTCAAAAAAATATTTTCCAAAAAAACATCGTAAATATTTGTATTCTCATAATTTGAGTGGTAGAGATAAATGTTTATTTTCGGTATACGGTACCTATGGGGAGGGGGGGTTTGGATCCCAAACCTGCCCCCTTGGCTGCGGGCCTGCCAGGGCATAAAGGGTCTAAACTCGAAAAGGTAGACTACTTTGTTAAAGGCAGCATAAAAAGGGCCATCTGGGTCCCTCATTAGTTCTAAACCATTCTATAGTCTGTCAAAACGCTACCTTGTGGAAAAGGTAGGTTAGGATCTGGAAAGCAAAACGTTTTTGTGGCACCGGAAAACATATTAACATAACTAGCCATATAAAAATACTAATAAATGTTAGGTTCGTTTGCACTCGCGTTTTTGCCAGCAAGCGTCTTAAACAATTTGTTTGGCAAATATTTATAAACAAACACAGTCATGAAAACTGCTTATATGTCATTTCAAGTGTTTGAACTTATACAGTTCGAAATTGATGGATTTAACAATTAAGCCAAGTTTAACTCATAAACTACTAACAAATATAAAAAAATATGTTCAAGTTTAAAAACAATCTGTCGACAAATGTTATGCTTAAGTATCTTTAAGCCTTTTCTAACCTGAAGAGTTTGTTGTTTTGCGCATCTTACTAACTTTTTGAGAACTTTATATGGGATGGTAGGGGGATGAAGCAGGAATTCTATTCACTAAACAAAATTAGACAACACAAAATTTTTTATAATTATGAAATCGTGTGTGTTCAAGTGTATTTGTTGGAGCGGCAAGAGACGCGCCAATCCAGTAGCGTAGCAAGGGGGGGGCGGGGGGGGCGGTCCGCCCCGGGTGCACGCCAAAATGGGGTGCAAAATTTGGCAAAAGCACTTTTTACCACACAATTTTCGATTTTTTTAAATAAAAAGAAAACACCTCAATGACTTCGGTTTTATATTTGAATATCAAGAGGGTGCAAAAGTGAATGAAAATAGTTTTAACCATCTCCAGGACTTCGTTTTTATTGAAAAAAGCTTTAACTTTATATTAAATTTTGTTCAATATTAACGCTCACACTAAAACCCAATTCAATTTCATATGTAATTTTTCATTGGTTAGGGGTGCAATTTCCAAACGAATTATATTAACATTATGTTATAAAGATGGAGTACAAAAGTAAAAATGTTAAAACATTTTTTTATATTCCATTAAGTTTTATAAAAAAGCACTTTTTTACATCTTATATTTAGGTTAAGAAGTGTTTAAACTTGCTAGCACAGTAGACATTTCTAAAACCATTTAGTTTCGAAAACCTGCATGATTTTCAGAGTATGATGAATGGAGATGTCAGTTGTTTTGTAAGCAATACATTTCTCCAGAACTTTTCAGAAAACATGTTCATGTCATAAACGTCGAAAATAAAAGTATACTTTATGATTTTGTGATTACTAATTTCTGAGACTATATATCATGGAACAAACTCCATTTACATTTTTTCACCTGCTAGAACATAATTTTGAATAGTAATATGTTTTGGGTATACTGTTACATAAAACTAGTAGTTTAAAAATCATTAATAAACTTTTAACTTGCTTAAAAAATTTCTAAAAAATTAAATTGATTTAAATTCATTACATTTTTGATTGAAATTAAAAAAATGGCGTTCTATGAAAATTTATGGCGGTCTGACTTTTTTTTATTTTATTTTGAAGATGTCTATTAAAAACTTCAAGATGGTTTTCTGAATCCTTTATTTTACTAAAATAATTATTATTATGTTCAAATCAACCAACAAAAACTATCAAAAACTCAGTTTTAAGAGAAGATAAGATGCACAGTTCCTTAAAAATTATTCTAATTATTAAAATTAAATTTTGTTCTCAATCACCGAATGTGAAGAATCAACAGATTTCTTGGAATTGCCAGGTCTTTTTGAGCCATTCATGACTCTTGACCTTGTCCAACCTGGGCAAGTTTGCTTTGGGAATTATGTAGATAATGAGAATGAAAAAAAAATTCTGATATCAATTTGGTATCACTGTAATATTGTGATACTGAGATATTTATGGTGGTATTTATGGTGATATTTATTAAGCAGTCAAATAAAACAGACCTCAATCTTGTCTATAAAAGTCCAAGCGGAGATTAATATAGATACACTGAGAAAAAAACATACTTTAAAATTAAACAAAAACTATTTAAATAGAAATTTAACGCCTTTGCGTTTCTACAAAATAATATTTAAAACAAGTGTGTTTAATTTTCAACCACCTATAAACTCCTCTCTTTTTTTATTTCTCTCTAATTATTTTTTTGAAAAAACAAACAAAAATTTGAATTCAATGACAATTTTTTAATTTTTTGAATTGGTTTGACAAATATCGAACATATCGATGGTTACCTTTTGACAAAAAAAGGTTTACTGCATTTTCCAAATCATCAGTGTAATATCTACCTTGTGTAAATTTCTTGAAAATGCATAACCAATGGATGCTGCTCAGTATACAGTTGAAATAAGTGTTTTTTACTGAAATGTATTGAAATTTTAAAAAAAAAATCGACGTTTCTGAACATTTAAAATTTTTCTCTTACCACTTTTGTGCGCTTAACCATCGATATGATAAAATAAAAACTAATTAATTAAATATTAAAATATTTCAAATGCAAACTGGTGCTAAAACTCGGAGAAGTTAAAAAACTGGCATCGAAAAAAATATGCTTTAAAACATGTGTATTGAATTTTAAAATTTTTGTTTTAAATTTGGTTTTCATAGCAAAAACATTGTTGTAAAAACAAAAACTTTTGTTTAGAATTTAACTTTAAAACCAGCTCTGTTTATTTTTAATGAATTTGTTTCAAGCTCTATTTCAAAAACAAATTCGTTAGATATGAACACACTTTCATTGTGTAGAAATTTTGTGTAGAAAATGGGGGTTGATTTCGAAAAAATATTTATATTAATAGTTATTCAGGATCACTAGGGAAAATTTGTCAACGTTGTGCTTCCAGGCCCTATATTTTTCAATTCTGCAAAATTTTTCGTATATTTTTCAATGTTTTCTATATTAAACTAACTTAAGTTTTTATATTAAAACTGATATAGTGTGGTTTACTGATAGTAAATTTTTCTCTCACAACTTATAAGCCCGGTAGACAAAAATATTGTAACAATTCAGAGAAAATTCTTCAAGTTTCTGAAAATTTTAGATTCTTACTTCTTTTATCAAATATTCATGGATAGCATAGTTTTGTTTACTTTTTGAATCTCTTCTAAAATATGTCATTTTTGCAGAGGTTGATTCGAAAATATGTAGTAAGATTCATCGACTTATTTTATAAAAAAAATCTTCTAAAGAGGTGCACAATTTAGTTTCCGCCCCGGGTGCGACCAACCCTAGCTACGCCACTGCGCCAATCAACACTAACATTGAAGGTTAAATTGGCGAAAAAAGCAAAAATAAAAAAAAAAATTTTTTTGTTTTGTTTTTTTTTTTTGTTTGTGTATATTTGTATACATATACAAATATTTTCACAAATTGCGTTAAAAAAAATCGAATTTTAAATACGCAGTTAGGCCAGTTTTAAATGGAAGAAACAAGGCATAATATATTAAAATGATTATATTTAGAATTTTTGTTGTTTTTTTTTTTTTGTTTTTCGTTTTTTCTTAATGATTATCATTCGCTCGTTTATGCGATTTAGTAGAGAGAAGAACAAAAAACAACAATGGTTTGTCAGGAGGCTCTGCTACGAGGGAGAAAAAAAACCAAATCTAATCGGGGAATCCGGTACGTCTAGCGGCGATGATTACCTTTACTTTTGTTTCATGCGCAGTTTTATGCTCGTTATGTTAGTAGCACAACTAGTGCCAGTAAACAAGAAAACTCAAAGCAATAAAAGAATGAAAAAAATAAATTAGAGATATACCAAATAAATAAAAATAATAATAAAAACATGCAGAGGTGTAGAGCACAAAAATTTGTTAGGGGCTTACATACTTATACATATGTATGTATGTTACAGTTGAGAACTGTGGAATTTTTTAATACTGCTGCGTGTTCACTGAAACAAAAAAACAAATTCCCATGTTTACAAACGAATAAGTTTCTCTTTGTTTGCGCCGCTGCGTGATTTTGTTGTCAACAGCACAAAAAAGCAAATGTAGTCTGTGCAAAAATAGATACATTCAAAAACATAAACAAATTAAAAAGAAAACAAAAATATAAAATTATTCATCATCACTGACTTCAACCTTGATCGGCACATGACTCGTTTTTGTTTTTATTATTTTTTATATGTTTGTTGCTTCTGTTTCACACGTGTTTTCGCGGTTTCTAGTTCAAAAGTTGTTTACAATTTTTATTTATTTTGAATGGAAATATTATTGTCATCGATACTCCAGATTTTAATGTTTGTCCTACACTCTGTTGCATTACTAGAGGAATGCTGTATTTGAAATTCTTTTTTGCTTCTTTCAATCAAAATAAAGTTTTGAAAAAAATCTCTCAAAATGGGTCAAATGGCATGGACAATTTTCCACTTTTTTGTAAAAACCCTTCTAAGTACAGATTTTTAACAGCTCGAAGACCTAAAGTTTTCTTAATGGCAATCCAATTCACATTTCTTTATATATTGCAATAACTGCAAACAATTGGAATAGCTATTTTTCCCAAAGAGTTCGACGAAGCTGCTGGAACGGGTATTACACTATAATTTTTACTTTAATAGTTCTAAAATTAAGTCAATTTCAAATTTTTTTTTTGTATAAACGTCGAAAGTATTAAATTTTTTTAGTATACTTTCGAAATTGTTTTTTAATGTTAATTCTTTATAGAATGAATGACCATTTAAAAAAGTCGTTTCCAATTTTTACTCATAATTTCTTGTAAAATGTTATGAATTGGCTTGATTGATTGCCGCTCCTTTAGAACATTGCTATTCTTCTATTACGAAGAGCAAAAGTAATACCGAGCAGGTTATTAAACTCCTTCATCTGCGGTTACCTAAGTCAAATTTGTACAGGAATACTTTTCGCTTAACCGACTTCAGAGGAACCAGAACTGGTATGGCTTCAGTGATGCTTTGGAGTGCCATGTCAGCTGCATGTCCTGGAAATCTTTACATCATCAATAGTGTTATGGACCATCACGAATACCTTAATGTATTGAAGATTAGTATGAAGCAAAATGTGAGAAATTTGCGCATTGAGAGTTAATTTTCATTTTAGCAGGATAACGATCCGAGACACAAGACCTATAACGTGAGAAGCTAACTTTTTAATAAGTGCCCACATGTATTAGAAACTCAATCCCAATTTGCAGACCTCAATCCTATTGAGCACACATGAAGTAAACTGAAGGAAAAGTTGAAAAATCACAAACTTTCTATTCAAGATCAACTAAAAACAGCCTCTACTGAGGAGTGGCAGAATATGGAGCCGTCTTACTGCTGAAAACTGGTGAATCAATGCCAAATCATTTGGAAACGGGTATTAAACAGAAAGGCTTATCAACTTAATATTAACTCTTTTTTTTCTTTTTTAATAATTTTGCTTATGTTTTTTTAAATTAACATCGTGTTCCATTATTACTTTGATGTTGATTTTTGTTATTAATTTTGTTTTTTATTTTTTTTCTTAAATCAATGAACTGTTAATTCATTATTCTTATCATTATTTTATATTAACCACAACAAACTCTGAAAATATACAAAAACTTCTCAGTTGGACCATTAAAATATAACTTAAATTTCGATATAAATGAAATTTTTAAGTTTGTACCATTATTAATTTGAGCCACTGTATAGTATCTCGAACCAAAGATTGACTTGTAGAGTAGTCGTTTGTGACATGGCTGGAATATACCGTCTGGTCCTAGGGATTTAAATTCTGAAAAGGAATTTATAATCACCGGACTTCGTTTGGTGCTATTAAGTCCTACGGAGTCTGTGACGGAATTGTCCACTGTCTCTCTGTGGCTTTAGTATTTGAGACTTAAGTACAGCCTGGAAAGTGTACTTTGATAAGGGCATCTAGGGATTCCTGACTGCTTTCCGTCCATTCACCATTATCTTTTCGCAGCTCACTCTGAATGCAGAGCTGTTTTGAGAGCAGCTTCCTGAACCTTGCTGTGTCTGTAGTTTTCTCTATGCCTGAGTAGAAGTTTTTCCAAGAGGACGTCTTTGCTTGGCGGGCATTGCTTTTGAAAATTTTGCGCTTACATATTTATTCCCACCATATTTATTCTCGGTCAGCTAATTTAGTCAGATTGAAGAAATCTTTTATGTAGCGTCTTTGCTCTACAAGATCAGGACTCCGGCATGTAGGTTCGTTTGGTGGTGCGCTGATTTTGTGCGTCTCGTTGCAGTATGCGACCAGGATCGGCTCATCTCCTTTGCACTTTAGCATCACAACTGTGAGATCATCAGTGCTGTTATGAGACATCTATACTTCTATACTTCTATACTTATATATTATATAAAAATGAAGTGGAAATATTAAGTGCAGCAATGACTCCAAAACTACTGGACCGATTTTTATGAAAAAAATTTTAAAATATCATATTTGTGCTACAGAATGCCATAGGTGGGGTTTATTTAAGAAAATTTAATAATAAATATATTAAATTAAGTTGTTAAGTTTTTTAGGAAATTACCACCGATGCTAAGCATTGCTTGGTCGCTTGCTTTTCACGCGTCTGTGTTACGAGAGTTTAAACTACATGTTGCTATCAACCCTTCTCTTTAAAGTTTATTGATCTCGTTCTCCACACTCATTCGAAGAGTAACCAAAAGCAGTTGGCGCTCTTTGACGTGATGAGAATACAAGTTAAATAAACCTTGCTGTGCTGTTATTGCTGTAGAATGATGAGCTGCAAACCAATGTGTGCATATTTGTTTCGCCGCATGCAATTTCTTTACACATATTATTATTGTAGTTTTCCAATTTTTTAATATTTCAAAATGCGGCATTCACAAGTGTGATAGCATATTTTGTATAGATTAAAGATAAATTAAAAGTTTGAAAAATGAAGTGTTCGTATTTCCCTTAACTACAAATAAATGCCTCGACGTAAAACAAGTTTGACAAGTTTTACAGAAAATGCAAGAGCGATGCTCCGCGCTAGGAGAGCAAGAGCAGCGACTCAAAGAGAAAATTGTTGGTAAATTATGCATGCAATTATTTGCTTACACGACTGCGATTGGAGTGAATCAGTGGCATAGCTAGGGTTTCTAGCACCTGGGGCCGAAACTAAATTGTGCACCCTTTAAGAAGGTTATACTTAACCTCATAAAAGCAATGCTACGAAATGCATATAATTGCATATAAAAAAGTACTACGAAATGCATATAATTTTTTTAAATAATAGTTTACTGTTATGATTATTTTGTTAAAGTGCAAATGAGTAAACATATATATATTTTAATTCATTGTATTATTTATAAAAGTCGGTAACAATATACAAAATTAAAAATTAATCTCATCGATATTAATATATTTGATATCATTTGAAAAATAATTTGGTAACTTATACAAAACTGAAAAATTTTCCGCAATCAAGGAATTATTCAAAAATGTTTTGTTTACGCAAAATTTTGACTTGCAATAGTGATTAAATCCCCAAAGATCTATTTTGAATAATTTTGCATGATAAATGAAAAAATAGGACCGGGAAGTAAAACGTTAACAAATTTTCCCTCAGTGACCCTGAATAACTATCAATTTAAACATTTTTTCGAAATCAATCCACGTCTTCTATATAAAAGTTAAGTGAAAATTAGAACAAAATATTAAAATTAATTTATAAACTTTTTTCCTAATTTTTATAAATTTCTTTATAGTACTCTTTATACATTTCGACATTTTAGCTTCGACTTTACTAGACAAGACTGAGGTCTGTAACATTTGACTGCCTTATTCTCGACCATAAATATCACAGTATCACAATATCACAGTGATACCAAATTGATATAAGAAACTTGTTTCATAGTCATTATCTACATAATTCCCAAAGCAAACTTTCCCTGGGAGAACAAGGTCAAGAGTCATGAAAATTAGAATAATTTTTAGAATAGTTTTACTTAAAAACTGTATTTTTGACAGTTTTTGTTGGTTGATTTGAACAGAATAATAATTATGTATTTTAGTAAAGTAAAGGAGTAGGAAACCTTCTTAGAGTTTTAAATAGACATCTTCAAAATAAAATAAAAAAACATCAGAACGCCCTAAAATTGTTATAAAACATCATTTATTTAATTTAAATAAAAAATTTAATGAATTTTAATCAATTTATTTTTTTTTTTAGAAATTTTAAAGCAATTAATAAATTTAGCTTTTAAATTGTTTTATGTTACAGGATACCCAAAATTATATTACTATTTAAAATTATGTTCTAGCAGGTTAAGAGCTGCAAATAAGGTTTGTTTGTTATAAAGTATATTTTTATTCCTGACATTTATGACATGAGCACGTTTTTCTAAAAAGCTCTGGAGAAATGTATTGCTGGAGAACATCCCAGCAAAATCTTCGCTTAGATATAATCGAAAAAGTAATCCAGAAAATTTCATTCATCGCTTACCCTCTCGCTTACTAAACCCATTATTTTTATAAAGCCATTGTTATATAGCCAGAGGTAATCGAAAGCGCTGTCACTTGAAAAGATTAAGCGCTTAAAATGGTTGGTTTATAACTGATTTCACGAAATTAATACTTGAATAACAACTTTCAAGTTGATGTGAATGCTTTGCCGTGAATATATTAAGGATTAAATTTAAGTTCTTGCATTAGCATTTATGTAATGCATTTTAGAATCGATTAAAAAACAAGACCTAACGAAAAATTTTTCTGGGATATTGGATGAAATGTCTACTATACTAGCATGTTTGAGCACTTCTTAAGATGAATACTTGAAGTACAAAAGCTTTTTTAAAAAACTGTATGGAATATAAAGTGAGGAATATATATATAGGAATATACTTTAATTCATCACTTTAATGATGAATAAAAGACAAATGAAAAATAAAACCATTAAAAAATTATCTTCGACTGGCCCGAAGTCAAATTACTCAGGTTGAAGTTTATTCGAATTTTCATATTTCAAACTCAGAGAACGTTTTATTTATCAAGAAAACAAGACTAATGTATGAACTTTCAATTCAATACATTATTTTTTTGTGTTAATTATGAAGGTTTTGATATTTTGGTGACGTCACTTTCTATGGAAGTATTCACAAAATTTTGTTGAATTTCAACTTCAGGGTATACACGGAGAGAATTGTGTTCAGAAATTATGCGCTATGGGCACAACTTATGCAAAAATTGTTCACGAAAAATGACCAAGAACAGTTGTTCATAATCTATGCACACTTGTTCATCACTTAAGTTCAGCACTATGAGCATGTTTTATGAACAACTGGGCATAGATTATGAACAACATTTTCATAGATTCTGAACAACTGGGAAAAGACTATGAACAACTAGGCATATTTTATGAACAACTGGACATAGTTTATGAACAACTATGCATAGGTTATAAACAGCTATGCATTGGTTATGAACAACTGGGCATAGGTTATGAACAACTGTGCATAGGTTATGAACAACTGGGCATAGATTATGAGCAACATTTCCATAGATTCTGAACAACTGGGAAAAGACTATGAACAACTAGGCATATTTTATGAACAACTGGACATAGTTTATGAACAACTATGCATAGGTTATGAACAACTATGCATTGGTTATGAACAACTGGGCATGGGTTATGAACAACATTATCATAGATTGTGAACGAATAGGAAAAAATATTTACACCTCCTGCTAATATTAAAGAAACAAAATTTCATTTTATTTTCAAATGTCTTTATTTCAAAGTACAATTGCTTAATAACTAATATTATATATATACATATTAAAATTCAATAAATCATATACTTCAGTATTAACATGCTTATTTTATATAATTTATAAAGTCATTGATTTTTTTACATTTCTATATAAAAAACATTTAGAACAAAGTTCCAGAAAATTGTGTTTTCAAACGGGTAATCTAGGTTGAAGACGAAAAAGCACTTGAATCTAGAAATCAAAAGCATTAAAAGCGTCAGCAAAAAAATAAATGAGACTTTCCACGACTAGAACATACTGATATGAATTGATATCATTTCGATCCTTAAGAATCGACCACACGGACTCGCACACATGCATATTGTCTAGCAACATCCACATGGTCTCACATTTATGTATTATGTGCCAATGCAGATTTCTACAACTTCTATGTATGTACACTATTTCGTCATTCAAAAAACCATCGTTAAATGTCATAACTGCAGTGATAAATATATGAGAATAACTCAATACTTACCTCTGGTTTTCTTAATTTACACAATTATATATTTCTAAATAATATTAAATGATATATAACACACTACTGTCGCTTCTAAGCATAACCAGCACTCTTGACACATAGAACATAAGTCCATTCATTATCCATATGTGTACGCATTGTTCATAATCTATGCAAAAATGGGTACAACTTATGAACAAGATACACACATATCAAAATGTTGGGCAAAATCTATGCACAATAAGGCATAACTCATGAACAATAAGTGTTAATAGTCGTTCATACACAATGTTCATATATTATGATCAATTGAGTTTTATTTCCAAATAATTAGGCTATGAACAATGTTCACAAACTGTGCACATTTTTTGTGTATAACTTATGCACAATTTTAAAAGATTGTGCAGAATTTATGATAATTAGGCATAATTTATGCGCAAAGCTGCATATTCAAAAATGTACCTAAACATTTTATAGTTATGAACAGCTTGTGCATTAATAATGCACAACAGTTTTCTCCGTGTATGTTTCAAATTTAAGCATTACAGTGGTGCTCCAATTTAGCGAACACCGATTTAACGAACTTCCAATATAACGAACCCTTATTTAATGTTCGTTGTTGACTCTATATTGCGAACATTTGAAATTGTAGGTATTCTATTGAACAAACATTTGCTTTCTGAGCGTGCTTCGTTTGTTTTTGAATTTGTAATAACATTAATATGTATTAACTTATCTAATTCTCAAATAATCCCCTCGGGTTAATGTACATATTGTAGGGTTTCCTTTTTAAAAAACATTATAGGAATGTATTGACATAATCTTGGATTTTTCATTTGGAGTGTGAACAGATTTTAACCATCAGCTTTCTAAACATTTAATAATAATAATTAATAATACCTAAAACAAGTTCAAAAATTCAACTTTATTGGAGTGCATAATTCAGACAAAAAATGGAAGGATATTTGTTTCAAGTTGACAAATTTATTAGCTTTGTTATATGATAAAAAACTCGAAAATAGTATTACCGACTTAATTAACTTTTCGATTTACCGAACGACTATGGACTTTAAAGAGATTTGCAATAAAGAGACGGCTGTCATCGTGTGGATAAACGAATGAACAGACAGACAGACGGACATGGCTTAATCGACTCATGGTCGTGAAAAAAATTTCGTGACAAAATTATTGTGCCCGCTACGCTTTGCGGGTGGAGTATAATAAATATTCAATAAAAAACGTTGAAAATCGTAGAAGTAGATTATGGTTAAGAGTCGGTACAGCAGAAAATAAGAGTTTTCTTATTCCTGGCAATGCCAATGAATCAAAAAACGTTGTTTATACTGAAGCATTAAATAATTAAAATGAAAATATCTTCACTTTATTACCATTAATCTATTTAATATAATTTGCTTCCAATACAAATAAAATGCAAATATTTTAACATTTTTTATTATTGAAATTTTTCAAATATACAAAGGTATTATTGATAAAGAAAAAATGTCCGACGAAAATGACGACTGTGGCCTGCTAGTTAAATATATGTATATTAAGGTGCCTCGACTTGTATGAAGAAAAAAAAAGGTTCCATTTGTACCCATTTTAAAATGAACCTTGATGTATTCTATGATCATACATTTTATATAGATACCTTTCCTTGTAAGGATGGCTGTTGTTGTTCTACTTAATTTTAGTGCATAAAAATGTTGTGGTTGGGTGCCTTTAAGCCAAAGACTACGTTACCCGAGGCTAACCATGGCTCTTGCACTAGTGGCACATCGTAGCCCTCTTCCTCTACAACAAGAAGGATTTCTGCACTTGCTAACTTGCTTTTGTGCAGTTTGATCTGGACGACCTTCAGCTGCATTATGCTGAGGGCTACTCCACGGTGTTCGCTCGCTTCCTCGGACCTTCAGCCTTATCTGCATCGTTATGACTAAGTTCCTGGGTGGCATCACTCACCCCTGCAATACCGGGGTCTTTTTCAACTTCCAAGGTCTCAAGTGTGTTTTTTTGTTGTCATTGGGGGGGGGGAGTGTGATGTTTTTTGTGATGACGGTAAACACTCCCTACGCCCCACGCTATCTTCCCATTACGAGGGTACAGAATATCCTCTATCTCCTTGTTAATCTGGTGAATGTAATTTTGGCCGCCGCTTCTACCAGGTTACTGCTCAGCAACCTTCAACACCCTTCAGTCAGCTGTCGGCACATCAGGATTCTGTCTTCGCAATACTTTCAGTGCGTACTCTTGCGGCACCACTCTAGGGAACAAAACTTTCACCTACGGTAAGGACGGTCTATCCATCCTGTCTATCACCTCCAGCTGATCGCCGTTCCATAGGTCTTGGAGCATCCGTGCTTCTCCTTTCACCTACTCCGTTTTCCCACTCCAGAGTCGGCACGTCGTTGCATTTTAGGATTTCAACCTCGTTGAGCCATCCAGCACCATCAAAAGTGGGTATGGGAGCGTCAGGTTGGGTCTCCATCCTTGCGAACATCATTTCGAGAAGTTTCATCTCTACGGATTTTCACCGCTAGAGAGACATTTGCCCATGGGGGTCGTTTCGGTCAATGAGTGCCAGAATCAGGAGTCGTTTGGCCACGACACTTCACTTGCCTCAGTTGCGGGCTGCGATTTATCTGCAGAGATTGGTTTCTATTTTTGCCGCTATCTTACAGGAGCTACAACCTTTCCGCCATCAATTTCTGGCCACTGCTCTTCGATCTTATTAGCGTACTGCGATGTTGAATCCACGAAGTATGATTCGGTCACGAAATATTTTTTGCCCTCAGATACCTTCTGTTTAGCTCAGGTGACCTTCTCCATCTCTGCGGAAGATAGACCGCTCTTACGCGTAAGCCGGCTGTATATACTAAGGGCAGGCTTTGTATTGCGCTTTGATTTCTTATTCTTTTGATTTCGTCTTGGGCACTATCTTACTGAAGGAGCTGGAACCCGCAGACTTGGCGGGGGAAAGTAGAAAGCCTTTCTTCGTCATCCATGCTGATTGAGGTTGCGCTTTTATGATTCGAGTCTTTTTGGACAACAGCATCTGCGCATTTAATAGTGTTTTTGTTGTTGTTGTTGGTGTTGTTGGTGTTGTTGTTGTTGTTGTTGTTGTTGTTGTTGGTGTTGTTGTCCGATACAAATCACAAGTATTTTATATCTACTACTAGTATAGGAGCCCATAATACAACTATTTAAAATAATTAAGTAGCGTTATGACAACATTTTTTAGTTCACCTCAAATGTTGTACCAGTCGTCGTCAATGTCTCTTTACTAAAAAATATAAAATAAATTTTTTGTGCATACTTTTAGGCCGACGAATTTTTCATATAAAAGCACTGTAGCAAGAATGAACAGTTTAAGCTATATTTGGTGCGGAGCAAGAATTATGTACAGTATGAGCGAAGCAGGTTCTGGCTCTGGCTGAACAGCTTTTGAAAAGCATAGCAATGACAACGCTTGTCTTTTATATATTAAGATAATATATTACAAATTTTTCCACACCACCTCAGATGGATGTATATTAGAGTGGGTCGGCCTCCATACAAAAAAAAAAAGTTTGAAAAAACCACCCCCTATTTTAAAGTTGACCTCGAGAGGATTCCGGAAACAAAAAAATTTTTTTTTGGATCACCGGAAAAACAGCCAAAATGGTCATTTTTGCAGAACTTAAGCATTAGCCCGATTTATCCCCCTTAAATTTCTCTTTTTTTTTCCCCATATAATTAAACTCCTTCAAATTTGTTTAATTTGTGTTCAAAAAATTATTTATTAAGTTTAAAAATAAAGAAGTTATAATAGTTCAAATATTTGATATAATCCTTTTTTTTATAAAAAATTTACTTTTAGTTTAGTCAACGAACAAGCACTAATAAACAATATTATGTAATACGAACAATATACAATACACTATAATACGAACAATATAAACAAAATTGTAAAAGAAACTTAATAAATAATTTTTTGAACACAAATTAAACAAATTTGAAGGAGTTTAATATTATGAGACAAAAAAAAAATTTAAGGGGGATAAATTGGGCTAATTGGGCTACTAGTCGAATATGACCTCAGAAGTAAAAATGTTCTAAGAAGACATTGTAGTGCTCAAAAAACCCTTTTCAACGACATATAATTTTTTAAGATCTGACATGTAATGCTTAAGTTATGCAAATAAGACCATTTTGGCTGTTTTTCCGGTGGTCCAAAAAAAAAATTTGTTTGTTTTCGGAATCCTCTCGAGGTCAACTTTAAAATAGAGGGTGGTTTTTTCAAACTTTTTTTTACCCATTCTACTGTACAGTTAGCTCATCCTAAAGCATTTTACAATTCTGACAGGTTTTACATGTGATTTTATACAATTTGATCATAAAATTGCACTTTATATTTTCCTCTTTGATTATATATAAAATCAATGAAATGAGTCTCAATATACATATATATAAAGCTTTAATATAGTATATTAAGAATAGAATATATGCCTGAATAAAACCGGGGGCTCACATAAAAATTAGTAGCTATTCTATTCCCTTGCATTGTTTATGACAAAGCCTGAAAGAATAGATTGCAAGTTTTAAACCAAGTTAAATATGTAAGCCTAAAACTATGCTCATAAAATTAAACACGAATTGCAACTCGCATGCCATTAAAATGCTGGAGTGGCAGGTTTTATATTGCATGCGATATTTTTTGTCCCCAAAACAAATCTTGCTGGTTTCTGACATGAGAATGAAGTTATTGGATGGAATAAATAAATACATCTTCTTTCTATTATTGAAGACGTTTTTCTTTAAAAGCAGATCAGTTCAAATGCACTGCGATGCTAGTTGTTGTTATTGTGTTCTAGCTAAATTCATGATGCTTTGATAATAATTTATTCCAAATAAATGCAAATGCGACGTTCATCTTCATACTTCACAATGTTTTTATGGGGATCATAGTGAGGTCATGGTTGCATTCTATCAACAAATATTCTTAAAATATAAGAAAAAAAAAAAATGTAAAATATTTAAACATTGTATTAAGCCACATAATGATAAACATATGTATTTATTTTAAACAACAATAATAGAAAGTAAATCGAAAATTTTGCCGTCGTGCACTTTATGTGTGGGTTAGTTCGGGTGGGGGAGGGAGGTGCTCTTTTTTTATTGACGTTGTTGATCACGCCCATTGCGATAAAGTCATTGGCATATCTCCGGTTTGGCTATTTTGACTAGGTGCTAAATGCGAAGCAATTATTTGATGGCTCTTGGTTTTATCGCCATCGCGCTGACCTAACTGCCAGGCACATATAAAAACAACAACATATTTTATTTAAACTTTTGAGATTTTGAAACTCGTGTGATCCATTTACAGCATGATGATAGGAATATAATTGAAGACATTTAAAAGCATGACATAAAATGCCATAAATAAATCGCACTCAATGCAATATTATATCGATAAGAGTGCGCATATAAATATGGAATGTAGGTATTTCCAGCAAAAATGTTTTCATTAATTTTAGGCGTTATTGTGTTTGTTGTGCATATGCAGATATGCTTTTATCAAGGTTATTGTGAAGGTCATATGACTTTTGAAACAACAGCTTTGTAAAACATCTTACAAGTTTGGCTAGCAGACAACTTGAAGCATATCCTTAAGGGATGTTGAAGTAAGTCATGTATTTTATTTTGTTGTCTTTGTTCATTTCAGCTGAGAATCAAAACGCATTCTTGTGGATTTTATTGTGGTCAGGTTCCTTAGCGTACTACTTTAAATGAGAGAAAATTAAATTACTTTAAAAATACTCCAACAAACTCTGGTCCACTTTTAATGCATATTTATTGAATGTTCTTTTCACATTTTTTTTTTCTGAACACGCACACCGCACGATCTCTCTGTCAAAAGCGTATCAAATGTCAATCTTGCACATGTTGTTGTTGTTGTTGTTGTTGTTGTTGTTGTTGCAGCAGATGTTATTGCCATTACATTGAAATTCATACAAGACGTTGCTGAATTCAAGGTTGGTTTGCCTGCCTCTTCCCTCCCAGCACTGCACACAGCAAACGGGTCTACGCAGTACTCAGAAGAGCGAACGTCAAACGAAGATGTCAAGATATGAATGTGCACCAGCATATTTGACAGCGGCTTGAAATGTAATGAAACCGAATAAGCCGCAAAGTAATCTTTTTTAACTGCGTTGTTAATATGCGTTAAGGTTTGGGTCAATGCGTGAAGGTGTAAACAATGCATTGTTATTTTTTCTCCATAAAACTAGTGACCATCGCTTTCCTTAGTGGTGGAGTTTTAAATTTTTCACTTCGAATTGCATAAAAAATATGTGTCGATTATATTTTTGTTTTAAATATAACGCAGAGCACTTGTCCTGGAAAATATATTGTGCTGCTGTGTTAACGAGTAACTGGAAAGCACTAGCGGTCTAAACGAACTTTCAATACGTCTCTTGAATACTGTAAATTTTGAAATGGGGGGGGGGGGGGGGAAGGGTAACGTGAAAAGACAAAAAACTACTGAAGTGAAACTTTTTAAGTGGCGATTCGATATTTTTACATAGATTGAGAGTGAAGTTTCAAGATTTCGTAGGTCATTCTGGAGGTCCAATTTTCGACCACCTTTTCAAGCATTTGAGGGCGTATTTCAGCAATGACACGTTGAATATTGGTTTCCAAAGCGATGACTTCACGTATCCCCACAAAAAATAGTCAAGTGTAGTCAAATCACACGAACGCGGAGGCCAATTCACCGGTCCATTTCTCGAAATAATGTTGTCGTTGAAATCCTTTTGTTGTCTTTCAATAAGTCGATTGTTTCGCCCGCAGTATGACAAGTGGCACTATCCTGTTGAAACCACATTTTGTCCACATCCATATCTTGAAGATTTGGCAACAAAAATTCATTGATCATGGTTCTGTATCGATTTCCATTTACGATAACGCGTCGTCCTTTCTCATTTTTAAAGAAATAAGGACCGATGATTCCACCAGCCCATAGACCGCACCAAACAGTACATTTATCGGGTTGCATTGGTAACTTTTGAACGGCGTGTGGATTATCTTTGCTCCATATACGGCAATTTTGCTTGTTGACATATCCATTCAACCAAAAATGCGCCTCATCACTGAAGAGAATTTTGCGGTAAAAAAGCGGATCTTCGTCTTATTGATTAAGCGACAAATTACTGAATTCACGGCGCATTTGATGATCGTGTGGCTTTAATTGTTGCACCAATTGAATTCTGTATGGCACCAAACCCAAATCCTTACGCAAAATTTTCCATAAAGTCGATGGACAAAGTCCAACTTCTTGCGCTCGACGACGAATCGATAAATTGTCGTTTTCTTCGACACTGGCCTCAACGACAGCAATATTTTCTTCTGTACGCACTCTTCTCATTCTTTTCGGTGTCTTGGCATCTAAAAGAGTGAATGTAGACCGAAATTTGGTAATTACGTTCTTTCTCATGGTCTCAAACGGATGATAATGTGCACCATAAAATTCACGAAGTGCTCTATAAACATTTTAAATTGAACACTGTTTTTGAAAATAAATTTCCACGATTTGGAAGCGTTGTTCTGGAGTAAACCTATTCATGATGATTTGCCAAACAATACTGAGTAGAGACGCCACTTTAAACTGTCAAAACAACTGTCAGACAATAGAGTAATCCATATTGAAAAAAAAAATCACATAAAAAAAACACTCTTTATTTCATTAAACACTTTCACACAAAATAAATTATAAAATGTATGCTCTTCTTAAGTCTTCTTCCTAGATTCGAAGTTTCAATATGCTATAAGGACAGGTTCAAAGGAGAACAACAGTTTAAAATTAAAAATGGGTACGTTTGTACCCGAGTGTCTTTAAGGGTTAAAATAAGAGCAAAATAAGGGCATGAGAGCAATGTCATTTAAGCAAACATTTAAGCACACGGTTACTTAAATATCATACTATTTGGCACTTAATTGAGCACAATTAATTTTTCTGCTACTTTTAATGCTCCGTTTTCTTTAAGCATCAATAAATTAGAGGCGTTCAATATTCGTTGCAATTTTAAAAGAAATACCTACGCAAATAAAAGCTTGTAATAATGTACTTAAGGCATAAAGACTTTACAAAAAAGTTTAAAGAGCGGATTTCTTAAATAATATTATAAGTTCTTTAAAAACCGAACGAGAAGATAGTAATTAAATTTAACAGTAGTCGAATTCCCAAACGGCTAAACAACGAGGTTCGGTGTCGTTAGCTTGTGAAAACTGTAATTTTCTATTAAAGTGGCACGAACAATGACCGATATTGACAACGATTATCGATCGCCTTAAAGGTCAATTCTTCTAATCGCTCTGCTTGTGTCAATCGTTACTTCCACTTCCTGCCAGTTCATCTGATTTGCCATTTCCTTCTACTTTGCTGTGTCCGGGGACCCAGCAGATGGTTACATTGTGGGTATTGAAGACCCTGTTCAGAGCTTGTTTTCAGTTAAGTACCATTTGGGCTTTGGTGGTTTTGCTTTGATGGCCACTTTTCTATCTATAAAAATGTTTACCCTTGTGGGGATTAGATTTTTGCTGTAAATAACCTGTGCTGCTTTTCAATAGCATTTTGCTCTGCTGAAAAACACTGCAATGAACTACATAAGAGTTTGCAAGATTCTCTGATCTGTAGCTTTTCGTAGTACACACCTGATCCTCTTCCTTTTCACATTTTGAAACCATCAGTGTGTAATTGGAGATAACCGTAGGGTTCTATGATCGTATTTTGTCTGCTGGCAATGGTTGTGTTGCATTTTGTATCGAATTTCACGAATGTAATCGAATTTTAATTCCTCAGTTCCATAGATATTCAGAGTAGTTGCATGTCCGAAAGTGTTCTTTTTCAAGATTGCGACTCACTGAGTCGAATCACGCTCTTGGTTGTCAAACACTTAAGGAACTCTAATATGCAGAGAAGTGTACCATCATTCCTAGACTCGCCTATGGCGTTGATTTCATCACTCCTGTTTCTCTCATACATTCTAACCTTTACATTCCTGTTAGATAGTCAAGGTAGCTTCTTCTGTGTGCAATTGTCCAACACCAAAGAGCCGTAGTTGAGAGTGGGTGTTACAATCGCTCTATATATCTAGTTGATGATGTGTGGTCGCAGACTCCATTTCTTCCCGAAGGTCCCTTTTTCTCTATGCATAAAGGGCGCATAGAGCTTTTTCCTTCTTTTCTCTATTTGCGATTTTAGCTGAGTTTGTTATCAAAGATAAGATATTTATCTTCAGTAGAAAGTGGAGAGCTTCAGAGTTGCTCCATTGAGTTTGGGCACTGTGAAGCTGTCTAAATTTCTTCTTCTGGAAAATAGAACGATTTCAGTCTTGATTGGATTCACACTTAAGCCGTTCGTTTCTGTCAATATTGATTTCTGCTTAAGTGCCCCCGACATCAGTTTATAAATTTTTATATTAGAATGACAACGTCTTCGTCATATCCTATCACTTTTGTTCCGCCAACTTTAAGTATGGAAAGGATATTGTCAGCCAAAATTAGCCTAAGACTCCTTTGGGAGTATATGACTCCTCTCTGTAAAGTGCCTCTTGTGACAACATTTGGAATATTTCTGCCTGATAGGAAAGGCTGAAACCTTTTAATTTTCAATGAGTACATATGCTAAATGTGCCCAAAAATCTACTAACGAATTATGGAAAAAAATTAATTTTGAATGCCATCTGATATAAAATATAGGGATATGAATTCATTCAAAACTCAGTTATTTACTCTAAGAAAGGCTCGCGGCATTTCGAAAAGTAAAAAAATCAATTGGCCATTGAGCGAGTTATGTGTGTGTATTATGTTGTGTGTGTTGTTAAAAGATTTTACA
This sequence comes from Tetanocera ferruginea, assembly GCA_958299015.1. Lineage (NCBI taxonomy): Eukaryota > Metazoa > Arthropoda > Insecta > Diptera > Sciomyzidae > Tetanocera > Tetanocera ferruginea. Next base: position 53,537,194 of record OY282640.1, on the reverse strand, counting down.
CAATTGATCGAAACCTACATACAGGCTTGAGGTTTGGCGTTGTCTGCAGAGAGGTGACGGCTGGACAGAAAAATTTGTTTCTATTGAAAAAACTTTTGCCAGAGTTGAGGGTTGAACTCGGAATTTGTTGGCTAGCACGCGACACATTTACCACGCACCACCACAGCAGCCATACTCCGAAAATCAAGCCACAGAAAATATTTTGTGTACTTCTTACTCGAGTTCCAAGACAGATTTTGGCAACTATTACATTTCGAAAATCGCAAATAAAAAATACTCAATACATTTCCACTCCATCCTAATATAGATGCGTTTGAAAAAATAATAAATTTATAAATTTTAATTTTAAGTTATGCCAAATATAGCAGGAAAATAATCAAATCGCTGTTATAATAGCTTCAAAGCACAGTTGCCAGATTGAGGTAAATTTCCCTATATGAGGTAATTTTTGACTCATTTTTTAGGCAGAGGTAAAAAAGGTAATTTTTGACTAAAAGTGGTTAATTTTTGCAATATAAAATTTTTTTAGATTTCCAAATATTTTAAGTTTTTGCACTCTTGTTACCTCTCTCAATGTACTCACAAGCAGTCCTTTATTATTGGGAGTCCCCTTTTGTACCAAAAAATAACAAAACTTAGTTTTTTAATTTAAAAACTAAGGAAATTGTTGAAACACACCAAGACGTTATCAAATGTTTTGAAATTGAATTGAATATTGCTTAAAAGAATATCGGTTAAAGAAAGCTATGACAAGTTCCTACCAAAAACTTATTGGAATAGTGGATAAAGGAAGTCCCTTACACATCGTGAATTGGAAAATTTGTTGGCAATAGAAAGAAACGAATTGTTCAAGGCTAGCAAAGAAATGTTTTATCGTGGAAGTAGTGAAGTGAGTTAAAACGACTGTTGATCATTTCAAATTTTGTAATTATACCCTAAACCTGAAAGGTCAGGGTATATTAACTTTGTGCAAACGTTTGTAACGCATAGAACGAAGCGAGTCCGGTATAGAAAAGTATATATATTCTTGATCAGCGTCACCACGTGAGTCGAGCTATCCATGTCCGTCCGTCCGTCCTTCCGTCCGTCCGTCCGTCCGTCCGTCCGTCTGTCCGTCTGTGTGTTGTCCGTATACACAGGATAAGAAGAAGGAGTTGAGATAATTGGATGAAACTTGGTACACATGGTCACATGGACCCAAGGATCTGCACTATTGAATATTTTTTGAATCCGCCCACGGACACGCCTACCTCCCGTACAACGCAAAAATTGAAAACTGCATAACTCAGCTTATAATTACCCTACAACAATAAAATTTGGTATGTATGTGTTTTATATTAACACAAAGATTTCTTTGAAAAATGGACGTCATCCGCTTACGGACACGCCCACCTCCCATACAACCCAAAAATTGAAAACGCAATAAATAAGCCTCTTTACAACAATAAAATTTGATATGTATGTGTTTTATATCAACACAAAGATGTCTTTGAAAAATGGACGTCATCCGCTTACGGACACGCCCACCTCCTATACTACCCAAAAATTGAAAACGCAATAAATAAGCCTCTGTTTAACCTACAGAGCTATAATTTGGCACATATGTTTTTTGTAACAAAACAAAGATGGTTTTGAAAAGTGGACAACATCCGCTCACGGACACGCCTACCTCCCATACAACGCGAAAATTGAAAACTGCATAACTCAGCTCATAATAAGCCTACAACAATAAAATTTGATATGTATGTGTTTTATACAAACACAAAGATGTCTTCGAAAAATGGACGTCATCCGCTCACGGACACGCCCACCTCCCATACAACCCAAAAATTGAAAACGCAATAAATAAGCCTCTGTTTAACCTACAGAGCTAAAATTTGGCACGTATGTTTTTTATGACAAGACAAAGATGGTTTTGAAAAATGGACGTCATCCGCCTACGGACACGCCTTTTTCCCATACAACCCAAAAAGTTTTTAACTCAATAAATAAGGTTATGTTTGTCATAGAGAAATTCAATTTGGTATACATGTATTTTTTTGTGGTGACCGTGGCATGCAGGTTAAGTGTGTGGCTTAGCATGCTCGGAGCCCGGGTTCGATCCCCAGCCGCGGCGAAAAATTTTTTTCAATAAAAAATTTTTCTGATCGGTCACCACCTCTCTGCAGACAATGGCAAACCTCAGAGAGTAAATAATGCCATGTAAAGCTTCTTGAGAACATGAGCCGTTCGGAGTCGGCATAAAACATGTAGGTCCAGTTCTCGGTCAAAGTCCTTTCAAGGGCTGAAATGGCCAATTTGTTTTTTTTTTTTTTTTTGTATTTTATACCAAAACTAAGGTGTGTTCAAAAATTGGAAGTAATCCGTCCATGAACACGCCCACTTCCGTATGTGTAAATTTTTCATCAATATTTAAATGCATATAAAATATAGGCTTCATCCGCCCTTGGAGACGCCCATTTACAATAAAAATTTTTTGTTTTTGAAAAGTGGGTTTAGGGTATTTCATAGTCGGCCTAGACCGACTTTAGACTTTCTTTACTTGTTTTTTTTAGAAAAAGGTAAATTTTCTCAGAAAGTGGTAATTTTATCCCAAATAGTGGTAAATTTCAGTTCGGTTCGCTGGCAACACTGCTTCAAAGATCACTCCAATCTCTCCTATTTAATTACTTATTCTCCCTCTCTCTCTCTCTCTCTCTCTCTCTCTCTCTCTCTCTCTCTTCTGCAAAACTTACAACTTGAAGTTTTTCATAACACTAAGCTTTTAATTAGGATGCATACCTGAATAAGGTTGCGGTTATAGTGAACGCCGAGTCAGACAGGCAGGCAGACAGGCAATGTAAACAAGCGAGATAGATAGCTATTTGCATCTCGTTTTTTCACACAGATTTCAGCCTGCCTGCCTGTCTGAATCGCGTTCACTATAACACCGCAACCTAAGTGATGGTATGTTCTGCACATATTGAAACTGATGTGCCTTACGTGAGACGGCGCATCGGACTAATTTTGACGTCTATATGTAAAATGCAAGGTGGCAAAGTTTTTGCGCTAAATTTTTATGTTATTTTAACTTTGTTTCTTGGGTATTCTGCCTCAAAGAAATTTTGTTTTATCTTGGTAGTGGATTTTTTTCATCATAAACTTTCAAAGTGGAGAATTTAGCGAAATTCAACCACAAAATCGATTGAGTGGTTGTGGCCTTAAATAATTTGGTAGTAAAAACACCCAACAGTTGCCGAGTGTCAATATAACGCTATTACTGTGCCTTTTTTGATGTAAGTGAGAACAGACTCATTGACGACTGCACCGAAATTGCGGCAAATGTCAAATTCAGACGTCATCAACGTTGGTTAAAAGTTTCATGTAAAGTTTATTTTTCTTGAAAAGTCCCGAATTTATTTGCCGTACAGGTACTTGACATAGGTTTTTTTGCGTCTTAGTTTCGACAGAGAAACATAAAAATATTGTCTCAAAACGAATTGTATGCATTTAAGTATTGCATGCACTTGCATGCCTACATTTAAATTTCAGATTTTTATTTATACAGGACTCCAGCTCAGTAACTTTTGCTTGTAGTCAAGTATGATTGTTGCATTTTTTGTAGGTCTCTTTCTTGTCGGCCTCGACCACATCTACTACACCTGTTCACAGATAGGTGCTCCACAACTTGCACTTTCCACAGAGATGTTCGTTCATTCAATTGAACTGCTGTTTAGTTCACTTAACGTTCTGGCTAAAATCTAACCTGAATAACCGGTTATTCTCTCGAATGCAACATCAACCAGTGCCAAATAAAGAGATGAACATAATTAAAAAACAAAAACGAAAACCAAACTTGGTTTTGTTCAAAACTGCACTGCATTTCATTCAAATGCCAAATAATTGACCCATTAAACCTTACGAACATTAAATAAAGCTTTAAGCTTATTTTTAGTTGAATTCCATCCTTCGATTTGGAGTGAATGTATTTTTGGTTTACCACAAAGTTCATTGGCCCCATTTAAAAAAAAAGCAAACAAATAATTTAGTATCTGTAGCTAAAGGCAGGCAAGATTTTAAGTTGTGCCTAACATTAAGTTACAGTTTTGAGACAGAGCGGAGCGGAGCGTTGCTCATAAACGAGTAAGTTTTGTGAAATATATAAAAAACTTCTTCCGGTAACCAAAAAAATTGTGGCAATTATTTGTTAATCTGAGATTTATTTTTTTGATTTTTTTTTTTTTTTTTGCAGTTGCATCTTTTTGTGCTTATATGGCTTAGATTTATTTCTTGTTATGATTCCTTTCAAATTTTAAATTGCATGAAAAGATTAAATTTTAAGATTTGCCAACATTTTGTGGGTATCAAATCACGATTCTTCACACAAAATATCGAATGAACTGCAATGAATACTATTTTTTATTTATTCTGCAACAATTGTTTGACGGTTTGTCTGTCTGACTGCGTTGATAGATGATATCGTTAAGTCTTAAGAGATGTTTGTATGTGAATAAATAAAAGAAAAAATAAATATTTTATTTTAATTTATGGCAAATTAAAGTCGAGCTTAGGCACATCTTTGTTTTACTCTAGAGTCTAGACATAAGTTTATTAAGGCCCTTAAGGCTTTTTATAAGGGTGTCTGTATTTAGGGTTTGTTTTATACGATATGCCAGAAGAATTAAGGGGGTCGGTCGTTCTGGTCAAAAATTTAAAAACAATATATTTTTCAATAATAAAGGAAAATTTAATTTGTCTATACATTTGTTGAGGTGGTGACTGTGGCATGCAGGTCAAGTGTGTGGTTTAGCATGCTCGGTGCCCAAGTTCGATCCCCAGACGCGGCGAAAAGTTTTTTCAATAAAAAAATTTTTCTGATCGGTCACCACCTCTCTGCAGACAATGGCAAACCTCAGAGAGTAAATAATGCCATGCAAAGTTTCTTGAGAACATGAACTTAAGCCGTTCGGAGTCGGTATAAAACATGTAGGTCCAGTTGTCAGTAAATTGTGTGCAACATTTAATAACACACACAACACAATTGATCATAAGAAGCTCGGTCAAAGTTCTTTCAATGACTGAAATGGCCAATTTGTTTTGTTTTTTTTTTATATATATATATTTGTTGATCTTTGAATATCATAAAAATTTTTTTTTGTATTTTTACAATAAAGAAAAACCACAAAATGCATCATGATTTAAAAAATCATCTCATTCGATTGCATTGATTTTTGATTATCTTCACAGTTTTGGCTATTGCATAAACTTAATTCTGAAATTCTTAAATTTAATTTGAAATTCAAAAAAGATCAATTTAAATTCAGAAATGTCATTTGAATTTCAAAAAAATACTTTAGAAACAACCTGTATAAAAAAAATATATACCATATATATAAAAAAATGTTATAACAAACCATCTCCATACCATGATAATAGCAAAACAAATCCATCAGTATTCCATACCAGGACTAAACCATCACCATACCTATACCATACCTATACCATACTTATACCATACTTATACCATTACAGCATCATAATAAAACCATCCCAATACCGTCACTATACCATACCATTGTCATATCATCATCCTATCATGAACATATCGCACACTAAATACAAAACAGTCACAACTCAAAATTTTTTTATATCGAATTTTGTTATAAATCAATTCACAAAACACATATCTCATTATCTTTTTCAATTTTTTCTTCATTGACTGAAAGAATGAAGTTTGTTTGTTTAAATAAAAATAGCTTTTCTTCTGCAGTTACAACCATAGAGTTTTATTTTTCGCTTCTCCTGAAAAGTCATGTTTTTTGAGTTGTGACTGTTTTGTATTTAGTGTGCGATATCATCACCATATTACCACCATTATAATACCATCACTATTTTTATGACACACCATCAACAACCCATCACCATTCCATCATAATTCTATCACAATATCATCACCTATTTCATATTTTCACCATACCATCCCCATACTTCTATCATATCATTACCAGCCATCGTAATACCATCCTCACCGCTTCATCACCACATCATCCACTGAGTCATAATACCATCACCACACTCCCAACAAACATTATGAGTCTTTTATGACTCTTTTAAGACTCATATTTATGAGTCTGTGCTCTCATAATGAACTCATAAAAGACTCCGATAAGAGCGCGTTTCCCTTACTGGAAGGGCACACAGATCTGAGCCCGAAATATGACTCTTATAAAAGTTCAAAATATGTTTGTTTTAAAAGTCAGAATTATCAGTCATATTTAAGAGTCTTTTATGACTCTAACAAAACAAATATTATGATGCTTTAATGACTCTTTATAAACAAATATTATGAGTCCTTTAAGAGTCTTTTAAGACTCTAATTTATGACCTCACAAAATGCTCATAAAAGAGTTTTATGTGGGCGTGTTTCCCTTTCTGGAAGGGCACATAGATATGAGTACGAAATATGACTCTTATAAGGGTCCGAAATTTTTAAGAGTCAGAATAATTAATGTTTTCGTAGTCTTATAAGACTCATATTTTAGAGTCTTTTGTGACTCTTAAGAAAACAAAAAGAAAACTTTTCTTATTAAAAAAAGCTGCTTATCGAAAAAGTTGGTGTGTCTGAGTGATAATAATGAGCGCTTCAAAAACCATCATAAATAAATAAATAAAAGCTTTTTCTGAATCATTATTATGTGTGCTCATAAAACGTTCATAAATAAGAGTCTTTTCGGAGTCATAATAATGAGCGCTCATAATAATGAGGTTCATATATAAGATCCTTTTTGAACTCACAATAGTGTGCGCTCATAAAACGTTCATAAATAAGAGTCTTTTCGGAGTCATAATAACGTGCGCTCATTAAAGGTTCATAAATTAGAGTCTTTTCGGACTCAAAATTATGAGCGCTCGTTATATCGTAAGAAAATACCCTCTTTTAAGAGCCATAAATATGAGCGCTCTTATTAATGTTTACTGGGCTGTTACTATACCTTCATTTCAAATGGAAATTTAAATTTCTGTGTTTGGCTGTGAATCGAATTTGTATCAAAATATCACTTGACGGTTTTTGAATTTCAAATCAAATTTCTGAATTTCAATAAATCCTTTCTAAATTTCAATTGACTTTTTTCCGAATATCAATTGATGACTTTTGAATTTTATATGGAATTTCTGAATTTAAATTGATAATTTCCGAATTTTAAGCGGCCATTTTTCACATAAATTAATCGTTTTTAATTTCAATAGACTTTTTCTGAAAAATTTATGTTTTCTGAATATCAATTGATATTTTTTTGAATTTCAATTGATTTTTTTTTAATTTCAATTTATGTTTTCTTAATTTCAATTGGAATTACTGGATTAAAATTTATCTTTTCTGAATTTCAAATATCTAAATTTCAATTGATATTTTCTGAATTTCAATTGATTTTTTTTGAATTTCAATAGATTTTTTAAATTTGAATTGATTTTTTTTTTTAAATTTTTAGTAATGTCTTCTGAATTTTAATGAAAATTCTTAATTTAAATAAATATTTTCTGAGTTTCATTAAACCCTTTTTTGATTTCATATGGAATTTTTGATTTTCTGAACTTCAATTGATATTTTCTGAATATCAATTTAAGTTTTCTGAATTTCAAATGAAATATCTGTATTTCAAATATAATCTTTTAATTTAAATTGTTTTTTTCTGAATTTAAATTGAAAATTTGGAATTTCAATTCATCTTTTCTGAATTTCAATTTATGTTTTCTGAATTTCACTTTCTCTGATCTTCTCTAAATTTAAAATTTCATTTTGAATTTCAATTCACGTTCTTTACATTTCAATTGAATTTTTCTAAAAATATATTGATGTTTTTTCCGTAGTAATTCCGTATTAAATTCCGTAGGATTTCCGTAATTTTAAATGGAAATTTTAAATTTCAATTTATCTGTTCTGTATTTCAAATGAAAATTCAAAAACTTCAATTCAATTGAATTTTATTTGTATACTTTTGAGATATCAACAAGAGTAACCTAGATTAAGTAAATTTTTAAAGGAGAACGGTCAATTATACTGGTTTTCTGCTCCCCATAAATTTGGCAAAAAAACAAAAATAAAATATTTTTTAACGGAGTTGATTCCACTATAAACTTATCTCACATTATTAAAAATTACTTTTTGTTTTTGTGTGTGGTTATCGTAAGCAAGCCAGCTAGATAAAGTTGCTGTCGGTATTGCCAGATTAAAAATTTTCTCTTTAAATGACATTGTTTTTTAATCTTACACAGGTTCACAGTTTTTGTAGAAAAAATTTACCTATTTTTTTTTACAGCAATATTTTAACAGTTTTTCAGGAAAAAATATACTTTTTTATTATTTTAACCCTTATTCGGCCCTTATTCTCAAGTATAATGTGCTCGGCACATTGGGATCATATGCATCCCAGCGTCAAAAAAAACCGTCATAAAAAAACTATAGAATATTTAATAAAATACTAATACTTTAATAATAGCTTCATTGGATAAAAATTGTATTAAGTAAGCTAAAAAAGATATTGCAAAAGCAGAAGAATGTATATTTTATGTCCGAATAAGGGTTAAAGTTTTTCACGAAAAACAGTTTGTTTCATTTTATGAATAGTTCTTTAAAGGAAATTTTTTATATAAAATCAAACCTGGATGGCTTGAATAGTTTCAGCTACGCTTTAAACTAACTTTCCACCCGTATCAACCACAAGAGTTATAAAACCTTGTTTGATGACGCTTTGTTAAACTTTCTAGATTAGTAGATGGACGAATATTAAATTTTCTAGCAAAACAACGCTGCAAGGCTTGTGACAAAGTCCACTTATTAGCGGTCTTTAGAATAGTAAATTACACCTTAATAGTGGCCAGCCCGTTGCCCAGATCTCAATTCAGCAATAAACATTTGGAGAAACTTGTCTCGTCATGTTTAAGGCGGTGGACGAAAATTTGAGTCAGTGCACTCAGAAAAAAAGTTTCTCGGAATATGATAAAAAAGGCATCATATTTCGAGAGAAATGGTATAAACTTTGCTGCAGAGAATGCTTTTCTCTAAATGTGATCCTAAAAGTGATTAAAAGTTTCATTGAAAAAGACAAAAATAATAAAATATATCGTAAAAGATATGTCATTTTCAACAAATTTTTCTCGGTATATCTTTGACTTGGACGAAGTTAAAATGCCCCCACGGGCGATTCGTAATGGTACAAAATCTTAAATTGCAGCTCTTTTTATATAAGATTTAAAAAAATGTTACTATTTTGATGACGTCTAAAATACATTCATATCAAATTGTTTTCCTGCAAAGTAAAGTCAAGCCTCTTTATAAAGTTTTCAATGAGGGGTTGTATGGAAGGTGGGCGTGTTCTTGAGTGATTGATGCCAATTTTTCTAACACGCTTCAATTCTGATATAATATACACAAATATCCAATTTCAGGTCTGTAGCTTAAACATTAGTCTATTCATAGAGTTTTCAATATTATGGGTTGTATGGGAGGTGGGTGTGTTCGTAGGCGGATGTCGTCCACTTTTCTTCCACAATGTAGTTTTGATATAAAATACAAACGTATCAATTTTTTTCCTATAGCTTAAAGAGAAGCCTTTTTAGAGAGTTTTAAATTTTGGGGTTTTATGGGAGGTGGACGTGTACGTGGGTGGATGACGCCCATTTTTCTAACACGTCTTAATTATACCTTAAACCTGAAAAGTCAGGGTATATTAACTTTGTGCAAACGTTTGTAACGCATAGAACGAAGCGAGTCCGGTATAGAAAAGTATATATATTCTTGATCAGCGTCACCACGTGAGTCGAGCTATCCATGTCCGTCCGTCCTTCCGTCCGTCCGTCCGTCTGTGTGTTGTCCGTATACACAGGATAAGAAGAAGGAGTTTAGATAATTGAATGAAACTTGGTACACATGGTCACATGGACCCAAGGATCTGCACTATTGAATATTTTTGGAATCCGAACACGGACACGCCTACCTCCCGTACAACGCGAAAATTGAAAACTGCATAACTCAGCTTATAATTAGCCTACAACAATAAAATTTGGTATGTATGTGTTTTATATTAACACAAAGATGTCTTTGAAAAATGGACGTCATCCGCTTATGGACACGCCCACCTCCCATACAACCCAAAAATTTAAAACGCAATAAATAAGCCTATGTTTAACCTACAGAGCTAAAATTTGGCACATGTGTTTGTTATGACAAAACAAAGACGGTTTTGAAAAATGGACATCATCCGCCTACGGCCACGCCTACCTCCCATACAACGCGAAAATTGAAAACTGCATAACTCAGCTCATAATTAGCCTACTACAATAAAATTTAATGTGCATGTGTTTTATATCAACACAAAGATGTCTTTGAAAAATGGACGTCATCCGTTTACGGACACGCCCACCTCCCATACAACCCAAAAATTGAAAACGCAATAAATAAGCTTCTGTTTAACCTACAGAGCTAAAATTTAGCACGTATGTTTTTTATGACAAGACAAAGATGGTTTTGAAAAATGGACGTCATCCGCCTACGGACACGCCTTTTTCCCATACAACCCAAAAAGTTTTAAACTCAATAAATAAGGTTATGTTTGTCATAGAGAAATTAAATTTGGTATGTATGTATTTTATACCAAAACTAAGGTGTGTTCGAAAATTGGGAGTAATCCGTCCATGAACCCGCCCATCTCCCATAGCGAAAGCACAATAAAGGCATTAACTGTGAGCTACAGGAATAAAACTTGGTTTGTGGAAGTTTTTCATCACCATTTAAATGCAATTAAAATATAGGCTTCATCCGCCCACGGAGACGCCCATTTACAATAAAAATTTTTTGTTTTTGAAAAGTGGGTTTAGGGTATTTCATAGTCGGCCTAGACCGACTTTAGACTTTCTTTACTTGTTTTTATATAAAAACAATAAATATCTTATTTTACTTTTGTAGCTTCAACAGAAGCCTATTTATATAGTTTTCAATTTAGGGTATGTATCGGAGGTGGGTGTGTTAGTGGGTGGATGACGCCCATTTTTCTAACACACCTGAGTTTTGTCATAGGTTACACAAATACCGAATTTAAGTTTTTTAGCTGAAATATTTGCTTCTTTATGGAATTTTCATTATTGAGGTTGTATGGGAGGTAAGCGTGGTTTTCATCCGATTTAGCCCATTCACTTGATCTTAGTTTTTTAGAAAAAAGCTTAAATATCGAATTTCAGCACGATAGCTTCAAAATTAAGGCTGTAATCGTGTCAATAGACTAACAGACAGACGAACAGACATACGGACATCAACTCAGGTGGTGATGCTGAGCAAGAATAAATATACTTTTCTATACCTACCATGCCTCCTTATGGACGTAACACACGCCGTGACAAAATTAATATTCCCCTTACGCCGTACGCTTGGGGGTATAAAATTGCTATTATCGAAAATTGAGAAATTTTTTATCGCAGAACGATGTGTGTTGTTTTCTGAGAGTAAGTATTTTTCTCGCACAAAAAAATGCTCATTTATAAAGAAAAACTTATTGAAAATGAAAGAATTTTATATTTTGATGAAAAATAAATTTTTTTCTCAAAAATAAAAAGTATTTTTCTTTAAAAACGATATATTTTTATGTATTTATCTCTTTCACAGTAGCTTTTTATCATTTTTAGGGAGTTTTTAGGATCTCATTTAGAGAAAAGCATTCTCTGGAGCAAAGTTTGATGCCTTTTTTATCATATTCCGAGAAAATTTTTTCTCGAAATATGAAACAATATGAGTCGAAAGTAAAGACGTGTTTTTTCGAGCAAATAGCTTTTTGAAATTTGTTTTTGTTTTCTTTTAAAACTTATTTTTTGGCTTTAGGTGCTCGTAACTTTTTTAGTAGTGATTTTATGGAAAAACTTTGTGGTGATAACTTGAAAAAATTTCATTTTCTTTTTAAAAATTTTTTATGGTTGCTAATTGTTGTAGATATATGGTCTCATACAATTTTTTGCTCGCATCATGGCGGGGAATCACCTCCCGTATGATTGTCCCCTAGTTATGGGACACCCTGTATACCTCGAAATACCTCGTCATTCGTTTATTTAACTTACAGAAATAAATCAATATGACGTTTTTAATTTCAATCTGGCAACGCTGTTTAAGACCATTGTTTTGTGGTTTTCTTTGTACATTTTTTTTTTAATTTTCTTTGTTGCTGCTCCTGCTGATATCTCTGGGTTAGTGAGGCGTCGCTGCTCACTTGCCATCACTTGTGGTTAGATTAAACATTTGAAAATGAGAGTGAGTGAGCTAAAGTTGAATACGAAGTTGGTAAAGAGCGCTAATGGCATGAAATCAAAGCAACTTGGACATATTTTCAGTCTTGCAACCGATGAAATTCATGCTGTGTGTTTGTTTAACCGATAGTAAGCCGTATGTATGTCTGGAATCATGGGGCCAGCTATAGATACTGCAACAATGCGCCAAACCTATTGCATGTTCGATATGAATTCTTGCTTATAATAACAGCAACAAAAGTAATATTCGTCTTAGCCATTTTCCACTGCCATGCTCCACTGGCCGACGCGTCATGACAGGCACATTGAAAAACGCGCCTGAAATGTTTTAATGTGATTTATTGAAATCGACTGGCTAAACTTTTGTAACTGTGCATTTATTTTGCGCTGCCAAAATACACTTGCTTATTAAAATAAAAAAAAAATACATCTGGTAATATTTTTTTAACTCTAAAATATACTTTAATGTATGATTTTTAAGGCAAATTTTTTCTGCAATGGCCTTAATTGTAGTTAGTAAAGATAAGTGGGCGTGTCAGTTTTTATCAGCACTCTTTAAATACCATATCTGCTTCTTAGAATTTGGCAATATAAACTTTTGTTAATAATAAGCTTTTTTCTTAAAATAAATCGAAGCTTCTTAAAAAAAGATATTTATCTGCAGATACAATGTCCGCTAACACATTCAAAGCTGAACCCTGATCTCCAGGGGTCAAAGCCAAAATAATCAAAACAAAAGTATAAAAACAAAATTATGCCAAACAGCTATTGTTTTTTTTTTCTCTCCCCCTCTTCAATTCTTTATGTGTTGATGTGTCGACAACGTAACCAATTCTTTTAATTAAAAAAAAAAACCTTAACAAAACAAAAAATCCTCTCGATCATTTAGTTACACACTCAAATGCAAAAAAAGTGTGTTAATGTTTTGATGATTTTGCTTGATTTTATTGTTGTTATTGTAGTTTGCCCAACGTTAAGGTGCATGCGTTTTTGTGTTTTTGGCAGCAAAAAACATTATTATTGTTGTTATTTTTGTTGGTTCGTTTTTTTTGATTGGCAAAAACAAAAATATAAACAAAAAGATAAAAATAAAGTAAGCATACAAAGCAAGCTGCGGAATGCGGCAACAGGAAGTACATTTTTAACACCTTGGTTAAAAGACATTTCACAAACATTAGAAACAAAATCAAAATAAGTAACGTGTGATAGCTAAGACTTTTGGTTGGATCTTAAATATCCTATTTGAAATAAGTTTATAGAAAAATTTCACTAGCAAAATATTTAAAAACGGGATATGCGTTGTACAAAAATTAGATATAAACTATATTTTATATTCAAAGGTGAGATATAAAAGTTTTTGAAAAATTATTTCAGGTTCAAAAAAAATGTTTAAAAAATAAGCTTCTAAGGAAAAGAATTGACATACTTAAGCAGCGACAAGCAAAATTACTTTCATCTTTGATTTTATTCTTTGTTTTTTAAGCAAAAAACTTATTTTTCTGGCACTTTGTGTTCCATTAAAAGAATAGGATTTAAAAATTGATATTAAATTTGCTACGAGGTTCGAATTTTACGCGATCAAAACCTTCGAACGCCTCTTAAAGGTCCTTTAAGAACAGGTAAAAATCTTACCGTAAACTTTTTGTTTACAGTACAAACATACAAATATTTTTTTAATATCAGCACTTATCATACTAAAAAACTGAATTATAATACATTATGTTATACTTTGTTTTCTTCACACTATTCGCAAAATAATTTATTCAACTCAATTTTAAAAACTTTCAAATAACTTTGACAGCTACTGTTCGCACCAAAACTGCAAATGCTATAAAATTACATTTTGAGATTTCCCGAAATATACAGAATGAGGGAAAAAACTAAAGCAAATTAGAAGAAAAAAAAAATGATAAAGTCTAATGAAAATAAATGAAAAAAAAATTAGAGTTTGCTTACAATACCTGAAAATGCTAAAAATTTCTTAATATGCCCACGAGTAAACTTTGCAAAGTAGAAGTATGTAAAGGACCTGTAGACTTGTGGAGTATGTAAGAGACCTGTAGACTTCCCATGCCATCCACACAAGAATACAACAAAAAGTTGAGTTAGCCTAGTTAGTTGCGTGGAAAGCGTGCTTGGCTGCCAATCCAGATGTTCCGGGCTTGAATTCCGGCCAGGCCATGGTCCTACGCTTTAACTTTTTCAAATCTTTCCTCAATCTGTTAATCCAAAAGCGAGTACATTGTCCCTTAGCACCGTTTAACATGAACTCTGTGTGTATGGCGTAGTCAGCAGCTTTTGGCGTACTGGGCATATCGATACAATCCTATGTTCGATGGAACAGAAGTACTTCACTCCAGCTGATCTTCGCACAATCTACCTAGAATTTAGAACCGAAAAAGAACCATTTAGGCCGAAAATTGAGAAACAATTCGCACATTTGGACAGGGCTTCAAGATCATATTTGGAGCTTCTGGATCGAATTCAGCGACGTGTGATATATTTGATAGGGTATGAAAATATCTCATCTTATCTCACATTTAGTGGACATCGACGCAGTGTTGGCTGCCTGTGCCTTCTGTTTAGTTATTACCACAGCAAGTGTTCAAGGTAAATACGCAGCCTAATGCCACCAGCTCGTGTGTTTTCCAGGTTCACAAGGGTAGCTCTCCAAGCCCATCTCTATACCATTGCCGTGGTCCCCAATAGAACTTCGCATTTCAAGGATAATTCTTTCTTTTGTCAAGAATTGTGGAATAATCTCTCTCTTCTTTGCTTCTCTACGGTTTTGAACTGTGCAAATTTAAAACAAATATACACCATCATTACTCTAGACTCCCACTCTTATCTCTTAAATTTTTGTATATGGACATTTCCGCAGAAAAGTCTACCATGACCAAAAAATTAAAAGTTAACCAACATTTTTTTTTCACTTGCATTATTAAAGAGAAATATTCAATAGAAAGAGTTCAAATTTTTCCCATGTAGCGTTGGCAAGATATCGGGCTACCAAGTTAAAGTTTTGGTCAGTTTATTTTATTTCTATGAGCATTTTCTCTTTACAATTTTCATTTCTAAGAGTAATTGTTCAATTGCACTCTTATGCAAAACTTTTTCTACAACTACAACTAACCGCAAAATAAATGCAAAAGAGCAAACAAATATCAATTAACGGTAAAATTTTGATTTGCTTTTAATGATATTCTGAGGTAACGTCACGTCAGACAAAAAAGCATTTAGCATTTTATTTTTTCTACGCTGACGTTCAAAAGTGCGTAAAATTTTGCATTTTAATAAATTTTAATAAAGTTAAGCAAATTTTATAAAAAAAATCGTTGAGAAAAAAACCGTTAATTTTAAATTAAATTTGAAAAGTGAGTAACGTCACGCCACATTGCTCTAAGTTTGCCTGATTTCGTTACTGAATTTGGTTGCAGGTATTTTAGTGGAATTTTTTCCAAATTCTCATGGTCGATGGGGTAGGAGTTAAAAGAATATAATATATAATAGTAAAACTTTATGTTTTATTTACGTCAAATCTTTTTTTTAAACAAATGTTAATTTAAAATGTTCCGATGGAAATTTAAGTAACGTAACGCCAGTAACGTCACGCCAGATAACTTAGCCTAATAAAAAAAAAAACTGAGAAAAGATTTTTTTTATTTGATAACTAGCAAAATAAAGTTATATTATTTTAAATTCTTCCAAATAAAGTTTTGTATCTTGCCTAATCTTGCCCAATTCGCAGAGTTTTGCAAATTTTCTAATCTAAGTCGAAAACCACTTCTGTTTTTTGTAACGTCACGCCAGTGCATATTTTTGCTTATATCTTTTAATTCTTTGAGTCGATTGTTATAATCCTTATACTTAATATAGGTCTACTAATTACTTTGTGGTGACCGTGGCATGCAGGTTAAGTGTGTGGCCTAGCATGTTCGGAGCCCGGGTTCGATCTCCAGCCGCGGCGAAAAGTTTTTTTCAATAAAAAATTTTTCTGATCGGTCACCACCTCTCTGCAGACAATGGCAAACCTCAGAGAGTAAATAATGCCATGTAAAGCTTCTTGAGAACATGATTTTTAGCCGTTCGGAGTCGGCATAAAACATGTAGGTCCAGTTCTCGGTAAATTGTGTGAAAACATTTAATAACACACACAACACAATTGATCATAAGAAGCTCGGATCCAGAACCCAATCAGGTGCCAACAAGGGCAATCTCCTCCGAATCTGGTATGCAATGCTGGTTTGCATTATCACCATATCCAACGGCGGCACCCCCACCAATACCTGAAGGCCATCCGTAGAGATCGCGATGCATTCAATTAAGATCACTCTCTGATAAGAGAGTATCTTCCGGTAGCCCACAGCAGAATTGACCATGTCGCCCCACACAAGCGAACCATAAGTTGCACAAGCAACAAACATCCCACCATACATAAGACGAATAATACGGCTTTTGAGTTCCCACTCACTCATTAGAATTCTCCGCACTTGCCCTACCACTGTCAGCAAACGCTCTGTTAACTCCTCCAGGTGTACCAAGAAGTTAATTCTCTCTTTCATGTAAATCTTATGACACCTACCTGAGGTCTTCATCACATCGTCAACATGATTAGCTTTTGCCATGCCAACCGGTGCACCTGTACTGTCATGTAGAGACAGTAAATATAACCTTACTTGCTTTGGTTTCAAGCTCAGCACGAGAACTACCTTCCACCATGACAAGAAGGTTATCAGCACGTACTCACAGCACTTGGATAGATGTTCGAGCAGACTTAACAGGGGATCCATCATGAGATTCGATATATATGGTCCACAATTAGATCCCTGCGGGCAGCCATGGACAACATCTTTTCCTGCCCTTTAGTTGACACCTACAATGCACCGTACTCTACCTGAGAAATAACTTTGCCAAAACAAGAATTTTAGGCATCGCACTTCCTTTAACCTACCAAAGACCCTATCCTGGCATAGATAGTCAAAAGTATCCATAAAATAAAAAAAGCCCTAAAACGTATTTGGAACCCAAATTGCCTCTCGCAAATTTGCGCACTCTGACATTTTGGGATCCTCTCTAGTACCTCTCCAAGTACCGGAAGTAGACTGATGCCCCGGTAGAACCGAGGATTGCTTCTCAGCCTATCACTGATAAGGTGCAATCAGTTGGCTTATTCTTAGTCTTCCGCATAATACAGTCGACAGGACCTTAAAGAGATATCAAGAAGGGTTATCCCACGATAATTGGAGCGAATGGAATTTGGAATGCATTCTTCCGATCATATTGTGGAAGAAGAATGAAAGAATAGAAGAATGATAGAAAAAAATTAACAGATGATCCTATAAGTCATCGACTCTTGAAATTTTGTTGTTTTAAAGCCGAGCTATAACTGTTAAGACCTTGCTATAGTCGTACAGTGGAAATTCAAGGCTGTCAATCATAATTGAGGTTTTGGGGGGAAATCACCTCTTTTGGCGGAATTGTTGGCAGAATGCCATTTAGAAGACTAGAAAAGTTTTCCCTGCACAATGTCATTGTACTCTGGATATCTGTTGCTAGATTCATAT
Organism: Tetanocera ferruginea; assembly: GCA_958299015.1. Taxonomy (NCBI): domain Eukaryota; kingdom Metazoa; phylum Arthropoda; class Insecta; order Diptera; family Sciomyzidae; genus Tetanocera; species Tetanocera ferruginea. The sequence continues at coordinate 53,519,363 of OY282640.1, read as the reverse complement.
TTTCGTCCTTGCAAGTGGAATCGCCGCTCTTAAAACCATCGGCCAGTCATCTAATCTTTTCTATGATAATATTTTCGGGCCTCATTGCTGTCACCATTCATCTTAATTTTAATCATTCATGTACCAATCATTAATTTTATCAATCATTCATCTCAATTTAAATTTCTCGTATTTTCACCTAAAAAGGCGTCTCTCATGCTTCCTCTTCTATCGGAATAGCTTCTTAGCACCATGCGTTAAAACATACTGCAGCGTGGCTTTGTATGCGGCGTCTTTATTTGCAGTTAAGTCGCAGACAATGGGTTCGGCGAGGGTGGTGATAGCCAATCAGCTCTAACATCAATTCTTAGCTGTGCAAAGAAGTGTGCAGATCTAGGATGCGACAATATAATGGTCCGAGTTTATGTTACCACCGCGGATCGTGAAATCAAAGAAATTCCAGAACGTGTGGATAGTGTGTAGGAATAAAGTGTATCGTTGAAAATTGATTGCCCACCTACGCCTATTTTAACATAAATGCCTAAAAAGAAATACAATTTTTTAAAGGTAAAAATTTAACTAAATAAATACTCATATTCCAAATTCTTTGAAGCTCATTTATAAATTAACAATATTGTCAACAGACGTAATGAACTTTACTTAGGCACAACAGAATATCTTAACCAAGTTAACTGAAAATCAAAGACACTCATATATTCTGCACAAAACGAGTCTTGTTAGAATATCTATCATTTTTTTTTTTTAATTTGTTTTTTTGTCAATATAAGGTGGGTTGTGCAATGTTGCTATTTTGAATTTAAAAGTATTTTTTTAAATGTCAAAATCAGCATTTCAGATGGTTTATATTAATGTTCAACATTAAAAAAGAAATACTGATCATTAAAAAGCTGCTAGTTAATTGCAGCTGGAGTGATGAATTCGTTGGGTTGAGAATTGCAGTTTGTTGCTTCAGGCAATCTGCATTGTAAACAACAACGATTTGTCTAACTTCAAATGTATTTACAAAAAGGTTTAATTTTTGGCATAATAACGTTTTACTGTCTTTTCATTTATAGTTTGAATTGCGTTTTGCTGCCATCTGCTTTAATTTTAATATAAATTTGAATATGAAATTGTAAAAATTTTATTGTATGTTTTTTATTAGTTTCCATAACACTTGAAAACTGTTATTTTCATTGTAACAAAAAATCAAAAACATAAAAACATTTCTATGTCAATGTCGACCGTTTATCGCTTATCAATTGTGGTCGGGTGTGAAAATAGTTTTATAGTTCGTTATCAGTTTCTCGCTCGTGGAGCTGCGGTTTGTTGGCTCTTAAGTCGTTGAACTTGATTTTTGCACGTTTATCAGAAACTAAATTAAGTGCCGTAGAAATTAAAACGCGTCAATCGTTTACATTTGATAGCTCATCTGATAGTCCGTAGTGCAATTAATATTCCTGATTCATCAATTAATTGCGATTCAAGCTTCATTCAGGCTGCAACTTTGTTGTTTGTAGCGCAAATAAAAAAAATGTTTGCTTTTTGATGAACTATCTGTCATTCATTACTTATTTTTTTATAAAGAAATACAAAATAATAAAAAAAAACAAATATTGATTTCCAGTTAGAAATCTTCAATAAAAAAATAAAATATTACGGACTACCATTTTGAAAATATATTGAAAACATAATATTCCTTTTCCAATCCACATACACAAAAACAATTATCTACAGGATACCACGAAATCAATTATGTGTTATAGTTTTCAATAATAATCAGAATACTAGGCGTTCAAGGTGCTACCGGCCTTCAAGTAACGGCACCACCAGTCTCCAAATGTATAATATTTTAGACGGGCGATAACCTCAATATGAAAACACCATAAATGCTAGAAAGATCTATTAATAAATAATGACGTTAAACTGTTCCCAATTATAAAATTTTACTCGGTAATTAAATGGAAACTTTAATTTTAAAACCTTTTTTATGTCAAAACGTTGGTATGAGTAATAAATTTATCATTTTTGCGGATTTGGGTTAAAAGCAAAAAACATTTTTTTTTTACTAAAACGGACCTCCGAGTTGAAAAAAAAAGTATGCAGATATCATTTTAATGAGTTTCTCTAACTTTTGAGGCCCTGAACGGCAGAATCTAAATTTTGATCCATTTCTAACTTTCAAAAACAGACAGTCCAAATTTGAAATTGAAAATACGATTTTTTTTTGCACTATGAGACTATTTATATTTTCGCATAATATATCTATTCCTGTGTAGCATATTTTTACATAATTGGTTTGTTTCTAAAAAATGCCAGTCAAAATTAATACGTTTTTTTTCGATTTCCCAACAATTCGTTATGTGTGGCTTATCTGGTTTTGAATGTAAACTCCTCACATATTGTGGTCAATCCGTTCCATAACCATTAAGGGGTGGGATAGTGATTTATGAAGATCTTTAGTAATGGGATTTTGACAACCAGAAACCCTAAATTTTGTTGGGTTCGACAAAAAAATGATATTGAAAAAAAAAATTCGGGATGTCGTGGGGATAAGTGGGCCGCATTTGGGTTAAAGGTTGGTGAAAAGAGGAAAAATTAGACTATAACCTTCATAACTACCCAAGTGTTGCTCCTAGAGGGGTACAATTTTCGAACGACTCCCATTTAGTTTTCTTCCTCAAAATTTTTCGGGCACATACCACCACTCTCTCCACCGTCTAAGGGAGTTCCTATACAAAATTTATCTTTTTAGGATATTTGACCCCACCGCTCTCAGGGTGCTTCTTGAAGGGTAAAATGTGTCACTGACCCCCATTGTTTTTTACTTTCCATCATTTTATCCCAATATACCTACCCTCTATTTCCAACAATTAAAGGTATAATACAAATGTTTTATATTTTCAAAACATCTGATATATAAAATCTAATGTTTGTCCTTCTGTCTGCCATTTCCGTATATCCGATTGAGCTGAAATTTGGACACCGAGTACGTTTCATAAAAGGAAGATCATAGGAGGTTTAAAAAGTGGGCGAAAGTTTGTGGGCGCGAAACTCTACAATAACTCCTTAACAGCTGGACTGATTTCAATGAAATTCGGTATGAAGGTTCCCAAAATAAAACATAGGCTATAAAAATTCCTAAGATTTCCGCAACAGGGCGCTTTAAGTAGTGCATTTTAAAGACTCAATAACTTCTAAGCAGTAACTTCTGGACCGATTTCAATTAAATTTGGTATGAAGGTTCAACTGCACCCAAGATAAAACATAGGTAAAAAAGAAATCGGAAATATATGGGTGTGACACTCTATAATAACTCCTAAGCACCTGCACCGATTTCAATGAAATGTGGTATGAAGATTCAACTACAGCCAAAATAAAAGATAAAATATAAAAAATTTCAAAGACTTCCGGAAGTGGGCGCTTTAAGTACACGGTTAAAAATTTTGGACTAGCTTTTAATCCAAACTTTGGTTTAAAGGAATTTTTAGTCCAAAAAGTACTATTTTTTATTCCATACTTTAGTTAAATTTGTTTTTAATCCAAAAAAGTTTAAGTTTAAGACTATTTTTGAACTTCAAATTTACATTAAGGTAGTATTTTCAGGAAAAACTATTTATATAACTTAAAATTGAAAACTAAATGAAACAAAAATTAATTAAATGAAAGATTAAACTTTAGTCTTTTCGGTTTTGAAAATGTTGAACCTTTGTGGATTAAAAATGAATCCTTTTCGGATTACAATATTTTAAACTTTTTTTGGACTTATATCTTATCCTTTTTGGATTATAATATTTTATACTTTCTGTGGATTAAAAATTATTCCTTTTTGGAATAAAAAATTTTAAACTTTTTGCGGATTAAAAATTAATCTTTTTGGATTGGAAAATTTAAAACTTTTCATTGGATTTAAAAGTAATCTTTTTTTCATCGTGTCCTATATGTAATCCAAAAAAGATTAAAAATTTACCGATTTTAATAAAATTTGGTACGTGAAATAACCTGACTCTGCAACAAAATTGAGTCTATTTAAATTTCAGAAAACTTCCGTAAGAGGGCGCTTTATTCAATCAACTATATCTGGCTCATTCACGTCAAAACGGATGAGCCGATTTTGATGAAACTTGGTAAGCATTTGTATATGTAACTGAAATAGATCCTATGATTCTAAAAGTTCTTTCAAAGGATGTTAGTCAAAGGATGTTAGCCAAAGACTAACGAAAAAAAAGAAGTTTAACGAATACGAGCAGAAGCTATATAAAAATGAACAAAAATCAACCGAACAGTATCGATCAAAACCGAAGTTGAACGAAAACAATCCGAAAATCGAGTCGATCCCAAAAAGATTTTTCATATTAAATGCATGCTAAAAAAAATTTAAACGAATTCTTTTCGAAATGACTTTTTTCAAACTGGGTGCCCATTTTCACAAGCACAACCCCAAGTTACACCGGGTTACATCCGCTAGTTACTTATAAAAACGGCTTACATCGCTCTGAGAGAGCCTTCCAAATGGCTAAAAGGAAAGACCGACCCACATTAACTTTTCTTCTAAATAAGAAGTAATAAATTTTTAAATTAATATTGTAAGAAAATTTGAATCAAATCCATTTTTTTTTTTTTTGGTCATAGGAATGGATATTTCTTTTGATTTTCGGCGACGACTTGTAGTAAAAATGTTTTTCCTCCTCATTTCGGCGTAACAAATTGTTGTAATCGTCTATTAATCTTACGCCTCTTTTGGCGGCGTCACGACCTGGCAAAAACCATGTTGAAATGGTAATATTACTTCCTTCGGCAAAAATATTAACCAATTGTAGACCAAAATTTCCAGATCGAGTATCAGATCACGTATAGATCAAGTGCTATAATAAAGTTACTGAAAAGTGTTGGTTACAGTTGTACAAAAGCAACCGTAATTACTATAATAATCGACCTAAAACCGATTGTAAAATGCTCAGAACATTTCGGCTAACTTTACCCTGAAAACCGATAAAATTTATCCATAGTCTATATTTAGCTCTACTGAAAAATTTGGCCTGGGAAGATTAAGGTATCTTCTTCTGTAAAATATCATAAATAAAATGTCTCTGTTCATGAAATATGCAAAGTACGAGTAGCATATAATAAGAAATGTAAAATTTATGCGATCTTTACTAAATCGTTTCGACCTATACTTATTTAAACTAATTCGTCAAAACGAAGCAGAATGCACTAAGGGAAAAAGTTATGTAGTCAGTACAGAGACAGCTATGTAAAATCTATGCACTGCAACTTGTATGAGAACGCAACAAGATCAGTATTTACTGAGTAAAGGGAGCGTGTACTGAATACATATCAATTTATTCACTTTTTAAAATGAATAAAAAATGTATTCAATACATCATGTTATGTGTTGAGTACATAGCAGACTTCAATAGATACAAGCAACGTGTACTCAATCAACGTGTTATGTAATTTTTTACAAAAACTTTACTGAATACATAAAATATAGACTCAGTACACGTCCCTCTTATACGATTGAAGTGACACATTTATTCAGTACATAACATATGGACTCAGTACACGTATCTCTTGCACATCGGCACACGATTTTGCTGTTTTATGTCATTCGTTTCTTGATTTTCAAATAAGCAACACCTCTAAAGTCTCTAGAAAATCAGAGCGGGAACGAGTTTATCCTGTACTCTAGAACAAAAGCGATGATTGGATAAGAAATAAATGGCTTGGTTTCTATAAGCAATTGCGAATTGTTTTGTGAAATCTAGTCATTTCTTTATTAAGCTATTTATTGCATTTGTTGAAAAAGTGATTTAGGCATAGACATGAATTATGTATATATTCAATACATGAAATTATGAACAAAAAATATAAAATTATGTTTTTAGCATATGTTATGAGTAAATGATGTATGTACTCATTATATAAATGTATGCACTAAAAATATGTAATGAGTAAATTATGTATGTACTCATTACATAAAATTATGCATTTAAAATATGTAATGAGTAAATAATGTATGTACTCATTGCATAAAATAATGTACTCCAAATATGTAATGAGTAAATTATGTATGTACTGAGTCAATAATTTATGTAATACGTACATAAGATCTTTACTCATTACATAAAATTATTTGTAACAGTTTGCGATGAGTACAGTGAGCATGTACTCACCACATACATCCATGAATTCACGACACATATTTATGCGTTGAGTACATAAAATTCTTTATTGACTACATAACCGCTTGAAAGCATTATGTAGTCAATAAAGATTTCAACATGTACTCAATACATGAAAAATGTAAAATTTTTGTGTGCAGAAAACTATGCGATGAGAACATAAATTTATGTATTGAGTCCATAGGTTTTTCCCTCTGTGTGGAACAAACTTTAAAAACTCTTTTATTAAGACCTTAAGTGACTTCAGACATAAAGCGATTAATTTTTCTGAGGATATTATTGCATTTACTGAGACGTGGCTGAACAGTAGCATTACTGACTTGGAATTGTTTGATAATAGTTTCCAAGTTTTTAGAAAGGACAGACACACTGACAATATTTCTGCTGTCGGTGGTGGTGTCTTATTAGCTGTTAGGAACTCTTTTGTAAGTTCCTTTATTGATATCCCCTGCTCTTCCAATATCGAACTTATATGCGTTAAGGTTATACATTGTAATTACAATGTATATGTTGTTAACGCGTACATTCCTCCAAAGAGCAGTGCTGAGGTTTATGCAAACCTTGTGGATTGCATAGAATACATTATAAATTTACTTGACGTTAATGACGACATTTTATTGTTGGGTGATTTCAATCTGCCTGACTTAAAATGGCATTCTTCTGACGATGATACATATTTATGTGCATCTAATTCGAAGACCCGCCAAGAACATATATTTGTTGATAATATATGTTCTGACTTACAACAAGTGAGTTGTATTTATAATAGTCTTAACCGACTTCTTGACCTGGTCTTAACTACAGACAGTAACAATGTCATTGTTAAGAGGGCCTATCATGCTCTAACTACTGTTGATGAATACCATCCACCATTGAGCATCTGGTACAAATCTGACAGAGAAAATATAGTAAATTCGAGTTCAATAGATAAAGTTTATGAATTCAATTTTAAAAAAGCTGACTTTTTGAAGTTGAATAATTTACTTCATAGCAAGATTAACGTTATTTTAGATTACATAAATGGAAATAATCTTGATGATTCCATTAATTTTTTTTATATGGAGCTTTTTGCTATGTTTTCTCAATCCGTACCATACAGCCTCAAAATTGCGAAAAATTCTGCGTATCCCTGGTATACAAAGGATTTGAAAACTCTTCGCAACAACAGGAATAGGGCTTGGAAGAAATATGTCTGTAGCTTAGACTCAAATGACCTAGAAACTTACAAACGTTTGTTTCTGGAATTTGAAAATATCTCAGCTGCATTATATAATGAATATTTAGATAACATTAAACTGAAGATATTGTCTGATCCAAATAAATTTTGGGGATTCATAAACACAAAGAAGAAATCTGATGGATTTCCCTCTTCATTCAAAACCATTGATGGATTTAGTGACGATCCCGTTATTATTTGTGGCTTATTCGCCAATCTTTTCAAAGAATCATTTTGTTCTGATTCTTTTAATCCTGATGAAGATTATTTTGAATACATGAATTCTGGACCCAAAGTTTCTTTGGAAGCTTTATCCTTTACTTCTGAGGATATTTTAAAGTACATTGGATCGATCGATGAGGACTTTAATGCTGGACCTGATGGAATTCCTGCCGCAGTGTTAATTCAATGCGGTTCCATTTTGTGTCAACCACTATCTTTGCTTTTCAATAAATCAATCAACGAAAGTTATTTTCCAATTGTTTGGAAAAATTCGTACATAAGTCCAATATATAAAAAGGGTTGCAGGAATGATGTTATTAACTACAGGCCCATTGCTAAGCTTTCATCGATTCCAAAACTTTTTGAGCGTATCGTGTATGATCGGGTAAAAATTCACTGCGGAGAAGTCATAACAACTCGTCAGCATGGTTTTGTTAATGGTAGATCCACTGTGTCTAATCTTCTCGATTTTACATCATTTTGTCTAAAAAACATTGAATTAGGTAACCAGGTCGACTGCATTTATACTGACTTTAGTAAAGCATTTGATAAATTACCTCACAATTTGATTCTATTTAAACTTAAATCAATGGGATTTCCTCAATATTTTGTTAGCTGGATTCAATCGTATTTGACAGAACGATCTTATCAAATAAGATTTCGAGGGGTTTTGTCGTCTGCATTTGTTGCGCAATCAGGTGTTCCTCAAGGTAGTCACCTAGGCCCACTTCTATTTATTTTGGCAATTAATGATGTCACCCACATTATTAAACATTCTCATTTGCTAATTTATGCAGATGACATGAAAATATACAGAACAATAAATGCTAAAGATAATTCCGACCTACTCCAGACCGATCTGAAATCCTTTGAAGTTTGGTGTTCTAAAAATAATATGTTTTTAAATCCAGATAAATGCCAAACTATGACCTTTTCGCGAAAAAGGAACGAATTAATATTTGATTACAGTATAAAAGACACTGCTTTAAGTCGTGTACATGTTGTCAAAGACCTTGGTATATGCATGGATTCTAAGTTATCGTTCAATATTCATATTGATAATATTTGTAAAAAAGCGTCTTCAATGCTTGGCTTTATAAAACGCTGGGCCAAAGAATTCAACAGCATGATTACAACCACCACGTTGTATTATGCAATTGTGCGTCCTCATTTGGAGTACGCAAGTCAAGTTTGGTCCCCAACAGAGACCGGCAAGCGATAGCATTTTTGCTACTTGCAGTCTATTCATATCAAATACAGTGCAAGTACCAACGCATATTGCAAACACTGCGATTGTTTTGTCGATCATACTTGCGACATTGAAGTCAATTGTGTATGAGCATGATGTAATACCGAGTACTGCTTGTTTGAGTTGGTACTTCGACAACCAGCGCAGGTTCGTCTCAACTTCTGGTATGCATTGGTAAGAATGGTCGTTCGCAAAGCAACGAAATATAGGCATGGCATCGCAACTACTGAGTAAAAAAACCAGCGCTTTGCTTTTCTCTGAATACAAATTATTTGCAGTTACTTTGCAGTGCATAAACTGATTAGACGCATGAGAAAGTTTTAGTTTTTATAGAGAAGGTGAGTAGTTTTTATAATATTCTATTGAAGTAATGTAAGTTTATAGAAAGTTTAGTAGTTTTGCATTAAATAAAAAATAAATAGAAATAAAATAAATAGAAACAAATATGTTCTTCGATAGATTTTGCAAAATGTCGAATAATTTGACTTTTGTTGCCCAGCAAATTGACAATGGTATTTATACCTTGTCACAACGACGTAAGGGGAGAAGTTTCATTTGGAATATACTCGCAGAAATCTTAAAAGAAGATGAAACCGTCTTAGAAGGATTTGTATACTGCCGCACATGTCGTAAATTGCTTAAATGCAACGGTAACCACACCTCTAATCTTAATAAGCATAAGTGTTGTCAAGCCCTCAATCAAAAACAGACTTTAAAAACTGTTACAGAAGAGGACAAAAAGAACGCTATTGACGCATGCACAGAATGGGTTGTCGAAGACTGCCGTCCATTTTCGGTTATCAATGGTTCGGGATTCATAAAACTTGTGCAGTTTTTTATCAAGATCGGTGCAACCTATGGAGCAAACGTTGACGTTAATGACATGCTACCTCATCCAAAAACAGTTTCGCGTAAGGTACAGAAGTTAGCAGACGAAAAAAAGAACGAATTTAGAAGCAAAATCGTCGATGTCGTTAAAAGTGGTGGTGCATCTGCGACAATAGATATGTGGACTGACAATTACGTAAAAAGAAACTTCTTAGGCGTAACCTTGCATTATCAACAAGATTTTAAGCTCTTTGATATTATTTTGGGTATGAAATCTATGGATTTTCAGAGGTCAACTGGTGACAATATTTTGAAGAAATTGAAAAGTTTATTCGGTGAGTTTGGTGTACAAAATATAGATGCAATAAAGTTCATAACAGATAGAGGCAAAAATATCGTTAAGGCTTTGGAACACAGTGAACGTTTAAACTGTAGCAGTCACTTACTGGCGAACGTTTTGGATAAGTCGTTTGACGAAACAGAAGAGCTCACAGAAATACTAGAATCGTGCAAAAAAGTTGTAAAATATTTTAAAAAAGCTAACTTGCAGCACAAGTTACCGACATCTCTGAAGAACCCATGTCCTACTCGATGGAATTCTAACTATACGATGCTTAAATCTATCGTAGACAATTGGTTTCATATCAATGAAGTCCTAAATGACAATGAAATTAGCCAACGACTATTGCACATAAATATTTCAACTCTAAAAATTCTAGTTGAGCTCTGCGGGAACTTTGAAATAGTTTTTAAGAAAATGCAACTTTGCAGTTCTCCCTCTTTATGCTACGTTTTCCCTTCAGTCGATAAAATAAAAGATTTGTGCAGTCCTAATAATGTAGACATACGTCCTATTGCAGTTTTGAAAGCTATAATTACACAAAACATTGATGATATTTGGGTAAAAAATTTAAGTTTGTGGCATAAAACTGCTTTGTTTTTATATCCACCTGCTGCAAGGATTACACATAATGACCTCAGTGATATTAAAGATTTTTGCCTTTCTCATATTTGCAATTTAGAAAATGCTTCGCCACCTTCTACAGCGCAGCCAGCATTATTTTTGCAGTCATTAGATACTACCTCGTCATCGATAAATAGCATCTCAACAACCTCTCCTCAAGGTTCACCTATGTCAGTCGCACAAATTTCATTCACTCCTAGTGATATTCCATCAAATTTTGCAGCTATAGCTCCTGTACATTCTCTACCTTCTCCACAGCAAAATATTCAGTTTTTTTTTCCAAAATTAGTATTGCAATCATCACGTTCAATACCAGAAACTCCAAGAGAAGAAGTAGAAAGATATACTAATGAAATAGTTAATATTACAGAAGATTTTAATGAAATTGAGTGGTGGAGGATTAATGCCAACAAATATCCGCGCTTATCAAATTTTGCTTTAAAAATTCACTCAATTCCTGCAAGCAGTGCAGCGGCCGAGCGAGCATTTTCGTTAGCAGGTAATATTATCACAGAGAAGCGAAATAGACTTGGACCGAAGACTGTGGACAGTTTGCTATTTTTGCATTCATATTTCAAAAATGCCAAGAAGTAATTATATATATATTAAATATGTAAGCTGTGCAAAATATGTATTTTTTAATGTAATCAAATATGAAATATTTGAGAAATTTATTAATTTTTGTAGTATCATTTTTTCGTGTATTTTCTTGAATTAATTATCTATGAATCCTTATTTTATCTTCATTTAATTATAGTTATTTGAATATATATATTAATTTCTGAGTTGTAAACAAAACATAACGTGTGCATTAACCTTAATAAAATAAAAAAGAATGAATTTTGAAGTATATGTAGACCATAAGTTGTAAAACGAAAATCAATGGTAAGTACTATTTACTTGTTTTGTATAAAAAAATTATTTTGAGAAAAATAATAAAAAAAAAATAGAAAGGAATTATCTTCAACTTGTCTAGAGCCAGCCGACAGGTTTTCTTCTGCAAAAAAAGGTGTTGTTTTCTTATTATTTGGGTTGTTTGCGTCCCTGTTCGATAGGAATTAAAAATATATAAAATTTCTCTAGTTGTAGGCCCAAGTGCCCACTCCCCCTGTACCCCCTATGGACGCCCTTGTCTTCATCCGACAGTATACTTTGCGACAGCCTAGATAATTCGAACAGTCCTTGACAAAATTAGTTTCGCTTTCAACACTGTAAACCACAAACAATTGTGTAAAGATGCAGTGTTTGCGCTGATTTCATTATTCGTGAGCTTATCATTCGTATCACTGCTTAGCCGAAGTTGAAATCAACATGCAATGCCACAGGAATCAATAACTGAAAGGAATGCATACTTATAACCATTGCCGCTCGTGGGTTGTTGCTTATACTTTACTTATTCTATACAAATATTCATGTGTTCCACTGAAATCAAAGCACACATCGCACAGTGTTTTACATTTTTAGGATCGAGTAGTGCAACATCATTGATGTTGTAAGTTAATTTGATGGTGTAGAATGCGTTGCTTGGTATGAATGAGATTGAGTCATACAAAAACTAAGTATGAACTGAAAGTACTAGAAATTGCAATACATCGCTGCCAATCTCTGGTCCCCAAGCTACAATGTGCATGTTGATCGTATTGAAAGAATCCAAAAACGTTTTGTTCAGTTTGCTCTAAGGGGCTTAAGTGGAACTGACATTTTAAACCTTCCTCCTTATGAAGATCGTTTGAAACTGTTGAAAATGCAGTCGTTAAGTGATAGAAGGAAATCTGCTGATATTGTCTATTTACACCAACTTATAACCGGTGTATTTGATTCTCCAGAACTCCTTTCTCTTATTAATTTTAACACTAACCGTAGAAGCAGTAGAAACGCAAACAACTTAATTTATTTACCATTCAGTAGAACGAATTATATGTTAACTGCTCCTTTAAACCGCATGAGTACCTTTGTTAACAACTGTAGCGTTTTTGATGTTAACTTGTCAAAAGGTCAACTCAAAAGTAGACTAAAAGAGATTATGTAATTATAGATCTTTGTATGCATGGTTAGTAGTTATGTCCTGTGTTGTCCCTGAGCCCAATCCAAACTTTGGATGGTAAATTTTTTTTTCACATTAACTTTTTTTTAGCCACTGGAATCCTTAACATAAAATTTCTTTTATGCTATGGGTCGTGGTTTTAAATGGGTTAATGCTGAGAAAGTGCGAAAAAGCTGTAGTAGCTGAACTCTATTTGTTATTGCAAGACCATATCTATTTGTTTCCCAAATTATTTTCAAGCACGACCTTTTTTGTTGTAATGTTACTAACCCATAAAAAATTTTCAAATATTTTTTTACAATTTTATTTCATAATTTTTTTGTACGGAATTTATATTTCTTGACAATTTAAAGTTGTTAATTTGCTTAATTTGAAGTAATAAAATATTAAATCAACAAGTTGTCTTTAATGCATAAAAATAAAATATAAAAATATTTAAAACAAGCTGCAACAGCTTCTACTACTGCTCTGCCAACATGTTTCATCAACATCAGACTCACTTCACATTTGATTAAGATGGAACTTTAATTTGCTGTTTTATATAACTTAAATTAATTTTTATGATTTGTTGGGAAATACTCGAGAACTAACAAGCTTTGAACAAACTACAACCAGTTTGAGATTTGAAAAGTTATAATATTCAAACGTAAGCATAAAAAAGTGATTGTTTGAGAAAAACAAAAGAGTTAGCTTGGAGATTTTGGAAGTTTTAACTAGCAACTACATTTAGAGCTCTTCACATAGACCAAAGCTTATTCCAGTCTTACGCAATTCCAGTCTATGTTACACTATGTCAGTTAGCTGCAAAGACAATCTCCATTCAATTTCAATTATCTTAATGACGTTTAATTCTTTTATTCGCACTTGCTGTCCCTGTCAATATATACTGCGTTATACAAGCTAATCAGTCGAGTAATTCTATCATAATAAAAGTGTATATTTCTATAGCCTAGAGCCAAGCCAAGCCAACCAACCAACATGTTACTTACGCTTGCGCACTAAATTGATTTTAAGCTATACGCGCAACTGTTCTTGTTTTTGTGTTTGAATTTTGTTTTGGTTTTACTACTACTTTTCGAAAACAGCAATAGAAACAGAAACAGAAACAGTAAAAATGAGGTTGAGAGACTGCCTTCAGCAAGGTCGTTTTGTTGTTGTGTATTGATGCAGCACACTAGTGCGCACCACCATTAAAACAAAAAAAAAAAAAGTAATAGAAAAAAATAAAAATCAGCAACTTCATGGCGCGAGTTGCCTTCTAAAAAATTACCACCGGCCACCACCAACAAACAGCTCTCCCCAATATATCGCGCCACCGTCGTCGCACATAAGCCATAAATTGACTTGTGCTTTTAAGCTTTAGTAGCTTGAATTTATAGCTTGTACCAAAGGTTGTGTTGGTGCGCCAAATTGAAACCGTGTTTATAACGTAGCGTGCAGCACTTTCGAATTCCGAAATTTAACCGTAGCGTATAATAAGACCAACCAAGTCTTCTGAAGGCCCCATAATAAAAATACTAACAATAACATAGCAAGAAACGATTACGTCAATAACTTCATTACTTGGCATTCTTTGAGAAGGTATTTCAAATCAAATTTTTGTTGTTGTATATTGCAATATAGTATATAAAAAAATTAAAGTTTTTGAAGTTAGTGAAACCAACTTTAAAGTAGTTTTCATTAGAGAAAATTTAAAAAAAGTTAAGTGATGACATAAAAATTTTGCAAGAAATGTTGTATATCAAAGTTTTGAGTTGAAGGATAATGGGAAGGGATGATTGCTTAAGCAGGAAGTTATAAACTCAATCATTATCATAAAAGTTATGTCACCAAATCGATTAAAAATCTTGGGCTAAATTTAAATCTATTTTGGATTACATATTTGGACACGACCAAAAAAAGATTACTTTTAAATCCAATGAAAAGTTTTAAATTTTCCAATCCAAAAAGATTAATTTTTAATCCGCAAAAAGTTTAAAATTTTTTATTCCAAAAAGGAATAATTTTTAATCCACAGAAAGTATAAAATATTATAATCCAAAAAGGATAAGATATAAGTCCAAAAAAAGTTTAAAATATTGTAATCCGAAAAGGATTACTTTTTAATCCACAAAGGTTCGACATTTTCAAAACCGAAAAGACTAAAGTTTAATCTTTCATTTAATTAATTTTTGTTTCATTTAATTAAAAATAAACTTCGGATGCTTTAACAACATTAACAATTATTTTTAGCGTAAATTTCGTAGTAGTAGTAGTTTTCAATCTTAAGTAACATAAATACTTATTCCTGAAAATACTACCTTAATGTAAATTTGAAGCCCAAAAATAGTCTTAAACTTAAACTTTTTTGGATTAAAAACAAATTAAACTAAAGTATGGAATAAAAAATAGTACTTTTTGGACTTAAAATTCCTTTAAACCAAAGTTTGGATTAAAAGCTAGTCCAAAATTTTTAACCGTGAATGAAACGAAATATATGTGTGGTACTTCCCTGTTTATGACAGCAGTAATATAAGGCTTGCAGTTATCAAGATATGGCCACTGTAAAATGGTAACTTCTCTGGAAAAAAAATGTTATTGCCATATCCTTATTTTTACATAAAACTATAATCGGTTGGTCTAAAAATAAAAAAACAAATTGGCCATTTCAGCCCTTGGCGGCCTCGGAAGTTCCGGATTCGAATCCTGGTCTAGCCATTGTCCTACGCATTTACCTTTATTTAATTCTTTCCTCATTCCTAATTAACAGACATTAAAAATTCATCAACAATACGACTTTGGAAGTTGTTGTTGGTGGTAGAGATGTTTGTGGAATGAGATTTCTTGATAACTCGAATTGGCTTAGGTAAAGGCATAACAGTTGCTTCAACCTTGATTTCCCTTTCTCTCCTGCGTATCTATGTCCCTATTTTCGTACCAAGGCAGACTTGACTGAGCTACAAAAAATTGTGTTGTGTGTGATATTAAATGTTTGTACACAATTGACCGAGAACTGGACATACTTGTTTTATGCCGACTCCGAACGGCTTAAGTTCATGTTCTCAAGAAGCTATACATGACATTATTTACTCTCTGAGGTTTGCCATTGTCTGCATAGAGATGGCCACCGATCAGAAATTTTTTTATTGAAAAAAACTTTGTCGCGAGTGGGAATCGATCTCCGGCTCCGACCAACATGCCACTGTCACCATCATCGTTTGGTCTTTATCCCCAAAAACAAACAGAATTGAAAATTTCAGCCTGCTTTTTATGATACTTTTTTAGCTTATTTCTTATGATTTGTATGTCAACTCCGAACGGCGAATGTTCGTATTCTAAGAAAGTTTTTCCGTCAAAATTAATTTCAATTGAAAAAATTTAATTTTTCACTTTGGATTCGAACCCGAGAGCTTGTAGTGCTTAACCCTTGAACTGTATCGCAGGGTGAAAAACACTCCATACTAGTTTAAATCTCGCGCCAGATACAAACGTCTTAAGGCAGAACCAAGTTATGCGTAAGTAAACAGAAGTTAGAGAGCAAAAGAACGTACTTGCTCAGCAATATATAGCGTCGCCCAAGTTGTGCGTAGGCAATTTTTCGTTCAGTTTCTCAATTTTCGTTTACTTTTCAAAACTTAAGAGGGAGCGCTCTACACCGTATATTGCTAAAGGCTCAACCATAATAAGCTCGAGCTGGCTGCAGCCAACATCAAAACTTTACGAAAAGCCAACTTGAGAACTGTCAAATCGTTAATTTAACCATAACGACTTGAGCTAGCTTGGGCTTATATCAATAACATTTCTCTATTATTTAACTGACCTGCCTCATTTTTTCTTGATATTTTTTTATAAGAACACAAAATAAACACAATATTTCTAATGTTTTCCCATTTTTGTTACGAAATATTCACAAACAAAATGCTATTCATTGTAGTTTGACATAAACTCAAGCAACATTCGCTTTGAATCGCTCTCTCTGCAGCCAGCTCAAGTTAACGAAACTTGACGAAAAAGCTGGCTGGAGCTATTATGGCTGCTACGTACAATTTCTATGCATTTGTAGAAAATTTGAGAGTGGCTGCAGCCAGCTCGAGCCTATTATGGTTGAGCCCAAGGTTGATTTATTTAAGGTTGCGTACATTTTTTGACGCATCCTTATTTTATGTAAACAAAAATATTTTGACGTTTGCAGAGTAGGGTTTTGTGCTGCTCGAGAAAAAAAAAGTATTTTTTAGGGTTTTGTGCAGTTTTCTGTTTTATTGTGTACACCCTAAGTCAAGATGTGTTAAAATTTTGATTTTTGTCAAAATTGGAAGTAAAAGTGGTTTTTACGATCACCGTTTTCCAATGCAATGAAAGTTTCGAATATGAAAATATTTATTTGGTCTGTCTTTCTTGATTTTCTTAATATATATTTATTTCATTAAACCTTTTTTAGGGCATAGTACTGAAATCCTTCAATCAAAACTAAAATTATGGGGGTAGATCAAACTCAATGACTTAATTTTATCAGGACATCCGAATAAAAAAAGGACCAATAAAAGTACTAAACAAAAATTTTAGTATTCTATTTACCAAATAGTACTACAAAAAACTACCAATAGTATTATATTCAGGCAACCGTGTCAGTTCTTTACTCAAATGACTACGCTCTTTTGCTCTCATTTCAAAATAAGGGTGCCGAAATGAGAAAACGTCAAAAATGTATGCAACCTTATATAAATAAGCCTTGGGTTGAGCCTTAAGCAGAAAAGGGTTGCAATCTGTTTAATAAATAATTTATATTTTGATATTAAGCACTTATGTATCGAAATTGTATTTAAAATTAGTAATAAATATACATATGTGTTCGACAGGATTAATTTATTAGGTGAGGTTCGTACTGAAATTAACCGCTAGTTTCAATCATAAAGCACGGATGAATTTACAAACTTCAAGAAAATATGCAATCTTTTTCTAAAAAAAAAAATTATTTTTTATTTGTCATTTCATTAGATTATATATATAATAATATATTGAAATTTGTTTCCATGCTTACTTTTTTATTAATTAAGTATGAAAAAGTGTGTTTTTTAACTTTTGTATACTTTTCGTTGACTTCTCTCTGAAACTTTTTTATGCTTACGCATAACTTGTTTGAGCCTTTACGTTTACGGCCCGGGAACGTAACCATAATTCTGTTTCAACGTCTGAAAGCAGAGAGAGCACGCTTGCGGCATCCGTACTACGTGGTAGCTCAAGCAGTGAACATTAGAGGTGCGTCTGGGGTGTTTCTTCACCCCACGATACAGTTTGTATATATTTCTAGTCTTCTTAAAGTTTTTTTATTTTCGTATAGTGGTCCACTTCAGATATATTAACATATATACACTCCCTTCCACTTGATTAGCCGCATTTGTTTTAATAACAAAAAATGCTTTGCTCTCAATATTCGTAAAAAAAATAACAACAACAACTACTTCTCAAGCTCATTGAGTGTACTTACCAACAACAACCAAAAATTTTCACTCTCTTTAAAAAGAAGGTATCTGCTTACAAGTTTTTATACAGATATCAAAAATATTACAATTCTAACTCGTTCATTAGTTTAGACGCATTAAACATAGTATCTTTCATTTAGAACCCCGTTGGAGTTACTCGATTTACTCAAAAACTCACTGAGATGTTGATGCATTTTAACGACAAACAAAATCTTTGCAGAAGCAATGCAGTCAATTTTTTGAAATTTTGCGACTAGCAAAAGAGTAAAAAAACACTGCTTTGAGAAAGTGAAAAGTGCTGGTAATTCCTTTTTGGTTTTACGACAGTTGCACTTATTAGCTTCTCAAAGTTAGTGGACTGCATGAACCACAGAGACTACTGATGAGTCGGAGTAGCGTCCGACGAAACCATGGTCTGGTCTGCTCGGTTCTTTTGTAAAGAATTTTTGTTGTTGCAGCAAGCCTGTTACTTCATGAATTATTTGGCATTAAGCTCTAAATATAATTCTTAAAGAATATGTTCTTGGTAAATAAGAAGAATATGTTCTTTAAGAATTACAAACTTAATAATAAAATTTTTGCTAGTTTTTCACGTTTTTTGCCTTTCTTGGTCAATATTCCAGGACCATCCAAACTTTTGGCCAAAACAATTTAGTTCACATGATTCTAGATCAAAAAACGAAAAAAAATGAGCCCCCATGGTATCATAAATGTCACACTGTTCTCGAGATACGGGCCCTTGAAAATTTGAGTGTTTTTTTCACCCCGCGATACAGCAATAAGTAATAAAAAATAGCGATACAGTTCTAGGGTTAAAATCGGCACTGAAAGGTCCACGCACGCTTACTCTATGGGCCACGGCCGACACTTCCGGCCCCATAACGTGGCTGTCTTAATCATCATCTTGTACAAAAAATATAGCGGTTACCTGATATACCGGCTTTAATTAGGGGAGAGTGGGGTGTTGTGAGACAGGTTTAGTTTTTGGACGATAACTTCTTTAAAAATTAATATATTATTTTCTGGAAACATTTTTTGTCTAGCTTATTCAATAACCTAACAGCCTGCTATGACATTTTTTTTAAATTGAAAAGTTTTAAGAATTTTCTTGAAGCCTGAAAAAAAGATTAGAGTTTTGGATTTTAAAAAATTATGGGGTGTTGTGAGACACTACTATAAATATAAAAAAATGGAATTTTTTGTTAAAAGTCTTTATTGAAATAGGAAAAAAATTAAAATACAGACAATAAAAATTATTCGCGTTAATCTGATTCAGCTAACAGTTATCGGATGAACAGTTCGATCACATTTATTGCAACTAATGAAATTGTTTCGTTCGAACTCTTTGGCACGTTTGCTCTACAAAAGATGCAAAAGTCTAAATCTTCTTCATCTAATGACAAAACTCTTTCCGGTACGTCTTTTGTATGACGAATACGCTTTGCTGGTTCCTTCAGCGATTTTTTTTGTTCTCGTTTTTTTTTCTTCTTTTGATCGGCTATTTTTTCTTCAATAACGCCACATTCTCGGATGATTTAATACGGTGATACATTGGCTTCGGGCCTCGTTTTGATTTTTGGAATGGGGAATGAGACTTCAGAGAACTTACCTTCTCTAGTGCACTGCTCAACTCAGACGCCTTGAAAAACCAATTTAATTTGTAAAATATTGGAAAAGCTGGTTTCCTGCCAGTTTTGCCTTTTTGCTATGCAACAAAATCGACTAATTTATCATTTGACTCCGATGTGGAAGGATATTTTGTCTTCAACTTTTCCCATATAACGGGTTCCATACACTTTCGATTTACCAAGATTATATGATTTGCAGACAACTGGAAAACAATTATTTTTTTATGGCAATTTCTTTGATGGCTGCCACTAGATCAGTGGTCATCAACACACGGTTCAAACAACAACAAAGAGAGCTTTCCGAGTGCAGAGCTTTACACTGAAACAAAAAGTTTTGAAAAGCTCTCGCACCATTGCGTTAAACAAATATTCTCAAGTGTTCGATTAACATTATAATGTTGTGTTTTTATTTTTGTGTTTGTTTGTTGCTATTAAAAAAGCGTGTTAAATAATAGAATAGAAGTTAAATAGAAGTTAAAACATAAAAAGAGCAAAAGAGATGATAAAAGTTAATGAATATAATGTTTTAAGAAGTTCAACAAAAAAGCATATCATACATTGTGTTTCACAGTCAAATTTGTCAGCAAATAAAAATTGTAAGCACCATCTTTCCTGAAACATTGCAATATATTTCTATTCATCAAGAAACCACCGAGCGACAACCTCACCGCATGAACGCTAAAAACAAACTGACTAAAAATTTAAAGCACAGCCGAAAAAATAAACTTTTACGCAGTGTACGTTGACAGCGAGCCGAATGCTACTTCGTGTTCAAAAGCTCAAAAATACACGACGCCCGCGGGCTATGGGAAAACATTTGTTGATGACCACTGCACTAGATGGATGGATGCCACGTTTCCTTTTGGCTTTGTCGATATTTTATATGCATTACGTGGCTGATGGTTATAAAAATAACGAAATAAATAACAAAAACTAACTGTCTCACAACACCCCATATTCGACATTTTCAAATGGCCATTGCGCCATCATCACATACAATATTTTTTGCAAAATCACTTCGGTGGGCTTAAAGGCAATGGAATATAGATAATTTTAATAAATATTTACCTTAACTTTGAATTGACAATGTTTCTGGAAATTGAACAAAGGCAAACTATACAAAAAACTTTTAAGAGCGCGATCAAAACTCAAAATTGTGACAGACACTAGGAACACGTGTCAATGCGATGAATGCACATATTAAGTGAGATCCCATTGAGAAAATATTTAACAGTTGTTGTGAGCATTCATAACATTACCACTTTATCAGATAT
The DNA here is from genome assembly GCA_958299015.1 of Tetanocera ferruginea. Lineage (NCBI taxonomy): Eukaryota > Metazoa > Arthropoda > Insecta > Diptera > Sciomyzidae > Tetanocera > Tetanocera ferruginea. The sequence goes on along the minus strand of OY282640.1, from coordinate 53,498,315 downwards.
TGACGTGTCTCACAACACCCCATGTCTCACAACACCCCACTCTCCCCTACACTTTTCAACAAAATCAATTTTCTTCCAAAATAACAAGGTTTCGATAACGGATTCTGGTAAAGAGGACAAACAAAAAATATACGTGCATCGGCGTTTTAAAGTTTTAGTTTATTTTTGGAGTTTTATTTTAGGGGGTTTTAATTTGCCCCTTTTTGCAAGTTCTTATGGTGAATGATATTAGGACACTATGACACCTTTACATTTAACCTAAAAGATGTGTTTTGAAGATTTATGTAAAAAACTACGGGAAGCATTTTTGTAGAACATTTTTACCCTCTAACTCTTCGAAGTATGGGTCTATTTTATTCTTTTTTCACAAAAGAGCAAAAAATACCCATAAAACAGGGCTGTAGAGGGTTAAAATGTTCTACAAAAATATTTCTCCATACCATTTTACCATAAGCCTCTGAATACACCAAAGCTCAAGATTTAACTTGAACGCCAGAAATAAGTAAAATCTTACAATCTGTTCAAGGGTTAATTTCGAACTTATTCAGAATTGGTGCTAATATATCAGAGAAAAATCATTTGAAAAATATAATTGTATTCCCTTAATAGTCGTCATTAAGGGGAGATACCTTTAAACAGGTTGAAATTAGTCATGTTTAATTATTATTTTTCAAGTTGATAATATAATTGTTTTATTTTTCTATATTTTAAGTGCACCAGTACATAAAACTGAACTGTACAAAAATTTTTTTTTACAAAAACTGCAGAGTATTTTTGTCAATAGTTTTGACCTTAAAAAATAAATTATTTATTATACCATATATTAAAACTTGAAGGTATATCCTTCCAGTACTACTACAAAGAGAAACTTGTAGTTCAGCCTAATGGGTCAACATGTTTTTAAGTTACAGCACAATATTTTTTTCAAAAAAGTAGTTTCGAGATAATCACGTTTAAGGTTTCGATACGGTATAACTAAAATTTAAATAGACTAATGGGTCATTAGGCGATTCTGGGTCCATATAATAGCCCCTCGACCTTCTTGAAAAGCTGTTGTTTGGAGCTGCTGTTTTCGAGCTGTACGAGCGCGGAGAACATCCCAATGAGTGGAAGAACTAAGGAGTCAATGTCTTGTTGCATTGATTGCAGCACGGATAGATTCCATCAGTCCTGATGATTTGTATGAACCGAATTTAGATACAGCCCATCCCACTCTTTCGGAAGTAAAGAGTTTGCTAGCAAGACTTTTGTAACTACTAGGTACTGAGTGGTTTGGTCTCTGGAATTGGTGGACAGTCTATTGCAAACCGGGAATAAAGTCCATAATAAAAGGCGTTTAACTTCATGTGGAATTTTTTTGCTTGGTACGTTCGCTCTGCTCCAAAATACAGAGTGTTTTTTTTTTCATTAGTTTTCATAAAAGAATTTTTAACTAGTTGTAAAAACAAGATCATTTTTCCCTCATTGATTCTAATAATACTAATTTATATTCGCAATACTAAGTTTCTAATTTTCATTTGTATTCCCAAAATTAAGGACCAAGTTTCATGTTTTGTAAAGACATCCCAGTTTTGGTAGTTATTTAGTACTATAGGTTCACCGGATATTCACTTATCTAATAATTATCTAACCACGAACCATTGATCTCAATATTTAGATGGGTAAGCTTACATACATAAGTACCAAAATCTTTGAAGACTTGTAGCACGCAATAGCGTGTGTATTGCCTCATCGATTCCAAATTTTTTCAAATTTGAAGAAAAGTCCTTCTTATTTTTTACTTTGAAATTGCTAATATAAATACTAAAATTTAACTTTAAAGAATTGTTGAATTGTTTGGGAGGTGCAACTATAAGAATACTTACAATTTGATTAATACGCGGTAAGATATTCGTGAATATCTGTATAACGATACAGGACATTCAAAACACGCATGCATTAAATTTTAATTATATAATGTTCTGCACTTTTTTTCACAAATTTACAAAACATTTCTTTAAGTGCACTTTAGAATTTTAGCATATCAATTAACTTGAAACCACATAACATAAGGTTGAGTTAATTATATGACTAGCCCAACACCATTTTTTCTAAAACTACTCTTGTTTTTTTCCTTATTACCTTCACTATCGTCAGTATTAACTATAAGAAGATAGAAAAAAAAAAAAAAAAACGAACTCCAATTATATGATTAAGTTTGAAACGTTTTTGCAAACAAGTCGAATCTGTAACATGGTGTTTTTTTTTTTTCATCTCGCACCATTTTATGCAGCTGCTGGTCTGCTGGTCTGCTTAATCGAAAGCTTTGTCAGTAGAATCGTATGTTTGTTTGGCTTTAACCACACCCAAAGCACTAGCTTTACTGTTGTTTTACTCTTATTTATATTTCTTTTAAATTTTTGTTGATCTAGTTGTTGTTTTTGTGATTGTGATCCGGTTTTAAGAACGGAGTTCCATTTACCATATCCGAATAGATTTAAATTGATGGCTTAATGATCACTGTTGCTACTACTTACGTGCCAAATATTTCTTGTACAACTTTGTAGCATGCGTACCATAAGTAGAAGACTCTGTATGGCGTGACGGTCTTTAGAATAAACACCTTTCAAATATTCCTTTCGTTTTCTGAGCCGATTCTAGTGCGGCTGAATTTGAATTCGACAGAAATTAAGGTGTGTAGCTAAAGGCGCTACAAAACCTTAAGAAAAGACTTTATTCTTTAGTAAAAACAGCTATTGTTTGAAAAGAATGGATGATTTGTAAGGTAAAAAAGAGGGAATTGATCTGCTATAAAGTTCTTTGAGTTTTTTGAGGTCGAAATGTTCTATGAACTCGTATTAAACAAAGTTGTAAGACAACGCATAATTTCTGTAGGATCCCATATCTTAACATTCCACCAAATCTGTCAATCAGAAAAAATGTTTATTGGTTTTTAATTTTTCACAGAGTAGCTTTAAATTAGTTGCAATCTATGTCTCACGTCATGCCCCTTTTGCCAAATCCCATTGAAGCTGTTTAATATTTTGAAACTTTCCTGCATTTCACTTTAATCAGTTTCCATAATGAACAGATAATTTCAAAGATAGAAAGTCCAGTGAAATACATAAGGAGCCTATTATGGTAAAAGGTACCTAGTATGGCAGTAATCCTCAAATATTCACATTACAGAAGATCAGGGGACTTAACAGGTCACACGACAATACTTAAAATCTTCAAAGATGACTTGTTTATAAAAATCTCCTGTCTCAACTGTCATAGCTAAACTTTATTTATCTTCATATCAAATTTTTGTGACAAAAAATCCTGCCAAAGACAAGCATCTTTCGGTCTGGACACTAGTAGGTGGTATAGTCATTAGGTAATTGTATGATCTTTGAAGATAATCCCCACGACGCACAGAGGGGTGAAATCGCAAAAAATGGATATTAATTGAATAATGAAAATTTGTTTTTTGGAAAAATACTTAGTATCCGATTAAAGTATATAAAATTCTACATCACTACTGAAAATTTCAATGCCATATGTTGTTTACTTATAAGCTGCATTGTGTTAAAGTTAAGTAATTTTTGAGCTATTCGCGCACAATAGTGTTAATTGAAATTCGGTATATTTCGACGCTTAATATATAGTTTTTCGCAAGTCAAAAGTAATACTTTCACTATGGAATCTTCAACTTCAGGTATTTTAACGTTCTTCTAAAAAATTGTGCTAACAAAAGTTGTGTAGAAATATGTTTAAAATTTTTTTTTAAATATGTCTAAATTATGGCTATTTTCAAAATATACGTGGGTATTTAAATGTGAATGGTGTGAGTTGGCGTTAGAATATTAATTTTCCAATAAACTACAGTTTCTAAGCTTTCATACTCAGTAATAATATCTTGCACGTTTTTGCGCGAAATTTTTTTATTACATTTATTGTGAAAATAGTCACTCTAGCAAAAAACACCAGTTCTTGTCTTTTGTTTGCTTTGTCTTCGTTTTCTTTGTTATAATTGTTGATTTTGTATATCGTTAGCAACTGTGTGTTACAATGACAAAAGTATTTGTTATTATCCGATCGGTGAACTGTCTGAGGAAGCCCAGGAAGCCCGAAACAAAGATTTTAAAAACTACAGAGAACATTTTTCTCGCAAATGTAGTCGGGAGGATTGCAATCGAGACATATTAAATAGGTTCCTACTTAGTTCAGATCCAATCCTATCTGGTAAAACAAAATTGCCAAAAAAACATTCAACCATCTTCCTAAATCAGTAGTAGATCTACTAGTTTCGCCTTCAGTTTTGGCGAACATGGCACCAGAAGGCACAAATCATGATACAGATGACGACGATGATTATATCGAGGGCGATGCATTGGAGTTTGATGACTTTGGGCATATTTTTTAAAATAGCAGGTCAGAAACACATGTCTTATAATATAATACGATATATATAAATACTTATGTATGAACTTTTTTCCTCTTTTGTAGATATGAAGGAACAAGCTATTTATATTTTTGAACAAACCGCTCACCGTACACTTCCGTACACGATAGAACAATTTTAATATCTGCTTTGAGTACCGAATTTAGTTACATATATGATACAATAATCCCCCTTATGTAAAAATTGTATTACTTTTTTTCCAAAAAAAAAAAAAAACGACTGAGCCAGAGCATTTTTTGAAAGGGGGCGTGGTACCGCCCTATTCCAACTTCGATGTAATTCATACTGTACGATCAACATATATACCAAATCTCATCTTCATACCTCTGATAATTCATGAGATATATCCGTTCTAAGTTTCAGATTATATGGGCGATGCCACGCCCCTTTATTCAATCATACCCAAGTATAGCTTAGGACTATTAGCCGGTCAACAGTACCACATTGGGAAATTTTCATGATAATCGGTCTATTATTTCGGCCGCCAGAGCGGTTTTTAATAAGTGGGAGTGGTACCGCCCACTTTTCCAATAAAATTATAGTTTATGTCACTCAGTGATAACGTAGCATTCCAATAGTGAAAGAATTTTTAAAATCGGATAAATAGTTTAATTAATCTCCATTTTTTGCGATTTCACCCCTCTGTGCGACGACCACCATGCATTAAAAATTTGCGTATAAAAAAATTTCTGGAATTTAACCAAACCCCGAGCCCAGATGGTAATGCCATGATACCGAAAATCCCGAATCATTATGAACAGATGTATAGATCATCTTTCCTTTGAAAGATTTTCAAAATTTATCGAGCGAAGTGTTTGCAACAATAAAATATAGAATGTATGAGAGTTACTCTTAGAAACATACCGCATTTATTACAACAGTCGACTTCAGGGTTATTTAAGTTATCAAAAGTCTGCCTGTCACTTTCTCGTTCTCCCTCTTGGCACCGAGCAGTTCCAGTAGGGTAGTGCCTACGAAAACTATCAGATGCGAGCGAGCACTTCCTGTGAATGCACAGTGCAACAACCATTTTCGAACATAACCTAAACCGATAGTATTTGACATCAGTTGATAGATATGTTGACGGTGAGCTAACACAGCTCTGCGGCTTCATGTGATGCCTATTATATCATACCTTTTTGTTTAAAGCAGTTCAATTGCTTTAGTTTTTTTTAGAAAATACAGTATATTTTCGAAGTTTAGATTAGCAAGATGTCTTTGTGTGACTATTTCGCTACCTAGGTTTCTTTTCCTTATATGGAGAAGAGCTGGACATTCAGTGAGAATATGTTTTGAAGATGTTTCTTAAGTTTACAGTGTCCAGTTATAATTGCGGTCATCGCCTTTAAGTCTTTTTTCCTTAAGTTGATAAGAAATTTCGATTTTTGAGCTGAAGGTTCTGGGAAAATTAGTTTAGTGCATAACTGTCCTACACAGTTCTTTCAAGAATCTTGAGATTCGCGGAATGAGGTTGTTTTGACGTGCTACTTGAAGAGATTTTTGCCAACACCACAGAACGGTTTTGGTCCTGTAAATGGGGATTCTGCTCCCTGTTTGGCTAGAGAGTCTGCTTTCTCGTTCACGTCAAAGCCACAGTGGGCAGGAATCCTCTGTAGGGTAATTTTTTTGTTATTGGTAGCCAATTCGTTAAGGACGTTGACAATCTCTAACACTAGCTTGGATTTGATTATGTGTAATGTCAGAGCTTTAAGTGCAGCTTGACTGCTGGAGAAGACGAAAATCGTTTTGCCCCTGGTTCAAATGGTTCTCATTGGAGTGCCCTCAAAAGATTTCAGCTCCCGTGTCTTCCTCCTTTTTGGAACCTTCCGTATACCAAACAAGGTCGTTTTTGGATGGGTTTAGTTTCTCGTGTTTCCAGTTAGATCTGGGGGGATAACTACGATGAAGTTTTTGATAAAACAGCTTTTGGGAAGCATGTCACCTAGGGGCATGCTGAATTCCTTTTCTCGCTTTAGGGTTGTAATTAAGGAGAGGTGTCTCTTAAGGGGATGGTTTGGGACAATGCTATTCAGATGGAAGAGTCTGTGCAGGCTGAGCTTCCTTCCATCTGGAAGTGAATGTGAATAGGTGTAAGCCCTAAGATAACATTGAGGGCCGCTGTTGGCGTGGACCTGTTGCAGCCTGCCATACATACCCCTGCACACCTTTGAACTCGTTCTAACCGCATGATGGTTGATCCTTTTAGAGTTTTCGACCACCACACTACTAACGCATATGATAATGTGGGTCTGACGATCAAAGTGTAAAGATTGTACATCATCTTAGGGCTTATTCCCCAGTTCTTGCCGCAAATTTTTCTGCAGGTTCACAATCAGGCTGTTGATCTGCTAATGATGCAGTCTATGTGGAGGTTCCAGAACAGTTTAATGTCCTGGTTCACCCCAAGATACTTTGCTGAGTTGGAAAAATCTACTTTTTCCCCAAAGAGTTCCGGGCAAATAAGATTAAGCTTGCGCCGTTTTGTTAAAGAGAGGCCTTCGTTAAGGCACCATCTCTGTACTGTGTTCAGTGCTGCTTGTAGAATCTTAGACACTGTACTCTCAAAGCTGCCTCGTATGATGACTTCTACGTCATCAGCATACCCAACCACATCTATCCCTTGTGTCTTTGAGTTCAACTAGAATACTATCTACTACTAAGGACCAAAGTATGGGTGATAGGACGTCTCTTTGCGAGCATCCCCTGGTTGTAGTTGCTTTGAGGAAAGTGTTGCAGGAAGACTTGTCTGGATAACTCTACTACTTAGTGTCGTCATAATTCATATGCTTATAACTGGTGGCATGTTAAGGTTGTTAAGAGCCCTTCTCGTCGACTCATATGATGTATTATTGAATGCTCTTTTGATGTCAGTCGAATAACGGAGTCAGGATAATCACTTGTGCAACTGAATCAAAATATATCTTATCATACTAAATCTGATCACGGGTTCACTCATCTTATATTTGATCAATCTGTAATGTTACACCTCTTGACGATAACTTCTATTTCCCTTCCTTTTGTAGGAAACATAATTTGGATGTTTGTCAACTTTCGACAAGAAGTTGAATGCGCCTGGGCAGTTAATTCTTCTCCAGACGTTTATATAATCGTCTTTGACGAACTCTCTTTTCTTTTTAAACCATTTTTGACAAATGTGTTTTGCAACTTATTCAATTATTTTGAAAAGCATATCATTTTCATGCATTACGACCATTATGTCTACTTCTAGCACCATGTTATGGTTAATTGTCGGTTCTTCTGTCTAAACTCAAAGCTTAAACAACGTCTTAAGTCGACTAAACTTTTAAGTGACCGCCCCAGAATGTGATACACCCAGAGTGTATCGTGGTGGTACACAAGCTAAGACCAATAACAATTCTTAAAATCGGGCCAACATCCACTATCACTTGTTCAGATATTCTGTCAGTATGTTAAAGAAACAAAAACTACAAAAAAAATGAACAGCAAAAATAACAAGAAACCAAAACAAAAACAGAGCCAATTTAAACACAGCCACAGTCTCGATCAATTCAAATTTGAAAGCACAAAAATAGTTGCTGCCTCACCGACCTCCCACTCTTCTGCTAACTGATAGACGATATACTAGCTGGCTAGATGGCGAGCGCTGCAACAGTGCTGCCAAAGCTGAACTGGTAAGATCGGTTTTAGTTTCAAGGACTTTTGGTGGACATTCACTTTTAAGTCTTAGTGCAAGTGAGCGCAAGTAAGCTGGTGCTGTTGGTGCTGGTGGTGCTGCTGCTGCTGCTGGTGTTTTTGTTACCAATCTTGACGGCACGGTAATGTGAACCGAGTCAACATGCAGGTTTGACAAAAGCAACAACAACAACAACAACAACAACAACAAACAACAACAACAACAACAACAACAGCAACAAACAACATCCAACGCAGCTGTTTGGGTTCTCTCAGCTCAGTTGATTACATAAAGTTCGCAGCAATCGCAACGAACCACAAAAATAATGCGATGCCTGCGAGACTTGATCACTACCACCACGTAGCGGCGGCGAGTTAGAGGCTTTCAGCAGCAGGCATGTGATCGCAGATCACTCTGCTCAGCGCAGGCTTTGCTGTTGCTGTTCTCGTTCTCGTTGTCGTTGTCGTTATCGTCGTGATGCTTAAAACTACGACTTCAAATACAAGGCACAACAACAAGAAAAACAACAGCAGCAGCAGCAGCAGCATTAACAAGTACAGCAAATCCGTTTTTAAACTTTCAAAAACTGATTTAAACACACAGCCAAACACACACATAATAATAATAATAATAATAATAGCAACATTTTAAGCAGCGTGTTGTTTGTTGTTGTTGTTGGTGTTGTTGGTGTTGTTTTTGCTTAAGAGGCTCAAATATTATTCGGGTCACCAATGGCACTTGATATCGGAGCAGCAACAACTTGCGCCACCAACCAACCAACAGATTCTGCATTGCACAGTGGAGCAATCACAGCGATTCAACCGTTTTCCCACAGTCAAATGGTGCAACAGCTGATGAGACCCTCATCGCCTCATACCGTTTTGTTCACGCCAGACTAACAACCGCATGATCACGGAATGATCACATTGTTTCAACGGTATCGCATTCCTACGCAGTCACTTGCTGCTATTGTGATAGCTTTGATATTCCAGCCGTCTGCGGTTTGTCTACTTTTTGCCACTGTGCAATAGTTGTGCTCACCGTCGATTCTTCAGCTCCGATCGTGCAGATGTTGTGCGCTAACTTTAGTCGCAGCTCTTAACATTTTAATTTACAACCTTCGTTAGGTTGGCAACGTCTTTGCCATGGATTCATCATTACCTCTGCCTGGTTGCCAGCATTATATCTAACTGAAGATGCAACTCACTGCTTGCTACTCCTCAGCAAACTAGTAGCATTCTGACATTTCGAGACAACCTCAAAAATATTTTGAAAGCCAAGTGCCTATCGGTCGGCCTTTTGTGCTTTTTGTCAGTTTTTATTTTTAAATATTTGCAATAAAATATATATCAGAAAAGTATTAAAAATAAGTGATACTTTACATGTTGATACATGTAGAAATACAAGGGAATTATCATTGAGGGCAGGACATATGGCGGAGACCTCTTCTCATACACTCATAAGCACTCATATCGTATAAACATGTTTAGTTACGTCACTAGATCCGGGATATAGAAAGAACCTTTTTGCTCTTAAACCTTGACCAACTATTAAGAAAGAAACTAAGAAAAAAACAAGGCGGTACATGTTCTCCGCAAGAATATATCCAAATTTGTTCGACAACAGAATATAAACTTGTACATTGAGTAGTTTCTAACTTTATTATTTCTCTGTTAGAATTGCCTGAGTGAATGTATTTCAATAAATGTGAGTATTTAAAAGCATTTTACTTGAAAATTTTGTTGTGGTTTTGAAAGTTTAAGCCCTATCGTCTGCTGATCTTCACGGAATTATTCCTGCCATCTTTAGAGCACGACGTCCATTATCGTTTCTTTGTTTTATGATATAAACAAGTCCTTATATAGCATATATTCCATCTAAATGAATGCAGATAAAGTTAGTAGGTACATTTTTTTATTCCTAAAGCAGATTGTAGCATTAACATTTTTAAGGTCTAAATGTCTAAACATTTGACCTATAGACCTACCATCCAGTCTACTGAAAACTATAGAAAAAATTATAGCTATTAGCTCTGTTATGGACTTTAATCTGCTTTCAGCTTTGCAATACCTCAAAAGCAAGTCTGCACACACGCCCACTCTTTTTTGAATTGCATATCGAAATCCATACTTTGGTAGCATTGTTGAATATCTAAGGTGCCTTTAACAAAGTTTTTCCAAAAGCAATCATTAATTCACTCACAAGGCTTCAGGCTGAATGGTTACTAAGTGAGCTGATTATTTATCTGCCAACTCATAAAGTTATCATTGGAACTCTCGGTCTCTCAGCAGCTGGAATATTGGTGTGTAGAGTTACTCATCAGGTGTGAGTTTCTAGACCCTTGCTGTAGAATTTGACAGTTAATAAGCTACTAAGAAATATTGAATTAATTGTCTCTGAGGACAACGTTGTTACTGCTTTAAAGACAAAGTATTCAAGTAGGTACTCTTAAGAGCTACTTGCTTTAAAGGAAAAGTATTCAAGTAGGTACTCTTTAGAGCTAATTCAGTCAGCACTGTACTAAAACTCAGATTTAAACTGTGGACTGATGATAAAGCTCAAAAAATCAAGCTAGTCCTTTTTCCGTAGAACTATAAGATTTCTCCTATCAATCTTTCACATCTTGATGACGCTCAACTTACCTTAGTAACACAGCATAGTACTGGGAAATTATTCTGGGCTGAACTTAAGCTCGGATCAAAATATTCTGGAATATATTTTACCATCCAATGTCACTCTATATGACTGCAAAAAAAAAATAATTGACAGAAAGAGGAGATTATACCCGAAGGTTTATCTTACGATGGCCACCAGCAATATGAAAGCCAAATTGTAACATACTAAGGAAAGTGTAAAGAACTGCCTTTTAATCTGATGCACTCAATGCAATTTTTTCACTTAATATCCCTAGATATCTTGGACCAAAAAGAAGTTTAGGAAACAGACATTTGCCATAGTTGTACCTCACAGACCCAAGTGGTGTTTATAGTAGACGCCTATCTTTTGGTTTAATTCTACTTGCCTCATGGCGAGGAGTCATGGACTTTCGAAATCAACACTCAACAGACGCGTTTTCAGGACTCACATCCATCGAAACTGTCGGTGTGCAGGATCATAAGGCCGACATGTCTATTCGAAGTTGCTCTCTCAAGTCCAATGGTTTTTGGAATATAATTAAGTTTATCGACCAGTTTCCTCAGGTACTCAGCACCCAAGATTTCTACTGAGCAACTTCTTTTCTACTTCTTTTCAATCATATAATGCTAAATTTGATCGCCATTATCGACATATAAAAATCAATTATTTTCCGGGCATGACCAGTGCCCTATGGAAATCAGGTTTTCAAAACTTATACCGTACTATTATAAGGCGCCATTTATCATTTCGGGTAAAAGAATTTACTAGTCCGACAACCATAGTACCAATTTGTGGACATTTAATTTGAGGTTAAACTCCATCCTCCTCCATTGGTAAGAAGCGAGACCTACCTCAAATCTCTTGCATATAGGATATGCCAGCCTGGTTGTACTGAGACGCAACGCCATGCCGACTTGTTGTCTAGCTTGTGACATTAAGCTTAACACAGCTAGCACGAAACTCCCGAAGAGCCAGCCCACGTTAGTCCCCAGGCAATAGGGTTTCCACCTTGGAATGAGCACTCAATAAAACCGGAAATGAATTAAAATGGTTTTGACACACATGACTTGATAAGCAAGCTTATCATAGTATCCCAGTATAAATACTGTTGGATACTTTTTGGGTATTATTATGACTACTCAAGATGTCCAATAAAATCAGACCAACTTGGAGTCATATAAGCATTCTAGTATATACAATATACTGTTGAACACTTATTTGTTTTCCAAAACTGACCGCCTTATCTAAATCAAATTAGAAAACTTGGTTCAGCCGACATACAACATTAAGCAAATGCATAGCATGTCCAAACACAGGATCATATTATGCTTCATGGGACCAATTTTTCTTGGAAGCTTGTTCGATCTCATTACTTATACCCTTATACCCATAGATATATATCAGATTTTATTCATACCAGTAATTATCTTGGCTACTCCAGGTTTATTGACTATCCCCGTGCTAACAGTATGTTTTATATCATTTGCTACAGATACGCAGGTTCAATAACCAGATTTTATGTCCCACTTTCATGATTTTGCAACTCAAAGCGAGGGCTCATGGCAACCTATCTTCTACGTGACATACATAATTGAACCGTTGTTCCATTACGCATGACACAACCCTCCTGCTTTTCACTGGCTTGGGACAGGCTAGTGGCTGACCATCATCACCACTAGGCGGAGTTAGTTGTACCTCCAGTGTGTAAACATTCGAACAAGTCAGTCTTTTATCCCCTTCTTAGTTGAGAGGAATGGCATAGGTGGCTACCGCTAAACCATATCGCGGCTCACATATTTCCCGACAGCTCAAAATGCAACGACCAGGTCTGCAAGCCGTTCTTTTTATGAATATTAATATAAAAACCTTTATGCGACAGCCAGAGCACTGGAGCGTGTTTCAGGCAAAAATAATGGATATTCAGGAAGCTGTTGAACGGTTCAGGTAAAATGATGATTCTGCTCCTGATGATGCCTACATATTCACGGATAGACAAGCAGTGATAAAAGTGTATGAAAGAAGATTTCACTACATTGATATATAGATTATAGTACAGGATTTACAGAACTAATTTCATTACTTCTCGTTGAGAATTAACAATAAATTTGCTTTATAAAGTATATGAAAAATCTTCCTCCAAAGGTTGATTTATGTTACAAATAAATTGTTGTCTCTCTGTTCTTACTGAATGTGACACTCATCTAGTCAGACCATTTATCTTAAAATCAGAACGATACTCTTCTAGTCAGACCATTGTTCTTATAAAAAGTCATACTATACTCTTTACTGACTCTTATAGGGCCCTTGAATTCTGATCTGATCTGATCTGATCTGATATACTAGATCAGATCAGAACTCTTTAAATAAAAGCCTTGGAGATGTCTATAAGACCTAATCTATAAAGCTAAAATTCTTCAGAGTTTGGCTCTGATAGCTGATTCCTGTACAAGTCTCAAAGAAATGGCTAGTAAGATACAGCGTCTTAGCAGGAATGCTCTTTAACATAACTCTTTTAATATACTATGAGGTTATGTGAAAGTGAACACAACCCTTAAAGACAACAACTAGTTTTGCTGTAAATTATTATTCTTACTGAAGTTAGTTATAGGACCTGATTAAAAAATGAAATTGTTCGTCCAGTGCTCAACTCATTAGAATTGTTGCTTACACGGTTAAAAACTTTGGACTAGTTTTTAATCCAAACTTTGGTTTAAAGGAATTTTTAATCCTAAAAGTACTATTTTTTATTCCATGTTTTAGTTTAATTTTTTTTAATCCGAAAAAGTTTAAGTTTAAGACTATTTTTGGACTACAAATTTGCATTAAGGTAGTATTTTCAGGAAAAAGTATTTATGTTATTAAATAGCTGAATTACAATGCAGCACTGGCAGTGGCAGCGGCAGTGATCAGCTGTTTCGTGTTTTACTGCCTGCAAATTACAATCTGGCAGTGGCAGCGTCAGCATCAAAAGCAGTGAATGTGAAATTTTTCTTAGTAGTTTAATTATTTGCATGTTGGCAATGAATTTATAAATAGGGCTAACATCGACAGAACTGCTTACTGCAACTGCGGCTATGTCAGTTTCACCACTGAACAACAGTATTCCTAAAATAACAGCTGATCAATGCCACTGCCACTGACGCTGCCACTGCCGCATTGTAATTCAGGTATAAGATTGAAAACTTCTTCTACTACGAAATTTAAGCTAAATACATTTCTGAATGTTGTTAAAGCATTATTTTTTATTAAATGAAACAAATTGAAATTTATTTTTTATTAAATGAAACAAATTGTTTATTAAAATCAGAACCAAAATATTATTATATACATTATTACAGTAAACAGTGTTTAAACCTTTGTGGATTAAATAGTTATCCTTTTCGGATTACAATATTTTAAACTTTTTTGGACTAAAATCTAATCCTTTTTGGATTATAATACTTTAAACTTTCTGTGGACTAACAATTATTCCTTTTTGGATTAAGAAATTTTAAACTTTTTGCGGATTAAAAATAAATCCTTTTTGGATTGAAAAATTTAAAACTTTTCATTGGATTAAAAAATAATCTTTTTTTGGTCGTGTCCTATATGTAATCCAAAAAAGATTAAAATTTAGTCCAAGATTTTTAACCGTGTAGGTCGTAACCATGCACAACGCCGTATATTCGCTGATTGGGTCCTGCAAATGATTGCGGAAGATGATGATTTTTCCAAAAAAATCATCTTCTCGCACGAGGCTTATTTCCATCACGGTGGCTATGTTAACAAGCAAACCATCCGTATTTGGAGCTCGGAAAATCCACAAGTGATCGTGGAGAAGCCAATGCATCCACTGCGAGTCACTGTTTGGTGTGGATTTTGGATCGGAGGCATCATCGAGCCATTTTTTTTCGAAGGTGATGACGGAAACACAGAAAATATAAACTCCGAGTGGTACCACACTATGTTTGAGGACTATTTTGTGCCGGAGGTTAAAGCTTAGGGTCTGGACAATATGTGTTTTCAACAGGACGGCGCTATACCACACACAGTTCGCCTCAGTTTCGACTTTTTGCGTAGCAAATTCGCGAAGCGTGTAATTTCTCGTCGGTGATCTGAGTTGGCCGTCCAGTTCATGCCATTTGACGCCGTTAAATGTTTTTCTGTGGGATCACACGACGGATTAAGTCTATGTGAATGATCCGAACACGATTACAAACTTGAAAAGTAATATTACGTTGGTGATTCATGCATTTCCGGAGGCCATATTGTAAAATGTCATCGAAAATATGATCGAAAGAGTAAGATATCTACGGAAAAGTCATGGTAAACGGGTCTATGAAATAACTCCCACGAAATAAGTCCCACTTTTAAAAACGAAATAAGTCCCACCAAAAATTTCTATTTTGAAAGTGGGAGTTATTTCGTTTTTAAAAGTAGGACTTATTTCGTTACGCGTTTTTATTTTAAGTGGGACTTATTTCGTTTTGAGTGGGAATAAATTCGTTTTGTAAAGTGGGAGTTATTTCATACCCCTAAATTTATATTTTGGTGGGATTTATTTCGTTTTAAGTGGGACTTATTTCATTTAAATAAAAAATTTTTTATGGAGGGGTGCGATAGAGCCATGAAATATAAGGCCATTATGGCTTTATTTCTCATTTTTTTCTTATGCAAAAAGTTATATATTGGACATTTCGTAAAAGGGACAACCGTAATTTTTTGTCCTTATCTCTCATGGCTCTCCTTTTTTGTTTATTAATTACTTTATACTTACTATAATCAAAAAACTTTAAAGAAATGTGTACAAATAGGTACCGAACTTCACTACTGGAAAAACAATATTAAAAAAAATTGTTGACGTAATTACGTATGTATGGGTTTTATTATATTTTTAGTAGGAAATTGGAATTCGTGTTCCATGTTTTCTAATATCACCATTACAAAGTACAACTAATCCCAATGCCACGTTAAAACTATAATACCGTCTACCATGCACTGTATCTTCAAGCCATTTATAAAGGTCGATAATTTTAATCTGATGGTCCTTCCGAAACGGTTTCCATCTTAATAATAAGAACAATTGATCTGTACCTAATCCATTTACGAATCCAAACGTTGTTACTAGTAGGCGTTCTCTATGCGTTCCTTGACCGAAAAAAGAATTAATAATAAATTCTGGAACTCTATCAAAATTCGTAATATTCATTCCATTAAGAAGCCTTCTGCAAGCTTGCATACGATTTTTCTTTATTATTCCTCTGCTTTGATTATTCATATTATTCGACGTCTGTTTTTTTCGAAGAGCCAAATACTTCTTATTTGAAATCGCATTAAACAGTGAAAAAGTGGGACTTATTTCGTTTATGAAAGTGGGACTTAATTCATTTAAGAAATATATTATTCAAGGGGGAGTTATTTCATTTTGAGTGGGAGTTATTTCAATTCAAGTAAATTTTTAAATCATTTCATTTTGGTGGGACTTATTTCGTTTTCAAAAGTGGGACTTATTTCGTGGGAGTTATTTCATTTTTTTAAGCAATTTTTGGTGGGACTTATTTCGTTTTTAAAAGTGGGACTTATTTCATAGACCCATGGTAAACATGTCCGTGAAATAATTTTTTACACAGAATCCTATTGTGTGATCTTTCGCATGAAATAAAATATTATAATATGAAGAATTCCGAAACGTTTGCGTTTTATTCAAAATTAAAGTAACACACATTGTAATGGAACATCTTATTGAGCTGCAAAATTGATAAGACTCTGTAGAATGAGTTTCGGCAATATATCTAATCCAGTCAAGGTAAAGAATTACCTCTCTGAAACGTTTTATACTGTATGAGGTTTCAGACAAGATGACACCCGCTATCTTGCTATCTCTTCAATTTCATAATGGAGCAGATTCCACGAAAGGCAGGTTTACATCGCAATGGCACCATCTTCTACAAAAGTGATCAGCTCTTGCGTACGCTGATGATATCGATATAATCGTCCGAACCAAAAGAGATGTTACTGCTATTTCAGAAATATAACTCTGAAGAAGTTTACGTAAATGCACCACGGTAAACTGCAACAACAATGACAGACTGGTGATAAAACGAAGAACAGCAATTGCTTATAGGTGCTATTATGAACTCAGTAACCAACTAGGTTGTAGAATTCTCTCTCGGTCGACAAAACTGACACTCTGCATAACATCATCGTATTGCAAACAGATGCTGCCTCTCTTGGGATGTTTGAAATGAAAGTTTTTTCTCATTAATATATCTACGCCTATCGCATTAGCTTGAACCATGAGCTGTATGATCTCTTTAATGACATTGACGTAGTTAATCATATAACATCGAAGAAGCTCCAGCTAAAAAGGTGTTTGAGCCGAAAGCTGAAAGCCGACGTCAATGTGGAAAACAATGCCTTCGATGGATAGACCAAGCCGAGGAAGCCCTAATTGCGCTTGATATGAGTGGGAGGAAGTAGAAACGCCTGAAGAGAGCTCATGAAGTCGGCCATAACTCGACCACGGCTTTTTATGGCCACCTAAGTAAGTAGATTAAAAATGAATGCTTAATTTTCGACGTTATTCAGAATTTTTGTTTTTTTAACAGAGCCTTGATTCGAAGGAGTGACGAAAGGTATTCTTCCGTTTTTTGACTTCATGTTTCATCTGACTATGTTTGTGCTACTTTTTCTGGAAAAATGGGACATGATTTCTTTCTGAACAACTTCATTTGTCATCAGTTCAGAATGCAGATTAAGTCATGACAGAATATTGACAGTCAAGACAGCCTGAATTCAAATGTTGAAAACGAAGGTCTTCTTCGATGGTTTTTGTCAATAAAGACCAAAACTGCCAAAAAGTCTTTTTATTTTAAGATAATGAAGACCTGTTCTGATCATTATCTTAATACAACATTAGATTTCTTATAACAATATAAACTAGTAAGCTATATCTTCGACTTGGCCGAAGTAAAAATACCCCCACGGCCGATTCTTAAGGTTGGAAGAATCTTAAATTGGAGAGCTTTTTGGCCTTTTTATAAAGTTATAAATTTTGGGGTTGTATGGGAGGTGGGCGTGTTAGATTGTGTATGACGCCCATTTTTCTAGCATACCTTAGTTTCGACATAGAATTATAGATTTATAGATTTTTCAATTTTGGGGTTGTATGGGAGGTGGGCGTGTTAATTGGTGGATGACACCCATTTTTATAACACACCTCAGTTTTGACATTAAATACACAAATACCGAGTTTCCGTCTTGTAACTTTAATATTAGCCTCTTTATAGATATTTCAATTTTGGGGTTGTATGGGAGGTGGGCGTGTTAGTGCGTGGATAACGCCCATTTTTCTATGACATCTTAGTTTTGACATAGAATATACATATACCAAATTTCAGTATTGTAGCTTTAATATTAGCTTCTTTGCAGAGTTTTCAATTTTGGGGTTGTATGGGAGGTAGGCGTGGTTTTCATCCGATTTAGCCCATTCTCGAACTTGACCTTAGTTTTTTAAAAAAAAGCTTAAATATCGAATTTCTCAACTTTAATCAATAAGGAATTAGACAAAATGAAGCTTTTTTTAAATATCTATTTAGGGGATATTTATGGACTTAATGTTGATATGAGCCTAAAGTTGTCTTTTAAAGATAAATTATTTTCTTGGACCATGTCATTACTATCACTTATTAATAAAGGCTTTAAATAAGTTTGATGGTAAGTTTTGTCAATATATAAAATAAGGTAGATTTGAAAAATTTCCATGGATATTTCCTGGAATATATGAGGTTCTAGATTTGATTGCCAACTGAATTTGATACATGCTTGCTATGCAATTCAATTGTATTTTATTGTTTTTTTCAACTTGGCTCATAGATGGTGATAGATAGCTATGTATAGATCTAGAAAAAGTTCAAGATCCACATAAAAAGCTTGATTAGCCGTTTCTTTCTCTCTGAAAACTTATTTCTAAATTTCCAAATCTAGAATTTTGCTTGAAATTGGAGAAAATATAGAAACAGGAGTTATTTTGCATATAAATAATTTCCGTTTTCATGCCTCTATTTAACATAATGACTATAAAAAAATCATTCTACATAATTATCTATCAAACATGAACGATTAACGCATCCCAACAAAAAAGATGTTAAGTCAATTATCGATGGCACCAAACATACTAACACACACATACACATACACTGATAAGTTTCACCTAGTTTTTCACAGTTGCTGTTTGAGTATGAGACATACATTGTTTCTGTGCTTTCCTGGCGCCAGTATTGCTTCATCTCTTACCCAAATTCGAAAACAGGCAAATTTTTTGCCCTACAAATATCGCTGCCTGAGTTAAACGACGTAATTTCTACTTCGAAATTTTATCGAACAAAGGATGCAGCAAAGAAGCTCGACTGAACCAAAAAAGGTGGCATGAGTAAAATTCTATTGTCTCTACTCTATAATTTCTAACCAACAATATCTCAAGCTCTCACACCAAATCAATGGGCCAAATTTTTTTTTTTTTTTGAGCTTTTGCTCAGTTTGAAAAACACATTGAGTGAGTTTTTAAAGGTGGTAGTAGTGCGATAAGGGCACACAGTATACCAGCTCTAGTTTAAAATATGGAAACAATTAGCAGAACATAATGTTGTATCTCAAACTTTGTAGATACTACTGAGATAAAAAATCAGCTGCAAATCGCGGATGTACCAACATTGTTAGCTTTTGCTGTTTATTGTTGCTGGTTTTTTACTTGGTTTCGTACTAAGGCGTAGGGCATAAAATTCTAAAAATCTCTAGAACATTTATGATACTGCGCAGTATGTAACTTATTTCAACTCCCAACCGTACTCTTTACAAAAGCTTGCTTTATACGAACTTTTGCGAAGGACTTTGCAGCCGAGCAGAAACATCTCTCTTCTGTCACAAATACATCAACAATTCTAACACAATCTCCAAATATCTGCCTGCGTGTAAGCCTGATTTGTATACCTGCATTCAACAAGCGTTGCGTCATTTCTTTTTTGTTGTTGTGTCTACGTCCTGCTGCCGTTACTCTTCACCAATAGCTCAAATTTATGAATGAAGCTGCAACCCATCCCACCATTTGTTCCACGGACTAATCGAACGTACCGTTTCACCAAACCCGCTGTAATGAATGAACGAATGACGTAGACAACGACAATGATGAGCTGCTGTCGTAGACGCTTGCTGGAGTCTGAGTGTGACGTCAACGCATGAATATTTCACGCTCCTGTTTTGGCAAAATCAATGAATTGCGTTGTGCTGGATGCATACCATTATTTGTCATAATACAATAAAGGACTTCCTTGTTGGAGTGATGGCACAATTAAAGCGTGGGTTGACGGTATACAAGGGGCATCTAGGGGCACTGGCATATGGATGACATAGGTACATGTTGGCGTTATCAGCGTGCTGTGTTGTAATCATGACCACTAAAAGCTAAGAAGTCAGCTTTACATTCCTCCTATTGCGGTCAATGATGAAATTACTGTTATATAGCTTCGATAACAATAAAACTATTGTTAAGAACACAATCGTTGTTTTATTCATCAGGATGTTATCAGAGGACGTTACTTAGAGATTTACTTTCAAGCTAGTTGAGTTAAGAGAGAAAAATATTTAGAAAGAACTGCAATACTTATTGCCAACGATGTTGAGTATCGGTGTTTATAACAATCCCTTTCTAACATTATTTTCCAAAATGTGGGTTACCCTTAAATGGCACAAAATAATGTGCTTATAACAATATATTTATTGTTATGAAATTTGTTGTGTGGGAGATACCGACGTAGTAGGTAACAGCTATCTTATCATTGCTATGATTTCAGCTCAAGGTCAGAGTCAGCACACCTACAAGAACTGATAGATAAGAGACTATTCGATAAATTGAATGCAAGAAAGCCGGAAATACGTTTGAAAATATTGCTATATACTGGTGAAAATATTGCTAAATATCAAGTGTAGACATTTTGTACACACTCAAAGGAACTTATCTTAGCTGTTCACTAATGATACAACCAGTAAAAATTGCAGACAAAACATGCAAAAAAACAAGAAAATTAACGAGTAAAAAATACTTTTCAAAAAAGGACTTAAATATAGGAAGATGGTTTAAAAAAATTAAGTCATTTTAAAAGTCTACAAGTGTGCGATGATCGGTATATTAAAATTTTATGACTCAGTAGATACCGGGTTCAAATCCCACCTGACACAAAACATTTTTTTATCGAATTGTACATTTATGCCATTTTGAATTGTCACGGTAATACGATGTTCTACTGAGCTCAAAGCAATGGTAAAGACTCTTTACTAAAGACATGGGCTTGGCGAGCTGTGCGAGTAAGCCTAGACAATACATGAGGTTGTGGCATCGGGTCATGTATTTCCCTTGAAAATTTGGTGTACCTGTAGAGAAGACTTTGGCAACCAAGAATGCCTCAATGCTCAAGAGAGTTGAGAAAAAACGAAATGGTCTCTACCGCTATCAATTATAACGCCCGACGTTGAATTCTGTCCAGAAACTCCAAATCAGATCTTGAAGCCCCCGCCCAAAATGAGTGAATTGTACTTAATTTTTGGCCAAATATACAAAGTGGGCCAAATACAAGTTCTTCGTTTAAATGCAATAAAATAAACGAAATTAATTTTGTTCCATGTATTATGCCTTTTTTTTGTAAGAATTAAAATGGAAAGCAAATATTCCCATTAATTATGGAACACAACGTCGTTCAAGGGGCTGGCTTCGCAATAGCGCATTTCATCCCTCCAATTTTCCAAAACCTTGTTGATTGTTTCGGGCTGTAGCTCACGGATTGCTTAAATGATATTGGCCTTAAGTGCTTGTATCGTTTCTGGATTGTTGGCATAACTTCTGTCCTTCACGGTTCCACGGTTCCCCACAAAAAACAAGTCCAAAGTGGACATATCGCACTCCGAGGCGACCAATTAACACGGCTCCCTACAGAAAAAATGTCCAAAGGGGACAAATCGCAGCTTCGAGGCGGCCAATTGACATCGCCAAGACAGCTGATAACACGATGTGGAATTTTGGTGACAAAAAATCGACTGTGGCATGGGCTATGTGACATGCCGCGCCATCCGACATGAATCAAGAGTCATTCAAATTCATGTTTCTAATTTCAGTAAAAAGAAAGTCGTTTTATATGGCTCTGTTACGCCCACCATGAACCGAAACGTTGTTCCCGGCCTCATTTTCGAAGAAAAATGGTCCAATAACACTATGGAACAAAAGATTCTGGTTAGCAAAAGTAAGGTCGATTCTGAGAGTGAGGGATGAAAATAGAGGCTATATTAGAAGACCCGTATCGCGGCGTTTGTTTATGATAGTTCGAATTTTTTTTAATCGACTTTCGAACGTTGCACTCACTCTCTCTTCACAACCCCCATCAAACTGTCACTCTCTGTGAATGCATCGGCTTCTCGACAATTACGTGCTGGTTTTCCAAGCCCCAGATGCATCAATTTTTTAAAAATATGTCTGGTCAGAAAATATGATTTTTCCACCCAAAATCGTTATCTAATTCAAGCTGCTCTATGGCCCAAACAGCGAAGCGATAACGAAGCGGACGGTCATGCGTCTTAAATTGTTGAGTTAATTGGACCTTGTAAGCGACTAGATTCATAGCGAGTTGACTTTGTGAATTGAGACTCACACGGCTACAGTAGCCACATTCTCGTCTGTATGCACAGTAGGACGACGGGCACTATGAGTATTGTTCACTAGCATATCAGTTAATCATTATCATAGCATAACAGATTTTGTTTATTTAATATTGAATCTTTATCAAACACATGCCACCATATCTATGAGGTGTTCAATATTTTTAAATATTTCTTCTATATAATTTTGAATGACTTTTTACTAAAATGCAATTTTCTTCTTTTATTTTCAGGTATGTTTAAAGACGTTTGTTTGTTTAAGGTATGTTACAGACTTTTAACTCTGGTTTTCTGGTATTGCGAAAGATTAACATAAGATATAAAAGCATTAAAACAAGTATTGTTACATAATTTGAATTTTTCACAAAAGCATTTAGGTTTATGCAAAATATTTATATGTTCCATAATTGAACCTATGATTCGCCTCTCATTGTCTAAATAATGATCGGTTTTTAACAGGGACCGTACCGGTTATGGTTTTTATCGAAAAAGTCACATATTAACTGTTATTTTTTAACTCTTATTTTTTCCGACAAAAATAAAAGTTATTGTGTGCCTTATATTTTTTCGGGCAATTATAACAGTTACTTTTGACTTTTATTTTATCGGTCAAAAATAACAGTTATTTTCTGCCTTTTATTTTTTTTATTGTTTTACCGACTAAAAAACTATTGATACCATTATTTTCGTCTCGTTGATGCGCACAATTTACATATGGTATCAATAGTTTTTAATTGGTCAAGCGGCCTTTAAAAAACTACAAAGTGCCTGATATTTTTGACCGAAAAAATAAAAGTCACAAAATAACTGTTATGTTTGACCGATAAAATAAAAGTCAAAATATAACCGTTATTTTTGTTCGAAAAAAATAAAAGGCAAAAATAACAGTTAATTTTTAATTTTTATACAATCAGTCGAAAACTTAAAAGGCACTTAATATTCGTGAAGCTGAGCCCATTTGTATCATAATGGTATATTTGAAAAAGTCCTTCGACAATATTTTCATTGTGTCTTTTTCATTTAAAAATTGTAAAATAACAGTTATTTTCGGCCCCTGGTTTTTAACCATAGAGCCAAACAAATACCTACATAGAAACTAAGATATGCGCAGTCAACAGCCAGCCATTAGATCCCATGAATTGGGACCTCATATTCAAAGAATCCTTTTATGCATGTGTCTTCGATCAACAACAGTTTCAATGATACTTCAAATTTTTACGAATCAGCTGAATTTAACCGTTTTTAAACTTGAAATAAACAAAACGCAACTTGATTTAAAAAGAAACCGGCCCAATCAATCCGGGAATGAATTGTCCGCTAAAACAAAATGTGAACTAGTGTGCATTTGTTTTGGAAAAATTTTTGCAAAATTATCCTGCAACGTATACTTTTTCTTTTCTATCCTCAAAATGTTTCCTCACGATTTTTAAGTTAATAGTAGGCATACGTTCTAGCTTTTAAAGATTCGATTAAATGTCCTGTCAAAAGCATAAACCATCCGTTATTAACGCATTCAGTGAGTAGAAAATTGATTTATTTTTTTTTTTTTCTTAACCACATCACAAAAATTACATTGTAATTTTACATGATTTTTATTTAAATCAGTTTTGCCTCTCATTTGCCGAATATCTGTAGATATTTTGAATAATAATCTCATTAGAAATTGATTAATGAAGTGTTTTATTCCCAAACCAAAACGTTTTATTGCACAGCCACGCTTAAGCTACAAAAGGAAGAGGTCATACACGGGCGCCTTTTATTGTATTTTTGAAGAACAGGCGCGTTTTAATTTTGGCGCCCCGACTCAACATAAAGTCAGATTTATTAAATGTTAAACCTCTGCACAAGTGCGCTTTAAAAGTGTTTCAAGCAACTCGCTTGTGGTGCAAGCCTTTGCTATGTTATGTTCTCATCAATAGAATCAAGCATTACACTGCAGAGAGCACTCGTCGCTTGAGCAGAACAAGAACAAATGAAAAGCGAATCAATGTTATGCACGATTTCACAAAGAAGAATGCAATGACTGGAAAGTTATGTAAACAACAGCAGAACGCTTGGTGTTATGCTGTGTTCTGCAGTTTTTAGGTATTAAACGTTGCTAAGCAAACAATTAAAAAAAAGTAGTAACAAGGTTCTGCTGTGTGCGGTGTGATTGATGCATTTTTCGCTGTTCTGTTTTTATAAAACGAACAACTTCGTGTTCTGTTTAAGCAAATAGCGAACATGGTTATATTTGAAGCCGACGAGTGCTCTGTAGTATTCGTTTTTTGTTATTAAATGAATTGGATAACCTCTGCTTGACTAACAGAGTTTTGTTAAGCTCTGAACTCTGCACTGTTGGCTCTACTGTTGCAGAAAAAACGACTGCATTCGTGCAGAGGTTTAGTGAATATCATATTTGACTTCACTGCGATGAAGCCTGGGGCGTATCCCTGTAAGCTTCATTTAATTTAGCATTTAAATAAATTTATTAATATTTATGTTTATATTCAGTATTCTATGTATGTGGAAATTATAAAAAAAAAAAAAAAAATATAAAAAGGCAACACCTTTGCTTCGAAAAGGTTTTCGCGAAGCAACTGTAAGCTTCCAAGTAGCTTCTGCATTTCTTCTGAGAGCAAGGTTGTTCATGTGAGAGGAAATCCTCGTTTAAATGCTTCGTAAAGGCATAAGAAAGCTTCCAAGCAGCTGCTATATTACTTATGAGAGTGATGCTGTTCATGTGGGAGTGAATGCTCGTTTGAGTACTTCGTAAAGGTTTTCCCAATTAAAAATCATTTTATTATCATAAATGAATAACTTCAATTTTACTTGTGAAAGTTAGGATGTTTATGTGAGAGCGACTCCACATTATAATGTTTCTTAAAGATAACAGTGAAGTTACTTGTCGAAGCTCAGTCACCTCTCAACACCTCTAATTTTACTTGTCAGATAAAATCGAGGCTGTTCTACCGAGAGCGAATCTCTAAATTGCTCCAAATGAGTTTCCAAAAGGTTTCGCACAAGTTTTTTTAAAACTTAAACTAACCCTCAGAGGTCCCCCCTATAATTGCTTAAGCAATGTGTTCATTCGGAAGAAGCGTAACAGTTTAGTTGGGGGGTGGGTACAAAAACAAACGGTGGACAAAAAAACAAAAAAAAATAACAAATTGGCCATTTTAGCCCTTGAAAGGATTTTGACCGAGCTTCTTATGATCAATTGTGTTGTGTGTGTTATTAAATGCTTGCACACAATTTACCGAGATCTGGACCTACTTGTTTTATGCCGACTCCGAACGGCTAAAGTTTATGTTCTCAAGAAGCTTTACATGGCATTATTTACTCTCTGAGGTTTGCCATTGTTTGCAGAGAGGTGGTGACTGATCAGAAAAATTTTTTATTGAAAAAAACTTTTCACCGCGGCTGGGGATGGAACCCGGGCTCCGAGCATGCCAAGCCACACACTTAACCTGCATGCCACGGTCACCACTAGAAACGGTGGACACTTGTTTTAATTAACACAGATCAACACTGCTGCCGGAGAACAAGTTGGCAGGGAGATTATTTGTGCAACTGAAGAACGAATTATCTCTGTTATGCGAGGTTCTAATGGACATCAAGGCAATTTTATAAGGATGAGCTTAGTGAGCAGTTGGACCTGGGAGTTGTTGGGAGCAGTTGACCTGGGAAATATTCTAGTGGTTGGAGTCAGATAGTGTACCACCTCCCTTGAACACTTACCTTGGTAGAACCTTCCAGCAAACATTATGACTCTTAAAAGACTCTTTCAAGACTCATGTAAATGAGGATTTTTCGTCATAATACACTCAAAAAAGATTCTTTTTTGAGTACATTTTCGTATGTTGTGAGCCCCAAAATATGATTCATAATAATGACTGTTTTATGAGTCTTTTTGGACTCATAGTAAAGACGATTTTAAGACTCTTATTTAATACAAATTTAAGTCTCATATTAAGTACTCTTTCAGGACTCATATTTAATACTCTTTTAAGACTCACATTAAGTACTCTTTTAAGATTCATATTTAATACTCTTTTAAGACTCATATAAGAAGTCTCTTTCCAAAGAACATTTATTGCAGTGCAATTTCATTGCATGTTTATCGCCACAAACAAACAGTGCTCCGAAAAACGATGCCAAGATAGCATATTTATGCGCATATGCTATTCTGGCGTCGCTTTTCGGAGAAATATTTCTTTTCAGACAGTTACAAAAAAATATGCTCGATTAAGTTATAATTTATTTATTAAACATGGTGCTTTTGCAATAATCCGATTCTATTCTCTCATTAAAGACTCCTATATAAGACTCTTCGTTATGATTACACATAAATCAATCAATATATTATCCTTTTATGGGTCTTTTTTATGAACAATCATATTACCGTCATATTTAAAACTCTTTAATGAGCGTATTTTATGAGAACTCATTAAGCAGAAACAAAAATTGCTCTTTTATGAGTTTTATTTCTGAACACTCATTTCACAATCATATTAAAGACTCTTTTCTGAGTTCTTTTAATGAGTTATCATACAACATGCATAAAAAGCAATCTGTTTAGAGTCATTTTTTGGAGAGCCTTATAAAATGTTTGCAGGGCTGTATTAAAGGCTTAAGCACCCAAAATTCCGTCGATCACCAAGAGAGACGATCAAATATTCACTTCCCCTATAAGATATATCGCACGACATTTATATATCTGATAGGGGATGTAGCTTCTTGAAAGTCCAAATTATAGAGTTTAAAGTTATATTTAAGATCTATTTATATCCGGAATCTGTCTTCAATAATAGACAATAAGATGATTATATAAGAAAATTTACCAAAATTGGTGATTGATCGGTGCTAGTATAAGTTATTTCTAAGTTGTTAAAAGTAATAAAAACTATACTTAAAAGATTCTGAGATCACTTTCGAAGCCAGCAAATCAAAACAGGAACCAAAATATTTTACATATATTCACTCCGGTCTCAGGGTTAACGACATGTCTGCCGGGGTAATTGGTGTGATTTTTATTTGTATATCATTTTCAATTACATATAATTCAGAAATAAGCAATTGAAGTTCTGAAATTCCATCTGAAAGTCAGAAAATAAATTAAAAAAGTAATTTTAATAATTTAAATTAAATTTTGATAATGAAATTCGAAAAATCAAAATAACCTACTAAAAATGTTTGGGTTATTAAAATAGTATGCTATCTATACAAACCTTACATAACTCAGAAAATATTAATGAGGTTAGTTTGAATTTTTTTAAATTCAATTTATGTTTTTTGAATTTCTATGGCATTATTAATTTCATTTGATTTTTTTATGAATTTAAAATGAAATGTAAAAATTCCAATTGATGTTTTCTGAATTTAAAATTGAATTTCTGAATTTCATCTGGTCTTTTCAGAATTATATTTGATTTCAAATCATATTTTCTGAATTTTAAATGGAATTTCTGAATTCCAAAAGAGATTTTACTGAATTTTAAACTAAATTTCTGAATAAAAATCACGAATGTTATCACGAATCTCTATTGGAAATATCAATAAATATTTTTATTTTAAAACAAGTTATATTTCTAAAAACCAAATTTTTACCCTAATGATGCTTTTTGTATAGAAACTAAGGAGTCCTGAAGACAGCATGTATGATAATAGAATTGTTGATTTCACTGAAGCACATAAAAGACGTTTATTTCACTTGCAACTATACAATTCTGATTACATAGTTATAGATAATGACATTTATCAGTTTCAACCGACCCACCGACACATGTACAGCAGAGAGGAAATATTTATATATAGTGGAATGAGGACTTCGTATTGCTATTAATATTTTCCTATTAATATTTTTCGGAAGTTATCTTCATAAGCAAATTGAAGCATGGTTTTGGCAATCTAATACTTTTTGGCGCCCCAGGCGTGGGTCTGCTTTGCCTGCCTCTAGGGGCGACCCTGTTCATTCTACCGTTAGTCAATGTATTACCCATCCACTTTGCTTCAGTCTCCATATTATTACGTTTAGTGAGTGGGTGCAAGCATCATGTTGCAGAATTCATTAAGATTGTCGCCACGGCGCATGGCTCCCATTCTTTAAGTGTCTATCAGGTGGTTTGATGTTGCCTGTTCACTGTTGGTAGTCGACAACTGACGCCATCAACACTACATGACATTTATTTGCCAGCACTTCAATTTTCCTATTTCCTCTACTTATATTATTTTTTTTTTTTTTTTTTGGTGTTTCTACAACTTGTCCCACTCAATGTTGTGTAAATCTTTTTTGTGGTAAGAGAATTAATTAGAATTTATTTTGCAGAAACATTATCATTATTATATGATTCAAGCAAAAATGGGCGATCATATGAAGAAGCTGAGAATAGAAAATATGCAGCATGAATGAGCAAAACTAACCAAAAATAAGTTCAACTTGTTTTAAAGTGAATGTGTGGTAACGGAACTTTAAAAAAGTTGAAGTTTTAGAATTTCTTTACATTTTTAATTTAGCCAAAAGTTACAAAGGATATGTTTGGCAAGTCTTGAAAATCAAGTGGGAGTAGCTTCCATCAATGAAGGCTGTTGACTGTTGGTTGTTGTAAAGTTTGATAATCTGTGAAGGTTTTTTTTGGTATTCATTGTAAATTAGTTCAAGGATTTCCGAATGGCTTCATGTGGAAGCATGCAGTATAAAGTATGTACATACGTCCGTCTAACCAACAACTACATGTGCATCCAATTGATACACACACACGCACACACACATACATACAGACACACATATTCCGACATATGGCATGTTCACGCGCTCGCGCCCAGTGTTGCTATTCAAATGTTTTCGACTCTGTTGGCTGTGTTCTTGGAAGAATGCTTAAAGTAAGCGTTTCAGTTTCTTAGTTTCTTCTGCCCTTGAATTGGTTTCTTGACATAGCATGTTGTCAGTATTGGAGCGGCATTTGAATGCATTTTAAAGCATTGCAAGGAAAACAACATTAAGTAGAAAAAAAAATGCAACAAAAATAAAACAAAAAAATTATCAAAAAATGCATATAAATTTTAGTGGCATTTTTTTAAAATTCTGATTTTTTATGAGAAATATTATGAAATTTCGAGCATCACTGCAAAGATGAACATGTTAAAATGAATGGCCGCAGAAAAAGTATCTCAATGAAGAGGTGCTCATTACACTTTATCTAAAACTAACCAATAGAGTTGTCAAATTCGGTTTCGGGTTGTTCAAGAAACCGAGTTTTTATTAGTTTTTCAGTTTAAAAAAATTCGTCATTGAGAAATTTAATATTCAAACTTTGGCAAATATCAGCCCCATAAAAAAAAGATAGGGTTCTCGAACAACAAAACCTACTTTAAACCTACCAAATCTAAGCAATATTATACTAAAGATCAATTATTTTTTTTTTAATATTTTTTATAAACACAATTTAATTTGTTATTTATTTATAATGCAAGTTTTTTATTTTGAATATTTGCTGTTTAATTTGTCGTGCTGTTATTTCAAAAAAACTGTCGATCCTTTGAGGAAATTTTTCATTGGTACCACGGTCATAGACCTTCACCATGGTCTGCCATGCTCAATTATTTTTCTCATTTCTCAACAAAATATTTCTTCTATTATTTTTTTTTATACCATTATTTTTCTCACTCTGTTTAGATGTTATCAATCTTAAATCCGTTTCCGCTGAATTTAAGTTTCTAAGAGGAGCGTATCATACCCAACTAAGTACTATTCAAACGCGTACATTTGTAAATGTTTATGTATATGTATAGAGGCAACGATACGCAAATCGATATCTAGAAACGTAAAAACATCCACGTGCGCGAAATTTGTCGAAACTAAACAACGGGTGGGTTTCTAACAACCTGGTGGGGGGTTCAACAATTCACAGTTGAAAATGTTCGTCTGTATGTGGGTGGGCTAAAATGTTTGCGACAATTGCAAAAGCATGCGATAACGAAGAAAATACTAACAACAATTATAACTACAGCAAATACAACAGCCACAAAAACAACAACAAAAACAGCAATCAACAACGCTGTTTCTATTTTAAGTCACCAAAGAATCAAAGAAATTTTGTTACCGTTTGAATTTGAACATGTGTTGCTGACATGTGACCGGATGCAGAGCAAATAGCCGCAATGGGCACTTTGTGTAGGCATGCCATAGAACTTCTTAACTTTTGCTGGGATTAGAAATTGCTTTTCTTCGAAAGCCAAAATAATTTGTTCGATCAAATTCGTCAAAACTTTTGACAGTACTTAATTCAAAAGTCAGACTATGGCGGTTATAGGCATGAATTAGATGGTTTGAAGGCTGTATTGCGGAAATATAACAGAATTAATGCAACTCAAAATTCTGCCCTAACTAACTTTTTGGTTAAAGCCTGTTCTTGAAAAACTGATTCTTAGATCCTGTTTGAGTAATTCTGAGTAATGGATCAGTACCTTAAATTAACGGTGGTCTAAAGTTCAAGTCTTTCATTACGAGGACAAATTCAATTACAAATCCAATTTTGATATTGCTCAGAACAGAGAATCTATGTGCAATTATGCATTATCTATTCGCAAGTACTCTTAGAGAAAAAAGTGGAAAATTATGATTTTCTTCGACCCAAATTCATATTTTTGTCTAACAATTTACTCTCGGACTTACGGAAGGGCAAACATTCGGATAAAAGAATTAAATGGACGTTTTAAAGCCATTGAAAATCGATTTCTAGCCATTGACAAAAAAATTCCAAAGATTTTTTGAATATACGTCAGGGCCGTAGCCAGGAGTTTCGATAAAAAAAAAAAAATATATAAAAGTACTTAAAAACAAGTTTATAAAATAGTTGCCACGCGTCGAAATTAAATTTTTGCGTATTGATTTTGATATTTTTTAGCAGATTTGGCAAGCTTTGACGGCTTGTGTCTAAAAACTGTAAAAAAGTCAGAGAAAAGATACAATATTTAGGAAATTTGACCTTTAGGTGCTAGAAGATAAAGCCCGAAACATTCTGAACAACTTTTAAAAAAGAAAGAAACAGTTTCGATCATATCGTAAGTGTCAACGTAAATACGATATTCCGTTTAAATAGTAACTTTTTCTGCTCTCTTTAATCCGATTGTTTTGTCTATTTTACACATATTTTTTATTTATCTTCCGAAAATTAATAAATTAATTAATAAAATCAAGTGATGGACTTCTTATCGAGACCAGAACACATAAAAAGTTCAAAGTAAGCATGATAAAAAGACCAAGCAAAAGAAACAAGCAAAATGTCAATTTTTTTTAATTCTTTCAATTATTTTGTTAAGTTTGACAGATTGAGTCCATTGACTTAGTTGAAAAGAAGGCTAAGCGAATGTCCTTTTCATTGGTGTCACTGTCGTCTCTGTCTGATGTATAGTTTACGAACTACATTCAATTTTACTTCGTATTTTAAAATAAATGAAAGTCCCGATTTTCAAGAAATCGGGTGGTGTCTGTCCGATGTATAGTTTGCGAGCTACACTAAATGAGTAGTGGGGTTGACTTTCTTATATAAACACATGCATTTTTCTTTTTATATTTCATTATTTTGTGTCTTTAATATAAAAGTGACGAAATCCAAAATTAGATATTCATTCAGCGCAGAATATATCTGATATTTAGGTATATATATTATCTTTGAACGATAAGTATTAAAGGCTATAGCTATACCCTAAAGTATTCGTCAAAATAGTTTCATGACCTTGAAAAAAATCTGTTAAAATGACCCCATACAAACTACGCTGTAAGACGTAATTCTACGCCAAAAACTTGCCGAAAAAGCCAACCAAATACAAATGATAGGCCGTTAAATAGGAGATATAGCCTGAACAATCTTCTTTTGGCGGCATAATTTTCAGCAAAACATTTTATATTTCTTGCCCCATGACATTCTTATAATAATCAAATCTTTAATTTTTCGTCGATTATATTAGGTATACTTTTTGTATATTTGAAATCTGGCTCAATGTTTGTAATATGTTTTTTTAATCAGTGAGTAATATCAGTGACAATCAAGGGTCTTGCACCTGAAAAAGCTTCTTGGCTCGCAGTGAGTGAAAACTGAATTTGGTAGGTTTATCGCAACTTTTTCAATGACTGCCCTGACTCTTACAATAGTCGAAGAAACTAAAAATTGAAATAGTTGCATTTTAAATGGAAATAATATTTCCCATAGGCTGAGTTTAATTTTCGCTCTCCCGGTAATTAAAAAGGTAATTCGCTCCCCCGGGCTAGCACCGGCTAAAACATTGCAGTTGAGAATATTGTTGTACAGTTCAATATTATACTGTCGAGTTCAATTAATAAGCTCTTTCGCTGTTTTGAGATTCCTCATAAGCGTGACAATTAAATCCTTTTCTTACCACTAACATGCTCTTTCTGAACACTAATTTCCTTTATACATAATTTGTCTGTATTGGTCGACTGTATTGTACATTAAAAAAAATTGATAAATGGAATCAATCAGCAATCCTTGACCTAAAATTAAATGGTACAGAATTGA
The DNA here is from genome assembly GCA_958299015.1 of Tetanocera ferruginea. Lineage (NCBI taxonomy): Eukaryota > Metazoa > Arthropoda > Insecta > Diptera > Sciomyzidae > Tetanocera > Tetanocera ferruginea. The sequence goes on along the minus strand of OY282640.1, from coordinate 53,465,401 downwards.
CTGTCCCATAGCATCCTTAGGTAGCATTCCACTACCAACTCTGAGACAAAATAGCATGCGAATTAATTCTCCACTTCGTCTACTAGCATATTTTTTCAAGCTTTATTGATTTGATGTAAGATCAAAAATTAGGTATAACTGGAAGTACTTGACTAAAGTCATCAGAAAATACCTCAACTTTTTCTGCAAAAAAAAATCTACGATATTTATACCCTAAACCTGAAAGGTCAGGGTACATTAACTTTGTGCAAACGTTTGTAACGCATAGAATGAAGCGAGTCCGGTATAGAAAAGTATATATATTCTTGATCAGCGTAACCTCGTGAGTCGAGCTATTCATGTCCGTCCGTCCGTCCGTCCGTCTCTCCGTCTGTGAGTTGTCCGTATACACAGGATAAGAAGAAGGAGTAGAGATAATTGAATGAAACTTGATACACATGATCACATGCACCCAAGGATCTGCACTATTGAATATTTTTGGAATCCGCCCACGGACACGCCTACCTCCCATACAACGGAAAAATTTAAAACTGCATAACTCAGCTCATAATAAGCCTTCAACAATAAAATTTGGTGTGTATGTGCTTTATATCAACACAAAGATGCCTTCGAAAAATGGACGTCATCCGCTCACGGACACGCCCACCTCCCATACAACCCAAAAATTGTAAACGCAATAAATAAGCCTGTGTTTAACCTAGAGCGGTAAAATTTGGCACGTATGGTTTTTATGACAAGACAAAGATGGTTTTGAAAAATGGACGTCATCCGCCTACGGACACGCCTACCTCCCATACAACCCAAAAAGTTTAAAACTCAATAAATAAGGTTATGTTTGTCATAGAAAAATTCAATTTGGTATGTATGTATTTTATACCAAAACTAAGGTGTGTTCAAAAATTGGGAGTAATCCGCCAATGAACTCGCCCACCTTCCATAGCGAAATCACAATAAAGGCATTAACTGTGAGCTACAGGAATTAAACTTGGTATGTGTAAATTTTTCATCTACATTTAAATGCATATAAAATATAGGTTTCATCCGCCCACGGACACGCCCATTTACAAAAATTTTTTTGTTTTTGAAAAGTGGGTTTAGGGTATTTCATAGTCGGCCTAGACCGACTTTTGACTTTCTTTACTCGTTTTCAGTTCTGGTAATATCCCGAAGCATGCGATCAATAACAGTCAGTGCTACAAACGGAATCATATTTGCTTCATCAATGAATATAAGTTGAGCACTTCCGTGCGCAGAATTAGCTTTAACGCCTGATACAGGTGTTTCAAGAATAGGTATAGGAAGTTCGAATTAGTTGTACAAGGTACGACCTGATTCGAATAAGCTTGCTGTAGTATCAGTGAGATTACTGGAAAACAGATTTTACATACACTCACCATCTTCGCAAGTATAGCTTTTTGAACGAATGTTTTTCCGACAACCTGCTGGTGCATCCAGATAAAATATAAATATTTGTACGTTTTTCGTTTTGGTTCACTGCTTGAGTTATGGTATTGATTGCAAATTTCTACTTTTGAAAAATAAAAATAAAAAACCCAGTATCACTTCGATATTCAATATTTCAAAACATAGTTTATGTCAGAACCACAATATGGAGGTTATAAGTCGATAGGAAATTGTTTTTAAAAGTTTTGTGTCAATTTTTTCAAAATTCCACCCCAATGACAGAACCAATTTATGGTAGCACACAGAACATAAAAATATAATCCAGTATTAATTAGCTATTCAATGCTGTGTCGACAAGAAATAACCGCTAAAGTCGAGTTAGGACAAAGTTAGGTTATTACTTTCATTGCTTTTTTTCGCAACGAAATACACTAGTACGAATATTTTTATGGTTGTACCATGGAAATTAAATGTTTGAGGCCATTAAATCTAAATAGTAAAAGTTAGGCTACCTTGATGTAAAGTAGCGATTTCAATCATATAAATGCTCTCCTGAAATTTTGAAAATGATTTAAGCTATAACTCCTTGTCGACACAGAATATTTCAAAGCATAGTTTATGTCAGAACCACAATATCGTACCTGTCTGCCGAAAAGAGGGCAAAATATCTCACATATTTTTAGGCATGTGAGAAAAAATACTATTCTTATGGATCCTATGGAATAAATTTGTTTAAGCTTTAAAAGAAAAACAGAGCACATTTAAGAAAAAAAGGCCCTACTGCATATCTGAAGAGCAAGACCTTTCGATACGCTTTTATGTAAATTGCATTAGATCGGTAGAAGATTATATAAGTTGAATGATAAAGATTGGAGGGCTCCTTTAACAAAATTCCAACACATGTGTAATATATATAAAGCGTCTTTTTGATTGTATACACTAAGGGGAAAAGTTATATAGTACTAAGTTACCGCTTGAAAGCATTATGTAGTCAATAAAGATTTCAACATGTACTCAATACATGAAAAATGTAAAATTTTTGTGTGCAGAAAACTATGCGATGAGTAAATAAATTTATGTATTGAGTCCATAGGTTTTTCCCTCTGTGTAAAATGTGCCCTTTTAAAAGGAAACCCGTAAAAGACCGTTTTTCTGATACAATAATATGCCATCAGTGTATAAATTCTGAAACTTATAAAAACTTATCCAAGTGTTTTTCACAATATAATATTAAGAAAAACTTATCCAAGTGTTTTTCACAGACCTACCTAAAAGTTAGCAGTACACGTTTAAGCAAATTGTAGTAGAGGTAAAGAAAAAATATGACTGTGCACCTCGTTAGCCGCAATAGTTTTTATGAACTCATTCAGGGGAAGAAGCTTCAGTTTAACATCCAGACCCGCTAGAGCCATTGATCGATAGCCATGTCCAATGGATGACATTTGTTCTCATTTTCCGTTTTTTCAGGTTTTATTGTATCATATATGAGAAATCCATTAAAAGTTTTTTATTCGTTACTTTGAGTTGATTTTTGAAGTGAGGTAAGAGGTTAGGATTATTCCGAGAAATTTATTGACATATTTATTTATTTAGATATTTATAGACCAAACCAGACAATTTACATATTTTAACAGGTTTATTTTTTTCTATCCCTCTTTCTTGTTTTGGGGTTTTTAGATATGCCATTTGAAGTAGGTGCACCTGATCCGAACACCTGAATGACACATGATTTAAAGAACATGTGAAAATGAAATTTCAAGAAGAAAATTAAAAATTAAATGAACTTACATACTTTTGCAAGGCATGGATGGTGAATGGTGACTGTGATAAGGCTAAAGTCCAAGTGTGGAAAGAGATGTTTCGACAGGGAAAGCTTGAATATGAATTTATATAAAGTTGGCATGTAGTACTCACTGATAGTATTAAATTTCTTACAACATCTTTCTTTGGGTTCGTTGCAAGCATAAGTGGCGTAGTGCTTTGATTCACTCAGAAATCTTGTAGGCCTAGTTTTACTTATTAGGTCATTAATTGTTACTTTGTTCGAAATATATTCGCTGTCGATGTTTCTGATAATAACATCGAATATAATACATGAATAGAGTAGCGTTCTTCTTGATGACAACGGCATTATGTTGTCTTTGTGCACAAGGTGGCAGGCTTCTGTTATCCTGAGGTTCATATATACATATACATATATACCAGTACTGCCAGGTGTCAGCAAAAATAAATCCCCATTTTTGCATACACAAAAAAATTTTTTCCCCGTTTTTTACTTTGAGTTTTTCCGTTTTTTTCCCCGTTTTTATATTTAAAAAAAAAAGTATGATTTTCATTATAACAAAAATAAATACATAGATCAAATACGTACGTATCCATAAAAACATACAATAGTTATAAGAGATTGTTTAAATTTATTTTAAATACATATATACATTATTATTATGAAGACTTAAGCATTCAGTATTTATTTAAATTTCAAAACATTTTTGAAATTTCATCAAAGATTTGGTGTGGAGAGTTCCGGATAGAGAGCTATTATCAAGAGAATTCTTTATTTTTGTTTTGTTTAAACCCTGCAGAAAAATGGACCAGATTTAGAATAGTTCTGAACTAGTTCCAAAAAGGGATAGTACTGGTCCCACTACAATACCGTTTTGCATTGAACGAACTGATGATTTTTACGGGTTGATGTCATGGGACAATTGTCCCTAATTGTCTGTGCTAGTTCCATTATCAATGGTTTTAAACTGGTCCGTTTTAATACAGTCCAGAAGTGGTCATTTGTAAGCCCTATTATCAGCCTTATTTGGAACACGTGTTCGTACAGTATAACTTATTTAATTATAATTAAATTACAATAATTATTGTATACTTTTAAGTGGATATTTACCATTTACCACTTTACTATTTTCATCGAATATGTTTGCGAAAGTTAAAAGAAGTACGGAATCTAAATAAAAAAAAAAACGGGCCACGACACGTTTTGAGCGTGTTTGGTTTTTGATTTTGTTAGTTAGTGCCTGCTGACAAGAAAAACTAAGAATATGAAAAGAAATTCAAACTGTTCTATGCTGAGCGTCTTTTGCACTTGTTCCAAGCTAACTCCAATTTCACTAGAAATACACTAATTGATTTTTCTAATTGTCTCCAAAATAACTGCTGGGAATTAACAGCGAAAAAGCCCTTTCAGCACATGCCGCTTTGGTGAATGTAAAAACTAAACGAAACTAATTTTTTTTTAAACATGGAAACGTGTGGAAAATAAGAAGACATGGGACCGATGATAAAAATGATGTTTAAATCAAATAGCTTCAAAACTATCATTCGTTAAGTCAAACTTTTTAAAAATTTCTTCGCAAGCGGCAATAAGGAATTGTCTAAAAGATTGCATAAGAAATTACATATTTTGCTTCGACAGGGTAGCTCTTAAATATAAAGCAAGGTACTTTACGTTTTATTTTTATTTTCCCCGTTTTTATCAATGTTTTCCCCGCCATCCCCATTTGAACGAAAAATCCCGAAAAACGGGGAAAATCCCGCCACCTGGCAGCTCTGATATATACATACATATCTCTCAAAGCAAAAAGTAAGAATTGTTTTCGAATAGATTCTAGTCTCTCACTATGATCTGCGAAACTTGAATTCCAGACTGTGCAATTATATTTCAGAAATCGCACCAATTTTCCAGGTATAAAATATTTAAGATCCGATATTTTATTTCGGTTTTTATGATAGAAAAACAAGACTCTGATAGAAAAACAAGACACCATCGTCCAAATCCAAGTCTATTAGTTGTTCCCAGTTGATAAAATTCAGTTTATTTCTTATGTTCTAATAAACGGCTTTAAGAGAATTATACGCGATAGAGAATTGTCTTCAAGTTATATGGGAAGAACTAAATTGGACTGTTAAAGCAGTGTAGCTGAGAGTAATTGCGAATTTATGTTCGGCTTCACAATTTGTCGTTGGAGTAAGTAAGAATTTCGTCTTATTACAGTCCATTTTGGTTAGGAATTGGAGCTACTTCCCAGCAAAATTTTTGAAACAAACTTGACATGCATTCTGAAATGCACTGCTTCCCGAAGACAATCTAAAAATCCAATTGGTCTTCTCCTCAGCCTTATCGAAAAGTGCTTTCAGGAGGCATTGTCATAAACTTCTAAAAAGCAATTTGAATAGCTTCCAACAATGCTTCCATGGCATTGCTTGTGCAAGGCAATGGTTAAATATTTTCTTAGAAACATTATATCTTCTGAATCATGGAATGCCTTCTTAAGGTTTTACTAGAAAATACCTCCTACAATCATATAATTGCAGGCCTCAAAGAAATCGTCCATTGAAAAATTCTAAAAGCACTTCTAGAGAAGACTAAGGAAAGCGTTCCTACCAATGACATGCGTATTGCACACCCTCTTCAGAAGTGACACAACTCAAAATTTTTCAATTTTGACTTTTTAATACAAACCAATTCGTAATGCACATCTCCATCGAATGTTAAAATTTTGTTTTAATCTGAATGCTCTTTAATTTTAAAAAAATCATTTTGTGTCCATCTTTTGTATGAAGTTGCTCTGAAAAAGAAATAGTTTTTTGCCTCTCCTGAAAATTTTAAAATTTTGAGTTGTGTCACTTTTGAAGATCGTGTGCGATATGTTAAAAGAATGCCTTCTGGGTATGAAAGTAGAAGGAATGGAACTCACGACTTTCCCTTCCACTTTACCTTATTTTGGAAGCACTTTTTTTGCTGGCTTGTTGACAATCGTTATCATAAAAAGTAGTCATTAAGATGAAGGCGATTTAGCTATTAAATTAGCTGTCGATTTAGCTGCATCATCTCCAAAGTTATAACATTGAACTTTGGGAGGTCAAAACATTAGTGTTGTTTTTAGTAAGCAGTACCAGTATGGTTTTGTTGTTGTTAGCTCTTATACCGAACACTAACATAACAGTGGTCAGTAGGGCAAGAGTGAAAATTGTGTGTCCAGAATTGCCAGCTGCAACAGGTTGTTATGCCGCCATAAAAAGGAAATAACAATAGGTTCTACATAAGTACCATTCACAAGTAGTTCATAACTATTTCCATTAAGCTGTATCGCTTCGAGCCATCTTAAAACAATGATTTATTTATTTATATCCTAAACGTCCTTCAGAATATCTCAAAGACTTAGCGGCAAGGTGTGTCATAACGGATCTTGCTTGAATAAATTTTTACAGTGTAGACATTTATTTTTTATGGCAATCAATTAAAATTAAATTCAAAATAAGAACGTCGACTTTAGTAACAAAATAAAAAAATAAAAAAAAACAAAAACAAAATATGGCTTAAATATATACAAACATACTAAGTTACAAACACACTTGCATTTACTTGTTTTTTTTTTTTTTTTGTTTTTTTGTTAACAGTAAGCAGTAAGTCAGTCAAGCAGTCAGTCAGTAAGTCAGTGAATAAATCGGGTTTGGTTGCTGCTGGTTTCTGTGGTGGCTGCGAATGGCTTTTCGAAAAAGACCTTGCTTTCGATTTTCATTTATAAAGCATACAATTTGCCCCGTATTACGACCAAGTATAAATTTCAAAATCGCAAAATAACTAAGTTAAAATAACATAATCATAACAACAACAGCAGCAGCAGCAGCAGCAAGAACAACAATAATTACAACAACAAAAGCAAAAGCAACACTTAACTATAACAAACGAGTAGGCTGACTGGTGAATAAGTGGCCAGGCGGGCAGACAACCGGTACATATAAACCTAGCTTAACTAACTTAAACTGGGCCCACAATCACAGCTAGTAACGCATTCTAAGATCAGTGAGTTGTACTAGCACGTTTGAGCTGGGCGTAGCTGGCCAGAAGCACCTTTCAAGACAAGTTTTTCTAATCGATTTTTTTTTTAACATTTTTATAGTAATTGAACCAATTTGACACAAGTGGCCAAGTACGACTAACTTGAATGTGACCACTTTACAAACGGCTCCAAGTTGCTGCAAAAGATGATGGAGTGAAAAAAACCATAGAGAATGGCACTTAATTTTAAGTTATGCTCAAAGGGCACAGTTGTACGCAGTACAGAAGAATTTATACAAATCTAGATAAAAAAAAAAAGAAATAAAGTTGAGGTCTGCTGCTACAAACAGTTGAACAAAAATTAATGAATTTTTTTTTGAGGCAAAAGTTCTTGAGCTAGCATTATCAGTGTCAGGGTATTATTAGCGTGGCTCTACTGTAAACGCTCTTATGATTTGAATATTTAAATTTGCAACAACATTTCTTAGCTAGGTGGGGTCGAGCTATTAAGCCGCCAGTCCGTCGTCACATAATCGGCTCAAGCTAACTATGGGCACTCGTGTTCTTTGCTCCGTTTCAGTTTCAACATTAGTTAAGACTGGACTTAAGATTCAGTTTCAGTTTTTTAATCGAACATATAGATAATCACAGCAAATTATTTTAAAATAATTTTGCTTTAATTAAGCTTTTAATAAAGTACGCAAGCTTGTTCTTTAAGGGAACAAAGCTGAGTATGTACTGCATTTATGCCATATTTTTTAAAAAATTTTTAAAATTTGTTTCTTAAAATGGAAAAGATTCAAATATAAATCATTCCAAGTACTTTACTTGCCGAAAACTTGCTAGTGTTTTGATGTCAGTGACTTTTTGAATATGATATGAGAGCAAAATTATATTCGGCTAAAAAGCTTCCTATACTTCTAAATATTCTCCTTTTAGTTTAATACATTTAGTTCAGTGTTTTTCCAATACCTCAAAATAAGCGTTTGTTTCAGCGAAGATTTCTTCATTCTATCCGAATCTATTACCTCCAAGCTAAGTTTCTTCAAGTTTGAAAATATGACATAATAATGGACTTTCGTACTGCTTTTTCAAAGTTTATAAATTGAAAATAATCTAACAACTTAACTTAAAAAACATAAGAAAGAACATAAAATCAAAGAATATATAAGGAACAGAAAATGGATTAAAAGAAAAAATATTTTTTCAATAATTTGTCTATCTCTTCTTTTAGCCATTCTTAAGAGGCTTCTATCGTGCATCTTTTGAGCAATGAGAGCGAAAGGCTTGCAAAATTTTACAACTTCATATAAAACTAGTAAGGTATATCTTCGACTTGGCCGAAGTTAAAATACCCCCACGGCCGATTCTTAAGGGTGGAAGAATATTAAATTGGAGAGCTTTCTGTATGAGATTTTGAGAGATATTATTATTTGTATGTGTCTAAAAAACATACATATCAAATTGTTTTCCTGCAGCTTAAATATAAGCCTTTTTATAAAGTTTTAAATTTTGGGGTTGTATGGGAGGTGGGCGTGTTAGTAGGTGGATGACGCCCATTTTTATAACACACCTCAGTTTTAACATTGAATACACAAATACCGAGTTTCCATCTTGTAACTTTAATATTAGCCTCTTTATAGATTGTTAAATTTTGGGGTTGTATGGGAGGTGGGCGTGTTAGTGGATGGATGACGCCTATTTTTCTAACACACCTCAGTTTTAACATTGAATACACAAATACCGAGTTTCCGTCTTATAACTTTAATATTATCCTCTTTATAGATTTTTAAATTTTGGGGTTGTATGGGAGGTGGGCGTGTTAGTAGGTGGATGACGCCCATTTTTATAACACACCTCAGTTTCAACATAGAATACACAAATACCGAGTTTCTGTCTTGTAGCTTTAATATTAGCCTCTTTATAGATTTTTCAATTTTGGGGTTGTATGGGAGGTGGGCGTGTTAGTGGGTGGATGACGCCCATTTTTCTAACACACCTCAGTTTTAACATTGAATACACAAATACCGAGTTTCCATCTTGTAACTTTAATATTAGCCTCTTTATAGATTGTTAAATTTTGGGGTTGTATGGGAGGTGGGCGTGTTAGTGGATGGATGACGCCTATTTTTCTAACACACCTCAGTTTTAACATTGAATACACAAATACCGAGTTTCCGTCTTATAACTTTAATATTATCCTCTTTATAGATTTTTAAATTTTGGGGTTGTATGGGAGGTGGGCGTGTTAGTAGGTGGATGACGCCCATTTTTATAACACACCTCAGTTTTAACATTGAATACACAAATATCGAGTTTCCGTCTTATAACTTTAATATTATCCTATTTATAGATTTTTAAATTTTGGGGTTGTATGGGAGGTGGGCGTGTTAGTAGGTGGATGACGCCCATTTTTATAACACACCTCAGTTTTAACATTGAATACACAAATATCGAGTTTCCGTCTTATAACTTTAATATTAGCCTCTTTATAGATTTTTCAATTTTGGGGTTGTATGGGAGGTGGGCGTGTTAGTGGGTGGATGACGCCCATTTTTTTAACACACCTCAGTTTTAACATTGAATACACAAATACCGAGTTTCCATCTTGTAACTTTAATATTAGCCTCTTTATAGATTGTTATATTTTGGGGTTGTTTGGGAGGTGGGCGTGTTAGTGAATGGATGACGCCTATTTTTCTAACACACCTCAGTTTTGACATTGAATACACAAATACCGAGTTTCCGTCTTGTAACTTTAATATTAGCCTATTTATAGATTTTTCAATTTTGGAGTTGTATGGGAGGTGGGCGTGTTAGTGGGTGGATGACGCCCATTTTTCTAAGACATCTCAGTTTTGATATAGAATACACATATACCAAATTTCAGTATTGTTGCTTTAATATTAGCTTCTTTGTAGAGTTTTCAATTTTTGGGTTGTATGGGAGGTAGGCGTGGTTTTCATCCGATTTAGCCCATTCTCGAACTTGATCTTAGTTTTTTTAAAAAAAGCTTAAATATCGAATTTCATTACGATAGCTTAAAAATTGCGGCTGTAATCGTGTCGACAGACGGACAGACGGACAGACGGACAGACAGACGGACATGGCTAAATCAACTCAGGTGGTGATGCTGAGCAAGAATATATATACTTTTCCATACCTACCACGCCTCCTTTTGGGTGTTACACACGTCGTGACAAAATTAATATACCCCTTACGCAGTACGCGTGGGGGTATAAAAAGAAAGTATGCTTGTATACATAGTAAAGGGTGATTTTTTAAGAGCTTGATAACTTTTTTTAAAAAAAAACGCATAAAATTTGCAAAATCTCATCGGTTCTTTATTTGAAACGTTAGATTGGTCCATGACATTTACTTTTTGAAGATAATTTCATTTAAATGTTGACCACGGCTGCGTCTTAGGTGGTCCATTCGGAAAGTCCAATTTTGGGCAACTTTTTCGAGCATTTCGGCCGGAATAGCCCGAATTTCTTCGGAAATGTTGTCTTCCAAAGCTGGAATAGTTGCTGGCTTATTTCTGTAGACTTTAGACTTGACGTAGCCCTATCTGACAACAACAACACGATTCACAACATTTGACAACATTTCCGAAGAAATTCGGGCTATTCCGGCCGAAATGCTCGAAAAAGTTGCCCAAAATTGGACTTTCCGAATGGACCACCTAAGACGCAGCCGCGGTCAACATTTAAATGAAATTATCTTCAAAAAGTAAATGTCATGGACCAATCTAACGTTTCAAATAAAGAACCGATGAGATTTTGCAAATTTTATGCGTTTTTTTTAAAAAAAAAACTTATCAAGCTCTTAAAAAATCACCCTTTACAACAAATAAGGTAGCTGCAGGGCTGAGAGTCGAAAGTCAGAACTGTCAAAAAAATATTGAACGAAAAAGAGCAACAAAATGAGACATCAAATAATTTGTATTGAATTTGACAATTCTGACTCTGAGAGAGAGAGGATTAATAGCCCTGCAGCTACCTTGTTTTTTGTACATTGCTTGTATATATTATTGTGGAAGCACTTCGAAATCGATACGAAGGCCTTCTAGTAGCGCTTCGAACCCCGACCATTGACGACTGGGAGATAGCTTTATAATGTCCAAACATTCATGTAAAATTTAATGTTGCTTCTAAGTTGAGTGTGACAGTAACACCCGCAGCCTTTCAGAATCTTTCAGACCTATAAGCTTTATGTCCTTCATTCGTAAAAGTATGAAGAAAATCATTGCCAAACATATTAGAGAGAATGCCTTGGTACACGAACGGTTCTAAGATGGAGAAAGTCACCGGAGCTGGAATCTATGGAGGACACTCCAATGAGAGCTAATTCTACAGCATCGGTCAGTATACTACAATCTTCGAGAAGGAAATTCTTGCCATCAACAGATGTATCAGACGTAACAGTCTGAATAATTTTAGAGGGAAAGCGATTTTTGTCCTTTTTCATAGTCAAGCTTACCTTAAAGCTCTGAAATCACTCATTATTAAATCCAGCCAAGTGTTAGAGACTGTCACCGTCCTCAGCTTCACAGACAAATTAACTTTTAGTGGATTTCAGGCAGTTCAGTGGTGACCGTGGCATGCAGGTTAAGTTTGTGGCTTAGCATGCTCGGAGCCCGGGTTCGATCCCCAGCCGCGGCGAAAAGTTTTTTTCAATAAAAAATTTTTCTGATCGGTCACCACCTCTCTGCAGACAATGGCAAACCTCAGAGAGAAAACAATGCCATGTAAAGCTTCTTGAGAACATGAACTTTAGCCGTTCGGAGTCGGCATAAAACATGTAGGTCCAGTTCTCGGTCAATTGTGTGCAAACATTTAATAACACACACAACACAATTGATCATAAGAAGCTCGATCAAAGTCCTTTCAAGGGCTGAAATGGCCAATTTGTTTTTTTTTTTTTTTTTAGTGGATTTCAGGCGGGTTTCGGACGGGTATGCGAATGCAGACTCTATCCAACCAGAGAGCAAAATCACAATTCAAAGGGCCGGAATCGTTTTGTGGCGTTGACTGCAAGTCAAAACAACCTCATTTCGTGAATTTCAAGATTCTCCCAAGAACTTTTAAGAACAGATTTGACCTAGACTAATATTCCCAGAACTCTCTCACTCTCTAAACTCTAGACTAATATTCCCAGAAACCGAAGTTTCTTATTAACCGCAATTATAACTGCATACCGAAAACTTAAAATACATTTAAAAAAAATGTATTCCTTGAGGATAAAGAAATCTCGCACTCTAATTCTCCGATCTTTCAATATCATTCCATGGATTTTATTGACAATTTATTTTGGGTCACTTAGCATTTGATGTCCACTTTAACGAAATATGCACAAATAAACATATGAAATGATTTGACCATACATTTCGTTGACGAAAATTTCATATAAAATTTCCAAATTGGTGCATGAACGCTATCAGAAACGTTGAAAAATTTTTAAGTTCATGAAATTTTTATTTTTCAGTTGTTTCAAAGCAGCAAGCTTCTTTTTAAATCATCAACTTTTTCGTCAACGAAGTCTTGGACTAAAGAGTAGTTTTGAAATAAATTGCTTTCCATTTTCATTGATCCACGAGATTGTCTGGTTTCAATGGTTGTCGAAGGCAAATAAAATGACGCAATTTGCTCAAAATTTGACAGAAGTCTACTAACAGCTGACTGGAGCAATTTTTGTTGTCAACAGTAGTAGTTGACATTTAAGGTTATAACGCGGAGAGTTAAAAAAAAAACTGATTTCTCAAACTGCCCTTGCAATATTTTTTACTAATGTTATATTCTTAAGAATACCCTATTAGTCAAAGTAGTCAAAATTTCAAGGGATAACCATTTGCTATCATTTGTGAAAGGAATTTTATAACTTAATTTATAACTATAATTCCAATTTATTAAACTATAACTACTGCTATAACTGCTCAGTCGACTGCTTAGTTTAAAAACATTTATTGGCGAAAGTTATACTTTGTTTTTATCAATCGTTGCTGGTTATCAGCATAGACCAGAGATTTGACGTACCCCTTAAAAAGGAGTGCAAAGGTGTCAAATCACGCATCTAATCGCAATCGAGATGGTCAATTCACAGGTCCATTTCTTGAGATGATTCGGCCATCAAACGCTTTGCTCAACAAAGTAATGGTTTCACGAGCTATATAGCAGGTTGCGCCGACTTGTTGGAACCATTTTTCTTTCAAATGATTGCATTGACGGTAATATTGGCACCAGTTTCGGATTTGAAGACAAATGGGCCTATTCCAAAAACGACAATTTTGCTTGTATACATACCCGTTAAGCCTTAATGAGCCTCATCGCTGAAGATGATTTGACCATAAAAATGTGGTTCAACTGTTCCTGTTCATAACACAGCTTTATTTCTTGCACCAGTTGGATCTTATTTAAAAATGTTAAAAAGTAGTGGACGGGCAGAGACTGAGTTGCTGAAAATGGCTTGTGCGGGAACCGCGATGGTTTGCCGGAGTATACTGAAAAAGTTTAAGGTACTTCACCACCATGACAGCTAGATTGACCGTAATCTCTATCGGAAGTTCTATACCTCTTAAAATAAACACGCTTTAATAACGAAAATGAACAAATTTTCAGAAAAATCGATTGAATAGTTTCCGAGTAATCTTTCTAATATATAAAAATCTCGTATCACGGTGTTAGTAACTCCTCCGAATAGGCTGGAACCGATTTGAATGACATTTTGTTTGTGTATTTAGCAGGCATGAGAATAGGTCGTAAAGTATTTTTCACTCTCCTATTCGCGAGGGGCGTGGCGTGTTCAAGAGCACACATTTTCAATTTAACTTTCGATCCATGTATCCCACATTAATGAAATTAGGCAAAAACTTACTGTTGAGTCGTGCCCTTCGACTAGCAAAATTGAGCGATCTATGAAAAGGGAGGCATGGCACCGTCCATACAATTAAATTTTTTGATTTTTGCATAGATTTGGAACTACATTTATAACAATGAAAGTCAGTATAAAGTAACTAATTTGCCAGGTTTTTCATTTATAAAACTGACACGGGTATTGGGAAACGAGGCAAGGATCTGCCCATACAATTCACATTTTCAATACAGAATAGCTATGGAAGTAAAAAGCACAGAACATTTTTACTCAGAATGAAGTTACTATTTGGTGGTGCCATGATACTGAAAAACTGTTACAGGCATTGCACAAGGGATTACAAATCAAAGAAATATGATTTGGAGTTATTATTTGGTGATATCCTACTACTGGGAAATATTAAAAAACTAGAATGAACTAGAGAAACGTACTCTTAACTGGCGGGTTAAAACCTCGAACATTGTTTTTGAAGAAGCATGTCTCAATATTCTCGATTGCGGGTTTCTTGTGGTCTTTATTTTTATAATGTTCGTGTATAGCCAGCCAGTAATTCTTATTTTTTTTTTGCCGCTTTATGTGCGTGTTGTGCTTTATTGCAGGTGTGAGTCCTGGTATTTGGAGAACCATGTAATTCGTATTGGTGATGAATTTGATAAGTGAAGTGATTTTGAGAATTGCAATGATGAAAGGTTCGAACTATTTTTAGCTTTTGTAAACCTCCCCACGTTTAACTTTCACTTAGTATCTGATTGAAGATAGAAGATGATGTGAAGATAGAAGAAACTCAGACCACTATCTTGGTGCAGTCAATGATCTCTGCAAAAATATTGTACGCATGTCGTACGTCGATTGAAATGTGATTAACTTGGTTGGGGATATGATTGTAGATAATGAAATGTTCACACATTATGCTTAGGGTTTTTTAGCCTTTTATCCCAGATCTAAGTTGATTAGCGTTCATTCGTTTCCAGACGTGGTTATATGTAGGCTGTGTTTGTTTACAATATGACCAAAGACGTCCCTATACCTTGTTTATCAAGATCCCTGCAAACATTTGGAAGATGATTGGAAGATTAGATCATTTGGCGACGCGCTAGCGATTCGCCTAAGGGTTTTTTGGAAGATTGATCGCTTTTCGATCGCCGAAGCGATGAATGCGTGATTCTCAAAAAATTTAAAAATCTTCCTTCGCTCATTTCGGCGATCGTTGTAAGATGGATCGCTTTTTGATCGCCCAAGGGATGAATGCGTGATTCAAAAAAATTTCAAAATCTTCCTTCGCTCATTCCGGCGATTGTTGGAAGATCGCTTTTAAAAAGCTTTCAAAATCTATCATTGTAATATGAAGCAGGCTCTGAAAAATCGTTTAAATTAATCAAAAAAAAAATTAACTCTTTAAAAACTTCATGAAACTGGGATAAACTTCATGAAACTGGGATAAAAACTGGATGCATGAAACCCCTTCTGCCGAGATTCGATGGCGAATCTTCCCGGAATCGGCGAATCGCTTAAGACTCCTCTCAGCAAATCGTTCGCTACTCTTCCTGGCGAATCGCTTAAGACTCCTCTCGGCAAATCGTTCGCAAATCTTCCAGGCGAATCGTTTAAGACTCCTCTTGGCGATTCGCCGGCGAATCTTCCTGGCGTATCGCTTTTGTGGCCTCAGCTGCTTACATTCGGCGATTCCCGGAAGACTCTCAGAAGAGCTCGCCGGCGATCGTTTCATCTTCCAAGCGATTCGCTGGAGATTCTCAGGCGATTAAAAATGTTTGCAGGGGAAGCTAGTTTGTAAAAAGTAGCTCGGCAAATCCAGAAAAAGTAAACGTAAACCTAAACCTTAAAAAACAAAAATGCTTTAAGTTCAATAAAAACACATGCAATGTTAAGGATATTGTTTGTGTTTTCTTGCATTAAAAGCATTTTGAAAAAAACATATTGTATCCTTATATTTAAACTGATTTTATTGAATGTATTTTTAATCTGTAGAAAGTTAAAAAATTTTTTTTTTTTTTTTTGTAATTTGGTAATTCGCGATTTTAATATCAAAGCACAGTTATATAATATTCACAACTGAAACATTTTCTGTTGAAAAGTGAATATTAAAATTTTTAAAAAATCAGTTTTTGTCGAAAAATATAATTTAAAAAAATGGTTCAAGAGTGAAACGTGAGTGACAATTTTTATTGATAAGTTGGATTATCTTGGAAAATAATTGGCTGGCACAATTTATGTCTTGGATTTACTTTTTATATAAGATTAGTGAATTTTGTATTTTTTTAAATCAAGCAGACGCAATTATTTTTCCTTAAAAAAACATTTGAAGAAGTGAAACGTGAGTGACATTTAATTTTTTTTTTTTTTATTTTTGTATTTGAAATAAAAGAATATGACGAAAACATCACAAAGAAGATAGAGAAAAATTATAGTAATATGCGGATTCATATAAGAAAAAAAACTTAGCAAAGATTAAAAAGATCTAATTAAGGCGGTCTTCTCATTCAAAACCCGTTTTTTGGACCCTTTTTAAAAAAATTCTTATTTGAAAACGCAAAGAATAATTGAAAACTTTTTTTATTTATTGGGCTGTTCAAAAAGTAATGAGACTTCAAAGTTGGTGGTAAAAAAAAAGGTGTCGTCACGGCGGCCACGATTCCGGGTCTCCGGAGCGTCTGAAATGAAAAAAAAAAACGGGGTTATAATCAGTATAGATGTGATTCTCGGGTGAACCTCAAGCTTAATTTTGTGATTTTTTTTGACAAAATGGAGGCCATTAAAAAAAAAAAATTCAATTTCGGGCTTTTTTTTGTAGTTTAGTGTAAAAAAAAAATAGTAAAAAATTTTTTAAAATTATGGTCGAGGTTCACCCGAGAATGGTGACAATTCTGCGTCGATTCCATTTTGTTTCATGAAAATCGGTTCAGTTGAACTGGAGATATCATGGCCGCCAGTTCGAAAAACGTGGTTTCGAGATAAACGCGTTTAAAGTTTGAAGTAATGATGCTTTCAGTTGAACACCTGGACTCAAAAAATGCTTCAACCCCTAAAATAAGCAGAAATGTGTTTTCGTATGTTTGTATGAATATGTGTGGAAACACGTTTTTACCTAACAATAAACATTTTCAACAGAATTCGGTGGTTACTTTATGCCGCTTCGTTCGAAAATGAGGCGAAAAAAAAATAGCTCATTTTGACGAAGACCTTGCTTCACAAAAAAGGCTGTATCTTCTAATGTATTTCGAATTTCTAAAAATCCTTTTAGGGGCATATTCACAACTACCCAAGCTATTAATAAATGCAAAAAAAAGTCGAAAAAAAAAGTTGCTCAATGAGAAGACCCCCTTAAATCATTATTTTAAGCCTTTGGCCTCAACGGAATTGCTTAAAGGTCATATCGTCAAATTTGGCGCGGTATTTGGTTTTAAATGAGCGTAAGAATCAACGACTTAGGGTTTCGTACATTTCAGGGTTTACATACAGATTCGGATGCAGGACCGGAATAAATTTTGTTTAAATGATACATATATATCTGAAATAATTTTTAAGTTGTTTTTATATTATGAACTATTTGTTTAACTATATTATGCTATACATAATCCTTTCCATAAAAATTTTTTTTTTTTTTGTATAAACATTTCCTTAATATTAGGAAAAAATTTTTTTTACAAAATATGCTTAATAAAGTTCACCAGATTAACCACGATGCAAAAACAAGACAGTTAAAATTGTTTTGAAACATGAGTGACACCGACCTGAAACGTGAGTGACAAATCAGTGCATGCAAAAATCTTCAAATTCTTAGAAAAAGCAAAATTTTTTTCAGCAGTTAAAATTTCTACTCAATTTCGTTTCGGATAATTACTTTATTCTTGATATTAACTCAAACAATTCGCAGATTTAAAGGAATTTGTAAGAAGAAGTCGAAAAATGCAAATCGTCCGAAAACGTGAGTGACACACCATTTAATGATAGTTTTTTCGAAATGTGTACATATATGTATATAAAACTTTTAGTATGAACTGATAATAGTAAGCTTAAGACTTATTTTACCCATATAATTTTGTGTTAAAAGCGTGTATGTTTAATGGAGAAAAATCCATGTTTAGTGCTATGACTGAAACGTGAGTGACACTGGATTTGCCGAGCTGTATTAATTTTTCAAAAATTTCTCTTGCACTTTTTTCACGGTTTCCAACTAGGCTCCAATATTTTGTTAGTATCACCGTAGAAGGCACAAAAAGGTCTTTTGGAAAGCAGATGTTTCTTAAGAAAGCATATAATTTTCATTTTATTTTCTTAAGTTTGGTTTTCACCAATTTTACATGTAGTTATTTACATTTAAATAATGCAGACATTTTTTTAAATATTGCAACTACTTTGGAAAAACACTGCTTTGATTAAGTTAAAAAAAGCACGCACATATAATTCCGTTTTTGTTTTGTTGCAATGAGCTCATTAGTTTATCAAAGTTTGTGGTCTGCAGAAACCACAGAGACTACTGATGAGTCGGAACATAAGCTTTAAAATGAACTTTCAATATATACAAAACTAGCTGACCCAACGAACTCCTTATCACCTCAAATTCGAATAATGCAAGTTGTTTTGTTAGAGCATTCGCGATCATTAACATATGGCGTCAGAATGCACAACTTGCATTAGATTTCATTATCATTTTCATACGATATAACGCTTTAAATACAAAGAAATACATTGACTTAAATTCAAATCAAACCACAGCGCTACGTTAGAGTTATCCTTGGGTCTCAATATTTGGGAAAAAAAAAGTGTAGAGATTTAAGTGTACGAAGCTCGGATGACTTGAGTTCAAATCACCATCTTACACAGGAAGTTTTTCAATAGAAATGCATTTTTGTGATCGGCCATCACCTCTCCGGAAACAATAGCAAACCTCAGATATTAAATAATGCCATGTTAAGCCTCTAGAAAACATGAACTTTAGCCATTTGGAGTTGGCAGAAAACATAAAGGTGCAGTTCTCGGCCAATTGTGTACAAGTATAACATAACATACACTATACAATTGACCACAAGAAGCCCGGTCAAAGTGCTTTCCAGTAATGAAATTTGTTTTTAGTTGTGTGGTAGATCCCATGGGGGGTACAATTCAATAATTGTTCTGGAAACTACGCTCTTGTTCAAAATTTCAACTCAATCGTTCAATGGAAAGTTATTGCAAATTCCATTCCTAGATTTGAGTGCTACATGATATAATTTGAATCGAATCTTTTCAAAACAAAAACCTCAAGTTACCGTTGGCTTTAATATTGCATAAAATTTTCAATTACAACAAAAACCATACATCAATATTGATAAATACGAGTTCTCGGCTTAAAGCTGCGGCTGTACAGTATACAGTGTACACTAGCATCAGTTCAAATAACTTAAGCGGTTACGTTCTTTGTTCCTGCTGCCTCTATGCTTGCGGCTTACCGTGCTCGTAACAGATGATTTAACTTTAAGCTTTGAATCCGTTTGATGTTTGTTCTTATGTGCCCACGTAAAATATGGCAGTCTCTCGCTCGGCGACATTTGGCGCCATCTTTCGCCAGCCAATTGGCATACCTGCGGACTTTTGTACGTCGTGATACCGCTCTTAAGTTGCTGACGAAATTCATTAAGAAAGATAAAAAAAGCATTGAGCGGTCTTGGTTTTCGAAATGGTTTTGATTTTTTTATAGATTTTGAGTACTTTTTGAGTTTTTTTGCACATTTTTGAAGCATACTTAATTCTAGTACCACAAAGAATAAAGTAAAAAGCTTATTTTTTGTTTTTAATTTGAAAAAAAAATTTTGATTGAAAAGCTAAAACAATAACAAAATTTGGAAATTGAAACTTGTCAGATTGATATAAAAGTCATGTCTTAAAAATAAGAAATTAAAAATTCATGTCTTAAAAATAAACAATTAAATAAACCCAGTAAGCATTATGAGTCTTTTATGACTCTTTTAAGACTCATAATTATGAAACTGAACGCTCATAATGAGCTTTCAAAGACTCTGAAATGAGTGTGTTCTATTTTCTAAAAGCGCACAGTGAGCTGTGTTTAAAATATGCCTCTTGTAAGTGTTCGAAATATGTTCGTTTCAAGAATGAAAATAAAGAGTGTTTTCGGAGATTTATAAGAGATATTTTTCTGAGTCTTTTAGGAATCATATTCAAATTATGATGCTTTTGTGACACATATAAGACATATTTCATGAATCTTCTTAGAGTCTTTTCTGACGTTTCTTAAGTGTTTTAAGTCCTTATATCTCTCTTTTTATTCCTTAGTAAGCATATTTTTCTGAATGATACCGAAACAAAAAAAAATGTTGTTTATTTGAACAGAAGTTTTACAGCTATTTTTATTGCTAAAATTTCAAAAAAATAACAAAAAAAAAAATAAAACAACAATAATGGCTACACACAACAACAACAACAACAAACATTGCGATTTTTCAGTTGCTACTCAGAGGCTTCGCAATGAATAGCATTAATTAAACAATTTTTATTTCATTGTATTTAATTTTTGTGTTCATTTTCTTTTTATATTTGTTTTAATTCTCTTTTGTTGCTTTAGATTTAATACATATATGTCTATATGTATATATATATATATAAATATAGATATTTTCTTATTATTTTTTTTTTTTGTTGCTTAGACGGTTTTTTAATTCGATCGGTCGGTCGCTTGTTCGTTCGTTTGAACATTCCTATCAAAAGCATGTTTAAATACCAAACGCAATCACAAAAACAAAAAAAAAAAAAAGAAACTAAAAACCAACAACAAGAAAAACATTAACCGCAACTACAACAAAAAATCACACCAACAACAACAGCAACAACAACAACAACATGTTCATATATAAATAAATAAAAAGTTTGAAATAGAAACTTGTACTTGCATAAGAAAACAACAATAAAAAGCAAAATACTTCTATAAACAAAAAATAAAAACAAAAACAACATAATAAAAGAAAAAGAAAATAAAAAACAAAAAAACCGAATGCTTGAAAGCTTGCCATATTCGAACTCCTCGGTTCTGTTCAAAATTTTTGCTTCGGATCAGCTTTTCATACACACACTGTGTGATTTGATTCGTGCGAACGAACGCTTTGGCAAAGCTTTGGCGTCAAGCGCTTTGGCTGTGACGTAATTATGCAGCAAACTACTGAACTATTGACGCCGCACTTGTTGGCTTACCTTCTTCTTATTCTTCTACTGCTTTGTTGCTTCGACTCTGCAGGACTTTCGTTCACAAATTATAGGACTGACAGCAGAATGAGGTGTTGACGTCGTCGAGGGCGTCTAGATTCTGCTCGCTATTGCCGACATGCTGCTTTAGCTCTCGAGCAAAATAATACAAATCTTCTTCTATTGTTCCATTAGCGAAGACCTACTTTCAGTCACCCAAACCAATAATGTGTGTCTGGCTGACTACGTGTTAATTGTTGTCCATTGTTTTCTATCCAGAAGCAAGTTATTGATTGCAAAATAATAAATTTGCTGAAAACTGTCTTTAGAAAATTGGTAAAGAAATAATTTTTTCAAATAATGTTTAATGAGAACTTGATTAAACATTACTTTTTTTAAGTCAACGGTATTTATATTTTTTTATTCAACAGTCTCAAGTCAATATATTAATTTTTTTGTAAAATTTATGATGGTTCTGATATTTTGACTACATCACTTTGTTTGGGAGGTTGAATGATTTTTATCCGATTTGGCTTATTTTCAAATTCAGATCAAAGCTATATTAAAAAATTAAAATTAAAATTATATGTTTTATTTAGTATTCAAAATGTCGGATATCTAGTAAAAATATATACAGAAATACAACTTAATTGAAAAAAAATTATTTCAATAACAACCTAAATAATGAAAAAAGGACAGCAGTATGAGTTGGTGTGACATATGACAAAGTTCTCGCTGATGGCATTACAATTCGAGTCATCAAGAATGATAAATAATAGATTGCGAAATGCGCATGAGTTGCTACGTCACAACAGATCTGATGTACAATTCAGCTGTATTTCGTTCTCTCACAATCAAGCAAACACAGAATCACACATATATGAAACAGGCAGCTGTTGGTATTTCGTGACGAGATGCGCAGAGCTGTACAAATTTTTTATGCTCTCTTTGCGCTATCTTGTGTTCTATCTTTCTTGGAGAGCCATGGATATTCTGACAGTTCTTGAAAAAAAATATTTCACACTATTTTTGTGATGGTGATCTGTGACGATTTCAAGACCAAATCAAGATGCGAACTTATTCGTATTTTACAGTAAAAAATATGCAAGTTTTATTTTCCCGCTAGCAAA
Source organism: Tetanocera ferruginea (assembly GCA_958299015.1). Lineage (NCBI taxonomy): Eukaryota > Metazoa > Arthropoda > Insecta > Diptera > Sciomyzidae > Tetanocera > Tetanocera ferruginea. The sequence goes on along the minus strand of OY282640.1, from coordinate 53,443,018 downwards.
AATTAGTCAGTTATACCATATAATCATAATTTTTCAGAAAACAAGTTTTAAAATTTGGTTAACGAACGATTTTTTTAAGTTTTTTATAAAAAAATTTGGGTTTCTCTCTTATGTGATAACTTTTGATGTAAGCGTTATCTGCCAAACCTCATGGGGAACATATTCTACTCATCAAAAGCTATAGAAAAAATTTATAGTGTATTTAAATCGAATTTCATGAGACTTACTTACTTATTTGATGGCGATGACAACCCATGACAACCCCGCGTCTTTGCTTTGAGCACACCGTCTCCATTATATTTCACCAAGCGAGGTTAGGGCTTCCTCGGCCTGGTCAATCCATCGGAGGCATGGTCTTCCTTTTTGTCGACGACCCTTCGTTCGTCTCAAACACCTTCTTTGCTGGAGCTTCTTCATCCATTCGAAAGGCATAACCCAGCCTGCACAGTCGCTGCATTGTTATACCCTGAACTAAGTCAATAGCTGAGTTCGATTCGCCAGCCTATACTCGCATAATGTCGCTTATTTAAAAATTTGTATGAGAAAACAACAACAAAGTCTCCAGCTAGTTGAGCATAGAGTTGAGTAAAGTTGCGTTGCCAAGTTCTTATTTTCTAGTTGGTTTGTGTACGGGATAGAGTAAACTGTCATAGATTCTGCCAAAATGTGATGTGAGTACAAGAGCAAAATTAAATTTCTTCAAGCTTACAACCTAAACCTGAAAGGTCAGGGTATATTAACTTTGTGCAAACGTTTGTAACACCTAGTCGTAGAGCTCGTACAGTTCGTGGTTCATTCGAGTGTTTGTTTTTTCGATCGAGAGAGGGCTCTGGAAATTAATGGCTTACTTAGCCCATAGTAGCAGCTATTATTCTTCGTTTAATCTTCAGGCTGATGTTGTTGTGTCTGTTTACGGCAGTGCCAAGGTATGTAAACTCCTTGACAACTTCAAAGTTATATTTGCCTGCTGTGACATGGGAGCCTAGACGCCGCGCTTCACTATTTGCATACAGCGTCTACATTGCTTTGCCCTAGTTCATCGTCAAACCCGATTTGACTGATTCCTTTTCGATAGCGGCGAAAGCAGCAGTGACATCTCTCTTGGTTCGGCTTATAACATCGATACCATCAGCATACGCAAGAAGCTGGACAACTTTGTGGAATATGGTACAATTGTAATGTACACCTGCCTTTCGTAGGTTCTCTTCCATGATGAAATTGATGAGATCGCATGATAGCGGGTCAAATTGTCTGAAACCTCGTTCGGTGTTAAAAGTTTCGGAGAGGTCCGTTCCTTCCTTGACGGAGCTTAACGTTATCTCGCAGAGTCTTTTTAACTTTGCCGGTACACCAACTTTAGACATTATTGCATACAGGCAATCCCGAATCGGGCGATTGAATGCAGCTTTATAATCAACAAAGAGATGATGGGTGTCGATTTGGTTTTCGTGGGTTTTTGCCAGGATTTGACGAAGTGTAAAAATCTGGTCTATAGTGGACTTGCCAGGTCGAAAGCTATACTGATAAGGTCCAAACAGTGTTTTGGTATGCAGCTTCAATCTTACACACAATACGCTCGAAAGAAACTTGTATGCGATGGAAGTAAGACTGATACTTCGGTAGTGGGCGCAGATTGTCGGGTCTCCTTTCTTAAGTATAGAACAAAGCAATTTGATTCCAAACGTCAAGCATGCTTTCTGTTAGCCATACTTTGCTGATAAGTTGATGCATGCACCTGATGAATTCACTGCCGCCGGTTTTAAATAAATTCAGCAGCCAGGCCATCAGCATCTGCTGCTTTGTTGTTTTTGAGTCGACGGATAGCAACTTAAACCTCTTCATGGCTAGGTGGTGGAATTCTCCATCAACGTCGATTGCTGGTGTCGTATTGCGTTCTCCAAGGATGGAATTATTGGTATCGTCATCCGCAAGCAGATTGGAAAAATGCTGCCTCCATAATTTCAATGCGCACTACGTATCTGTAACCAGATCACCATTTTCATCTCTACAAGTGGATGCTCCGGTCTTGAAACCTTGGGTTAGACGCTTAACCTGTTAATGGAATTTTCAAGCATCTTTCTTGCCCTGGTACACCTCAAATGTTTTTAAGCTCACGCTTTTCCTACTACCTTTTTTTGCGTCTGAAAAGGCGGCGTCGCTATTCCTTCCTCTTTTCGCGATACTTTTCGCGCAAGGCTTTACAACTGTCTACAGCGTCTTGTTATATGCGGCGTATTTTGCTGCTGTCACGTCGCGGACAACGAAAATCAATAACTTCCGCAGCAGCAGTGCTTATGGTGTGGAGAATATATGCGCCCAAAGTCCGCCAGCGTTATTGAGTTCAGGGGCCTTCTCTGTAATGAGATTCGAAACTTAAATTGTTCTAATTCGGAATTATGATACTCTGCAAATCGATTTTAGCATTGAATATTTTGACGTATTTTCTATTTCTTCACACTTATTTTCGCATTTTTGACGTTTAAAAGACAGTAATGCTAACTGTAACCGAATATTTAATGAAACTATAAGTAAACTCTTAAATTTAAACGATTTCAATTTCAAATCGCATTTAATTTTCGAATCGCATTACTTTTCAAATCGCGTTACAGAGTAAAGCCTCAGAATTAGGTTGGTTGAGCTTAACCGAGTGTTAAGCGGAGTAGGCTTCGGCGGTCCGTTGTGATAGCAGCTTATCGATATCGACGTGCGACGTATATTCGTCGCATTGCACAATCGCATGCGGATCTTACCTGCAACAGGATTAATGGTCGGAGTCAATATTACTCTCCAAAATGTGCGCACATACAGTTAGCATGAAACGTGTCTTCCGTAGATCACAACATGATCGATCTGGTTTCATGTTTTTTGATCCTTGGACATACAGGTGGCCTTGTGGACATCGAGGTTTTGGAATCTGGTGCTACTAGCTACCATGTGTTTCGCACCGCGGCAAAGTCGATCAGTCTTAGACCGTTATTCGAAGTGGTCTAGGAGACTGAACTAACCTTCGCGTTGAAATCGCTGAAGACATTTTTACGTCATTGGCCGGACAGACAGTCATACACGTCCTCTTGGCTCGCGTAGAAGGCCTTCTTGAGAGCAAAGTCCTTTTCTTCCTTTGGGGCGTGCGTAGATTTCGCAGTCTGCTCTCTAAGAGCAGCCTTGTCCTTTTCATTGCAGCTCCTGGATAGCGGTGATGTCAGACTTTATTTTTCAAAAGGCTTTCACCAATTGGACAGAGACACTTTCCCTATAAAGGGTCCGAGTTGTACATTTCAGGTGCATATCCGTAAATCATTGTTCGTTTATCGTTTGCGGTGGTCGTCAACATAGTGGAAGTTCATATCCGAGGCTGGTTTAGTTTTCATTGGGAAGTTATAATGTGGTGGCGACCCAAACCCTACACACATTCCATTTTTAAGGTCTTGTAGAGACCCCTCAAGTTTATAGTCTGGAGGAGACAGGGAATTTTAGGCATGGATCTTTTGAGGCGGCTCCAGTTGCGGACAGCTTGCAGGCCCGCAGATTTTCCATAGAATCCACTGTACCGGGTTTCTTTTGAAATAAATTTTTCCCAAATATTTCAACCGCCTTAGTGGGTTACAAGCTTAAAGTTAAAAACAACCCCTCTAAACCCTAAAGTATTGCAAACAACCCCTCAAGTGAACATAATCAGATCTTAACAAAAATTAAACAGCCAGATATTATGAATCGTGCAACTTCTTTAATATAGTAATGGAGAAGATCATCCAAGCTGTTGACCTGAGACGCAGTGGCACAATTTTCTATAAGAGTGTTATGCTGCTGGTGTATGCAGATGATATTGACATCATTGGCCACAATACGCGCGAAGTCAATGCAGCATTCTCCAGGCTAGAAAAAGAGTCGAGTCGAATGGGTCTTGCAGTGAACGCAGATAAAACGAAGTATCTTGTGTCAACAAACAAATAATCCCAGCGTCTTGGAAACCACGTCACTGTTGACAACACCTCCTTTGAGGTAGTGAAGGACTTTGTTTACCTGGGAGCCAGTATTAACTCCTCCAACGATATCAGTATTGAGATTAAATGAAGGATAACTCTTGCCAACAGTTGTTACTTTGGGCTCAGTAGGCAATTGAGAAGCAGAGCTCTCTCTCGACCAACAAAACTGACGCTCTTTAAGTCAATAATTATGCCCGTCCTACTATATGCATCACAAACCTGGACGTTGAGCAGCTCTGATGAAAGGACTTTGGGAGCATTCGAGAGAAAAATCCTTCGCAAGATCTATGGTTCAATCTGCGTCAATGGCGAGAACCAAATACGAGGGAACCACGAGCTGTATGAGCTATATGCCGACATCGATGTAGTCAAGCGTATTAAAATAGAGCGGCTTTGCTGGCTAGGTCATGTCGAGAGAATGAACGACGAAACTCCAGCGAAAAATATTGGATTCGGCACCCAGCGGTGGCCAACGCAGACGAGGAAGACCGCATCTCCGTTAGAAAGACCAGGCTTTGGATAACCTGACCACGCTTGGAGTTTCCAACTGGCGCCAGCAAACGTACGACAAAAAAGGTTGGCGCAAATTATTAGACGAGGCCAAAACCGACCAACGGTTATAAGCATCGTCTAAGTAAGTAAGTAAGTAGATATTATGAATCAACGAGAATAGAATTGAAATATAATATATTAAATAATATATTGTATAATATATAATATTATAATAGCGCGGGGTTTTCATACATTTGATATGATGTGTGATTACTTTTTATGTGACTCACTTTGATTGTATCTTATAATTTTTGGGGGCTTAAACCCTGAAACCCCCCTTTGATTGCGCTAATGTGCTGCTTCCCATGGACTTATATTGGAAGCGTCACACAGTTCTAAGAAACTACTACGCTTTCCGTTCCGGATAGCATTCTTTCCGTCTTTGCTGGCAGTCATGTTGACATTCAAGGAAAGAGCATCGAGCACTTGTATAGGCCCTTTGCGAACGGTTAGACTCGGAACGTATAGTGGCAATAGAGTCCTTCCACCAGTACACAGCCTCTTTGTGCCTTCTGAATGATTTCCTTATCATTGATGCAACGCAGGCTAACCTTATAGCACTCATGAGTTGATCCGCCATTATCGATGCAGACCCAGAAAGTTCGGGTTCTTCCAATATGAGTTAAAATGTAATACTCCTTGATCTAATGAGCAAGTCTTCCATTCTAACTTTTTCGAAGATAGCTCCCAATCAGCCATTTAGAAATAGTGCTTGGATTAAGCTTACATGCACGCTTGAAAAACACTTGCCCAGGTAATAAATTTCCAAGTTGCTTTGTATAACTATTGCGTAAAACACAAAAAGCAAGTGATGTACAATAATACTTGGAAAGGCTTGCACCAAGTAAGTGTTTTGCAATCATACTGAGAAAACGCTGACAACGGTAATACCCAATCAGCCATTTATAAATAGTGCTTGGATTAAGCTTACATGCAATACAAAAAGCAAGCCTTAGTTACTTACTCTCCAGGATGTGCACTGAGACATTCCACTACTTATGTAAGTTAGGTCGTCTTTTAGGCCCCTGTTCATGGTACGTGACCAGTAATGTTTGTATTGTGCCGGTCATTTCTTTGCAGATGACCACCTTATGTTTCGCATTTCAGCAATAATTCTACATTTGCTGCAGATAAATGTGCATTTTAACAAGCACTTTCTTAAATAAACTAAAACTACTCTAACAGCACACATTATGCAAGGAAAGTTTAATGTGTGTAAAGATGCTCTAGACCGAAAATGAAACAGTCTGTAATTGTTCTTATATATATCTACAAAGAACACATGTACTTTACTTATACATATTTTTGACTCAGAACTGGTGTAGCTCACTCAGTATTTTGTTTTTTTTTTGTTTTTAATTTTTTTTTTTTTGATTTTGTATATTTTGTACGAAGTCAAACGAGTGTGTAGGCCTAAGGTTAGAACATGCTCAAAACTGAGTCGCGCATCTCTTGGTTATGAGCGATGGCATGAGCGATAATTTCGAAATGTCAACCGCAAATGAAGAATATTAAAGCAGCGTCAAAGAAACATTTTTGAACATAGCAACTGGTGGAATCTATTCCAATTATCACCACTTGCACCAATACCAATCATAATAGCAGCAGCACCAGCACCACCACCACCAACACCAACACCAACAAACGTATTACAGCGTAGTAGATACACCAAGTGGACGGACCTACTCAACCTGCAAGCATTACACGAATATTTTGATTTTTTTTTTTTGTTGGTTGTTTTTTTTTAAATTGAATTTCGAAAAAGCTTTGCTTGCTGCCGCTGCTGCGAGCTGTTTAGCAGTTCGCAACTGCTGACGTCGCTGTTTTGTAAAGGCGAGTATCTGCTAGATACTTTTATTGAGCACGCACACACATACAAAGCAACCACAACAACAACAACAACAACAACACTTGAGCAGCGTGTGCAAATTCAAGCAAATCCAAGCTCACACAAAAGCACCAAGCTTTAGCAATTTAAGTATCTGTGTGTGTGCGTGTGTGTGTGTGTTTGGAGTGTATGCGTATCGGTTAAAAGCTGTTGCTGCCTTGGTATGTGTGGCGCTGTATCTGCTGCTACGACGAGTACTATACTTTTCATGCAATGTCTTCACTCAATTAGTGAACTAATGAAAACCATCGCGCCAACATTCAGTCGTTCGGTGAGTGTGACCGCGTACGAAAGTGAAAAAGTTTCTATAGCGGCGTTTTTCCTCAATCAACAGAAAATCGTTACCAACTCAAGCAATCAACAGAATCACAAAATATAAAAAAAAAAAATTGCTCAACACAAATATTTAAAATAATTACACAGTTTTTTGTGCTTAATATATAGCTGTACATAAATTGTGTAAAAATCACGCAAGTGTTTTTGTTTATTTTTTTTTGTTTGGTTTGTGTGGTACTCGTGCGACAAATCAAAACGACTATATTTTACCTGCTTCCTTCCTGCAGTTTACAGAAGCATCAGCAGCAGCAGCAAGCAACAGCAGCAGATACACAGCCCAGAGAGTGTAGCAAAGAATCAACCAGAAGTTGCTCGAACGACACGCAACGTTTTGAGGCATCAAACAAGCAAACCAACCAACAACGTACGCTGACTTTTCACAACGACGTTGTAGACGACAACAACGATTGCATTCTGACATTTAAACGTAACAGCGCAGAGTTAGTCTGATAGAAAGCTATTCTCGAACCTACTGACATCAAGACAGTATAAAAAACATACGCCAGATTTATCAGATTCTATATCTAACAGAGACAAAAAAGTAACTCAAGAATTGAATGCGAAAAAAACTTTTAAAAACGCCAATTTTGAAGCCTAAAACTGAAAAGTAAAAAATAATTTTTGTGCAAATTTGCAGATATTTTTTACACGCTTGCAGCATTCGCTAGATACAGACAGTAAAACAGTATCAGATACAGCACAACCCAGTTTCGGCGCTCTACAGCACATGCACAACATATGTTAAATTGTGCTCCGTTCTATGCTATTTTCTTTAGCGAATTACGTTGTTGTACATCGTCGTGTTGAGTTTTAGCTAAATTCGCTTAAAAAGTAACTCATTGAACAAAAACAAAAAATCAAAAAAACACAAAAAAAACGCTGCTTTTAATTGAGAAATTTGAAAATTTGCAAATTTCAGGCGAAAAACATCTCCTCGAACTGCTCGAAACAATAAAACAATAACTCGAAACACGCCCACGCCAATGCTTGACGTCACGTTAAACTAAAAAAAAAAAGTAGAAAAAAAAATAAACACCACCGCAACGTAAAATCTTTGCAATTAATTCATCAGTCACAGTGAAAACAGGCAACAATAAAAAAATATACACAAAAAATAAAGATTTGAAATATATATAAAAAAAAAACAAGCGAATTTTTTTTATATACTTACCTACTTAATTATTTTTTTCAAATTGTGTTTAGTTGTGTGTTTTGCTCGGCACCCTGTAAACGGTGCTCAAGTACGTTCAAAACTATTACAACAACAACAAGGTGAACAAAGTGTTGGTCAACTCGTTTCAATCAATTCTGTGCCACGAGTACAATAAACAGCGTACATATGAAATCGGAAAATTGGATCGAATCCTACAATGAGAAGGTAAATAAAAAAAAAAAACAATAAAATACTAACCCATACTTCATTTTTTTTTTTTTTCATTCATTCTTATGTATCTATAAGTACAGGCAATAATAATAATGTATCTGTTGTATGGCGAAAACTAAAAAACGTTAAGAAAAAAAAAAAAAAAAAAAATTTTGCCTAAATGCGTTCTAATTCTGCAGCATATGGTGTGAAAAAAGTGCTAGCTACCAACCGTTATAGCGCTAAAGTGCCATGGATTACGAAGACTTACGTGCTGCAAATTTTCATATTTTTTTCGTTCTTTTCTCTACTCAGCGAATTGGCAAAGTGCGTAAAATATTTGCAAAATAGCAGTGTTTAAGGATGAATTGTTTTTTTTTGTTTTTTTTTTTTTTTTTATATGGGTCGCTATAAAGAGTGTTTGAATCGAGCATAAAATCAAAGTTTGAAAATTTTTCAAATTTTCTTAAACTATAAAAATAAATTAATGAAACCTTTCATTCAGGACCTCGCTGCAGTTGTTGTCACTTAGAGTTATTTTGGGCATGATTGAAGTAATGATTGAATATTTTTTTATTTTGATTAATTTTGCAAAGTTGGGGGGGGCAAATTATGATAAGTTGTTCCTGTGTTTCAAGTGCGTGGCAAATAATTTTTAAATAATCAATAGAGTAAAACACAAAAATATTTATAACAAACATTATCTATAATTATTTAATGTTATATGACATAATGTTTTAGAGAATTTTTACATAAATTTAATGGAAATATTATAGAAATTAAAAGTAGAAAATTCTCGATCAAAGTTACTTTTGGTAAAATTTTACAAGAAATCTTTTTGTTGAGAACTACTTGAGATTGTCATATTATTGAAGAAATATTACAAAAGACCCATAAAATAGGGCGATCAAGAACCGATCTAACTAAGGAAGTAAATGTGCATTTCGTTTGATAAGACCAATGCAATGTGAGCTAAAAGTAAGCTTTGGAATCGAAATAGTCCTCGAAATACTTGATTAAGGACACCCAAGCAAATCCGAGTGTCTTATGATTATAATCGAACAAAATAGAAAAATCTTGCTTTTCGATAGATTCAGCTTCATACTATTCATAGCAGACCAGATATATGAAAGAATTAATATCTTTTGAAAGCTCGTGCATTCAGACAATAACACTGTACAACAAAACTGAAGTTTTTAAAAATCCCAAGAGGTTTCACAATGGTTTCCTAAGGTTTTGGGTTCGCTGAATCCGAATCTGAAGTCAGAATTTTCCGGTCACTCTAGGTTTTTGAGCTACAGAGGAGGTAGAACCCTAACCCCCTACTATTAATGAAATCAATATGACCCACCCCCAAGGCATATTTATAAGGTAAGCTACGTATTTGACACTTCCCTTCAAATTGTATTTCTTGCATGCTTATTTGTGAAGGGCTGATATTTTCAGTATTGAAAAAGTTTTTAGTATTGAAAAAGGCATGCTATTTTTAGTATTGAAAAAGTAGTAGATATTAATTAAACTTATTTTTAAAGTGAAACTTCTTTAGCCACGTATGCAACATACGGAGAAATAAACGCGGAGTCATATTGATGTAACACTTTAATGAAACGTACCGAATTCATTTTATTAAATAGCTCACCAAAAACCATGGTAAAATGCTTTGAGTCCAAACTAACGAAACAGACCAAACGAAGAAAAATACCTAACGAACTAATCATCAAAGTTTAGGTCCGTATTTTTTTGAAGTGGAACTGTTTTAGCCGCGTATAGATCAATACGGCGAAATGAAATCAATTTTACCAAGTATAAATCGAAAATATGCTCAATTCAGGTTTTGAAGTATTATTATTTTGTCTCCTCTCTGAAATTTTAATACCGTCAAAATGAGAAGTTTGTAAACGTGCGCAATCATCCGCATTTGTACCTTTTGTTTCAAAAACAAACTTTTTTTAAAAAAAACAAAAAAAAAGTACTAAACTTGCAACCAAAATTTTCTCGCATCAGCAATACTCGTATGCTTATTTTTAGTTGTCATAATACGTAGCCTAACTTATAAATATACCTTGACCCACCCCATTCCTTTTTCAACAGGAACATTTTTTGCCTTGGAGCCCACATACATATTTGATCATTCTCATGTATTTTTTATGTGAACTTTTTTATTTAAACAAAAAACTCGACAAATTTTCTGTTTGCCTATTTGTAATAATGTTGAATTCTAAACATTAAATTAAAGAAATACCAAAAATAAATAGTTCCTAATAATAAAATATATTAAAAATAAAAAGAAAATTAATTTCAAGGAAATTTTTTGTATTCCAATAAATGAATATTAATAAAATTGTGTTTTTTTTTAAATAAAATTTTCATATAAAATATATACAAAAATCATAAAATTTGTATGGAAGCCCCATACGGAGGGATCGGAGGGGATGAGGCAAAAAATTTTCCTCTTGAAAAAGTAATGGGGGTCGGTCATATTGATTTCATTAACAGTAGGGGGTTAGGGTTCTGCCTCATCTATAGCTCGGAAACCTAGGGTGACCCGAAAATTCTGACTTCACAATCGGATTCAGCAAACCCAAAACCTTAAGACACCGTTGAGAAACCCCTTGGGATTTCTTGACTGTTGTACCGTGTAATCAATACTTTCATACTTCATTTGCAACAATTGATACAAACTTTGAACAGTAGCGGTCCTAGATGACTTCCGAAATATGGTAAAAAGGCATCATATTTAGAAAAAACTGGTATAGACTTTGCTCCAGGGAATGCATTTCTCTAAATGTAATCCTAAAAATTCTCTAAAAATGATAAAAAGCTTCTATGAAAAAGAGAAAAAGAGTTCACCAAAAGCACATTTCTGTGTCGACAGCTTAACTCATTTTCAAAATTTCAGAAGAGAATTTTTAAGGTTAAAATCGCTCTCTAATATCAGGGTACTCTGACTTTTGCTGTTTAGATTTGATGGCCTAAAACATTGAATATTCAAGGTACAACCATGAAAATTTGCTTACTTGTGTTTTTCGCTGCGAAAAAAAGCAATGAATGTAATAACCTCATTTTGCCCTTATTCGACTTTAGCGGTTATTCCTTGTCGACATAGATTTGTTTAAGAAATTCTTGGAAAATTACGCAGATAAGACAGTAATCCATATTGCTTAAAATGTGGAAAATTGTTAATTATATTCAACCAAAGGGTCTTTTGGCCTGGTTATCAGGATTTCCAAAGGTAACTTTTCCGATGTTGCACTTGGTTGTATTATGACTAAGACCCAATTTTTTTTGCATTTTTTCTAAAAATTTAAATTTTCTATCAAAAAAGTTTTTTGAATCATAGAAAACTGTGATATAAGGGGATCCAGATGATTACATCTATGAGAGGTCCGATCGTAAGTATCGAATTTCCAAAGTATCGAATAAATGAAATGCGACGAAACGATTTCACTCAAGCAGAGGTCTAAGAAAAGCAGAAGTTTATGATCTTTTCATTTTGATTTCAAATATTACACGAAAATATAACCACGACCATATAAACACGACAAAAAAATCCCAAGATGGATCCAAAATCGTGATAGTTTTACAAAAATATTTTGAAAAAGAAGAATCGAAAAAAGTTGTCAAGCTATAATATTCCGGTTTTTCATATTTCAAAATGGTTTCCTAATTTTCTCATTTTACTTGAATTTATTTTTGCCTATTTCTTTCCCCTTTTTTTATAAAAAATAGGTGTTATTATCCTGAAAACCCTTTGCCTACCTCACTTGGCTTTGTGCCAGACTTCATCATACCATTGAAAAATACTTAATTTAATACAGTTTTAATCGATTTATGGATTAATTAGTTAATATAGGTCCTAATTGGTCTAAATAAAATTTGACAGACTGATTTGATATTCATATTTTTCCGAAAGTATGGTACTTTCATTAAAAAAAAAAAAAATTTTCGCCCGTTACTCCTACAGAAGAAAATTTATCATATATGAAACTTTGTCAACTTCAACTTTTCTAACAAATAAAAATTTGCTTATGATGTTCGAGGTAATTTAACATTGAATTTTTTTTCCTAAGTACTTAAGTGTTATTAACCTAAGCTATCCCAACCTCAGCCAAGTGCATCAAAGATGACTTATGTAGAATTAGTTACGTTTCTCATTCAGAGTAGTTTGGGTAACAGTAATATTGAAAAATTGTATATTTCGAACTGAGTTCTTTGCCATTGTTTTAAGTACATATTTTGTATCTTAATACTTGTGTAGGATTTTATTTTTTCCCTAAAATTAACTGTATGGTCTTAACAAAAATTTTTTTTTGTCGCATCACATGTATCTCTAAGAATTTACTTATTAATTTCTAAGAGATGTATTCGAGTCAACTTTTTTTTAATGTTTCTGCTTAGTTGTACCCATCGATCTTTGGGTAATTTATTATTTCTCTTGATTACTTCTTATATATTTTTTTATTACCGTAAATATATTAAATTTAAAATATCACTTTACATGCTAGTAATATTCCAAAGAAAAAATTTCGTTAAAGGCCTTGACTACTTTTTAACTATTTTGCTTTTTATAACATTTTCTCAAAAGAAAAAAAAAAATAAAAATAGTTTAAGTTTAAATTTAGTAACTTGAAGTGCTTTAAGTAAAGTTTTATAGAAAACGATATTGCACTTCATAAGCATATTTTACAACAGCAAATATGGCAAAACATTTCAAATAACCACTCAAATCATTGCATTGAATGAATTCTAGAAAATACTATTTTTGGCAAATTTACTTGTCTAGACACAAAAGTATTACTTACAACAGCCCATTTAACATGGCGATATATTGTTATTAATTTCTTAAATTCCCAGAAAATTGTTGAGTTTTCTCAATAATAACAAACCATGAAATAGTTTTATGAATAGCATACATTTTATATATTTAACATTTGCAAAACATTAGCACACATTTTGTTCAACAATAAAATTCACAAAAACATGCAATAATTTCTTGCTTTTGATTTTCTGTTGATTTAGTTGAAGCTGATATTTTCCAAAAATATCTTATTTAACAAGTTTATAAATACAATTTTATTACATTTTCCATTAAAACAAATTTAATTAATATTTTTGTTTATTTTTTCAAATAGCGTCTTTGTACACATTTGAAATATTTGAAACATTGCTATGTTCATGTTATTTATGATGTTAAACCATCAAATTTTTATGAGCAACTGTCATAACTGTACAATAAATTCCCATTATGAGGCTTTAATGTACCAGAGTATTATGACAACACAGTTTACTTCAACAAGCAACTGTTATGTTAAAAATTTGTGCCACGAATGTCATTAAAAACAAAACCTTTAAAATTTATAACTTTATTTACGAAATCGTTGTTAAAAAATATGTTAATTATTTAAAATACCTTAAATGCATGGAAATTCATAATATTTGAAGAACTATTAAGGCAGTTTGCAAATATTTTTCCACATTTTTAGTGTTAATGGAATACTTTTCGAAATAGTAAAAAAGTATTTTTTAATAATATTATTATATTATAATATTATTATATATTTGATATTATTCTTATTTTGAGATTTGATATTACATGGGTTAAGATTTATTCATTATAATAAAAATAAAAACTTAAATAATTTAGTTTTAATAATAATATAACTGAATTATTATAATAATAATAAATTAATAAAAATAATAAACAAAAATTAAAGAAAAAAAAAATAACAGCAAAAATAAAAACGAACAATACAAATTAAAAGAATAATAAATCATCAAAAGAAAATGTTATTTATAAATAAAAATAGAAATAAAATAAAAATAAAAATATAAGTAAAAATAAAAATGAAAATAAATATAAAATTAAAAATTAAAAAAAAAATAAAAATATGTAAACAAAAATAAAAATAGAAATAAAAGAAAAAAAAAGTAAAAATAAAAATTAAACTTACAATGAAAATAAAAATAAAAATTGAGACAAAAACAAAATTAAAATAAAAATATAAGTAAACAGAAAAATACAGGTACCAACAAAATAAAAATAAAATTAAAAATAAATAAAACTAAAAATTAAAATACAAGTAAAAATAAAAATAAATAAAAATGAATTTAAAAATAAAAATAACATAAAGGATGAAAGTTAAAATATTAAAAACACACACACAAAAAAATGAATATTTTATAAAAAAATAAAAATGAAAGTAAACATAAAAATTTAAATAAAAATGAAAATAAAAATAAAAAAATAAAAATAAAAATAAAAATAAAAATAAAAATAAAAATAAAAATCAAAATCAAAATCAAAATCAAAATAAAAATTAAAATTAAAATTAAAATTAAAATAAAAATATAAATATAAATAAAAATAAATAAAAATAAAAATAAAAATAAAAATAAAAATAAAAATATAAATAAAAATAAAAATAAAAATAAAAATAAAAATAATAATAAAAATAAAAATAAAAATAAAAATAATAATATAAATAAAAATAAAAATTAAAATAAAAATAAAAATAATATAAAAATAAAAATAAAAATAAAAATAATAATAAAATAGAAACAAAAAAATATAAAAATAAAAATACAAATAAAAATAATAACAAAAATAAAAATAAAAAAAATATAAATAAAAATACAAATAAAAATAAAAATAAAAATAAAAATAAAAATACAAAAAAAAAAATAAAAATAAAAATAAAACTAAAACTAAAAATAAAAATACAAATAACAAAAAAAAATAGCAATAAAAAAAATATAAATAAAAATAAAAATAAATATAAAAATACAAATACAAATAAAAATAAAAAAAAAAAAATAAAAATAAAAAAAAAACATACAAATAAAAAAAAATAAAAATAAATATAAATATAAAAAAATTAATAAAAAAAACAATAAAAAAAAAATAAAAATAAAAATGAAAATTAAGCTTAATTACTATAGCTTCTTTTTTATAACCTTTATTCGTTTTCTGCACTGTTGTTCTCTTACGACGTAGCTTTTCTCTTACGACCTAAACCTGAAAGGTTAGGGTATATTAACTTTGTGCAAACGTTTGTAACGCATAGAACGAAGCGAGTCCGGTATAGAAAAGTATATATATTTTTGATCAGCGTCACCTCGTGAGCCGAGCTATACATGTCCGTCCGTCCGTCCGTCCGTCTGTCCGTCTGTGTGTTGTCCGTATACACAGGATAAGAAGAAGGAGTTGAGATAATTGGATAAAACTTGGTACACATGGTCACATGCACCCAAGGATCTGCACTATTGAATATTTTTTTGGAATCCGCCCACGGACACGCCTACCTCCCATACAACGCAAAAATTTAAAACTGCATAACTCAGCTCGTAATAAGCTTACAACAATAAAATTTGGTGTGTATGTGTTTTATACCAACACAAAAATGTCTTCGAAAAATGGGTGTCGTCCGCCCACGGACACGCCCACCTCCCATACAACCCAAAAATTGAAAACGCAATAAATAAGCTTGTGTTTAACCTACAGAGCTAAAATTTGCCACACATGCTTTTATAACAAAACAAAGATGGTTTTGAAAAATGGACATCATACGCCCATGGACACGCCTACCTCCCATACAACACGAAAATTGAAAACTGCATAACTCAGCTCATAGTTAACCTACAACAACAAAATTTGATATATATGTGTTTTATACAGGTTTCTTATGACAAGAAAAAGATGGTTTTGAAAAGTGGACGTCATACGCCCACGGACACGCCTATTTCCCATGCAACCCAAAAAGTTTTAAACTCAATAAATAAGGTTATGTTTGTCATAGAGAAATTAAATTTGGTATGTATGTATTTTATACCAAAACTAAGGTGTGTTCAAAAATTGGAAGTAATCCGTCAATGAACTCGTCCACCTCCCATAGCGAAAGCACAATATAGGCATTAACTGTGAGCTACAGGAATAAAACTTGGTATGTGTAAATTTTCATCAACATTTAAATGCATACAAAATATAGGCTTCATCCGCCCACGGACACGCCCATTTACAAAAATATTTACAAAAATTTTTTTTTGTTTTTGAAAAGTGGGTCGGCCTGGACCGACTTTAGACTTTCTTAACTTGTTTTAGTATCTTTTTGATAATTTCTTGAATTACATCCGCTTGACAATCGATTTCTATAGCATTTGTACAGTTATAAAGCTTGTATAGTTGCTGTTTATAGCATGTGTGTCTTACCGCCCATCTGTGGGTGGAATATTTAACCTTATGTGATATTTATTATTCATACATATTTTTCTTCATTTGTTGTGTTTTTATTTATTTTAGGTACTGTTTTTTTTTTGTTTCTTTCTTTTGTTAGTTGTATATATTAACCTATTTTTTTTATTATATAGGCACTGCTATGTTGTCCTACATCCTTTGTAAAATTCGACCTCCAATCAATCACTCATTGAACTACTTAGTTTGTCGATATTTTAATTGCTTTTGATGTGTCATTTTATTCAGTATGTTTTCATACAGTTTGTTTTCAAGAGTACAGTTTTTAGAACGGTTGGGCACTTCACGTGTGTCATCTGATGCTACAAAGAAAAGTATGGAATGTTAAGTAGTTCAGCTTTACGAAAACTTTCCACTTTAATTAAAATTTCACTTTATCACTTTCAACTAGATCAGATTAAATGTTCAGTTAATGTCATTCTAATGGAAAATGTCAACATGTGGTCAGTTTTTTTTTCATTTATTGTAAAATAACTAAAGCATTTTTTTTATAAAATCTCTTCACATGTTTTAAGTTTTAAAACTTGCATAAAAGTTGTTATTCATGTGATATTTTACACTTTGCACTTTCATTTCAAATTGAAAATAGCAAAGTGAAAAGCAAAATTTTAATCAGGAGTTGTCGGTATTTATCGATTCATAAAAAATTTTTAAGAAATTATTGCCTGCCATCAAAATCCTTCAAACAACCAGAATTTGATATGATTATGTACGGATTTATGTAAAATAACTGTCTGAACAGAATAGAAAAATAGCGAATTTACAGCGTTTTTTTTTAAATATACAAAAATTTGGTCCGAAATCTGAAAAAGTTTTTGATTTTCATATTGTTCGCATCTACAACTTGGGGGCTTCGGAAATGGTCAGACGGAAAATGGTTCAAAAATTTGTTTGGACTTAAAACCTCCTTGAAAACAGCTATTACAATATGACTCGAAATAAACATTTGTTTTTAGAGCCACCTTGTATTGTCCTAGCTTAATGTATGGTCTTAGCTTTCTAGCTTAAAAAGTATTCAAGTCTAGGGGTACAAATTTCTGTGTTTTTTTTTTTAAATTCGAAAAAAACAAAGAATATTTTTAGTAGCCATTTTTTTTTTATAAGATATTTATTGATATTTTGACAATACAAAAGAAATTAAAAATAACAATCGACAAAATTATTTTAACAATCGACTCACGAGGTGAGACTGATCAAGAATATATACAATTTTCTCTTCCGGACTCGTTTATTTCTAGGTGCTATAAACGTTTTCGCAAAGTTATTATACCTCGAGTTTAGGATGTACAAATCGAAACCTCTTCTTTATAAGTCTAGTCTTTAGGTTTTTGATACGTAGATTCTCACATTTATTTTTCTAAAAATGGGCGTTTTACTCCCATTATTTGATATTACCTTTGTTAGATACCTGTTCCATTCCAAGTTCTTACTTCTTAGTTAAGATAGAAGAATATTTTGAATGGTTTGAATTCACTGCCATTTCATTTTTTGCACTTGCATCCAAGTCATGTAAAGTGTCGTATAAAAACACGATACTGTTTACAACGCTGTTGATCATTTACTATAATTAATATGTGAAAAATATATCTTGTGTAACTGACGCTCCTTAAACTTTTGAAACATATTGAAGCAATGACTTTCTTACAAGATCAAAAAGATATTGTATCGCTACACGAATGAAGTGTTTCCTTACGAGTAATTCACAAATTCTTGTGATGTCATCGATTCTTCACAAAAATTACTATAAAATAATAATGCAATAGTTGAATTCTTGTCAAAAATTTAATGAATTCGTATTAAAGATATGATTTTAAGTGACTTCTATTTCAATTTAACTTTTATAATTTTTGAAATCTTATTAAGAATTAAACAAATTATCCTCTGAAACGGGACTGACACTACATATAGAGTAATGCTGATATAATCTTTTCAAATCTCTATTCTTTTTATGAATTCACTTTAATTTCCTTTTTCTCCTGAATAATACTAAAAGTAGTACAGGAATGTCTTCATTTGCTTCCTAGAATCAAATATTTCATAAATTTCTTAACATCAAAAGTCATCTCGGTTTATGACAATAAATTTAAAATTTCATTTAAGGAGTTTATGATTTAAATTATCACGAATTAAAAGTAAATCGATGTATAAAACTACCTATTTTTTGCTACAGTGTTATCTGGTCAAGTGTAACTGACACTACTAAGTATATTAAATAGTATATCAAGAGTTACAGATATATAATTACTATCTATGTTGATAGTAGATCTAAAAGTAATATATAAAATGTTCCCTGTAGATGAAAAAGTCTTAAAGTTTCTCAAAATCTAAAATTTTTTTACAAATAGTAAATTACAACATGATACAAAATAGATGTAAAATTTGTAAACTTTTTAAAAAACTAAAGTTTCTTTTGTGATTTAAATAATTTGGAAGAAAGTGGAATGCAGTTTAAGTCAAAAAAGTCAACTTTTTTTTTGTAAAATATCTTTTTGAAGTCTAAAAACTTTCTACAACTGTAAAAATTTTTCAAAAAGTTAGCACGAATCACCTTTAAACTTTCATGGTTGAGCAAAATTTGAGTTAAAAGCGCAAAAAATTTTGAGTGCAAAAGTATATCCTTGGAGTTTGTTCGCTTTTGCTTAAAAAAAATCCTTCTGTATAAAGATATACATTTTTTTAAATACTAACTTACAAAATGTTCCCTGTAGATAAAATTTTAAAAGGTTTTCAAACACTATAGTTTCTTTTGTGATTTTAATAATTTGGAAGAAAGTGGAATGCAACTAAAATCGAAAAAATAGTAATTTTTTGTAAAATCTCTTTTTGAATCCCAAAAACTTTTTAGAACTGTAAACATTTTTCAGAACAAAAGCAATATTTTGAGTTATAAACGTTAAAAATTTGAAGTCTAGAAGTTTATCGGCAGAGTTTATCCACTATTGCTCAACAAAAATTCCCTTTGTAGAAAAATTTATATATATTTTTAAATAGTTTTTAAAATTTCATAATTTTTTAAAATAAGAATTAATTATTTATTCTGTACGACATTATGAACATTCAAGGTCGTAATATTGTCTTTTTGTTTGCTGTTCACTCAATTTTCATGGGTCATGGCTGCGTGTCTTAGGCGATTAGCATGTACCTTTTGTGGGATAGCCTCCTCGTACATACATGTATGTATGTTTGCCTGCTTCTTATACTTCTCTGCCCCTTTTTCTTCTATTGTTATTGATTTACATTTCGTCGCAGTGGCGTTGAACGCGGCGGCGGCGTTAATTAAATTATTTAGTTTAAGCGCACTTAAGCGCATTTTTATACCCTTCATATGTGATGACAGTGAATATAAACTTAAGCTGTACTTTAGCGGTACAGTTTGAAGGCAGCAATAGGAAAAGATATGCTAATGTATCTTCGAAAATACTTTTTTCGAAATTATAAAGTTGGCGCAGATTAAAAATCGATTGAAAAATCTACTTAGCACGCTTCCAAAATCAAAACCAAAGTCTTATGAGAACACTCAGAAATTTTGTCATTTCTTGACACTGTCGCTCTTGACCGTCTGTAGTTTTTCTGTTGCTTAAATTGTGTACGACGCAGAAGCGCTCATGTGCGATTATGAGTTTTTGTCTCGGAAATCACAAAATAAAATAAAAATACAGCAAAAATAACAAATTTTCACAAATTGACTACGTGGAGTTCGCCGATCGATGTGTTCATGTTACACAAGGCTTGAATTATAGACGCAAAAGAGTAACAACAACCACAACAACAAACACTTGATGACCCACAAAACACGGCGGCAGGTTCATTTTATGTCTGCAATACACTGAGTTAGTTGAGGTCATCATCATTCATCAGTTTGAAGCTTTACGACTGCAGCAACTGTCTAAAACGCACTTATTGTATGGATTTGTTTTTTTAATGTCAACTTTATATTTTTAATTTTTTTTTTTATAAAGTGGTTGCCTTTTTTTTTGCATTTGTGTGGGTTGTTTTTATCAGAACCCAGCTAATTGAGGCATTCGGGGGTTTTCCTTAGAGCACTATCAGCTCATGCATATTCATATTTTAACCTGATTTCCTAATTTTATTTTTTTTTTGTTTTTCTTAACTCTGAAATTTGCATATCAGCAGCCATGCTATTCTGACACACATTTCATTCAGGGTAGTTATAAAAAGCAGTTAAAGTTGAGATTATGCTGAAAAGTGTCGCAAGTTGGGGGTTGATTCTGGACAAATTTTGTTGCTCCAAAAACGTTAATTACTATGTTTGTTATTCTTCCGAAGAAGAAAATCTTACAATTAATTTGATAGAATTGCGCTTTCAAATCTGACTGTTCATGGAAAATGTAATTATAATCGAAGTTGTTGTTTTTAGCATGCAAACTTTTAAAATAAACTGTTTTAAAAAGTTCAAAAGTTAAGTATAGTTCGATGTTCACTACATGTTCCTTATGTTTTTATATAGTGTGAGTTGTATTTCAGTTTATTTTGTTTAAATAAAGTAAAAAAAGAAACGTTTTAAGCACGTCAAAGTCTCTCAAGTAGTGCCAGTCATGCCTCTAAGTGATGGTTTTTATATTTAAAAGTTAACACATGAATAAATCAATATGTCGGCAAAACTATAGAGTTCAGGTTTGGTAAGACTGCATATAAAGTTTTTTTAGAACGCTGGAATTTTTATTTCTTAACCCTCTAACAAGCAAGACCGTAAAAATGATCGTATCACGCAAAAATTTTTTCCATATAGATATAGTCAAAAGATGCTGAAGTTTTAGGTCATTTTCAGATAATAACAAACCCTTTTGAACGAAGACCAGGTGAAAATAGTGGAGACTGTCTCTAGACGGTATTGCCGGTTATAATGCTAGAAACTTCACAGGTAAATATTTACAAAACAAGTTTTAGTGAGAGAAAAAATGAAAAATAGTTATTAAACGTATTATTTTCTACTAGAGTTCAACAGTGGAAGAAATTCGACCGTTTTGCATATTGATTGCAAACAAAATTAAGCTGAAAAACAAATTTTTTTCATAAAAATTTTGAAAAACAAACTGTCGGTGCACTGCTTTTCCGCATTCTGATTCATTTAAAAACAAAAATAAAATTGGTAGACAAACACATGAGAAAATGCTTCTTCACTGTTACGCCTATTTAAATAATAGATATGGTGTTAGATCCGGCAGCAATTTTTATCAATTTGACCGATCAAATGAAGGTCGTATTTGGAATAAACGATTTGTATATCGGAATTCTTTGTATATTTGTGCTTTTTTTATCAGACATTTTGCAATTTTTTGCAATTTTTTTTAATATTTTTTATTTTTTTTTTCTTCTTCCTATCTAACCAAACTGTAAAATCACCGACAGCATCATACCGTACATCAGCAACTTGATGAGCAGCTCTTTTTCCATTACCTAATATGCAAGGCTGTGTTGATATTGGCCTATTGGCATTTGAAGTAAATGATATTCGTCTCACAGGTCGCTTGCCTTTTAAAGAAACAACAGTTCAACAGTTATTTTCTCACGGAAATCTGGGAGCTCTTAAAGCTATATTGCTGGACACATTTCCTTTTTCGGCATGCATACTTTTGTATAAAATAAAAGCATTTGTAGAGTCATGGCCTCAAATGTTAACAATCTTCAACTGTCTGAATCTTCAACTGTTGGCAATGGAGAATGAATATTGTTATTGCAGTTCATGTTGATGGTTTTTGTTTTGACCACTGCAACATCGTGACTGAAATTTGAAGGAGCCCAATAATAACTCCAATGTTAAAAGTTAAATTCAATGATTATAGCATCTACAACTCCTTCCGAGGTCTCAGACCCATATATATTCAAATCTAAGTATATCAATAAAACTCATTTTCTATATTTTTGATTTTGATTTTAACACTAGGATATGCGGCTGGACTAGCCCGAGGCCCATTTTGACTTTGAGAAGTCACCAAGTTTTTTTTCATGACTCTATGTGCCAAAATATTTTTGTTGCAACTACCGCTTATGTTTTCAAGACGTTAAATGTATGGGAGATGTATGTTAACTACTAAGATAGTATGCTTAAACACGATAAATCCCATTTGGAAATTGGACTAGTGGACTAACGCTCTTGTGTGCATGTGAATAATTGAATTTTTACTATATAAAAGCTCAAGAGGTCGCCTCTTAAAAGATTCTGTTCAGTTAAGTGCAGTTTTCTTTTGACATTAATCGGGCAAACATCGTTTATGTTACAATTATACTGTATTTTGAACATTTGAAAGAAGGGATAGACGACAAAGTGTTGGAAAACCTTGATGTGGGTCTAGATAGGCGTCAATTATTTTCGAGACTGCCGACAGATCCACTATATGATTGACTCTTTTAAGCTCAGTACTATTGAGATGGTAGGTATTTAATGCTACGTTGTTCTTTCGAGAAAAGCTTATAACATTGCATTCATTGACATTAAGGTGAAGTTTTTTTTTGGATACACCATTGCTCAAGAGACAACAGTTTTGACTGTAAAAAATTTATATCTGCCTCCGATTTAATTGCATAGTACATTTTTAAATCATCTGCGCACATAAGATGTGGGATATCATTTAGAAATTCTAACAAGTCAGATATGAATTTGTTAAAAAGGAGAGGACCAAAGTGGACCTTTTGGAACTCCTGAGCAGACTACAATTTTCGAAAGACAAAATTCCTTGGTATTTAACATACTGGGACCTGCAGTCGAGATATGATTTTTCCCAATTTAGTGTCTACCCGGCAATACCAAATTTTTCTAATTTATATATTAGAATGCTGTGATCCACTTGATCAAAGGCTTTAGTGAAATCAGTATAAACAGATTCCATTTGGTGTCCTTTTTCCATTTTGACTAAAACATCCGATACCATGATCATAAGATTAGTGATGGTAGACCGTTTTTTTCGGAACCCGTGTTGCTGCTCATTTAGAAGTGGGTTGATGAGAAGTGTTAGCTTATCAAAAAGAATTATTTCAAAGAGTTTTGGAAAGGCTGACAAAATTACTGTGCCTCTATAATTTATCAATTGACCGTTTATCACCATTCTTGTAAATTGGTATAAGATGGGATGTTTTCCAATATGAAGAAAATGTTCCACAAGACAGTGATTCATTAAAAATTAATAAGCTTGTAGGTATAAGGTCTGATCCAGGTGCCTTTAATAAATTCAAGTCTTTTATTGCATTAGAAATCTCTTCCTGCATTATATTTGATCTTTCAACCATAATAGGTGCGCTTGGAGAAGAAACTTTAAATTGGGTAGATGGTTGATAAAATACATCCTTTAAATGTTCCTCAAATAAATTGGTACTTTCATGAGAATTAGACGACTTGATATTACATTTTATCATAGACGAGGAATAGCCACTAGATTTTCGCTTCATGTCAACAAAGTCAAAGAATTTTCTCGGCAATTTTTCTCGATAATAATTTTCTCTTCGATACGGTTCGTGTACAACTTGTACGTTTCTATAAACTTGATGGAAAATTCTTTTTATAGCTCGTCATATCGTAGCTTCAATTCCTTGCTTATATTATCAATGTTTTTGAGTTGTTTGTAAAGTTTATTTCTCCGATTCCTCAAATATCTGAGATTTTTATCTTGCCATGGTTTTGAAAGCTTTTTCCTTTATTTTATTTTTGGCACAAAACTTTTAATAGCAGTAAAAGTGTGCTGATAAAATCTAGAAACAGCGCTGTCTACATCTTAAATGGATAGAACATAATTCCAGTTTAGAGCATTAAGAATATCACAGACAATAACTCGTTGGTGAACTTTACACATAACTTTTGAACAAACTTTTAAAGGAGGTATACGTGCAAACATAGACAAAATACTTGGGAGGGCTAGACTCAAAATACATACAAAAAATTTTGTTTAGCCTCCTATTTAATCTTCAACATAAACAAAATAGGCATTTTTCGTGTACATAGCCTCAAGTATCTAAGAATCCTGATGTGATAGATAAGTTCTGATTTCGTATTCTAAACAAAACATTTCTAAAGAAATGATCCACAGTTGTAGTACAATAAAATGGTGCATACCTGTGTATTTTATTAAACCGGTTTTATATTAAAATAAAGCTTAAACACGGGCAATTTGCTATTAAGTGGCAAGAAGAGTTGCACTGTGCGTTTTTAATGAAAATTAATCCACAGCTAAGAGTGTTATAAAAGAAATTCTTTAAAATACATTAAATTAAAAAAAAAAAATGTCCACTTAACATGACTTCAACATTTGGCTGTCTTTTGCATAATAATTTTTCAAGACATACATAAATAAGTATTATTGAAATTGATTAGACTGCATAAAAAACACGATATAAACACTTTCATAAGCATTACAAAAAAAAAAAAAAAAAAACAAAAACAACAAAATAGTTAAACAGCTATGCAATTATTGCAATTATTGCACTCTAATGATTGCAACTTAAGATGCCGCACATGCGCTGTTAATGCATCAACAACACCAGCAGCAGCAGCAGCACAATAGCAGAGAGAGAAAAAAAAAAGAAACATTTGTCGCTATTGTTGGCTATTTATGTGTTTTTGTTGCTGTTGTTGTTGTTATTGTTGTTTGTTATTATTGTTAACAAATTCCCTACACAATAAATTTGTTTACAACAGCAAATCAGTATAAAATGTGCACATAAAGATTTAGTTAGTTGTAGGTCTGATGTTGTAAAATAGAAAAAAAAAAACAAACTTTAGTTAACTCGGTTGCATTGTTTTTTTTGCATTAGTTGACGCTTTCAAAGCTGCCTGAGGCTGGCTTTAGGGTGTGAAAATGTTATGTTATAAAAATATGCCCAACAAGAATCTGCATTGGTCACCCTATTTCTTTTTTTCAAAGCTGATATAGCAACTCTTACTACATACTTAAAATAAAAAAATTAAAAAAAAAAACAAATCATGACTTCACATATCAAATAAACCACAGCACCATGAGACGCATCATGAATTGCACCAGACCAACCACAGCAGCATGACTCAATGGCAGACAATTCTTGCTAAACCTACATAAATATTTTTTACAATTTTTTTTTTATTTTTTTCTATTGCAAATTTTATTAGTTTTTATAACTAGATGAAGGCGTTTATCTTTACAATTTCATTGTTTTTTAACCGTTTTCTTTGAAATATTTTATTATTTTTTTTTATAACTGTTGAGAGTTTAACGTTTGTCAGCCTCACACTCTGCTGATTAGAGTGAATAAAAATGACGCTGTTGCCATACGATTGGCTATAGTAACGTCTATTGATCCTACAGCCACATAATATTTCATTAAATTTAATTCCAATTATTTCAGCTGCACAGCAATTTTTTTTAAATTATTTTTTTCTTTTTCTTTTTTATTTTAATCTGACTAGTAATACACGAAATTTTCAAAACTCCTTTCACTTTTCTTTAAGCATGCCGTTATTTGTGGCTGTCTGTCTGTCTGTCTGCCTGCATAGTAGCTGTGTGTCTAAGCGTTCGTCTGTCTGTCTGTCTGTCTGCCCAACAGACTAGCTGAACTGACTCCTCACTTAAAGCCACAGCATTCAGCGTCAGCGTTTTTGGCTTTGTTTGCATTTAAATAAGTCTGAAAACGTCTGCGCAATCGCACGAATATAAAACTATTTGCGCCAGACACTGCATTTGTTTTGGCTGCAACTGTAGCTGTAGCTATTGCAGCTATTGTTTGGTTTAACTCGACTCATGGAGTGGCTTGAAATGGAGCCGCTGGTTGATGTAAGATTTACTCGCTTAAATGCTTCCCATTAAAAATGTTGGCCTACAGACCAAGTCGATTGTTTTTTTCTTTTTGTTTTAATGGCTGTTTGGCATACTGT
This sequence comes from Tetanocera ferruginea, assembly GCA_958299015.1. Lineage (NCBI taxonomy): Eukaryota > Metazoa > Arthropoda > Insecta > Diptera > Sciomyzidae > Tetanocera > Tetanocera ferruginea. Next base: position 53,416,792 of record OY282640.1, on the reverse strand, counting down.
ACGAATTGTATGTATGTGTAGCCATTTCTCTCGCTCGCACTCAAGCATGCACTTAAGCATTATTCACACTTGAACGGCATATAGGGTTAATTTGCACCATCTAATATGTTGCTGATGAGTAAAAGTTGTCTAAAAAAAAATCCAGCACACAAAAACATAGGTGTCGAATTCCTTTTTTAACGCCATTATTTAACTTTAATTAAATTAGTTCCATTAATTATTATTCGCACATATAAAACTTAATTAGCTGCAATTCGCAAAAAGCTAATTAAATAATTTTTAGATATTTGTTGAATTAACTTTTTAAATTAATTTTGTCAAACTTCTCATAGTGAGCTTTTTCCTCACTTCAACTCTCATTCATTTGCGCAGCTATTTTCTGTTTCTGCTGTGTGGCATAATATTTAAACAACTTAACTTTATTTGCTGAAACAATTTTTGTCACACTTAAAATAATATTTAATTATCACACACAAAAGAAAATATGGTTTTTTTCTATTAATTCTATTATTAAGTTATTTGCTGCTGTCAAATAGAACATGTCTGCTGCATAAAGCTTACTGTCAAAACATAAACAATTCAAACAGTACAAGTGACAATTTGTTATTGTCAAGTCTAATATTGAACTAGTGGATGTAACCACACCTTTAAAAATTGTTCATGGACTTCTTAATACACCCACGTTATAAAAGTTTTTTTACAAAATTTCAAAATAAATTCTAAATTTAGCAACGCAAAGTGCGCAAAAATAAAAAATAAATAAAAAATTAGCATAAATGTGGGTGTTTGAATGCGTTGATTTACTTCTGAAGTGTGTGTTTTGACGACATTTTGTCACAATAAAAAGTAAAGAACACTCGAGAAATTTTTTGAAACATACTTTTTATATGCTTAAAAAATTATTTATTTCTTTAAATTTAAGCAAAAATGTGATGTCCTTTTTTTTAGTATTGAAATTTGTTTCATCTAGAAGTCATGTGAAGAGCTATCCACGGCAGAGAATAGTGGTGGGTGAGAGCTATTTCTACATTAACATATTATAAAACTACGCTTAAATAATAAGTACACTAAAGAAATCAAGCAACATGAGGAATGCTACTGAGATGACGTCTTGTTTCGCTGTGAACGAAAGCAGATATAATATATTTGGATAGGATTGCGGGGTCATGGTATGACGAAAGCCCAACGAAGAATGAGTTTTGAAAGAACATTTTGCTTTGTTGTACTTGAAGCTTACGCGGTTAAAAATATTGGAGTAATTTTTAAACCAATCATTGTAATTATGAATTTTTTAATCCTTTTTGTACCCTAAACCTAAAAGGTCACGGTATATTAACTTTGTGCAAACGTTTGTAACGCATAGAACAAACGAGTCCGGTATAGAAAAGTATATATATTATTGATCAGCGTCACCACGTGAGTAGAGCTATCAATGTCCGTCCGTCCGTCTGTCCGTCTGTCAGTCTGTGTGTTGTCTGTGTGTACGGATAAGAAGAAGGAGTTGAGATATATGAATGAAACTTGTTACACATGGTCACATGCACCCAAGGATCTGCACTATTGAATATTTTTGGAATCTGCCCACGGACACGCCTACCTCCCATACAACGCAAAAATGTAAAACTGTAAAACTCAACTCATAATAAGCCTACAACAATAAAACTTGGTGTGTATATGTTTTGTATTAACACAAAGATGTCTTTGAAAAATGGACGTCATCCGCTTACGGACACGCCCACCTCCCATACAACCCAAAAATTGAAAACGCAATAAATAAGCCTCTGTTTAACCTACAAAGCTAAAATTTGACACATGTGTTTTTTGTAATAAAAAAAAGATGGTTGTGAAAAGTGGACATCATCCTCCCACGGACACGCCTACCTCCCATACAACTCGACAATTGAAAACTGCATAACTCAGCTCATAATTAGCCTACAACAATAAAATTTGATTTGTATGTGTTTTATACCAACACAAAGATGTCTTCGAAAAATGAACGTCATCCGTTGACGGAAACGCCCACCTCCCATACCACCCAAAAATTGAAAAAGCAATAAATAAGCCTGTGTTTAACCTAAAGAGCTAAAATGTGGCACATATGTTTTTTATGACAAGACAAAGATGGTTTTGAAAAGTGGACGTCATACGCCCACGGACACGCCTATTTCCCATGCAACCCAAAAAGTTTTAAACTCAATAAATAAGGTTATGTTTGTCATAGAGAAATTAAATTTGGTATGCATGTATTTTATACCAAAACTAAGGTGTGTTCAAAAATTGGAAGTAATCCGTTCATGAACACGCCCACCTCCCATAGAGAAAGTACAATAAAGGCATTAACTGTGAGCTACAGGAATAAAACTTGGTATGTGTAAATTTTTCATCAACATTTAAATGCATATAAAATATAGGCTTCATCCGCCCTTGCAGACGCCCATTTACAATAAAAATTTTGTTTTTGAAAAGTGGGTTTAGGGTATTTCATAGTCGGCCTAGACCGACTTTAGACTTTCTTTGCTTGTTTTTTATAAGAATTAATATTTTTCAAAATGCGAGAATTTTTTTTAATCAAGGCTGTAGATACTTAAATTTAATAAATTGGGAATAAAAATTAATAAAAAATAACTAAACGGCCAAAATCTTGGAGAAATTCATAAAATAATCATTGGAATAGTGCATTTATTAATCCTTTTTTTATAAAAATTGATACTTTTCAAAATACTAGAAATTGTTTTAGTCAAAGCTGTACTTAAATTTAATAAATTGAGAATTAAATTTGAATTTTAGTACCAACGGCTTAAAATTTTTTATAAAATAACTAGAAAGTAATAGAAGCTGTGTTTTTTTTTACATTTTATGCATGCTCTAGCAAGCAACAGGTTAGCCCTAGGTTAGAACTCGCGACTCTAAAGCGATGGTTGCCGCAGTCCGCGGTTCGATCCCAGGATGTGGCAAAAAATGAAAATGTTACACACTACATTAACAGACATTAACACAATACATTAAAAAATTAATAATATAAAATTATTATAACACAAAAATAACAAAATAAAATAAAAAAATTAAAAAATAATAGTATAAAAATAACAAAAAAATAGCAAACGATCTGGCTGAGGATCGAACCAGGTCACTCGATTCATCAAATCAACTCGACAATTTACTGTCGAGCCACGGAATAAAATTTGTCGCTAATGCTAATTGTGTATTAATTAATTTAATAATTAATTTAGTTAAATAATTAATTTAGTTTAATAAATTTAAGAACTAAACAGATAGTAGTTTACATTTTAAGCCCATGCTGGACTAAAACTTAGTTTAGTATATAAAGTGTTTTAAATTTTAAACCCATGCTGGACTAAAACTTCGTTTAAGTATTGAAGTGGTTTAAATTTTAAACCCATGCTGGACTAAAACTTAGTTTTAGTATATGAAGTGGTTTAAATTTTAAACCCATGCTGGACTAAAACTTAGTTTTAGTATTTGACGTGGTTTCAATTTTAATACAATTTCAGTGTCCTGATTCCAAGATTTTGAACCGTGTAGGAGGTTTGATGATGGTGTTTGGGTGTATGGCGAGCGGAAAATCGGTTAATTAGGTTTTATCAGGGACCGAAAAAATAAATATTCTTAAAATTTTATTGATAAAAATCAGCATATTCTAAGTGTCAGAAAAATCTTGTGAGTATACCGAATTTTTCCTCTTCGAATAAATATTGATTTTTTATTCTTAAGCAATAAACAAAAAAATTAAAAATAATTATTATATATTGATCATTACCTTTTTGTTGCTACCAAAAACTTATTTTTAAATTGTTATTGTTTAGATCTGAAATAAAAAAATATTTAATAAAATTTTTTTGGTTTAGTTAAAAATCAAAACTCAAAAAATTATTTTTATTTTTGATTTAAAAACAAAAATCAAAAAAATTATTTTTTGATTAAAAAAATAATAATCAGATCATGACTGTAATTTTTGATTTAAAAGTAAAAGTCTGAAAACGATTTTTATATCTGAGCAAAAATTAAATATCATAAAATAATGATTATTTCTTAATTTTTTTTTTATATTGCTCACAATGATTCCGGTCCCTGGTTTTTATAGCTGAAGTCATGAACAAATTTATTTCCCTCGTCATATCAAAAAATGACGTGGTGACGTGTGTATTGCATGCCCGGAGCCCGGGATCGATTTCCACTCGCGGCAAAGTTTTTTTTTCAATAAAAAAATGTTCTGATCGTTCACCACTCTGCAGACAATGGCAAACCTCAGAGAGTAAATAATGCCACGAAAAGCTTCTTGAGAACATGAACTTTAGCCGTTCGGAGTTGGTATAAAGCAAGTTGGTCCAGTTCTCGGTCGATTGTGTAGAAACCTTTAATAACACATAAACATAATTGATAATAAGAAGCTCGGTCAAAGTCCTTTCAATGGCTGAAATACCCAATTTATTTTTTTTTTTATCAAAAAATAATCTTAGTCAAAGCTCTGTTAAGTTTGATATAGAAAAAGTTTTAAATTTTATCAAGACATTGAACCGAATCAATTTGCACCGCATTCAACGGACCTCAATCCAATCGAGTTTTTGTGGAAATGAGAATAACGTCTTTTCAAACATACTAAAACCTCGAAAAAAAGTTAAGACGCAGGCTTCAGAAAGAATACGACCAAATTGAGCCAACTTTTGGGTGTATGCATTGAAAACTGCACGTAGAAAATCGTCTGCCACACGAATTGAAGCCAAGAGATGTAGAATTTGGCAATTTTGCAGGTCTGAAATGCACTTCGAATGCTACACAAGAAAGTCGTTCTTTCATCGAATTATTACTGGCGACGAAAAATTAATACATAACCCGAAGCGCAAAAAATCGCATGTGTAGCCCGGCTAACCAGAAACATAGATGTCAAAGCCAATTACATACGGCTCTAAGGTAATGCTCAGTATTTGGTGGGAACGGGAGGCACAGCTCCACAACAAGTTGAAAGCTGAAAACTGGTCAAACCATTACGGTACAGCTTTACCAACAAAAATTAATTCGTTTGAAGCGAAAATTGACAGAAAATCGGTCGGAATATTCGTCCAGATTAAAAAAGTTCACTTTTCAATGTATACATCGAATGCTAAAAACAAAAGTGGTGTTTTTTTCATCACATCATCAAAGCCAAAAGAAACCCAACAAAAGACTTTACTTTCTGACTAAATTATGTATTTTGATAGTTACAATTTGTGTAATACATGTTTTAAATTTTCTAAACATAACTTTTTTTAGAAATAATATGTTGAGTTGTTTTTTAAGTTTCAAAGTTGTACATAACAAACATTTTTAATATTATAAGAAATTTTTTTTAATGAAAATATGTTGTCCAATAAATTCTTGTGACTACCTATTGTATATTCCAAAACAACGGAGATACTTATATCGAAAGTCAAAATCAAATCAAAATCAAAGTGAAAATTATAATGAAAATTAAAATCAAAAGCATTCGCAAAATCAATATAAAAATTATAGTGAAAACGGAACTGAAAATCAAAATTAATATGAAAATCTAAGTGAAAATCAAAATCAAAACAAAATCAAAATCAAAATCAAAATCAAAATCAAAATCAAAATCAAAATCTAAGTGAAAATCAAAATCAAAACAAAATCAAAATCAAAATCAAAATCAAAATCAAAATCAAAATCAAAACAAAATCAAAATCAAAATCAAAATCAAAATCAAAATCAAAATCAAAATCAAAATCAAAATCAAAATCAAAATCAAAATCAAAATCAAAATCAAATTCAAAATCAAAATCAAAATCAAAATCAAAATCAAAATCAAAATCAAAATCAAAATCAAAATCAAAATCAAAATCAAAATCAAAATCAAAATCAAAATCAAAATCAAAATCAAAATCAAAATCAAAATCAAAATCAAAATCAAAATCAAAATCAAAATCAAAATCAAAATCAAAATCAAAATCAAAAAAATCAAAATCAAAATCAAAATCAAAATCAAAATCAAAATCAAAATCAAAATCAAAATCAAAATCAAAATCAAAATCAAAATCAAAATCAAAATCAAAATCAAAATCAAAATCAAAATCAAAAACAAAATCAAAATTGAAATAAATGTTTACTGAACCACTTCACTGCAGAACTTTTTCGATATTACACACTATTTGCCTACTTTTTGACTGTCTAACTGATTGACTGACTGTTAAGGTGTTCAACTTTCAAAATTATGCAACCGCTACAACCTGAATACCACCGCATGTTAGTTACTGTGTTAATGTTATTTGTTGTAATTCAACAACTAACTGCACTGCAAACATAAAACATAAGAAACTTAAAAAATATTAAAATGACAACAAAAAACATTAAAGAATGTTACGATTTGAGGGCCACTGTATAGAGCATCAAAGACTATGACTGATTGAATTGCCAAACGCGTTCCACAAAAAGTGAAACTCTTGAACTAGCCTAAAAAAACGAAGAAAAAAAAAATAAATTAAATTAAAACTGACTATAAAACAAAACGAACAAATCGACTTAATTATGCGCACAATTAAAACCAGAAATAATTGAAACCGTTCAATGAACTGTGCTATGCAATGAAAGCGATTACCTGAGAATGTCTATAGTAACCGGATATTGGCAAGCCACGTGCACGTGCTGCAAACTATGATGTACGCAACATAGACATAAAGTGTGGAACATCAATGAGACAAACGACAAACCGACAGACAGACATATATGAACGGTTTGTTTTAAGTTAGTCTGGTACGTGACTGTGAGCTGGCCGCTTAAAATATGCGTAAGGTGGCAACATTAAATATTTGCAGTCGAACTTATTTATTAAGTTTTGTTACTAAGTCGCTGCTGCACAGTTGCGGCCGTAATATTACGACGACCCCAAATAAGATAGCCTCAGTAAAAAATGCTTACGTTTTGTTTGTTTGTTTGTTTCCGTGACAATTAAATCGAGTGAAGCAATTTTTTTTTTTTCATTATATTGCAATTTATTGCAACTCCCCAAATATAACAAAAATAAATAAATAACTTATGATTGTTTGTGCGAAACGTTTTTTGCGGTCAATAATCTGCTATATCAGCTGCTGATTGTGTTAAAAAAAATTATTATTGAAAATAACATGAATTGTAAAATTCTACCCGAATTGCATGAGGTGAGGTATGAAGCGAGGTAATGGAAGGGAGGTAGTAGAATAAGAATAAGCTATTGGCTCCATTACATTTTATTGATTAATAATGAGCTTAAGTGAACTGAACTGATTATTTAAAAAAAACAATTAATAAACCTGAGTATTAAAAACCAAAAAAAAAATCATATTTTATGGCAAAATATTCATTCGCTCATACAAAATTTCTGTAATATTTCTTAAAGAAAATGCTCATATCACAACACAATAATCAATATATAACATATATAATACTATAAGTAAATGCAAAATAATTTAATCAATTTCTGAAAATTTGACATAACATAGGTTAGTCCCAAAAATTTTCATCTCCAGTTCCAAATTTTGAAGGCATCTTTTACACTTTTTATATTCGCACTTTATATAGAAAAATAAGTATATGAATATCGAGGTAGAGCGATAAAAAATTGCTTTAGGTCATCCCAACAAATTAAATGGTCTGAATTTTTATCATAACTTTGTCATTATTTACGGTGGCCATGGCCATGCTTGACAAGTGTGTGGCGTAAGAGCCAACTAACCAGGCCAGACCGAGTTCAATCTTCATATTTGACAGAAAGTCCTTTTTAATAGAAATCAATTTTGCTGATTGGCTGTCAACTCTCTGCAAAAAATGGCAAACTCAGGAGTAAGTGAAGGCAACATTAGAGAACAATTATATTTGAAATCATAACGTGCTACTCTTTGAGATCTTCACAAACATGTATTGAACTTTAAGATCAGTTATAAAATAACTGAGTTATCACGAAAATATAATTTTGGCTTTTTTTTGGGACCACCTAAAAAAAAAAAAATTATATTGCGGTAACACTTACGAGCAAGTCTTTCAAACAAGGTGTTGAAAATAAAAACTTTCTTTTCGAGCCAACCACAGAGGGCTCCATAGACGTGAGTGCTCAAAATTCAATTTTTAAAAAATGGGTTTAGTACAAAAATTAAAAACGCCATTACATTTATAAATAATTGTTCCATCGATAGGCAACAATTCAGTTCTTTAGCTTGAAAATTTGCCAAACTTGAAAAGTTTTTTAATTTTTTTTTAATGTGAGCAAAATATATATGGCATAATACACACATTATATTATAATTATAAAAAAATCTAAAGAAAAAAGTGGAATCAGTTGCCTCTATCGAAAATAAAATGATTTTGAAAATTGTTCTCTTACTCTCGAAAAATACAAATTGTGATTTTTTTTTTTTCTAACTATAAATAAATATTCACTGAAAGTTTACAAATATTTAAAATTCTGTTGAATTTATGTTAATTTGGTTAGCAAAGGGTTAAACCATGGTTGCCTCTGGGTTAAATCAGTAAAAAATTAATAAATAAATAAATACTTTTAAATATAGTTCCCTGGCTTTGAGGGACGATTGTGTTAAATTTATGATAACGTCGTCACTAATGTTTTCAAAATAGCAACGAATGCCTTAAACTATAGTTACAAATGGGTTAAACCATCAATAATTTACTTATTTTTTTTTTTTTTAATTCATAATTGTGAGCATTCACTTATATGGACCGGCCCCTCTGTGCCACCTGAGAATTTCTCTATCTACACTCAGAAAAAAACACATATCTTTCTCCGATACAAAATGTCTCTATTTTCGTTAATAGCAATTTTCTCTTTTTCAAATAAAATTTTCTTCATTTAAAATTTTCATATTTTAGAAGAAATATTTCTTCACATGCGGAAAATGGAAATATTTCAATGTCCCTAATAATGATAAGTATTTTTCTCGCTTATACTTTTGTTATCAATTTTTATCAAAATTTTCTTATATTTTATTTGACAAGTATTTTCTACAATAAAAACAAATATTCTCTCAAAAAAAAAAGTATTTTTCTCTAAAAACGATCTATTATTATTTTCATTTCTCATTTTCATAAAAGCTTTTTATCATTTTTAGGGAATTTTTAGGATCGCATTTTGAGAGAAGCATTCTCTGGAGCAAAGTCTATACCATTTTTCTCTAAACACCATTTTTCTCTAAACACGCAGAAAAATTACATTTTGGACTTTGATTGTAGCAAACATATTTCCCTTTACTGTAAATATAACCTACAATTCTGACCACAATTTGTTTGTTATTCATGTTGCTATTTTCGGGCCAATCATTTCAATATTTGCTTCTTATGCCAGTAAACATATTTTGATAGATGTGATACAAATATAGTTTTGTTGAAAACATAGCCGCAATATGTTTGAAACAAAAACAGTAATTTTTTTGCCATGAGCATATCATATATGGGCATCTCCCAGTGGCACGGACGCGACATTCGCACGGTTTTAATTACTCGAAAAACAAGAAAAAACAAAAAGTGCCGATATGTATTTTAATTGTTCTAACGCGATGAAAGAGTACTACATTTTATAAAAATATTGGCAAGATTTAGTACAAATTAGTACAAAGTAATAAGCAATCATACAATGAAACGGACGCGACGAAAAACAGAAGTTTTTTTAAGCTGGTATAGAAATATGCAAAATTTAGCTAATTTTGAGAATTTTTTTTTATATATAATATACATGTTAAGGTACTATTACAGTGTGAAGCTATTAAAAACAACACCTTTTTTATTAATTTTTTTTACATAGTATTATAAAATTATTCAATTCAAATTTATGTACATTATAGACAGTTAAAGTTGAAGATATAAAAAAAATGTTTTTTTTGTTTTTGTATTTGTTGTTTATTTTCTAGAGGTCGTTGAAGTTGGCGTGTTTAAAAAAAGGTTGTTAGTTGGTTTCTCGTCTCCAGCATTTCCAAGGCGTCGGAAAGTAAAAAATCAAAGTGCATTCTTAAGTAAAGGGTTGTAGCTGAGCACTCTACCTACGCAAATAAAAAAATATGGCAAACAAAAAAAATGGCATGCGTTGAAAAACAAATTTACAAAAACCCCTCTTTTTGGCAGATATTCTTAGCCGTAAAAAACAAAATATAAAAGAGTCTCTGCTTTTTATAGGTAGAGTGCTCAACAGAGTCTATGAAGATCACAAAAATCAAGTTTCATCGAAATCGATCAAGCAGAACTCGAGATATCTTAGAAACCAATTCGAAAAAACTTGTTTCGAGAAAAACGCGATTAGATTTTCTAAGACCTTAAGGAACCAGATTCTAGAAAAAAACAAAAAAAAAATTTTCATTTTTTATACACTGTAATAGTACCTTAATGGAGGTCAAAGGATAACTTTTCTTCGTAGACTTTTGAAATATGAGAATTATCTCTTACCTTTTTTTAAATAGATATAGCACGAATACGGACGCGACATCATGGACGCGACAAATTTTTCCACAGTAGTAAAATACAGTAAAGATGTTCATTAAAAATTTTAATAAAAATAAATTGTAATAAGTTCAATTGAAGTTACATTGCAGTAATACTAATCAAAATAGAAAAAAAAAGAAACAGTTTCGATAGTATCGTAAGTGTAGACGTAGAATTCCGTTTTAGTTGTAGCCTCTTCTACTTTGTCTCTTTGGTCCGATTGTTTTGTCCATATTGCACGTATTTTTTATTGATCTTCCGAAAAATAACAAATAAATGAATAACACTCAATTATGGACTCATTGAGCCAAAAAAAAAGAAAAAGTAAAAATGTAAGTATGATTAAATGAGCAAGCAAAAGGAAACAAGCAAAATTTCAAATTTTTTCGATCATTTCGTTTAGTTTAATAGGTTGAGTTCATTGAATTAGTTGAAAAGAAGGCGAAGCAAATGCACTTTCTATTGGTGCCACTTTCGTCTCTGCCCGATATATAGTTTGCGAGCTACAGTCAGTTTAACTACTAATTTCAAATTAAAATTAAGATCCCGATTTTTAAAAAAATCGTATGTTGTCTATATTTCACGCTTAGCACATGTCCTTTCCTCTCGTCTCTGTCTGATATTTAGTTTGCGAGCTACACTTTTGTCTCTGTTCGATGTATAGTTTGCGAACTACACTCGCTAGTGCTAGTGGGATGTGGGATCCAAATTAATTTGCATTAAAAACATAAATTAAAATTTTACGCTATCTATTGGGTAAAAGCATAAAACGAAATATGATCCAACTCGTTTTTTTCATAAAAGTTAAATCTAACCGGATCACAGACCCATTTCATTAAATTTAACAGTTTGAGCTCATTGACTGAGTTGAAAAGAGGTAAATGACCTCTGGTTTCAAAATAGAGCACTTAGTTAACTAGAACAGTAGTGCATATATAACCCAATGTGAACCAATGCTTACAATACTACCAATACGAACTAGAACTTCCAGTTTCACGAAAACACGAACCTCAACTACACGTGTATTTTATTCATGAACTTCACGTGAAGTTCGTATTCACGTGAAAGTGCCAATGACCCGCCTGTGACCTCAGATAATCCGACTGCATCCGATTGGCCATAGAATCATCCCTGTTGGTCCAAATGTTCCATGGAACCCATCAAAGTACCAATGACCCACCTGTGACCTCAGATAATCCCACTGCATCCGATTGGCCATAGAATCATCCATTTTGGTCCAAATGTTCCATGGAACCCATAAAAGTACCAATGACCCACCTGTGACCTCAGATAATCCCACTGCATCCGATTGGCCATAGAATCATCCATTTTGGCCCAAATGTTCCATGGAACCCATAAAAGTGCCAATGACCCACCTGTGACCTCAGATAATCCCACTGCATCCGATTGGCCATAGAATCATCCATTTTGGTCCAAATATTCCATGGAACCAATAAATGTGCTAGTGACCCACCAGTGACGTCAGATAATCCCACTGCATCCGATTGGCCATAGAATCATCGATTTTGGTCCAAATGTTCCATGGAACCCACAAATGTGCCAATGACCCACCTGTGACCTCAGATAATCCCACTACATCCGATTGGCCATAGAATCATCCATTTTGGTCCAAATGTTCCATGGAACCCATCAAAGTACCAATGACCCGCCTGTGACCTCAGATAATCCCACTGCATCCGATTGGCCATAGAATCATCCATTTTGGTCCAAATATTCCATGGAACCCATAAAAGTACCAATGACCGACCTGTGACCTCAAATAATCCCACTGCATCCGATTGGCCATAGAATCATCCATTTTGGTCCAAATGATCCATGGAACACATAAATGTGCCAGTGACCCACCAGTGACCTCAGATAATCCCACTGCATCCGATTGGCCATAGAATCATTCATTTTGGTCCAAATGTTCCATGGAACCCATCAAAGTACCATTGACCCACCTGTGACCTCAGATAATCCCACTGCATCCGATTGGTCATAGAATCATCCATTTTGGTCCAAATGTTCCATGGAACCCATAAAAGTACCAATGATCCACCTGTGACCTCAGATAATCCCACTGCATCCGATTGGATATAGAATCATCCATTTTGGTTCAAATGTTCCATGGAACCCATAAAAGTACCATTGACCCACCTGTGACCTCAGATAATCGCACTGCATCCGATTGGCCATAGAATCATCCATTTTGGTCCAAATATTCCATGGAATCCATAAATGTGCCAATGACCCACCTGTGACCTCAGATAATCCCACTGCATCCGATTGGCCATAGAATCATCCATTTTGGTCCAAATGTTCCATGAAACCCATCAAAGTACGAATGACCCGCCTGTGACCTCAGATAATCCCACTGCATCCGATTGGCCATAGAACTATCCATTTTGGTCCAAATGTTCCATGGAACCCACAAAAGTACCAATGACCCACCTGTGACCTCAGATAATCCCACTGCATCCGATTGGCCATAGAATCATCCATTTTGGTCCAAGTGTTCCATGGAACCCATAAATGTGCCTATGACCCACCTGTGACCTCAGATATTCCCACTGCATCCGATTGGCCATAAAATCTTCCATTTTGGTCCAAATGTTCCATGGAACCCATCAAAGTACCAATGACCCGCCTGTGACCTCAGATAATCCCACTGCATCCGATTGGCAATAGAATTTTTCGATTTGGGTCCAAATGTTCCATAGAACCCATCAAAGTACCAATGACCCGCCTGTGACCTCAGATAATCCCACTGCATCCGATTGGCCATAGAATCATCCATTTTGGTCCAAATGTTACATGGAACCCATAAAAGTACCAATGACCCACCTGTGACCTCAGATAATCCCACTGCATCCGATTGGATATAGAATCATCCATTTTGGTTCAAATGTTCCATGGAACCCATAAAAGTACCATTGACCCACCTGTGACCTCAGATAATCCCATTGCATCCGATTGGCCATAGAATCATCCATTTTGGTCCAAATGTTCCATGAAACCCATCAAAGTACCAATGACCCGCCTGTGACCTCAGATAATCCCACTGCATCCGATTGGCCATAGAACTATCCATTTTGGTCCAAATGTTCCATGGAACCCACAAAAGTACCAATGACCCACCTGTGACCTCAGATAATCCCACTGCATCCGATTGGCCATAGAATCATCAATTTTGGTCCAAATGTTCCATGGAACCCATAAATGTGCCTATGACCCACCTGTGACCTCAGATATTCCCACTGCATCCGATTGGCCATAGAATCATCCATTTTGGTCCAAATGTTCCATGGAACCCATAAAAGTACCAATGACCCACCTGTGACCTCAGATAATCCCACTGCATCCGATTGGCCATAGAATCATCCATTTTGGTCCAAATGTTCCATGGAACCCATAAATGTGCCTATGACCCACCTGTGACCTCAGATATTCCCAGTAAATCCGATTGGCCATAGAATCCTCCATTTTGGTCCAAATGTTCCATGGAACCCACAGAAGTACCAATGACCCACCTGTAACCTCAGATAATCCCACTACATCCGATTGGCCATAGAATCATCCATTTTGGTCCAAATGTTCCATGGAACCCATAAATGTGCCTATGACCCACCTGTGACCTCAGATATTCCCAGTAAATCCGATTGGCCATAGAATCTTCCATTTTGGTCCAAATGTTCCATGGAACCCATAAAAGTACCATTGACCCACCTGTGAACTCAGATAATCCCACTGCATCCGATTGGCCATAGAATCATCCATTTTGGTCCAAATGTTCCATGGAACCCATCAAAGTACTATTGACCCACCTATGACCTCATATAATCCCACTGCATCCGATTAGCCATAGAATCATCCATTTTGGTCCAAATGTTCCATGGAACCCATAAATGTGCCTATGACCCACCTGTGACCTCAGATATTCCCACTGCATCCGATTGGCCATAGAACATTTGGACCAAAATGGATGATTTTAGAGCTGAAGCTCTTATACGAACCAATCAGTTCGTGCAAAATAAAAACAATGCGAGCATAACCAACGAAACAAAAACAAAGAAACCAGCAAGCACAGCAGGTACATTATAAGCAGCTGATGATCGACTTTCTCATATGCATTTTTCTTCTTATATTTTACTATTTTCTGACTTTCATTTAATAGTGACAAAATCCAAAATTAGATATTCATTCAGCGCAGGATATATCTGATATTTAAGTATATATATTATCTTTGAACAATAAGTATTAAAGGCTGTAGGTATACCCTAAAGTATTCGCCAAAAACGTTGCATGACCTTCAAAAAATCTGTTAAAACGACCCCATACAAACCGCGCTGTAAGACGTAATTCTACGTCAAAAATAAAGTTTAAAGCTGTTAGAGTGCTTTATTTTAATGTTTTTCTTCAATTTTGGTGGACCTTTTTTGTGAGATGCCCATATGTCAGAAACATACAACATGATTGTATACAATACTAGCAGGCCACAGTCGTCCGAGGCTTCGCCACGGACATTTTCTCTTTATCAATAATACCTTTGTATATTTGAAAAATTGCAATAATAAAAAAACTTAAAATATTTGCATATTATTTGTATTTGGAAGCAAATTATATTAAATAGTATAACTATAATAAAGTGAAGATATTTCCATTTTATTTATTTAATACTTCAGTATTAATATCGTTTTTTATTCATTGGCATTACCAGGAATAAGAAAAATCTGATTTTCTGCTGTACCGACTCGTTTACCATAATCTACTTCTACGTTTTTCAAAGTTTTGTATTAAATATTTATTATACTCCACCCGCAAAGCGTAGCGGGCACAATAATGTTATCACGAAATTTTTTTCACGACCATGAGTCGATTAAGCCATGTTCGTCTGTCTATCTGTTCATTAGTTTGTCCACACGATTACAGCCGTGTCTTTATTGCAAATCTTTTTAAAGTAAATAATGAAATAAATTTCATTATTTGAGATTTGTCATACAGTGGTGCTCCAGTTTAATGAAAGATATAATGTCCAGGGTCGTTCGGTAAATCGAAAAGTTCATTAAATCGGTAATACTATTTTCGAGTTTTTTTATCATATAACAAAGCTTATATATTTGTCAACTTGAAACAAATATCCTTACATTTATTGTCTTAATTATGCACTCCAATGAAGTTGAATTTTTGAACTTGTTTTAGATATAATTAATTATTATAATTAAATGTTTAGAAAGCTGCTGGTTAAAATCTGTTCACACTCCAAATGAAAAATCCAAGATTATGTCAATACATTCCTATAATGTTTTTTAAAAAGGAAACCCTACAATATGTATATAAACCCGAGGGGACTATTTGAGAATTAGATAAGTAAATACATATTGATGTTATTACAAATCCAAAAACAAACGAAGCGAGCTCAGAGAAGCAAATGTTGTTAAATAGAATACCTACAATTTCAAATGTTCGTAATATAGAGTCAACAACATTAAATAAGGGTTCGTTATATTGGAAGTTCGTTAAATCGGTGTTCGCTTAATTGGAGCACCCCTATAATGCTTAAATTTGAAACATATACCCTGCAGTTGAAATTCAACAAAATTTTGTGAATACTTCCATAGAAAGTGACGTCACCAAAATATCAAAACCTTCATAATTTATACAAAAATTAATGTGTTGAATTGAAAGATCATACATAAGTCTTGTTTTCTTGATAAATAAAACGTACTCTGAGTTTGAAATATGAAAAATTGGAAAAAAATATAACTTAAATAAATCCGAATAAGCTTCAACCTGAGTATTTTGACTTCGGGCAAGTCGAAGATCATTTTTAATGGTTTTTTTTTTTAATTATTATATTCATTAAAGTGATGAATTAAAGTATATTCCTATATATATACTCCTCACTTTATATTCCATAAAGTTTTTTAAAAAAGCTTTTATACTTCAAATATTCATCTTAAGTAGTGCTCAAACATGCTAGTATAGTAAACATTTCATCCAACATCCCAGCAAAATTTTTCGTTAGGTCTTGTTTTTTAATCGATTCCAAAATGCATTACATAAATGCTAATGCAAGACCTTAAATTTAATCCGTAATAAATTCACGGCAATGCATTCACATCAACTTGAAAGTTGTTATTCAAGTATTAATTTCGTGAAATCAATTATAAACCAACCGTTTTAAGCGCTTAATCTTTTCAAGTGACAGCGCTTTCGATTACCTCTAATGACTGGCTATATAAAAATAATGGGTTTAGTAAGCGAGAGGGTAAGCGATGAATGAAATTTTCTGGATTACTTTTTCGATTATATGTAAGCGAAGATTTTGCTGGGATGTTCTCCAGCAATACATTTCACCAGAGCTTTTTAGAAAAAGGTGCTCGTGTCATTAATGCCAGGAATAAAAATATACTTTATAATTTTGTGATTACTAAGTTTTAAGACTATACATCGACAAACAAACCTTATTTGCAGCTCTAAATCTGCTAGAACATAATTTTTAATAGTAATATGTTTTTGGGTATCCTGTTACATAAAACAATTTAAAAGCTCAATTTATTACTTGCTGCAAAATTTCTAAAAAAAAATTAAATTGATTAAAATTCATAAAATTTTTTATTTAAATTAAATATGGCGTTTTATAACAATTTTATGGCGTTCTGATGTTGTTTTATTTTATTTTGAAGATGTCTATTTAAAACTCAAAGATGGTTTTCTAACTCCTTTACTTTACTAAAATACATAATTATTATTCTGTTCAAATCAACCAACAAAAACTGTAAAAATACAGTTTTTAAGAAAAAACTATTCTAAAAACTATTCTAATTTTCATGACTCTTGAATTTGGTCTCCCAGGGCAAGTTTGCTTTGGGAATTATGTAGATAATGACTATGAAACAAATTTCTGATATCAATTTGGTATCACTGTGATACTGTGATATTTATGGTTAAGAATAAGGCATTCAAATGTTACAGATCTTAGTCTTGTCTAGTAAAGTCGAAGCTGAAATGTCGAAATGTATAAAGAGTACTATAAAGAAATTTATAAAAATTAGGAAAAAAGTTTATAAATTAATTTTAATATTTTGTTCTAATTTTCACTTAACTTTTATATAGAAGACGTGGATTGATTTCGAAAAAATGTTTAAATTGATAGTTATTCAGGGTCACTGAGGGAAAATTTGTTAACGTTTTACTTCCCGGTCCTATTTTTTCCTCAATTATGCAAAATTATTCAAAATAGATCTTTGGGGATTACTCACTATTGCTAGTCAAAATTTTGCGTAAACAAAACATTTTTGAAAAATTCCTTGATTGCGGAAAATTTATCAGTTTTGTATAAGTTACCAATTTATCTTTCAAATGATATCAAATATATTACTATCGATGTGATTAATTTTGCATATTGTTACCTACTTATATAAATAATACAATGAATTATAATATATCTGTTTACTCATTTGCACTTTAACAAAATAATCATAACAGCAAACTATTATTTAAAAAAATTATATTAATTTCGTAGTACTTTTTAAGCATTGCTTTTATGAGGTTAAGTATAACCTTCTAAAAGGGTTTACTTAACAATTTAGTTTTGGTCCCGGGTGCCAGCAACCCTAGCTACGCCACTGCCTCACTCCGATTGCAGTCGTGAAAGCAAATAATTGCATGCATAATTTACCAACAATTTTCTCTTTGAGTCGCTGCTCTTGCTCTCCTAACGCTGAGCATCGCTCTTGCATTTTCTGTTAAACTTGTCAAACTTGTTTTACGTCGAGGCATTTATTTGTAGCTGTGTTTGTAGTTTAAGGGAAATACGAACACTTAATGTTTCAAACTTTTAATTTATCTTTAATCTATACAAAATATGCTATCACACTTGTGAATGCACATTTTGAAATATTAAAATATCTTTCTTTCTCAAGTGTAAATTAAAAATTTGGAAAACTACAATAAAAATATGTGTAAAGAAATTGTATGCGGCGAAACAAATATGCACACATTGGCTTGCAGCTCATCATTCCACAGCAACAACAACACAGCAAGCTTTATTTTACTTGTATTCCCATCACGTCAAAGAGCGATAACTGCTTTTGGTTACTCTTCGAATGAGTGTGGAGAGCGAGATCAATAAACTTTAAAGAGAAGGGTTGATAGCAACATGTAGTTGAAACTCTCGTAACACAAACGCGTGAAAAGCAAACGACCAAGCAATGCTTAGCATCGGTGGTAATTTCCTAAAAAACTTAACAACTTAATTAAATATATATATTGTTAAATTTTCTTAAATAAACCCCACCTATGGCATTCTGTAGCACAAATATGATATTTTACAATTTTTTTCATAAAAATCGGTCCAGTAGTTTTGGAGTCATTGTTGCACTTAATATTTCCACTTCAATTTTATATAATAGTATAGATTATATGTTCATGCAATATTCGTGTTCGGTTTGCTTGTTTTGTTGGAATTTTTTTCGCTCACACGCCATCAGGCGATTGGCATAATGGTTAGTGTGTTGGACTATGATGAGCGACGTTCCGCGTTCAAATCCCGGTGATGACAAATTGGTCAATTGTCAATTGTCAATCATTTTTCCTTAAAATATGTGCTTGTATAAATTTTAATAAAAATAAAATAAAATTAGAGCTCAGTTTGGCTTAAGAATTGAACCTGGGATATTAAAATTAAAATCAAATTAACAAGCGCTTAACCAACTGAACCACGAAATGAAAATTTTGCTCGCGATCTAATTGTATACTAAGCTTACTATGAACTTAGTTGCCTTTAAACTGGTCACCGTAAACATAATATATTTATTGTATCAAAATAGCATAGTTACTAGTGAACATAATATATGAATCGTAACAAAGTAACTTGCTTTCGCAAACTATAGTATATATTATATATTATATATTATAAATATATTTATGGTAACCGTAAAGTAGAAACATGTTTCTAGTAAAAATAAACTTGTTTGCTCTCAATAAGTTTTCAAACATAATAGTTTTCTCTCACATTATGTTTATGGTAAATATATTTTTTTCTGCGTGAATATGATGCCTTTTTTATCATATTCCAAGAAATTTTTTTTTTTCTGAGTGTAGAAGCCCTACGGACAAAAGAACCGGTTCAAAACCTATCACGTGATAGGTTGCAAAGTGATAGTGACCGGTCCCAATTCTACCACCAACATATGAAACCAACCGGTCCCTTTTACATGGCGTTGTCATCGACAGGGGTAAATTGACACCGGCTAGATACCTTTGGACCAATCCTAGAACCGGTTCAAAAATATATCGGCAGGTGTCAATTGACATCTCATAGATACCTTCGGACCTAATCAGTAGCCTGTCTATTTATAGAACACGGTACACTTATACGCAAGTTGTTAATGAAATTGAATCAACGTTTTGGAAATTCATGTTTAGTCGAGCTTGTTAGCGTTCCTGCTTAGTACTCGACTGACCTGGGTTCAATCCCCGGCAAAATCACAAAATTTTTTTTATTGTTTTTTTGGTTTTTAAATAAAAAATTAAATTTTCAAGATGTTAAGCAAATTTATTTTGAAGGTTATTTTTGATTAAGCAGTTAATGAAATAGAATTAGAATTTAAATTATTAAATTTTATTATTAAACACAGCCAGTATTCGAACCCACGTCCACCGCGTGATAGTCTAGCGCACTTCCACTGAGCTATTGGTAACGATAAGATTAATAGAGCAAAACACATTTAAAAACTATTGGTCCCGTTCTGAGTAATATCGAACCTGTCCTGTGATAGGTTAAATAAGAACTGTCACAGTACCGGTTACTTTAGGGCAATTGACCCTGCTTTGTCCGTAGGGAGGGAATAGAAACATTTTGAATTTTTTTATTTGCTCAAAGATAAAATTTATTTTGTTAACCGTAGAAAGTATTGGAGACCAATTTAAAGGCCGATAAAAAAAAAATTGTTTCTAAATATCTAACGAAAATCTTAAAGGATATGAAAGGTTACTTAATTATGAAATTAAAAATTCTTCACTCCGTCCGACCTGAAATTTTGCATGCTCTACACCCAGGGAAAAAATACGTTTATATCAAACAAATCATGGGTTGAAATAACAGATTTCACTGTTAAATACCATCCAACAAATGAAACTTTCAAATCAACAGTCAGTTGACTGTTGCTCTATAAAACACGAAACCCATATAAAAACGATTGGAATTTTATCAATGCTTTGAAATTTCATGTTTAGCCGAGTGTGTTAACGTTTGTTTCTTGTACTCGACTGTCCTGTGTTTAAATACGGGCAAGACCAAAAAAGATTTTTTTTATGTAAAATTTTTTTTTTATAAAAAATTAACTTTGCAATTTTTTTTTCAAGATTGTACGCAACTTATTTTGAAGGTTAATCAAAAATTAATGAAACTAAATTATTATTTCAATTATTAAATAACGATTTTTGATACTTACACAGCTAGGGTTCCCCCGCATGACAGTATAACGCACTTCCATTGAGCTATTGGCAACGATAATATAAATATAGCTTAACAAATTTAAAAAATAATGCTAAGAGAAGATAGACATTTCAACAAAAACACAAAAATATTTCAACAGATGATTTTAACAGCACAAAAATACTTTGAAACGTTCATTCAACAAAGAAAACTCATAACTTAAACGCAAATCATTCAATCTAACAGTGTTTTGAAATAACAGCGAACGACTGTTAATATTACAGTTGATATTTTTCTGAGTGTACCAGCGAGGTTTAATGTAGCGATTTCTCCTGCTTCTTCATGCTTTTAAATTAGTCGGAAAGCACAAGACCTGTCAATATTACATTTCTTGGCTATCGAACTTTGAGTGGATCCATTTTAATAAAATAATTACTTATTATATGTTTATACCCTAAACCTGAAAGGTCAGGGTATATTAACTTTGTGCAAACGTTTGTAACGCATAGAACGAAGCGAGTCCGGTATAGAAAAGTATATATATTCTTGATCAGCGTCACCACGTGAGTCGAGCTATCCATGTCCGTCCGTCCGTCCGTCCGTCCGTCCGTCCGTCTGTGTGTTGTCCGTATACACAGGATAAGAAGAAAGAGTTGAGATAATTGGATGAAACTTGGTATACATGGTCACATGCACCCAAGGATCTGCACTATTGAATATTTTTGGAATCCGCCCACGCACACGCCTACCTCCCATACAACGCAAAAATTGAAAACTGCATAACTCAGCTCATAATAAGTCTACAACAATAAAATTTGGTATGTATGTGTTTTATATCAACACAAAGATTTTTTCGAAAAATGGACGTCATCCGATTACGGACACGCCCACCTCTCATACAACCCAAAAATTGAAAACGCAATAAATAAGCTTCTGTTTAACCTACAGAGCTAAAATTTGGCACATATGTTTCTTGTAATAAAAAAAAGATGGTTTTGAAAAATGGACGTCATCCGCCTACGGACACGCCTACCTCCCATACAACGCGAAACTTGAAAACTGCATAACTCAGCTCATAGTTAACCTACAACAATAAAATTTGATATGTATGTGTTTTATGCCAACACAAAAATGTCTTCGAAAAATGGATGTCATCCGCTCACGGACACGCCCACCTCCCATACATCCCAAACATTGAAAACACAATAAATAAGCCTCAGTTTAACCTACAGAGCTAAAATTTGGCACGTATGTTTTTTATGACAAGACAAAGATGGTTTTGAAAAATGGACGTCATCCGCCTACGGACACGCCTCTTTCCCATACAACCCAAAAAGTTTTAAACTCAATAAGTAAGGTTATGTTTGTAATAGAGAAATTAAATTTGATATGCATCTATTTTATACCAAAATTAAGGTGTTTTCAAAAATTGGAAGTAATCTGTCCATGAACACACCCACCTCCCATAGGGAAAGCACAATAAAGGCATTAACTGTGAGCTACAGAAATAAAACTTGGTATGTATAAATTTTTCATCAACATTTAAATGCATATAAAATATAAGCTTCATCCGTCCTTGGAGACGCCCATTTACAATAAAAATTTTTTGTTTTTGAAAAGTGGGTTAAGGGTATTTCATAGTCGACCTAGACCGACTTTAGACTTTCTTTACTTGTTTTAATATACTTCCGAATTTGTCTCTAGCCGCAGTCAAATGAATGTTCTCTTTTCGAAAACCTTTTATGAATTAATATTCGACCTGAAAATTTCTTCTGTTTGTACCAAAAGCACAGAAAAACAGGTAGAACGTTACCGTTACACATTGTTCTCTGCTTGCTTTCTTCTGTTTATCTTCATGTTTTCAGACAAACATTGGTTTGGTTATAATAAGCAAATCTCAGTTGATGCTATTAAAACCTAAAATTTTGTATTCCTTTTGTTTTATTTCCATTTTTATCCAATAGAGATACGTCACGTTGTTAGAGCATTTGACTCTTATGCGATGGGTCCGGGTTTCAATTAGATGTGATGAAAATAAATTTTTTATTTTTTTTGCAAATTGTTACAATAAAATCGATTCTACATGAGAATACTCCCAGTTAATTATAAGTTTTTGCTTTCAAGTTTTTATTTTAAATATTGAAACTGCTTGTATTAAGCTTAAATAAATAAATAAAGAAATCATATTTTTCTGTTGATAACATGACTTGTTTAAAATAACTAAATCTCAGCTAATACACTGACAAAATTTTACTCCTCTAACGTTTCTGTGTCGACATGGAATAACAACTAAACTCATTTTCAAAATTTCAGAAGAGCATTTTTAAAATTAAAATCGCTGCCTTGTATAAGGGTACCCTGACTTTTGATGTTTAGATTTGATGGCCTCAAACATTTAATTTTCAAGATAAAACCATAAAAATTTGCGTACTAGTGTATTTCGTTGCGAAAAAACGCAATGAAAGTAACAACCTCACTTTTTCCTAACTCGACTTTAGCGGTTATTCCTTGTCGACACAGGTTTATTTTCATTTTAAAACTGAAATTTTAAAGTTAGCTTTAGAAATAATAAGAAAAGTTTAAAAACCGTTAAAATTCGACTGAGATATTAATATGGAAAGTCAAAATTTGGAATTCAAAACATGTTTTTTTTACACATGCAACATAAAACATGAGCACATAAAACAAAAATTTATTGAGAAAATTTTTACTTTTGAGAAAAACTCAAATTCAACCAACTCACAAGCTCTCTTCCAAGCAAATTTCATGTTGCAAAAATTCAACAAATATGAAAAAAATTTTGGAAAATTTGTCTGTATTTTTTCTCAAACTACAATTTTTGATTTTTTATATAAAATCTTATTCATAAAAAATATGGAGGATGTCCAAACAACAACAAAACCTCTTTTGAAGTTTCACAGTATAAGTTATAAAACATAATAGTTTATAATATGAAATTTCATTTTTTTTTTTCAATTCTTAAAATTTAAATGTAAAGGTGTTCCTTACTAAAGGCGTTCTTTATTCACAAAAACTTTGTGTTAAGCTTTGTTTTTTTTTCTTATCCTAAATTTGACTCCGAACATCTTTCAAATTTTACATCAGAACTATTATAAACATCGCTTATGTTGTTAAATATTGAAGTGTATCGCTCATGACACAATTGCAACAACCACCAGCAGCTGAGCTGACAACGGGACTCATTTGGAAATCGGCAAAGAAAAAAAACGCTTTCTAACAAGTAAAAAAAACTTTCACTTATACCATTCCGCCGCTGTCGACCGACCGCTATATCCCATTTTGAGCTAGTGTTTGCTCTGCAACAACAACAACAACATTGTCTGTTGTGACAAAGTGGTCAACAACACGATAGTCGCCGCAATAGTGCAAGTATCCGGACCGGATTGAAGAAGCCACAAAAAAATGTACACTTAGGCACTCATCGATTAAAATAAATTATAAAAAACTACATACATGTATATTATGAGGAATTCTTAAAAATGTACAAAATAAAAAAAAAAAACAAAACAACTGTGGCAATATTTTTTTTTAACTGCTATACATAGCCGCCCATTAAAAAAAATCGATGTTATATTTATTCATTATCAAGGCAAGCATTGAATTATATCACACTAAGTAAGGTGACAAATGCATTATACGACAACAATAACAACAACAATAACAAAAATAATAAAATAAATAAATAACATCATCAAACCTACTGGCACTGAGGAAACTCATTAACATACCCGTTGCCACTTTATTACTTGAGCTTGCTTAAAGAATGTCAACATTTAGTATTTTTGGCAATAGCGAGCCACGTGACTGGAATTGGCCAAATTAAACAAAAACACAGAAGAAAAAAAACAAATAAACAAGCAAAACTGCATGTTTAAATATTTTGTTTGCAGCACGTTCCACATGCCGAACAACGCACATTGTCTGAATATCTGAAACCATGTTATGTAATACGGATATATTTACACGAAAAAAAAGGGTGTTGCTTACACTTTTCTCCTACGTCTCTTACTTAGACCTCCTCGATCGACTATCTTTAATTTTAGCTAGTTATAGGTTGCATCAAAGACGCAATTCAAATTTCAATTTCATGCATGAACACATAATTTTTTTTCTTAGTTTTAATTCAAAGATGGCGGCATAACTTCAATTTATATCAAAAAAATAAAACAAAAACCAAAATTGCATAAAAAAAAACTCCGTCTACAGACATTGCTTAGACATGACGATAGTGGTTAGAGGAAGCTTTTGCGTCAAGTTTCTTTAACTTAAGCTGAGTTAAAAGCGTTTCAGATTGTATATTTCACAAGGATTTAAATAACTGTTTGTAAAAATTCCACAAAATGTTGGCTTTAAATATTTATTACTCAAAAAATCTTTAAATAATTATAATAATTAAATGCAATGATTGAAATCTTATCTTAAAATCCATTAAACCGGAAAGCTTACAGAAATTTAAGCTATTTAATTTTTAAAATTAACAAAGCATTATAAAAATATAATTGATATTTCATACATTAAACTGCATAAACGGTTATTAAATGAAACAATTGCAGCATTAATTATTTTAATTATCATAAATTTACAGCCTTCTGTAAATTTGAAAATCTACCGTTAGGCATATCTAATCTTATTATTAGAAAAATAGTTTTTGCAATTATTATTGTGGGATCAATCATTATTGTTGGAGACATACTTCATTTCCTGTTTAGAAAAATGTTACCAAATCCACTTTTTTATACATTCTATTGTAAAAAACTACATAAAATGTAAAAAACTTATATGGAAAAAGATAAAAACATTATCATTTTTACCTTTACTTTCCTAGCAAACTTTACTAACTTAATCCTTATAGAGCTGCTTCTTTGACTGCCTTTAACATATTTCTGGCTCATATCAATCTAAATCCTTCTTAAGGCAAAACCATTCTATTTGCTCTAATAATACCGTTCAATACAAAATAATAGCAAAATTTCGACAACGGATTCTTGTAGATTGCACAAAAAAGAATAAACATGTGTCGGCTTTTTTAAAATTAACGTCTGAGTTTGATTTTAGGAGGGCTTTAATTTTATCCCTTTGTTATAAATTCTTATGGTTTATCGAAACCTTACGGCAAAAGCAGGGTTAATTGCTCTTAAGTGTACCTGTTCTGTGGTAGTTCTTTTTTAACCTATCACAGGACAGGTTCGATTTAACTCATAACGGGACCAATCGTTTTTAAATGTGTTTTGCTATATTTATCGTATCGTTACCAATAGCTCAGTGGAAGTGCGTTCGACTGTCACGCGGTTGACGTGGGTTCGTCTCCTGGCTGTGTAAGTATACTCAATATATCAACAATTTTAATTTAATAATTTAAATTCTAATTCCGTTTCATTAATTGTTTAATTAAAAAAACCTTCAAAATAAGTTTGCTTAACACCTTGAACAAAACTGTAAATTTAATTTTTTAATTAAAAAAAATTTATTTTAAATTAAAAAAAATATTTTTTTGGTTCTGCCGGGGATTGAACACAGGTCAGTCGAATACTAAACGTGAACGCTAGCAAGCTCAGCTAAACATGAATTTACAAAACATTGATGCAATTTCATTATCAACGTGCGTGTTCTATAAATAGACCGGCTACTGATTAGGTCCAAAGGTATCTATCTATAAGGTGTCAATTGACACCTGCCGATATATTTTTGAACCGGTTCTAGGATTAGTCCAATTCTAGGTCTAATTTTAGGTTCTAGGATTAGGTATCTAGCCGGTGTCAATTTACACGGTTCATTTGTCCGTAGGGATTATAAATTGTGTTTCGAGGATTAAAATTTGTGTTTGATGTTTTAATTAAATATATTTATTGTAAAATTTTCTCAAAGAAAGTCCACCTATGTAATTCTGTAGCACAAATATGATATTTTAAAATTTTTGTCATAAAAATCGGTCCAGTAGTTTTGGAGTCTACTTTACACTTAATATTTCCACTTCAATTTTATATAATAGTAAAGAAGAAAGGGAAAATTTTAAAATGCCATATCTACGGAACCACTTCGGGCCGATTTCGTGGAGACACATAAACCATCTACAGACCCTCTCTCAACCAAATCGGACGATTTATGCTCGTGTTATGGAATTTCAAACACATTTTATGACTTAATTTTACATATACATATATATGGATATACTTTTTAGAATGTGTCTAGAAGATGAAAACTCCTCTTAACATATTCTAAGCATATTCTATATGTGCACCACTTTCTAAAGTATTCAACTGTATTCAATATAAAATTCGGTCAGGTTTTCTGGTTTAAACTCAAGATTTAACCATTTCTATACGTAAACAATGAATTGGCCATTTCGGCTCTTAAAAAGGACTGTGACCGATTTTATGATGATTTGTGCTTTAAGTAAAATGTTTGTACACAATTGATCGAGAACTGGCCTATCCTAGTTTTAATCCAGTCAGATCTAAACGAATCTTATTTTTAAAGTGATTTGACGGTATGTATTTATGCTTTAAGTAACATGTATTTGTATGAACATACATGTGTGATAGTTTTTCAATGCGTTAAGGTCTATTAAGGAGGGACATAACATTCAACGCAGAGAAAACAGACCTTTTTATAAAAATTCATAACTCGGTCAAAAACAAACATTTTTCCAAAATTTTTTTTTATTGTAGAGAATTGATCAAATTACAAGAAAAAAAATTCAAAAAAACATATTTTTCATTTCAACATGGTTTTATAGAGCTCCAAACTGGCGGCAGAGAAAAAAACGGGTCCTCGTGGTTGCAGCCTGGGAGTCGCAAAAATTGTCCGATCTGGAAAAAATGACTTTTTTAAATCTTAGCAAAATTGGTTATTGTATGACATGAGTTTTTTTTAAATTCTTTTCAATTTTTGGTTATATTCCAAATTTGAAAGTGTATTTTTTCGAAAAAAATATTGACTTTAAAAATTCATACAAAATCGAAAAAAAATTTTAAAAAAAGCTGGTGTCATACGATATCGCATCAAGTTTAAAAAAGTACAAAAAAAAAAAAATTTCGTCAAAATATGAACCCGCTAGTGCCGCAACCAATACGAAAAATATGGTTTCGAGATAACTGCGTTCAAAGTTTGTGAAGAAAGAAAAATAAAAATGCGCTCTCACTAATTCGGCTGTAACTTTTGAACCCGTAGGAATTTTTCCATTAGAATCTTAAGAATATTAACTAAAATACAAAATTATAAAAAAAGTCGATTTAAAAAAACGGCCAATGTCATGTCCCTCGTTAATTGCACTGATCTCTTCAACATGCGTATACTATGGGTTCAAAATTAATTGTTCAATTTAATTAAGGTATGCTTTGGGTCATAATCTTACCAAAGGACGATATTTTACCATAGCTTAAGTCAAAAAAATGTACAACTTTATAAACTGTTATACTATTTAGAGGTCAAAAGCTAATATAAAAAAATTTTTCCACAGCTATCCCACTATCTCAGCTATCCCAGCTATCCCACACTATCTTCAGACTTCTGTGCTTAACAGAAATAGTTACCTAAGATGCAATTGTCATATTTGGTGCTTTGGAACATCACAAAATAATTGCAGAGTAGCTATTACATCCACAAATCAGTGTGTGATGCGTATTAAGGGCTGGAAGTTTTATCAGACAGCAATTTTTTCAAAAACGACAAGGGTGCAACAGTGATGATAACTGACTTTTCTTGGCATGTGATTAAAGTTTTGAATAGCCGTCTTTTTGGGCTATTTGTAGTTTCAAAAAGACGACGCCATTAACCACACACCATGAGAGAATTTGGCTTTATTCCCTGGACGCTTAGTTTACGTTTCGGCTATCTCAATTATTATGTGTATTTACGTGAAAAAACTTCAAACTTTAAAGCACTTAGAAGCTAATATAAGTCAAGTTATTACCGATACACCATCCAAAATGTTTAAGAAATTGTTTAAAATCAACTCAATAGAGCTGATCTTTCAATAAACTTTAGACGACCATTCAAATGAAGCAGTACGTATCTCACACATAACTTTGACCTCCATCAAATTTAATACATGCAAAAAAATTCAACTAGAATTTAATTTTATTTATGTTTACTTTTGGAATCACAAAATGAATAGCTCTGTATAGTCCTTTATATGTTTCATGATGACCATATTTCGCATCTGTTATTATTTATTGATAAAAGCTTACTTCGGTGAGTAAACTTAATGTGGAAAAATTCTAGGCTGAAAAATAATATCTGTTTGATTTCATGTTTCAGAAAGTTTTTTAATTCGCAAACAGAAAAAAGTTTTGAACGTTTTTTTCTTGTAAAAAATTTGATTAAAACAAGAAATATTTTAAGAAAAATATTTAATGGGATACTCAAAGGCTTTGATGACGAAAGAAATTTTCACTACCTACGTTCAGTAAAGAAACTTATTAGTTTTCTGCATAGAAGTAGGTTAAGACAGGTTAGAAGGGTGGTGCAACGTTGAGATGCTTTTGGTCCGTTATGAATCCCTTATTTGATTGTGTTTAACCAATTGGCTGTGCTACCAAGAAACCTGATTCCTGTGCTTTTAGTGAAGTTCCATATGTTCAAAAGTGGTGTGTTCACTACACTCAGAAAAAATCACATATCTTTCTCCGATAAAAAATTTCTTTATTTTCGATGATAGCAATTTTCTCTTTTTCAAATAAAATTTTCTTCAACTGGAATATATTTTCACATTTTCGAAAAAATATTTCTTCACTTCTGGGTAATGGAAATATTTCAATGCCTGTAATAATGATAAGTATTTTTCTTGCACAAAACAATTCTCATTTATAGAGAAAAATTTATTGAAAATGAAAAATTTTTCCTATATTTTGATAAAAAATTCACTATGACAAGTATTTTCTTCAATAAAAACAAATATTTTCTCAAAAATAAAAAGTATTTTTCTCTAAAAACGATATATTTTTATATATATCTCTTTTTCATAGAAGCTTTTTATCATTTTTGGAGAATTTTTAGGATCACATTTAGAGAAAAGCATTCTCTGGAGCAAATTCTATACCATTTTTCTCTAAACATGATGCCTTTTTTAGCATATTCCGAGAAACTTTTTTCTGAGTGTAGCTGCTCTAAGTCTTTGAAAAATCTGTTTCCTGTTTATCGGAGGCGATGATTCTATAGATTTAGGCTTTAACACAGAAGGTGGGTGATTGATCCGTTTCTTCCGGATCATTACGGTTTCCAAATAATTCTGGCGCCGTAATACTAATCCTATTGACCATCATACCGACAGGGCAGTGACCTGTTAGGACTCCCACTAGTATCTAGATTTCACGTTTTGTCAATAACAGAAAACTCTTAGTTCTGTTCTCATGTAGTTCTGGCCAGAAACTTCTAGATATGTTGCAGTCACTTCTGAAAGCTGAGTTTGTGTTGGCTTTGTCTCTGGATTTGAGGCCGATGCTTCTTTTGACAATGCCTTTTGGAATGTGCGTGTCTGTAATGGTTCTGTTTATAGCTTATTCGGAGTCAATAAGCGAATATATAATAAATATATTCCAGAAACTAAATAAGATATTTTAATAACCAAACTAAATAAAAATATAGCAAAACCAAAGCAAAACAATTTTGTAAACTTGAGAATAATTAATTGACCTATTTTAAAAAATAATTATAAAATCTGCCAGGCCACATAGGACACTAGTTCACTATGTGAAGTAAAATGGGCAAAAGGAGAAATTATTGAAATAAATAAACTTATTCAGAAATGGTAGTGCTGGTTTTCCAGTTTAAAACTTTTAATTTTAGACAATTTTTCTCTGTCTTGGCTTTGGTAAAATTCATGTTTAAGGACAACTAATCTCAATATTAAAAAAATGTATTAAATATACTTCTACAAAGAGCTTCACAGTGATTGCTAACACGTTTGAAAGGAAATTAAACAAAATTTTAGAAAAAAAATTATAAAAATTTTAAAATCCTTAAATTCGATTCAGAAATAGCTTTTTCACATATTTTACAATTGATGAATGCATGAAATTAATTTCTGGGAAGAGATTTTTACTTTTGAGCAAAATTCAAATTTGACGAACTCAAAAGCTATTTCCAAACCAAATTCCATATTGCTAAAAAATCGATTTTTGTTACAAAAATTGTGTTTCTGTGTTGAAAGCTTGGGAACTCCTCTAGTAGATATATATATTCTTAACCCTAATTTGGCAAACTGGCATCATTTTTATCCCATTTTTGTGTTTTGATATAAAATATCAATTGGTATGTTGTAAGTATATCTTTATTAACTTACTTCATAATATTTTTGACCTATGAAATTTGTTTTTTATTTAAAACTAGTGTCCGACCGATTATTCGGCTTCGGCTTCGGTAATCGGCATAATCGGCCGATATTTTGATCTTCGGTTTCGGCTTCTGCTTCGGCCGAAAAAGCCGATTATTTTCGCCGAATGTTTTTACTTTGCAAAACAATTTTTTTAAAAACAAGTTTTTTGAATTTTTTTTTTAATTATTCAGTAAATATTTGAAACATTTTCATTGTTCGTTTTGTGTTTCTCTCCTTTTCTGTTCTTTCATGAGTTGGTGTTTATTCTTTGAAAATTTTATTCAAATGATAAATGCAGCGAGTCCGACTGTTACGTTTTTGCTTTTGATATGAACTGAAATATAAAAGCCGAGTTAACACTATAAATTTTCTGCCAGATTTCAGTTAGTATTACATTTCTGTAGCTTTTCTCGACTTAATCGAAAATAAATTTAATTTTTTTCTACTTTATCCTGACGTCAATAATTCGATTACTTTATACTGAAATGAATATAAAGTGTGGTTAAAATTTAAGGGCCGATGTTGATTTTGAATAAAACACAAATTATTTAGAAAATTACTGTCATTTCTTTTTCACTATGATAATATTGTCAAATTGATATTGTCACTATGATAATATTGGTATGGTTCAATTATGTATGAAGCAGAATATCGGCCAAATGGCTGCCGGGACCTCGGCGGCACACCTCCATCCGATGGTCCAAATTTTCGATGATCCTGAGGCAGAATTGAGGTTCTATGCCTTTAATGTACTGAATTATCTCTTCCTTTAGCTCTTGAATTTTTGCTGGCTTATCGGCGTAAACCTCTTCTTTAAAATAACCTCAAAGAAAGAAGTTCAACGGTGTCAAATCACATGAAATCAAACCACGTGAGATAACACGGCCATTGAATTTGTCGGCCAAAAGAGTCATTGTTTCATTAGCTGTGTGGCAAATGGTACCGTTCTGTTGAAACCACATATTGTCCACATTTATATCTACTAATTCGGGCGCCTTAAAAAGTTCGTTATAATCTCACGATAGCGAACAACATTCACAGTAACTACTTGACCGGCCTCATTTTGGAATAAATACGGTCCGATGATGCCGCCAGCCCATAAACCGCACCAAACAGTCACTCTTTGTGGGTGCATTGGTTTTTCGACAATCACTCTTAGATTATCATTCGCTCAAATGCGGCAATTCTGCTTATTGACGAATCCACTGACGTGAAAATGCGCCTCATCACTGCAGATGGTTTTCTTCGAAAATTGATCATCCACTGTTGCCATTTCTTGAATAACTTTAACGCTTGGCTCGATTATGTATCTTTCCATGGTTCAAATTGAGTAAGTCTGAAATTGAGAAATGCCAAATGAAATGCATAAAAAACTTGACGTTTAGGTGTGGTTTCAACATCGGCCCTTAACAAAACAAAGAATAAATTTTGTAATTCTTTTTACTTGAAAACATTTGTTTCTTATTCGGCTTCGGCTTCGGCCTTCGGCCGATTATTTCCATATTGCCGAAGAATCGGCTTCGGCTTCGGCTTCGGCAAAAATTCACGTTCGGTCGGACACTATTTAAAACTATACTTTTAAGAGGCTATAGAAAAAAAAATCAAGTCAAAATATTATATAGTTTTTATATTAAGATGATTTCTTGTCGCTGGTGTGCACATGATCCCTGTGTGCACGTTACACCAGAGAAGTGTGCCTAATAAGGGTTAAAGACCGTATTGCTCATCGATCAAAATCATCAGTTCTATAGGAGTTGATATAACAATAAAAGTGTTCGCTTATTAATTTTATAGATTCTTATGTTACAAAATCAGGACTCGTCTCATCGCTACTGAATTAATATTTTTAATTCTTAAAGTGCGCATAATTATTTATATTAATTCATTTTTAGTTATATAATTATGATATATAATAACATTAAATAATGTTTGTAAAATTTTATGCGACAATTTCTTGCTTCGTTTGGGTTGTTGTTACCATTATTGCGAACACGTTTGTAACCTGCTTCGATTCCAACAACAAAAAATTCAAATCCACCAAATTTATTATTCATACAAATTTTTGGCCCACGCCAAAATACTTGTGTACCCATTGTGCGGCGTTGCTCACTCAATTCAATTACATAATAGCAAATAGGTACCCGGCATAAATAGTTGAGAATTCATTTGTTTGCTTTCTGTGTTGATATTTATTTAAGTACACCTACATACAGAGGAGATGTGCGGAATTCTCGAGAGCATTAGTCATGCGTCATTCGAGGTTCCAAGCTGTCATCATCATCATAATGACAGTCTGATTGCTGAGATGAGCAACAAGATTATAATGATGATGATGATGATGTAGTACGCATCAAAGTACAGCAACTAGGAAGTTAATCAGAAAGAGAGAGTACAAAAAAGCGCTACAAAAATTTTGCATAAAAAGCTACAAGTTACTTCAAAAAATTAAGATGTTCGTTTTTTTTTTTTTTTTGTTTTTCCAGAAAAGTTGTGCTTTTAAATAAATTATATACAGACTTTCGTGTTTCAAGATAAATTATCTTTTTGTTATTTTATTTATTTGTTTCTTTAAAATGTTAATTTCTTTGACGTTAGACTAGAAGATGAATAAATTTTGAGAGAATCTACTTAAAATTAGCTCACCTTGTTATTGAGTCATGATGATGCTCAAACGTCAGCTATGACCGACTAGAATTTATGAAAGAAAAAAAAAAATTGTTATTTTGCAAAAACAACATTTAAAAAGCTTATCTGATGGCACGTTTTAATTATTATAATTATTTTTTTTCAAGGAATTTTTTGTTAAAGCAATTTAGATATAATATTTTTTTATGACATTTATACTGTATATTTAGTTTTTTTTTTTACAAATTGCATGTTTACTGCAAATGTAACATTTCTTTACTTACTGCTATTAAAGCTGGTGGATCTCAGCAGAGTTACCACTAATTGGAATTTCATGTTTCTAAATGGATTATTATGTTTTTTTTTTTTAATTTTTTTTACAGATGACAATCGTCATATTTTCGCACGCATTACCTTAAATTGTAGCGCCCAACTATTCATTCGTTATTTTTTTTTTTTTTTTATGAAATTGTGAATGTCTGTCTAGCAAGCGTGTCGGCTTAACAAGGCGTGTCTATTTTAACTAAAATGCTTCTTCATTGACCGCTAAATTCGCAATTGAAGCAAAATTTTTGCCATCTATTTAACACCACCTCCGCCATGTGCTTTAGTTGGTCCGCTGTTGCTAGTTGAATGAAAACAAAAATATTTATACGATTTTTGGCAGCCATGAGCAAGTATGTTCGAAAATAGCTCACTCAAAATAGACAAAAACAAAAGAATTCATGCAAAAATAAATTCTATTTTAAATAAATTATAAGCTATGCTAAAATATTCTGCAACCAACGAACTGCGTTTGGCGCCCTCAGCTAACAGCTACTAGTATTTGCTAAACATTGACCAAGTCACAAGAACAAAAAAAAAACAAAACTACAAAAAATACGATTAAATTAGACAGTTACTTATATACAAATTATATTTAAACACATGCATAACAAAAAAATTAAATTAAAATAAAAACTTAACCAAATTTTATATAAACGTAGACAATATTTTTAATTTTTCTCTGCCTTTGTTGTTAATTCGCCACAACTATTTGTTTTTTCAGCTTGAATTGTATTTTATTTGTGAAACTGTAGATCGGCTTTTTGCTAAAAAATCAATAATAAAAAAAAAAAACAGTTAATTCATTTAACATGAATTCTCTATCAAAGCTACAACAACTCATCACGTTGTTGCAATCATGTGCATGAAGTATGGAAAAAGTCACGCTATAAATAAGCTTAAACAATACAATCATGATTTAATGAATGGCTAATTCATCTGTCAGTTGAAGTTGTTGTTGTTGTTGCTATTTAATTTTTTTTTTTTTACTTATTTGTTTAGATATGTATTTGTAATAAAAATTGTTAATAAAAATTTCGTTCTACTATTTCGACTTTGAACCGTGAGTACCTCAAATTGTTCACGCTTAAATGATGAAATTTTCTATAAAAATTTTTGTATATAATATATTATATCTATAGACTGAACGTTTTCTTAAAGCTTGTGATAGAAATTTTATCGCTTTGTCAAATCTTAAGTTTACTAACTATACAAAATTTTTCAACGAGAGCATTTTGATTTATCCAATATTTCGATTTCAAAATGTTCCAAACATTTAGAAACTTGTTTAAAATAACATATCTATGTTTGTAGTAGCGGCCTTGACTGTGCAATCCAGCGAACCGGGATAGCCCGAGTTCAAATCTCACTTCCGGCAGAATGTTTTTTCAATCGAAAACATTTTTCTGTTTGACCGTCTGACAATTGATCTTAAGAAACTCTGCCCATGACCTTTCAAGAGCTTAAATAGCCAATTCGTTTTTTTTTACCTATGTATGTAAGCTTATAGTAAGTTTATTTATTTCAAATGCAAAATGTTCACTGGTTATTTGAATAAATTTATTTCTTAACATGTTTTCATATTCTAATTTGATTCAAAATGAATCATTTTACAAAAAAATTAATCATGTCTCAAAAACTGACTCGTATATTCACGAAACACTCTATGCTTTCGAGATAGCAACTGGTAAAATCTTGCTCAACATTTTTTCATTTTTAAGCCACGATACAGTCTATCCTTTGCAAAAGGGAGATCGTAAACAAAATAAAAGAAATAGTCTTGTCTGTTATATAATTTCTAATGTAGGTGAGTAATTATCAAGCATGCAAAACAAATTGATTCAATAAAATTTTTTATTCAAAAATCGCAATCAACAGTCAGACATCAATTGTCTTGATGTTTTCTTTGAATTAAATTTTCTTTGAAAAAATATTGTTTCAAACAAAAATCGATGACCTGACTTTATTCGAGAGGTTAAATTTTTATGGCTTGTTTGATGTTGGTTTATTTGTTTATCCAGCGACTATCCAACGTTTGCCTAGAGAAACAATTCTAAAAACTCTTAATAACACGAGCTTGAAGGTCATTGCACATCGCCTCGCCTAATAAGAAAGAGTTCTGGGAATTTTCTCAAAACACCAGTTAGATCAGGTTCATATAATCCAATTGAGATAACAAATACTCTTTAGTCATAAACCGATTTATTTCGCCGCCGACAACGACAGTTTGGCTATTCTTGGTTCGGAATTTCGGATTGGGGTCACCTGATCAAAATTAACACCAAACATTACTACTGCTGAACATTAATTTCTACCTAAATGAGGCAATTTAGCTTTTTGAACCAACCAAATGTGTGGACTTTATCACTGAAAATATTTTTATTCGACAAAATTTCGATTCGTTTCTTACAACTTCAGAGGCCAATCAGCGAACGTACGGCGAGCTTGGTGGCCTCGGTGCTGCAGTTGCAAGCACGGATACACAGTTCCACGATCGCGATTAGGCCTATCCTTAGGCACTTTGCACTCTATTTTGCATAAAGATCTTTGTATACATGCTTATAAGGTGCAGTTGACATGAGAAGGGAAGCCGAATAGCATTGAAAGCGCTGTACATTCACTGATTGAGTGCTGAAAATGCATGAACAAGATCATGATTTCTCAAACAAAATTATCAATGAGTGACGAGGCTTATTATCACTGTGCCCCTATCTCTACCTTTACCACAGCCATCCTAGAGAAACCTCAAGCATTTGTCCAGCTCCAATTTGTCTACTTGACACAGTAGGGAAAATCTTTGAGCGACTGTTGTGCAACCGAATTGAAGAAGCGATCCAAATAGCGGGACGATTATCTAATCGTCAGTTTGGGTTTCGGAAACTGTACTTAACGACGGATGCCATAAACCTTGTCACCACTACTGCACCACTACTGATGCAGGCACTCGATGGAGGAAGGCTGCAAAACAATATTGCCTTGTAGAAACGCTTGATGTACGCAATGTGTTCAATTCAGCCAACTGGAGAAAAATTTTGGAAGCTCTTAGTTTATATTACCAAGCTATCTCGCGCAAATTATTTCAAACTATTTCAAATTATTTGAGAGAGCCTCAAATATTCAACCGATAGCGGCGCAATGACGTATAATGTCACTGGTGGCGTTTCACAAGAGTCAGTACTAGGCCCCCTTTTCTGGAATGTCATGTTTTATGGTGTTCTAAGGCTCGAGGTGCCCACAGGTGTTAAGATCGTCGGATTTGCGGATGATTAAGCAGTTGTGGTAACAGCTAAACATCTAGAAACAAAGGCTCATATTAGTGTTGCTATTAGCACTATCTACGCCTGGCTAAAGTCAGTCGTCAGCTTAATTTAGCTGAACACAAGACCGAGGCATTGCTTATCAGTAGCCGTAAAATTTCAAAATCGTAGTAATAAACATGCGCGGGACAGAGGTACACTCAAAACCATTTTAAAGTATCTCGGCTTGCTGTTCGACTCTCGACTCTATTTCAAACAGCACCTAGAGTTTGCTCACAGAAAATCAGCCACTTCATGCCTGGCGCTAGCAAGAATGTTGCCCAATACACGAGGCCCAAAGCAAGCTCGCAGGACACTATTTCTTAACGTCGTGCGTTCGATTTTGATGTACGCATCAACGGTCTGGACCGCAGCGATGAAGATAAAGTTCTACCAATGAGGAGTTCAGTTGGTGTTTAACTAGGCGCCCAGAACAGTGCCTGAAATT
Source organism: Tetanocera ferruginea (assembly GCA_958299015.1). NCBI lineage: Eukaryota > Metazoa > Arthropoda > Insecta > Diptera > Sciomyzidae > Tetanocera > Tetanocera ferruginea. Next base: position 53,378,852 of record OY282640.1, on the reverse strand, counting down.
GCAGCTCTGATGCTCGCTAGCTCGATCCCCATCGACCTCCTCTGGTAGACGAGGCCTAACCAGGAGCTGCAAGCGAGGGCGCATTCTCTCGTAAAAAATTGGCTCAAGAGAGAAATATGACACAGTGGCAGGCACGTTGGGATAGTTTGGGAAGGACTAGTGCTGGACCTATCACCTCATCCCTAACCTGTCCGTGTTGTGCAGTCAAAGTCACGGTTCAGTCAACTTCTATCTCACCTAAATTCGAAGCGGGCATGGTTACTTTAGAGCATACCTGCATAAATGCAAGCATGCAAGTTATCCCTTTTGTACTTATTGCTCTGGTTGCACAGTAGCAGAATCTGCAAACGTCCTCTTCAAATGCCCTAGTTTCAACGACGCGAGAATTAATGTTTCGGTCCGCCCCGGCGATGATGACTCCCCAAAACTGGGTGAATCTCAAGTGATAAAGAAACTGGTCAGTGATAAGCTCTTTGTCAAAGTGCATAATCGGCGAACTTCGAAGAGTCGTGCGTTTGCAAAATAGCTTAGCCTGAGATAGGAAACTATATATTCACGTTCTTAAAAAAAATCAAACGCACTCTTTGGTGTCTGGGAAAGAACTCAACTCATTTATTTAGTTCAAGTCTTTAACTTAACCATTTTTCAACCTTTCTTTTCTTAATAATATTCTTATTTTAATTTCTCTTATTCTAATTTCTCTTATTTCTAGTTTACAGTTTATGTTTCTAAATATGTGTGTTAATATATGTTTATGTTCTTAAATATATGTATGTTTATATGTACTAGGTAACTTATATTACTATATACGAAGCTATGAGATCTTCCCTAAAATAGATCCGCCATTGAGTTATTGGGAAAAGAAAGGCTGAATTAAAGAAAATAATACAGTTTTCAGCTTAGTTCTATTCCCTCATCCCGTGAAGTAATGCCTTACGACGATTCCAGGTTATGCATACAGAGTCGGAGATTCAATGTTTAAATTAGGTTTGGTGCGAAACCAACTGAAGGTTCCTCCTTCGTGAATAAAAAACAACAAAAAAGCTCTAGCTCTAGCTCACTTCAACTTCAAATTCGTCTATATAACACGGTACAACACTGAAGAAATCCCAAGGGGTTTCTCAACGGTTTCTTAAGGTTTTAGATTCGCTGAATCCGAATCTGAAGTCAGAATTTTCGGTTCAGCCTAGGTTTTCGAGCTAAAGGGGAGGCAGAACCCTAACTCTTTTCATATAAAATATTTACAAAAATCATAAAATTTGTATGGAAGCCCCATAGGGGGTCGGAGGGGATAGGTTCCAAGGCAAAAAATGTTCCTCTTAAAAAAGTAATGGGGGTCGGTCATATTTGAAAGTATAGGATTTCATTGAAAGTAGAGGATTAAGGTTCAGTCTCCCCTAAAGCTGGAAAACCTAGCCATGACCCGAAAATTCTGACTTCAGATTCGGATTCAGCGAACCCAAAACCTAAGGAAACTGTTGTGAAACCTCTTGGGATTTTTAAAAATATAATTTTTGTTGTACAGTGTAATTATTGTACCCAGTGTTAGAACTCAAATTAAAAATAATAATAAAAAAATTATAAACAAATAAATTTAACACACTCAAGTTGTTGATGATGCTGATGGGCAAAAAGTAAATTAAATGAACAGCAACAACATGTTATGAAATTGTTGTTAATTTGTTGTTATCTATTGCAGGGAAATTCGCGATAGCAAAGTTTGAGTTTGTTAAGAGGAAAGCCGAAAGTGTTGTTGCTGTTTTGTTGTTTTTTTTTTTTTTTTTCTTTGCTGACACATATTAGATACTTCCGCTCGTGTTTAATATGCGACAACAAATTAAAAAAACCAAAAACCGGTAAACTTTTTATCAATATGATAAAAACAACGTTTACTTAGATACATCAAGTTGCAAAAGTAAAACATAAAAAAAAACTAAATAAATAAAATTTAATTCCAAGAAATATAGATGCTAATGGAAGCAATGAAAGTAATTTTGCAAAATTACTGATGATGTGATTTTAGTTAAAACAAAATGTGCACAAAGATAACAACAACAATTGATAGTTTTTACTAAAACTACTATTTAGAATACTATTTAGAAAAAATTTTGTAAAACTTACTGTTTTTAATACAAGATAAGTTTTAATGCGATCATTGCGATATCGATTTAGTCTGCAATAAAGATAACGTCACTTGGTATAATAAAATGATATGATGTCGAATATCGTGAACGGTAGATCAGCATTTATTAATAGCAGTAATTTTTTTATATCTTTGTAATATTAACTGGGGCAGCGTTAACTAACGTTAATTATAACGATAATTATAATATTTTTGTTATCAGTTCGACAATAAAAATTATTTGTTTTTTTTTTGTGTCATTTCGCAACTTTGTTTGTTTCTAATCACGTGTTGTCTAATTAAGTTAGATATTAGGTCGAATGCAGACTTATGTCACATGTAGTAAGTGCAGTTGTAAAAGAAAATTTACGTAAAATAAACAAATATTTTTTATTGAAGAATATAAAAAATTTTTTTGAAAATTTAAAATTATCTCTTAAAGTTGACTTAAAATCTTTGCTGCAACTGTTGTTTCAATGATGAAATTCTTGGCGCAAGGATGGCGTTGTTTATTGTTTTTATAGACTTAAATTTAGCTACTTACGCTGAAAATAGAAAAACAAAATAATGCAACTACGACCACATTACCATTTTGTTTCATTTTATTTTTTTTTTCAATTTTTTTTTTTAATTTTTTTTATTTTTAATTTAATTATCTATGCATTCACTTGCATTGTGCAAAATTGTTTTTATTTTTTTTTTATATATCTTTTACGCCAGTCAACTTTATTACTTGTTACACTTTATTTTACCAGTTGTCGTCGACGTTGTCGTCGTAGTTTTTGTTGTTGTTTATAATTTTTTTGTATTAGTGTGCTTGTATATTTGTGTGTGTGTGTGTGTGTGTTTGTGCAAAATGTATCTTAATATCTAGCTTTTTATTAGGTCATGGTCAGCAGCGTCTGCGTCAGCATCTGTATCTGTAGCTGTATCTTTTTTCATTATTGTTTGTGTTTTAAATAGTGTAAAAAGGCAAACGCACTCCAAGATGCGTTTCATTATGTTAATATAGCAAATCCAACAACAACATAAGTTATTTTTACCATATTATCTATTCACTGCTCTACTGCATTCGGCATTAGAGATACATAGATACATATATTTGTATGTTTTTATTTTATTTTTATTTATTTTTTCTATCGCATCGAACCGTGTTTTACATACTTCAGTCATTGATTTTGCAAAATCGTGCTTAACAATTACAAATGTTATTTTTTTTTTTTCTTTTAAACATTGCTTTTTTTAATCTCTTTCAAATCATTAATTTATAGTCGTTAATATTATTAATTTTTGTTGTTCCTTTTTTATTATTTATTTTTATTAACGAATGTGTGCAATTATTTGTGAGAAAGAGTGTTGTTTAGTAGAAGTGTTTTTTTTTTTTTTTTTAAAGAGTCATTGAGTGTATGACGTCTTCAAAAATAATGCCATTAAACAAAATAGGCATCCCTAATTGAATTACCGGTATTCCCACACATTGATATACAGTGAAACTTCCCTAGATGGACGAGTCAAGCGACCAGAATTTCACTTTGAATTACGAAAAATTCGAGTAAAAGAGATCAAAATATTGGAAATATGCCTCGAGAAGGCACTTATACTAATTCGAGTTATGGAGAATTTTCAAGTTAGGGTAGTTCGAGTCAGGGATGATTTATTGCTCTATTTAAAATTTAGATATATCTATCTTCTAATGGAACAATTTTAAACTATATTTAGACAAAATTAATGCAAATTATTTTGCTCGCAGAAACAACAAAAGATATCATCTCATAACATAAGATTTGATACATTTTCTTGAATTAAATATTCCCATCATTCAGCAGCCTTCGCCCATCTTTGACTTCGAACTTGATTGACTTTATATGTGATCAAGTTATCACTTTCAGGGGCTTAGGTATGTCTACTAAATGTCTGTCTAATAAAACTTTACCAATTTTATATTGCAGTGGTCCAGATATTTTCAGAGCGATTCATCTGTATGAAAAAAATTTAGTAGAAATATTTAACTTTTTGAACTCAACTTCAACATTTAGACCGCAAGATAATTTCAATATATAAAAGCGTTTCCAATAATCAATCAAAATCCTCTAAACATTTTTATTAAAATCAATATTTACAATAAGAGAGCCAATATTTCTTTTGGTGTTACCTTGATACCCCGAGTTCATAATTTGATTACCAAAGGATAAAGGTAACTAAACTTAAATTAAATTGTTTTTGACGTAGAATTACGTCTTACAGCGCGGTTTTTATGGGGTAGTTTTAACAGATTTTTTCAAGGTCATTAGGCAACGTTTTTGCCGAATACTTTAGGGTATACCTACAGCCTTTAATACTCTTCGTTCAAAGATAATATATATACTAAAATATCAGATATATCCTGCGCTGAATGAATATCTAACTTTGAATTTTGTCACTTTTATATTAAAATCACAAAATAGTAAAATATAAGAAGAAAAATGCATGTTTTTATATATGAAAATCAATCATCAGCTGCTTATGTGCCTGCTGCTTTCTTTGTTCTTCTTTCGTTGTTTATGCTTTTATGCTTTCGTTTTGCACGAACTGATTGGTTTGCTTTGGCAGCATTGTAAGCATTAGTTCGCATTGGGTTTATGTATGCACTACTGTTCTAGTATATTATTTTCAAACCAGAGTTCATGAACCTCTTTTCAACTCAGTCAATGAACTCAAACTGTCAAATTTAACGAAATGGGTCTGTGATCCGGTTAGATTTAACTCTTATGAAATAAAACAATTTTGATCATATTTCTTTTTATGCTTTTACCCAATAGATGGCGTAAAATTTTAATTTTTGTTTTTAATGCAAATTAATTTGGATTCCACATCCCACTAGTACTAGCGAGTGTAGTTTGCAAACTATACATCGAACAGAAAGTGTAGCTAGCAAACTTAATATCAGGCAGAGACGAGAGGAAAGGACATGTGCTCAGCGTGAAATATAGTAATCTACGATTTTTTAAAAATCGGGGTCTTCATTTTAATTTGAAATTAGTAGTTAAACTGAATGTAGCTCGCAAGCTATATATCAGGCAGAGACGAAAGTGGCACCAATGGAAAGTGCATTTGTTTCGCCTTCTTTTCAACTAACTCAATGAACTCAACCTGTCAAACTTAACAAAATGATCGAAAAAATTTGAAATTTTGCTTGTTTCTTCTTGCTTGCTCATTTAATCATACTTACTATTTAACTTTTTCTTTGTTTTGGCATCGATAAGTAGTCCATAATTGAGTGTTATTCATTTATTTTTTTAATTTTTGGAAGATCAATAAAAATACGTGAAAAATGAACAAAACAAGCGGACCAAAGAGACAAAGTAGAAGAGGTTACAACTTTAACGGAATTCTACGTCTTCACTTACGATACTATCGAAACTGTTTCTTTTTTTTGTATTTTTAAAGTCGTTTAAGGACAAATTAAGGTTATTACTTTCATATCCATCCTCACAACAAAATGAACTAGTACGCAAATCTGCTGTGTGAACCTTGAAAATTAAGTGTTTCAGGCCACCAAACCTTACGGCAAAAGTCAGGGTTTCCTGATTTTAGGTAACGATTTTAATCTTGAAAATGCTCTCTTAAAAACTTTAAAAATTACTTTAGCTATTATTCCTTGTCGTCACGGAAGGATTCTATTTTTTATAATAGGAACAATTAACTAATGAACTTATATTTAAATTTAAAAACTTAGAGAAAACAAAAATTAAAACAATGCTTCAACCACCTCTAAAACAAAATAATGTCAAAGTAAATCGATATTCTTGTTGGGATTAAAAGTTAACCTTTTGATGGATGTTGTTGTCTTGAACTTTGATGATGGTGTGGTGACCGTGGCGTGCAGGTTAAGTGTGTGTTTTTTCAATAAAAAATTTTTCTGATCGGTCACCACTTCTCTGCAGACAGAAACAACAGAATGGCAAACCTCAGAGAGTAAATAATGCCATGTAAAGCTTCTTGAGAACATGAATTTTAGCCGTTCGAAGTCGGCATAAAACATGTAGGTCCAGTTCTCGGTTAATTGTGTGCAAACATTTAATAACACACACAACACAATTGATCATCAGAAGCTCGGTCAAAGTCCTTTCAAGGGCTGAAATGGCCAACTTGTTATTTTTTTTTTGTCTTGAACTTAAAGTAAACAATTAGCTCAACAACAAAAACAAATAATTGAATTAGTGTTATCAATTTTTGAAATTGTGCAGTTCACAAAAAAATTATAGTTTTCCTTGTTTCTCAATAGATTTGACGAAGTGAAAAGCACATATAATTCCGCTTTGGTTTTGCAGAATTTGTGCTTATTAGCCTTTCAAAGTTGGCGTTGACCTAGTATGCTTAGTTGATTAACCAGTTGTTGAAATCACGTTTTTGTTATCCTAAAGTGTTTGGGATATCCCGTCAAAGAATAGAGAGGGCTTACAGTAGTCAGTCCGTATTGGAATAAAATTCTACCTCAGCACTATGAATGCATGGCTTGTTTCTTGGCATTTTCATACCCCAAATTATTTTATCCTAATTGTCAAACAAGCTGCCATTTGATTAGTAACCAGGTCGAGTGATAGCAGGTGATATATAGTCTCGAGCAGAAGTCGTTGAATGGTAGATGCCATTCTTTCAACCTTTTAGAGTTGTTTAAAGTATGTAACCTTCCTCAAGGCTGACCACCATATTGCAATTCCATATATAATTATGGGTCTTATGACCCCACCGAAAAATCCCACCTTCTTAGCCCCTATGACTTTTTTCATGAGTACACGTAATTGTAGCTTTTTTAATTCACTCTAAAGTGTTTAACTTCCAGGTGAGCTTCCTGTCTTGAATAATTTCTATGTATTTTACATTATCCTAGATAGTGTCAAGTCTTTTACAAGAATTGGCGTTAAAGCCGGAATTTTATATTTCCTGGTTAACAGAAGTAGCTCTATTAACAGGAAATATATTTATAAAAAGTAAATAAAAACGTATGATATCCTAATAGCCATAGAGTAGCCATAGAATATGGATCTGCTAAGATAAAAATCGAATTCTATGATCAAATTGTTGGTCAGAAAAAGCATTCTGGAATAGATTCACAGCATCCATATTCAGCTATATTCATGCGATAGAAATAAAGATTGAAAATAAACACAAAATTAAGGTTGCGATCGTTGGTATTAAGAAATAGCATTAAGAAAAGTGTATGGGAGTAAGTAGCTCCGCATAGTAGTTGATGAATGAAGGTAACATCTGCAACGTACCTGCTTTTTCAAGAGTGTGCTTGTTAATCAACTTCAGATGATCAGCAGAGGGAGGCAGTTTGGTACTATCGGAACCGGGAAGACCACATAAAGCAAAGTGAATGAATCTACGTTGTACTGCTTCAATTTGCATTAAATGGAAGTTGTAGAAAGGTGAGCATACCTGGCTCGCATATTCGATGATGGATCTAGCAAAGATAAAGTTGAGCGATTTTGTGATCTAAGGTTTGGAGAACTTTCTGAAACAGTGTTTCACGGAACCAACTGATGAGTTGGCTAAGCGCACTATCACAAATAAAATCTAAACACCGAAATAAAGAAAACACCTAAATACCGTTAAAACCTAAATTCCGTAAAAATATTGCTGAGGGAACAAACAGCCTTGCCGAAGAAGTAATGACTTTTCAGAAGAAGTTGAATTTTTTTTCCCTGAAAATGTGATGGCTTGACAGAAAGAAAGCCAATTTAGTTAGGGAAATATAGATTTGCAGTGGATAATCTTAATATCGTAGATAATGTTTTCGAAGATTTTTTAGTTTGTTAGTTTTGCAAAGGGTCTGCAGTAATCAATATTAGAATTTGGTCCTTTTTCAAATAATAATTCTTTATAAAAAGGATTCTTTTATATAAGAATTCTTATTCATAACTTAGGGAAAGCTAATTGAGAAATAGAGAATTGAGAAATAAAGCCAATGGGGAATAAGCCAAAAAAATCGCTATTTTGTTGATAAGAATAGCAGGTAAACCATCGGAACCCGTAGAATAATCTTCTTTTAAATAGTGGGTATTTCCTAAGATAAGATATCATCAAGAATAATATGCACTGAAGTCAGCGATGATTGAGCAGAGTTCGTAAAAAAAAGAAAAATGAATGACTAAAGAAATTATCACATGAATATGCAATGATTTCCGGGTTTTCCGAGAACATGCCAAGGAGATGCGACAAAGAAGAGGTTGGCCAATTATTTAATGTAGCATTATTTGTTTAAAAACTTGCATGAATAAAAATCGGAAATATTGAAAATAGCAAACATTTAAATCGAACTGATTCCTTTCGCAATATATATTTGCATTTTACTTACATTCGTTAAGTGAGAGTTCTTTTCGCAATTTTCAACTTCATTAGAACGTACGTTTAATAAATTGCCTAAACTTTCCATAGAAAATTGTATTGTTATACCCTAAATCTAAAAGGTCAGGGTATATTAACTTTGTGCAAACGTTTGTAACGCTTCGAATAGAACGAAGCGAGTCCGGTATAGAAAAGTATATATTCTTGATCAGCGTCACCACGTAAGTCGAGCTATCCATGTCCGTCCGTCCGTCTGTCTGTCCGTCTGTATGTTGTCCGTATACACAGGATAAGAAGAAGGAGTTGAGATAATTGGATGAAACTTGGTACACATGATCACATGGACCCAAGGATCTGCACTATTGAATATTTTTTGAACCCGGCCACGCACACGCCTACCTTCCATACAACGCAAAAATTGAAAACTGCATAAATAAGCTCATAATTCACCTACACCAATTAAACTTGATGTGTATGTGTTTTGTATCAACAAAAAGATGTCTTCGAAAAATGGGTGTCGTCCGCCCACGGACACGCCCACCTCCCGTACAACCCAAAAACTGAAAACGCAATAAATAAGCCTCTGTTTAACCTACAGAAACAAAATTTGGCACGCGTGGTTTTCATAACTAAAATAAGATGGTATTGAAAACTGAACATCATCCGCCCACGGACACGCCTACCTCCCATACAACGCGAAAACTGAAAACTGCATAACTTAACTCATAATTAGCCTACAACAATTAAATTTGATATGTGTGGGTTTTATATCAACACAAAGATGTTTTCGAAAAATGGACGTCATCCGCTCACGGACACGCCCACCTCCCATACAAAGCTAAAATTGAAAACTGGATAAATTAGCTTATAATTGACCTACAACAATAAAATTCGGTACTTTTGTATTTTATATCAAAACAAAGATGTCTTCGAAAAACGGATGTCATCCGCCGACGGACACGCCCACCTCCAATACAACCCTAAAATTGAAAACGCAATAAGTAAACCTCTGTTTAACCTTTAGAGATAAAATTTGGCACGTATGTTTTTTACGAAAAAAAAAGATGGTTTTGAAAAATAAACGTCAACCGCCCACGGACACGCCTACCTCCCATACAACTCAAAAAGCTTAAAACTCATTAAATAAGGTTATGTTTGTCATAGAGAGACCAAATTTGGTACGTATGTATTTAATACTAAAACTAAGATGTGTTCAAAAATTGGGAGTAATCCGTCTATGAAAACGCCCACCTCCCATAGCGAAAGCACAATAAAGGCATTAACTGTAAACTACAGGAATAAAACTTGGTATTTGTAAATTTTTCATCAACATTTTCACCCGTTTTCAATAATATTATTTATTTTTGGAAAAGTAGGTTTAGGGTATTTCATAGTCGGCCTAGACCGACTTTAGACTTTCTTTACTTGTTTTTTATTTTGTTTTTTTTTTTTTGTCTCAGTTGTACCAGAACGTATTCCATATCCTTGATACCACTTTTATCAAATTCTATATAACTTAGTTTTCTAGTAAAAGTATTTCTTGCTATTCGATACTTTCGGTTTTCAGATAATTTTTCTACAACCTTGTAGGGGTTTTGGTTTTAAGCATTCGTTGTTATTTCCTTCGAACAGACACAGAGTTCAATTAGTGTTTTAGTCTTTTTGGTAATTGCGATATTTCAAAGCTTTCACAAAGGCTCTTAGGTGTATAAATAATTGTGTGGAACTTAAGTTTTTGACCTCTAACTCTTGTTCTCAATATAGCTCGCTCACCGAATTCCTTCTGCGGTGCAGAAATTTAATGGAACATTATAAAAAACGAAAAATTCACTTTTAACTATTTACAAAAGGACGCGTATCTCAAGCAATAATAAGTAATTTTGACGTGTAGTTGGGCACAGCTGTCAGTGACAGTAGTGCTTACTTAAAACTAAAAATATTTATCCCTTTCGGAATTCTCAAACAATGTTAATTCAAATTTCCCGGTATTTTTTGACAACAAGAGTATAAAACTAATACCAAGTGTCAAAATAATATTTTTATTTTTATACTTATAAAACATTTTATTCTTGCGTGGGGAAAATAAATTTTTTAAAAATTTAAAAAAAAAATTATTCCTTAGGAAAATACGCATTTCTTACAAAAGACAATTTTTTATTTTTTGTTAATTTTGCACATGGAAATGATTACAAATAGTTCTCTGTCAACCTATTCATGTATGTATCTTTACACTGGGTAATATAAAACTGTTTTCATTAATTTTTTTTCATAAAATAAAATTTTAAATATGCAAAAACTCATAAGATGTTAGTCAACACAATGGTACAAAACAAGAAATTAACTATGTAATTAAAACAATATATCTTGAATCGATAAAAATCAGGTCCTCATAATGAACGATCCATTAAATCAAGTTTTACTTCAATATGTCAGATTGTAAATTAACATAAAATATAACATCAATACACAAAACTCATTGATCTATTGACAAAAATTATTGCGACATAATACGACTGGCCAAAAATACCTGATATATCAGTTCAGAGCAAATACAATGTATATTGAAAATATAAAAATATCTTTAAGGAAATAAAAATGTTTGAACATTTTTCTTCTGTAATTTATGCTTAAACATTATAAAAAGCACAATTTTAAACTTACAATAAATGAAAAAAAACTTTACAGAGACACATAATCTCTCATCTGCAAAGTAACCTTTTATACATTTTTTTTTTTATTTTAGGCTATTTTCATTCTTTCATTATTAATGGTTTCAAATTGGTGGCTATAAGTTAAGATAAACTCTGCTACCAGCATTTAAATTGATCTACGCTCTATGGCATGATATTAAAATAGATCTTGTTGCTATTAATACAGGCAAAAATCTATATCTAGCACCCAGCTAAGCATTATCAACGATCGATGCTATAAACGGAAACATGCTTGATTTATGGTTCAAATAGTTGAAAAAATAATATATATATATAAATATATATATACATAATCAGACCAGTAAGGCGCACACAAGCACAAAAGCACACATAGATACCATAGTACAGGCTGGCTACTGTAAATAAACAAGATTGTTGGCAAAATTGATGCAAAAAAAGCTTAAAGTTAATAGCTTGAAAAAAACACAAACAAGAGAGAGAGAGAGAGAGAGAGAAGAAGAAGAAAGATATAGAGATAGACAGACAGACAGCCAGTTTGTAAGACAGACGGCCAGTTATACAGAAAGACACAGCGATCGATGTGTTGCCATTCGACTACGATACAGTCACAAACAGCTTAGCTTAAAGCTTGATCTATACTCAGCAAAGCTATACTATTCAGTACCATTTAAGGCACGAAGCGGAACGCGTACGTCCAAAAAAGTAGCTAATAGTTGCCGCCAGTTCAACAACAGAACCAACGCAAGTTTGTTGAGCCAAGTTGTTGGTTGGTTCTATCAAGTCAGGATCTATCAGCGATCAGCTGGAGGTGAGATTTTAACGCTTTATATATATAAAGTTCTGGTTCTACAAAAGCGTGTTCAAGCGAGGCTTTAACGATTTTCACTTTTGTTTAAGTAATTTACTGAATGAATGGAAGCGAGCGATAAAATAAAAGTGAAAAGCAACGAAAATGAGAGTACATAAAAGAATTGTGAATTGTGATATAGAGAAGGCAAAAAAAAAAAAAAAAAAAAATATGTGCAAAATTAATGAGTTAAATAATGCGAACAAAAAAAAAAAAAAAATAAACACAAATGTACATAGTTGGAATATCTTGAGTTTGTGCGGTGACGATATTAGAAACAAAAAGAATACGTTTAAGAATGCGCGAGTATTTCACAATCTGAGTTGTTGTTGTTACTTTTTGGTGACGATCCCAAAGTACTCACCATCAACTTATAGCACGCATAATTAATTACAGCCTACTTCATGATGAAATGTTAGATAAGTAGGCACAAAAAAACCGCAACTAAAATTTAAACACTTCAATTAAAATAACAACAACAAATACGCCAGAACAAACGTCAATGCTTATTTCAGCGCTTGTTAGTGTTGTTGTTAAAAAATGTTAACAAAACAGTCAACAATTGCTTAAAAAATACTACTTGAACTTGACAAGTTGTTCTAGGTCAGAATGAGTTAAACTTAAAGTTTTGTTTGATTAAAAGCTGTTGAACTTACATCGTATATCTCGAGAAGTGGAAGTCGCACGTTAACTAATGAGACAGCATTGCAAAGAGCTCAGCGAGCAGATCAGCAAAATATAAAGAAACCATAAAATTTGAACAGAAGTGCTTAATTAAATAGAAAAAAACAAAAATACTGATGGTTTTTTTTTTCAAGCGAAGTATATAAAAATAAGAATTTTTGAATTGAAAACGTTAAAATGTTGCTGCCTGCCTTATACACACTAATGCTTGTGTTTTGAGCCTATTACATCAAAATGTTCCTACCTATAAATACTTTAAGATCAAAAAAAAAATACAATTTTTTCATGCCCAAAAAATTTGAAACCTAGCCCATTTTATAAGAATTTTTACTATTGCGTTCTATTGTTTTTTTCTTTTTTTATTTTCATTTTGCTTTCCCAAACTATGGCGAATTTTCGCCAGCCAACCAACCAAGCAACACCATTTCGCTACACATAAAATCAAACAACGACAATTCAATTCAATAATAAGGAAATAATTACGGAAAATTATCAAAAAATTAAAATGAAAAATAATATCATCAAAAATCATTCCAATTCAGTGGAAAAACGCAAAAAAAAAATAAAATACCAAAATGATATGTTAATTAAATAAAATTGTGCAGCAAGCGTAACAATCGCTGACTTTGTTTTCGAGCAACAACAATAAAAACAATCTTTAAAAATAATATATAAAAACAAAATTACAAAAATTACGAAATGATTTATCGAGACTGTACGAGCGTGTAAGAGTAGCTATAATTTTTATTTATTTTTTTTTCTGTTTTTCGTTACCCACCTATCTACATTTATAGAAAAGTGTTCAACTAGTACTAAATACCTAGATAATAAATAGAAATCAGCTAGAAATATCAACAAACCCCAATACCACAATTATTCAGTTGACTTTAATTGGTCATTATATAGCGAAAAAAAAAAAAAAATAACTCATGAAAAAAATTCCCAATCGATTTGTTCAGTCAATTATTTATTCCAAGCGTTATAAAGTAGGTGATAAAAAACAAAGCAAAATAAATTATTTGCATTGAATTACTGGTTTAAATTCATTAAATTATATATTCATTTAAATTATATATTTAAATTTTAATCACAATATTTGGCTGAGAAACTAGTTGGTTTAGATTCTAACCTTTAAATGACTAATAAGAAGTTTTTACCGTTGATATTTGCTAAGGTGGCTTTGTTTGAGCTTCAGTAAAAACCTATTTAAGAGCGGTTAGCGAGCTCTTTAAAAATGCTTTAGGGTGCACACATATGGCACTCAAAACTGTGATATATCCTGAATCTTTAACTTATCCCTGTTAGGAGATATCTTAGTAAAGCCTGCATAATTTAATATTGTCATTAAAAGAAATAATTGTGGCGACTGTGGGCTGAACTCTTTAGCGCACGAATATCCTTCTATGACAAGAAACTCAACAAGTTCAGCAAAAAATTGGGTTCAAATCAGTGTTGCCAGAGAGCCGAACTGAAATTTACCACTATTTGGGAAAAAAATTACCACTTTCTGAGAAAATTTACCTTTTTCTAAAAAATTACAAAATTTTAAATGATTTACAGGCGTTATAACTCACTTCACTACTTCCACAATAAAACATTTCTTTGCTAGCCTAGAACAATTCATTTCTTCCTATTGCCAACATCTTTTCCAATTCACGATGTGTACGGGACTTCTTATATCCACTTTTCCATTAACTTTTTTGGTAGGAACTGGTCGTGGCTATCAATAACCGATATTCTTTTAAGTAGGGCTCTCGATTTTAGATTTTCAGGATACCCGGGTAGTTTCGGGTATTTCGAGCTACCCGGGTAATTCGAGCTACCCGGATAGTTCGAGCTTTTCGAGTATTTCGAGCTTTTATATTTTTAAATTTATTTATGTTTTATGTCAGTGCGATTGCAATGATACTGAGAAAAAATATTTTTATTCGTTTTATTGTCATTTCATGAGCATCAGTTGTTTTTTGTTGTTGTTTGTATTCGTAGTTGTGTTTGGTTTCATTATTGTGCATCATGCAAGGCAACAAAAGCATAACATTAACGTGGCTTACGAAGCTTTTTTTCCTATTTAGAATTTCAAAATTCTTAACTACCCGGGTAGCTCGAAAGCTAGAAACTACCCGGGTATTGTTTATCAAATTACCCGAGTAATGCCCGATTACCCGGGCTTTCGAGCTACCTGGGTATTTTTTTGAGTATCAAGCGCCGGGGTGCCCGGGTACCCGCAAACCCGAAATAAGCTCGAAAAAATCGATAGCCCTATTTTAAGCAATATTCAATGCAATTTCAAAACATTTGATTACTTCTTATGTCTTGGTGTGTTTCAAAAATTTCCTTAGTTTTTAAGATAAAATTTGCAGCAAATCGAAAATTAAAACAATCCTACATTCGTTATTTTCTGGTACAAAAGGGGACTCTCAATAATAAAGGACTGATTGTGAGTACGTTGAGAGAGGTAACAAAAGTGCAAAAAACTTAAAATATTTGGAAATCTAAAAAATAATTACATTGCAAAAATTTACCACTTTTAGTCAAAAATTACCTTTTTTACCTGTGCCCAAAAAATGAGTCAAAAATTACCTCATTTAGGGAAATTTACCTCAATCTGGCAACAGTGGTTCAAATCACATTTGAAAGTTTGTCAATAGTTAGATCAGCCGCTATCTATCTTAAGACAATGGCAAAGCTAAGGGAGTTAAACCTTCTTATGAACATGATTATTACTCTTTCGGAGTCGGCATTAAACTTCTACAACACAAACAAAACTATGTATAACGAAAGAAAACGCTCTTCAGCGCAATTATTTTTGCTGGTTAAGGCCGACGGGTTCTTTAGAAATAAGAAAAAATAGCAAAGTTTGGAAAAGATTTTCGCATTAAAAAAATTAATGAAACAATTTAGAAATTTCTGGAACTAAAAGAAATTTTTTTTTAAAATTAATTTTTTATTAATTAATTCTTTTAATTAATTCGAGCCTTAATTTGTGCCTAAAGACAAAACTTCTTTCTGAAGAAGTCGTGAGGAATGTTAAATTTTCAAGGAATGTAATGTTGCCTTTGAAATTTTTTTAAAATTAAAATAAATTTGTACTTATATATACTTATGCAGCCAGGTTTCGAACCTAGGTTCATAGCATGCCACTCCAGCACACGTCCACTGATATATTGATAATGACAACTTAAATGTAGCAAAACTTTTTTTATACTGCTCATAAGACCGGATCGATTTTGTATGGAGAAAAAAATGTCAACCGGTTGGGGCCCTAAAAGTAAGAGAAACTCATTAAAATGATTTCTGCATACTTTTTTTCAAAGCGAAGAAAATCCGACGAAGCAAATTTGATTCTCCTGAAGGTCCTTTTTGTTAAAAAAATACATGTTTTTTGCTTGTAACTTTTTATTTTTTACAGAACGCATAGCCACATCTGCTTAAATGTTAAATTTCTTACTCATACTAACATTTTGACATAAAAAAGTTGTTAAAATTTTGTTTTATTATAAATCTTATTGACCAACAAAAATTTAATTTTTTGCTATTTTTAAAAAGACATTGTTTTAAAACCGCTGTAAAAGACACATTTTTTATTAGATTTACCTGAAAATATTATTGTTGGAAAGGTATTAAGTTCTTCTTTCTGTTTTTTCTTTCATTTTATTTTATAAAAGTAATAAACATTAAATAATGACATCATTATATAATGTTTCCGCTTCACTTCACGAAAATTTGAAAAAAAAACTTTATAGTTTTTAAAGTTATTTCTTTTTGTGTTAATCCAGTTCCAACAGAAGTTCCTTGCGGAGATCATCACAAATCCTTGGAGACTCATTTAAAATTAATCGAACGAAAAAAATTAGTTTTATTAATAGAGAATCTCGTGCCTGATTGAAACTTTTAATGTTAAAAAAATAAATAACAAAAAAATGGCGTCCTCGGGAAATTTTCTACAAATTTTCGGGTAAAAACCAACAGTTAATTGCTAATAAAAAAATCGAAATTTAAAAAAAATCAGGCACTAGTTTTGTTGTTTGCCTTAAGTTGTATAAATTTCTTTGATATCTACTGAGCGGTTTTCAAATTACAGTGGTAAGTATCTCAAAAAACATAGTTTAAAAAAAAAACGCATTTAAAGTTTCTCTCAAGCTTTTTGTAGCGCCCAGGACCCTTTCTTAATTGTCGAATAATTCGAAAGGTTTTTGTCGTATTCGCTTAAAATTTTCAGAGAATATTTTAAAAATATTATACTTTAAGAAAATATGTTCTCTTATGAATGTTCTGTACTTGAATTTGCCGAACAATCCCAAAATTTGGACTAAAAATTTGGTTAAAAGCCTATTTTGTCTACATTTACCCACTTTTTGGCCTATAATTTACCTGATCTTTAACGGGTTTTAAAAATTTAACCGGATTCTGAAAGACAAAACTTTAAAATAATGAAATATCATTTCAGATTGTTGTTGTGATTCTAACATTGGTTAAAAATATCTCCTTTTCTGAAAAGTTCAATAATTTGAGTCAGTGGCACTCTTAAAAAGTAAAAAAAAGAAAACAAATAGGCCATTTCAGCCCTTGAAAGGACTTTGACAGAGCTTCTTATGATCAATTGTGTTGTGTGTGTTATCAAATGTTTGCACACAATTAACCGAGAACTGGACCTACATGTTTTATGCCGACTCCGCATGGCTAAAGTACATGTTCTCAAGAAGCTTTACATGACATTATTTACTCTCTGAGCTTTGCCATTATCTGTCGACATGTTTTATGCCGACTCCGAATGGCTAAAGTTCATGTTCTCAAGAAGCTTTACATGGCATTATTTACTCACTGAGCTTTGCCATTGTCTGCAGAGAGGTGGTGACCGATCAGAAAAATTTTTTTTTTTAAAAAGACTTTAATCGCGACTGGGGATCGAACTCGTGCTCCGGGCATGCTAAGCCACACACTTAGCCTGCATGCCACGGTCACCACCTTAAAAATTTATTTTCACGAAAAGTTGAATTACTTTGTCAATTATTTACTATATTGCTAAAAAATATATTTTATGAATTTATAGAGGTCTAGTGTGGTCTCTATATAATTTAGTGTGTAGAGAAATCGTCAATGTTGGAAAAACTCGAAAAATTTAAAAAAAAGTTGAATTTGCAGAGTAAATGCACACAGTCCTCTCAAGTTGTCCTTAACAATATTTATATCGTTGGAAAAGATAAAGTTTTGTATTTCAGGGTCCAAGTAAAGTTTTTAAATTGTTTGACAATCAGGTAAGTTTCAGTAAAAAACCCGTTTTATTTGCCGTAAGTCCAGATTTTGGGGCTGTTCGGCAAATTTCAAGTACAGAACACTCTTTAACTTGACAAGACCTACGAGAAAAATATCATTATCTCGCAGGTATTTTGGAATGTCGGTCAGTGTTATCAATGTAGAAGTGGCTTATATCAATTATAAAATTGAAATAATGACTTTAGTCTTTTGTTTAGAGAACACAGAATTAAGAGTTGATTGTTTGAAGCTAAATTCTTTATTGCAAAAATGTTATCTTTGTAACAAAGATTTTGTCTTTGTCACGAAAATATTTTATAAATAGCTTTTCACAGACTTCTTTCTTTGATTTTAAAGCGTTTAGTCTTCTCAGTATAAGTTCAGTTCCGACAATTTATACACAACATCATTGATCATGAATAGGGTTTTGATAAAAAAATAGGGTTTTGTATAGTCGCTACGATAGTCGCATCTGCTATAAGGACTTCACTTTGTTAGTTAAATTAGAAAGATAAAATCCTACATGAGCATTCATACTGAAAATTATCGGGTCTTATGGTGAATGGCCATTACAAAATAAAAGAAAACCTCTGGTTCAGGGCTTTCAAATTCCCTACTTCGAAATTTTATTTGGTTCTACTGATCTATTGACAAAAATCATTGACAAATACTCTAAGCCTAAGAGTCTAGGGACATTTGATTATCCTCACATGAAATTACTGTCTAAAAAAATATCGGTCTATTTTTGTTTGTAATATTATAAGAAAACCAAAATTTGGGATTGCACTGTACAACAATTTGAGACTTTTTAAAAACCCCGTCCACTTTCTTGATGACTTCGGATATTTTTGTGTACGCAGATCACGAATATGCAATTATTTTTTTCGGAACACCTCTAGTTCGGTCTGTACAGAACTATGCAATTTTAAGGAGAACCTGCCTTTGAAAAGTTGATTAATATCTGTTGAGTACATAAAATCAACTAGTTCTGTTAACAGCAAACTACAACTATTTAAAATTTAGTCCCTTGCAAGTGCGACACATCTTTGCCAGCCAACTTTTCAATACCACTAAATCTATTTGGCCATATAATGATGATATTGCCGCCCATACCAACACTGGACCAACTGTAGAGCGGAATATTAAACTCTCTGGTTTCCTCAAACCGTGAAAATATTACTGGAAGCCTCTGGCCCGTCCAAATAGAACTTCTTCTCAATAGACAATATAACTAATTTCCATTCAGTGATCCAGTTTATATAAGTTCTAGCAAATTCTAGACGGGCTTCTTTGTATTGAGGAAATAAAAGAGGTTTCTTCTCCAGTTTTTTTTTTGCGGCGTAAAAGAATACTGTTTGATAATTCGTTGAACATTTCGAACATAGGTTGAAGAACTAGATTCTTCGTATAAAAAACCTCGTTGTTCTCGTTTGGTAATTGTCTCTAAAGTGCATTCTTTGCGGGTTTCTCATAGATTTTGAGACACTTTAAAAAACTGTTTATGACCCACAGATCACGGTCTATACTACTCACGATTGTTCTGTTTAAATGGTTTTACTTCTTAAGAGCAAGAATTCATGACTGAATTTAAAGAAATATCAGTCCTCGACTATGCCTATTAGGCCTGTATTTCACAAAATAAGGTAACTGCGAAACGGAGAGCGCGACTGTCGAAACTGTCAAAGTGAAACGGCGTCAGGTGAATATGAAAAAAATAGTTGTTTGTATCTGGTGTTGTTTCTTTCTGCAACCAATTGATTTTGACAGTTTCAGCTATACGAAAGAGAGCACTGTCAGTTTTGCAGCAATCTTACTATTCAATCATGTTTACGATAAACTCAAAAACTGTCCGTCGCATTTTTATAAATCTTGCACTTTTCGGCATCTAATTCATACATAAAAGACATAGGCTATATTTTATCTAGATATTATTTTTAAGTACCCAGATATAGACAAAACTACTTTTAGTATTTTCCTATAAAATTTTAACACGAAATTATTAAGAGAGACAATTCGATCAAATGTCGTAAAGTTTGCTCCACAAATGGTAGGTAAGGTAGAGATAATGGTGGAGATTCGAAGAAAGCAACAGAAGCCTATTTTTAGCGAAAGAATGTACAGAGCTTGAAGCGTCGAGAGCGTCGCGAGTACAGCACAGTTTGAAAAGGACAATTTCTAGGAAGTCATGCATGATTTTACAAATCTAGAAATAAAAGAGTCTTTTAGAATTTTTTTTTTTTTTTTTGTTGTTCTATTTCATTAAGGTCGATTAAAAAAAAATTCTAACTAACATAAGCAAACGCCGCGATACTGGTCTTCTAATTTAGCCTCTATTTTTGCCCCTCACTTCTACTTTTGCTAACCAGAATTTGTTCCACAGTATAATCTTAATTTGTGTTTTTGAAACGTAGGTCTCCAGGAAACCAGTAAGATTTCCTTGATTGTTTGACAGTAAAATTTTTGAACCGAAACGATTTCAACACCTGCGAAATCTGAGATTTTTGTTTTAAGCCTAGTATACAGTCTATGCCATTAATAATTCATTTATCTTTCATTACTCATTACTCGCATATCTACTGAATTATAAATATATCTTAATCTTTAGATCTATTACAATTTTTCATTCCATTAAAATTCTTCTAAAATATACTAATCATGATTTTTTTTGTATTCTCTCTTTGCAGTGCGGGACACTAGAAGAAGAAACACCCGATTCAACATTCCACCAACAAAGATCACAAAGAATGGACGTTTTTCAAATTGACGATGGCTTCCATTCGGATGGTGGGACAGAGACTCCGCCGCCGTCACCCAGTTCAGGCTCATCGATTGCATCGACTTCAGATCATGGTTCACTTGATAGCGTCGACACTGGCGGAGCACAACGTTTGGCTGTGCTCTCATTCGAACAAGTACGCAAACTAAACGATGTTATGGATGATACAGTGTACATTCATGGACGTGGCAATTTTCCCACGCTCGAGGTGAAATTAAAAGACTTAGTTAATTTAGTACGACGCAAGCTGGAGTCGGAAATTAGTGCCGGTGGCGCTGGTGTTGTTGTCAAGGATGTACGCTTGAACGGTGGAGCAGCTAGTCATGTTTTAGCTTCCGAGGATCAGCCATTCAATGATTTGGATCTAATTTATGCCATTGAACTCACATCATCGCGTCACTTTGATCGCGTCAAGAACGCAGTACTGAATACACTGATGGACCTCTTGCCGGATAGCACCAGCAAGCATCGCATTATGCCATGCGCTCTCAAGGAGGCCTATGTCGGCAAGATGGTTAAGGTTAACAACAATAACGATGGCGATCGCTGGTCGCTCATCTCGTTGGGCAGCAAACGTGGCCATAAGAATGTCGAGCTGAAATTCGTCGATACAATGCGACGTCAGTTCGAGTTCACTGTCGACTCTTTCCAAATTGTTTTGGACTCATTGTTGCTCTTCTACGACTGCGCTGCTTTGCCCATTTCAGAGAATTTCTATCCGACTGTGGTGGGTGAGTCGGTGTATGGAGACTTCCAGGAGGCCATGTATCATTTACAGAAAAAACTGATCTCAACGCGGCAGCCGGAGGAGATACGCGGTGGCGGTCTGCTCAAATACTGCAATCTGCTGGTGCGCAATTTTACGCCCATTGATCCACAGCATATTAAAATACTAGAGCGTTATATGTGCTCACGTTTCTTTATCGATTTCCCAGATATAAATACGCAGACACTTAAGCTCGACGGGTATCTGGCTGATCATTTCTG
This sequence comes from Tetanocera ferruginea, assembly GCA_958299015.1. Classification (NCBI taxonomy): domain Eukaryota; kingdom Metazoa; phylum Arthropoda; class Insecta; order Diptera; family Sciomyzidae; genus Tetanocera; species Tetanocera ferruginea. Next base: position 53,357,181 of record OY282640.1, on the reverse strand, counting down.
TGGCGTCGATGAAGAACCCTTGCAATATCAGTACCTGATGCATTTACGCGAGGTGGTTGAAATGTCAACGGTGTGCCTGATGGGACATGAACGGCGGCAAACACTGCTGTTGATACAATATCTGGCTGCGCAGGTGCTCTACAAAGAGCATCGGAAACAGCAGGCACAAGCAGAAGAGCAATACCAACAGCATCAGCAGCAACACCACCAACAACAGCAACAACATCACCAACAACAACAACAACAGCAACATCAACAAATTGTCGACATGCAGCAAACGCAGCAAATGTATGTACAGCAGCAGCAGCAACAACAACAGCAACAACAGCAACAGCAGCAGCTGCTGACAAATCCTACAGAGCTGTACTGCACAACGGTAACCGAGACTTCAGCAACAACTGGCCCGCCTCCGCCGCAAACGATACAAATTCCATCCGGGCCACTGGGACTGATCTATGCCAACGGTGTTTATTATGCACCTGTGATTCCAACAACAATTTGCACTTGCAATTCGACATGGTTGAGCACGTGATTAACGCTGCTCGTACCACAGGTTGTCGCTGCCCCAACGCCAATGACAGCAACAACCGCAACAACGGCTAATCAAACGGCGACGACAACGATGCAACCAACAGCAACAGCAACAACAACAGCAACACCAATATCAGCAGCAGCAACCTCGTCGCCGCTAGCCGTCACAAGCAGCAACAGCAGCCCATTTATTCTAACACCATGTTACCATCCATCAACACTAACAACAGCAACATATTTCCAGCCCATCAGGTATACTCAGCAGCAACAGACAACAGCAACATTAGCAGCAGCAGCAGCACCAACAGCCATGGACAGCAAGCCGTTTACATGGGATGGCAACTTTTATGCATTCGAGCAACCGTTAATTCTGGCCGATAACAGCTGATTTGCTGGTATTGCCAACTCGTTGGTTTAGCCATATGACGTTGCCACCTTATGATGACGCAATGATGTCACACAGCAGCTGAAGGAAAGGAAAGGGAAGGAAAGAGAAAATAATATCAAAATTTTATTGGCTTAAATTTAAGAATATCAACAGGGTGCAACCATGTTTAATGGGGGGGGGGGGAGAGGATGCAAAACACGTTAAAATGCATGCGATTTTTTTATTATATATTCGATACTTTATCGAACTAATTTTCTAAAGACAAGTCATGTAATTATCGGTTATCGGTGAGAAAAACAGATTGTTGTTTATACAAGATAACAATTTTTTAAATTGACAATTGAATGGATATCGTTTTTTGATCATTTGTAAATGTTAATCTTGGTATTAAGTGACGTTTGGTCTATATATTAATCGATATCAATACACTCATAGTTTTTTGTTCGATTTTTCAACAGTCTTGTATGTTTTATTGTATATCAACGATAATTTTTGCATTTTTCGTTCTTTCATCAATTGTAACTCTAAATCTTGGAACTATATGATTTTTGGTCTATATATTAATCGATATCAAACACTTATGGTTTCTTGTTCGATTTAACGCTTTTAGAATAATTTCAACGGTCGACTTAGTTATCGATATTTCACCATTGATCAACAAATTTTTCACAAGAGGATATTTGCATTTTTCAGTTTTTGTGTTTCGATAGTTGATAGTTTATCGACTTTTTAATTTAAATCCACAAAATGTATGTTTTGCTTTTATGGTTTTCGATAAATTGGTTAAAACATAATATATTTAAAAAATAAGCTTGAGTTATAAGACAATTTTCGTTTTATGGATTTATCGATTAATCGTTTTTTGACCGTTAAACTGATAGTTTAGCGACTTTTTGACTTAAATCTACAATACAATCTTGGTTTTCAATAAATTGGTTAAAGAATAATATATTAAAATAAAAAGTTTTAATGCTATTTATTTTTTTTTTTTTGTATGTATCGATTTATCGTTTTTTGACCTTTGAAATATTTGTAAAAGTTAAATCGTTCGACTCAAAAACTTAAGAACTTTAACGATTATTTGCTTCTTTCGCTATTTTGATCGATAAAATATGCTTTGAATACTAGTTTTAATACGTTTATTACTATTTTTATCGATTATATATTTTTTAAATACTTTTTTTTCTAACTAGCCAGTTAATTTGCTTGATTATAAAATTTGAAATTAAATATTTCGATAGACAGTTTTTGTTCAATCGGTTTTTTTAAATTTTTTTTTAATTCTTAAGATTTGTTTTGAATTTATTTTTCTTGAAACCTTAGATTATGCTTAAATCTGCTTAAATAAATCGTTATTTTAACTAGATAAATACCTTCTAATCAATCGGTTTTTAAATTTATCGCTTAAATCTAGTTATTTTGATTTAAATAAACTAACAACAATTAAAATTTCGTTTCACTAATTTATTGATTTTTATCGATATATAATTTCTGATATAAATTTTTCAAATATTCATTTGAAACAGCAATAATTAATCGATTATTTGATAGTTTTATATCATCTGATATGCTCTGTTTAAGGTTGCATTGATTTTTATTACACTCTTATGATTGTAAAGCTATCGTCATAATAATCGGTCAATATGAATAATATCAATGCATCGAGTATTTAATGATCTTGTATTCTACAAGTTTTTTATACAGTTGAATAGTTGTTAATCAAGCGGTGTATTGTTCTTAAAAAAAATCGATGTGGTAATCTATTATGTTTCTATCGATAAACCTGAAAATAATTTCTTTGGTCTCCGCAACTTTTGTTCTATAAATTATCGATTTTGAATTGATCTTATATTCGGAAGCAATTAAGAAACGGTAAATCACGCTTTGATCGTAGAAAATTGCTGTCTTATCGATCTTTCTATATATAAAATGACTCTTCAGTTTTTCCAACACCTATTCTTTGGCTTGGTTGGATCATTAAAAATTTATCGAATTCAAAATTTTTTCAAAATATATCTTTCAATGTTTAAGACAACTCTCTAGTCTTTCCTATACCGATTCTTTAGTTATCGATTTAAAGTCTAACTTTCGATTTTAAAACTTTTGATTTATTTTTGGTTAAATGATCGAACAATTTATCTTATTTAAGTGGATTTTTCAAGTAATTTTCGGATAAATAATTTTTTTACTGATTTTTTTAAACCGATCTGAATTCTAAAGACCAAGTTCAAGCTTTAACGATATTTTGCTTAATCGATATTGAAATTTGAAAAATTAAATTTGTAGTTTCAATGGCTTATCGATGTCTAACAATCGATTGATTTCACTTTAATAAAATTCAAGAAAATTTCTAACGATTATTAATAGTTTTCAATCTATCGATCAGATCAGTCATTATATCGATTTTTGCTCAATTTTACTTTTAATGATAATGATGTCGATAAGAATAAATCGATATTTGTGTTTACCAAACTTTTTTAATTTTTCTTCAACTGCATTTGGAATGAAAATAAATCTATCAAATTATTAATCGATCAATAATTTAGTGGTTTTTGGATCCGATCTGAATTCTGAATACTCAAATACTCAAAGCTTTAACGATATTTTCAAACTAAAAACTAAATAAACTTATTCTGAGAACAATCAATTTGAGAACAATTAATAGATTGCACTATCATAAACTCTTCAAAAATTTCTAACGATTATCCATAGCTTTAAATCTATCGATAAGATCAGTCTGTACTCGATAGATTTGCTCGATTCTGTTTCTTATGATGAATTTAGGACTAAATCGAAATTTTGTTTGTCGTACTTTAATCTTGAAATTTATTCTTTGATTGCTTTTTGAATGAAAATAAATCTATCAAATAATTAATCGAGCAATAAACTACTGATTTTTGGATCCGATCCGAATTATGAAAACTCAAATATAAGCTTTAACGATATTTTGAATCGAATAACTAAATAAACTTAATATGAAGACAATCGATTTGAGAACTATTAATCGATTTCACTATCATAAACTATTCAAGAATTTCTAACGATTATTAAAAGTTTTTAATCTATCGATCAGATCAGTCGAAACATCGATTTTTGCTCGATTCTGTTACAAATAATGAATTTAAGACTAAATCGAAATTTTGTTTGTCAAACTTTAATCTTTAAATTTTTCTTTGATTGCATTTTTAATGAATTTTGAATCGATCACATCAGTCGGAACATCGATTTTTGCTCGATTCTGTTACAAATAATGAATTTAAGACTAAATCGAAATTTTTTGTAAGTCAAATTTAATTTTTAAAATTTTTCTTTGATTGCATTTTGAATGAATTTTGAGTTGAACAGATCAGTTGGTACAACGATTTTTGCTAAATTTTTTTTCTAATGTTAAATTCAAGTTTAAATAGTAGGTTTTTGTTCTTCAAACTTTAATTTTTAAATTTTTCTTGGATTACATTTTGCATGAAAATAAAATTTCATGATTTTTCGATCTTTATGTCAAAACGTCAATTTAAAAATATTCGATCAGTTGTGCCCAAACACAGTTTACAATTTCAGCTCTTTCTTAACTTTTATATAATATAACGAAGCACAACGAAATTTTTCGGCTTAATTTTTCATTATTCTTTAAAATTGTAATTCTCCCCAAAGATGCTTATAGTTCTTCCCTCTATTGCACTCATGGAGCACCCTGTTTATTAAAAATACTACTAATATTTAGATATATAAGCTATAACTACGAAGGTATCTTACAGTGTTTAGCTATCTACACACATATATAGTAGTAGATAGTAAGCCGAGGAAGAAATGGGCCTGGCTGCATGGATCATCAACTAAGCATTATATAAAAAAATTTTTTTTTTTACTCTTATGTTTTGTTAAAACTTTTATAAACTAATATTTTTTTTCGCTTTTTACCGCCAAACTCTGAGCTGTACGCTTTTTCTGATGAAAAAAAAAACAAAAACAAAAACAAATAAGAAAACATTTTAAAAAATGTGTTAATCAACTCATTAATCAAAATATTCCAATTGTTAGTAAAAAAAAAAAAACCAACAAACATACAAACAAACAAACTTAAGAATTATATCCATTTTAAACTTAATATATATATATATTTATATGCATTAATTATAAAGTAAAGTTTAAACGATTTTAATCAATCCATTTTAGTTGTTTCTCGTCTATGAAAAAGTATACAAAAAATGTCTAAAAAATTCGAAAAGAAAAACGAAGAAATATACAAATAAACAAAACATAAAAGCAAACATAAACATGACAGACAAGAAAAAAAATACTTTTTGTTTAATTTATTAATTAATTAACTAAATAAATAAATCAATCTCTGTGTGTGTAAGAAAAATGTAGAGAAAATCTTAAAAAAAAAAAACAATTTAAAGTACACTGTAAAATATTAAGTAACGTTGAGAATGAAAAAAAAAAACAAAAACTCCTATAAAGAGAAAATAAATTCTTTGAGTCGAAGACTAAAAATATTTTGAAACAAATAAAATTCGTACATATGTAGTATATAAATATCTATATATATATATACCTATATATATATATATTTAATGAAAATGTGTTATACAAACAAGAAAAAACTGAAATAATTCGTGGTGATAAAATTAAGAATGTAAAGATTTTAGCTAATTAAGTTAGACTATAATTTAGTGGTTTGCATACCCTTAGAATACACAAGAAAAACAAAAACAAAAACAACAAAAAAACGCAGCTACAAAAAACTATAACAATGACGTTGACGATGATGACGTTAATGATGATGTCGTTGTTTATGAAAGACAAGACAAACAACAACAACAACAACAATATAAAAATAAGCTTCTGTCATACTTAATAATAAAAAAGGCAATTCAACATTATTAACTATGTATCCTCAAAAAGCAAGCGTCCGCAAATCCTAGCTTAAGGACATACTTTCTAAGCTTTTTTTTAAAGTTTCTAAATTTTTTTCCTCTTCCTTAAAAGCGTTGACGTGCTGCTGTCGAAAAATAAATTTTAATAAAGTTGAGGTTGTTTTATCTTTATTATGTACTATTTTACTATTTTTGTTACTGTTTTTTTTGTTAATTTTTTTTTTCCTCTAGCCCTCTATTATTCTTTTTTCATGTAATTCTCACTTAAGAAGTTTTAAGCATAATTCGTAACTTTAGTAAACGTTAAATAAATATATATATATTTAAATAAATGTAAACTTGCTTCTATGTAGCATAAGTTTTCTCTCAACGAAGTGCGTTTAGTGCTCAACTAAATAGCGTATTGAAGAATTTTTTCATTGAACTATAGAACTACTATGTCTGTCTGTCTGTCAGTCTGTCAGCCTGTCTGTGTGTGACAGTAAATAAAAAATAACAGCTACCGCAGGTACTGGCTTTGCTTTTCTACTTTGTTAACCTATACATATACATATACATATACATATACTTATATATAACTATATGTATATATAGCCTAAACAAATAAAAAAGTACTAAACTACACACACACACACACACACACATGCATATTAATGAATATATAAATTCAAGTATATCTTAATACATATACCGTATCTATTAAACTTTCTTCAGCTGCAACTTCTTGTTTAATTAACTTAAGTATTTCGTATTTTTCACACACACACACTCACACACACAAACACATACGTATGCATATGTATGTTAATCATTTATACTATAAAAACAATCAATATCTGCATATACATATATATATGCATATGCTTCAATGCGTTTGTGTATGTGTACATCGTAGTTTTGTTAATCCTTATTTTTTTTTAATACAATTTTTTTTCCTTTGATTTTAAATAATGTTATTATTATTAATCTATATATGAATGTATCAAAACAAAAAACCAATTGTTTACAAACAAACAACAACAACAACAACAAAATAAAAAATCGAAAATATATATATATATATACATTTAAGTCGCATATGTATGCATATGCATATGTATGTCTGTACGTATGCCTCTGTATGTACATATCTAATTTATAGCAAATCATACCGTTTTATTGAGATTTGTACATAACAATAACAACTACAATAATAATACAACATCTATATATATATATAAAATTTGGTTTTTTTGTGATCCTTTGAGTCGCATCACAGAAAAGCCCTAATAAAAAAAACTTTAAAAAATAAATAAAACTTTTGTGTGTTTGATTTTTGTTTTAAGGATTGGGAGAAGGTCGCATTAGCATCGAGGTTTGTTTAGTCCTGCTGGCAAGTTAAATTTTTGTTGCTGATATTGTAATGCAGAATCGTCTTCTGTTCAAATTTGAACCAGACTATGCAAATGAAACAACAATCATCATAAAGCCAATGATGTTGTTCTCAAGGCTGGTAACACTGCAATAGATATAGATATGTTTGACGACGAAATAATACAGCTATGACACTGCCGCGTTTATGTGATGCCTTTTAGCAAGATGTCCTAGTGTGACTATTTCGCTTACGAGATTTCTCTTCCTTACACGGAGATGATACAATGAAGATAGTGAGAATATTTCTGGAGGTCTATTCATCTTCGATGCATAGTTTTTATTTTGAATCAGTAGAAAGATTAATTTTTTTGAAGATATTTCTTTAGTTTACAATGTACTGGACATTACATAATCTAGAGGGTGTTTTTTTAGAGGTATAGAACTTTTAGTTGGCAACACTTATGCTGGCATTATCATCACTATCCCACACCTCGCCTGCAGCACAAACAGGTTGACATAAAATGCCAATAAAAACGGAAAGCGATAGGTAATAAATAGTTTAATAAAAGTCCGCTTGAATTTAAATCCTAGCTGATCCTTTTTTCAAGATAAGTGGATTTTCGCTTTTTCGAAATTTTTCATCATAATTAAGCGATATTGTTTCTTGGCTGTGCTATTTGTTTTTTTTTTTTTATTTTATTCGCGAAGGGGGAACCTTCAAAAGGCGCCATCCGTGCAGGTGGGAGTGTGCTATTCCTACGCAATAAACCTAACCTCGGCATTGAATCGTTGACCCAGTATGAATCCCGTGGAACCGCCGTAAGGCATCACTTCGCGGGATGGGGGAACAGCACTAATCTGAAAACTCAAGGACTAATTTTGTCTGTCGGATGACTGTCATGTTAAAAGCCCTAATTTTTTTCCTTAACTTGATGTCGACTCTGTGTCGGGGAGAACCCTAAACATCGAATATAGTTTCCTATAACAAAACGCTCGACTCTTCGAAATTCGTCCATTATGCGTTTGGACAAAGAGCCATCGACGATGAACCTCAACATGAGGTTCACCAAGTTTTGGGGTGTCACCACTTCTCCCAGGCGGACCGAAGCATCAGTTCTTGCTTCGTTGAACCTAGAACACTCGAAGAGGACGTGTGCAGTGTCTTCTACTATGCTACCAGGGCAATGAGTGCAATAGAGGTCACTTGCATGCTTTAATTTGTACAGGTATGATCTAAAGCAATCAGAATTTGGGTGAGGTAGAAATTCACTGAACCATGACTTCTACCACACCACACGGAAAGGTTAGGTATGAGGTGATGGGTCCAGCGTTCCTTACCCAATCTATCCCAAAGTGTCTGCTACTTGGATATACTTCTCTCTCGAGCCAGTTTTTTACGAGAGGATGCGCTCTCGCTATCAGCTCCTGGTTGGGCCTCTTCCAAAAAGAGGTCGATGGGGATCGAGCTAGCGAGTACAAGAGCTGCATCTTTAGACACTGTTTTGAAAGCGCAGCACACTCTAAGAGCGCCTAGTCTGTACACCGACTCTACTCCTCGTCGGTATTACTTAATCTTAATCGCTGCAGCCCAGACCGTTGATGCGTACATCAAAATCGAACGCACCACGTTGAAAAGGAGTGCCCTGAGAGCTTACTTTGGTCCTCGTGTGTTTGGCAACTTTCTTGCTAGCGCCAGGTATGAAGTGGCTTATTATCTATGAGCATACTCTAGGTGCTGTCTGAAACAGAGTCAAGAGTCTAACAGCACGCCGAGATACTTGATAAATGGTTTTGAGTGTACCTCCGTCCCGCGCACGTTTTCAACTGTGGTTTTGGACTTTTACACTTGACTTATAAGCACCGCCTCCGTTTTATGTTCCGCTAAACCAAGTCCAACTGACTTAAGCCTGTCGTAGATAGTGCTATTAGCAACACTTCTAAGGGCCTCTTCTTCTTCTAGGTGTTTAGCTGTTACAACAACCGCTAAATCATCCGCGAATTCGACGATCTTGACACCTGTAGGTACCTCGAGCCTTAGAACACCATCATACATGACGTTCCACAGGAGGGGTATGAGCACTAGACTCTGGGCCTTCCACTGAGCTGGAAATATGCCCTTTCCAATATAAATATGCCTGCCTGCCTGTCTGAATCGCGTTCACTATAACCGCAACCTTAGGCAGGCGTTGAAGAGCTCGACAAATACTTGAGGTTGCTCTAAGATGGCGAGTTTTAACGCTCGGTTAGGAAAACCAGCCCTGGTGCCTTTTCGTTCTTCACGGATTTGGCAATTGTCACCACCCCGTCAGTGCTTACCATTATTATTTGATTGAGATCTTCGTCTGCATCGTGGGGCAAAATCGCTAGTTGTGTTGGGATGACTGTCCTTACTACATTACTAACCAGGTGTGGGTCCGTAGGAGTGGGTTATCTAAGCCCATTCAGCTTTTTTGTTACTAGCTTGTAGGCGGTTTCACATGGGCTAGCTTCTGCCTCATCACATAGCTGCAGAAAGCACTCACGCTTGCTCCAAAGATTTTTGAATACACGGTAGGATTCGCGAAGAAATTCGAATCTGTCGGTACCTCTTGAGCGGTAGTATCTTCTTCTAGCTTGAATGCATTCTCTGCGTACTTCTGCAATTACTGGGGGACCACCAGTTTACTGGGCTGCGTTGTCGTTTGCTTGATCTTCTAAGGAGCATGGAAGCGTCGCAAGCTCTCCTGACTTGGTCAGTAGTTTGTCTTGCCATATCGGTTGCTGTGCCGGCGAGGTATATGTCGGCCATCATTACTCTGAAGATGTCTTCGTTTAGCGAATCTGTTTTATAAGCAGATCTGTTTTTACTAATATTTCTTCGGCTACGATGTTGTCTACTTAGCGTAGATGGCTTGGCATGGTGGTCACTGTGCGTATAAATATCTTGTACCACCCACCCAGTCTGAATACCAAGCTCACTACTAGAGAAGGTCAGATCAATAAAGGAGCTACCTACTGCACTGCTGAATGTGTGCTGCAATCCGGTATTGAGCGGAACTAAGTCAAGTGATGCGAACGCCTCGAAAAGTATGAAGCCTCTTTGGTTTGTACGTTGACTGCCCCATTCTACAGCCCAATTGTTGAAGTCGTCAGCTATTCGAACTGGCTTAATCCCTTGGACGTCTTCAACTATGGCATCTATGGTCTGGCCAAACTCTTCAACGGACAAACTTGGGGCAAGGTAACAGCTCATAACCTGAACACCCTCTACCTCGACTCGAGCCGTTTGCACGTGAACAAACGTGTTTTGGCTGTGCTATTATTTAAGCATGTAAGTAAGTCTGTGTGTGTGTGTGTGTGTGTGTATGAATGTGTGTGTATTCCCCCCCCTTCCCGTAAGCCTGAGTGCGGGACTTTAATCCGCTAAAAATATCTCTTCACCTGGCTCTTTATCCCCCCGGAACCACCGTTAAGTACTGCATCGGAATGAGGACTGAGCACCTATCGCGCACTAGTCAGCTGTAGTTAATATTGTCATACTTCTATGAACCCCTTCTACTTTCCATGTAGGATAATTGCATTCTGGTACTGGAAGCCAATACTAATATTTAAACAAAAGAACCTACCGTCAACTATTTGGAGGACGTCGTTTCCTTATCTAAGACTTTGCGGGGCTGGCTCTGCATCCTCTAAGACATTTCATGTACAGAAACAGCAGAAAGGATTTTCTTTGTGCTTGAATTTATGTAGGTACGATTTAAGGCACACATACCCAGCTAGTATTTGGGTGAGGTAGTAGTCAAGCGGCTAGAGAGCCTACTAGAAGCAACAAGCGGCCTATGGCAAAACAATGCGGATTTAGACCACGAAGGTCAATGGTAGATGCCATAGAAAACGTATGCAACATCACACGAAAAGCGGTGGAAGGAAAACGATGGTTAGAGGGAGCAGATCACAAATGCTTTAAGCGAACTCCAACTATCTACTTCTAATTGTGACCAGTTATTTCGAGAACAGAATATTAGTATACGACACAAGCGAGGCAGTAAAAGAACATTGAGTCACTGGAGGAGTGCCTCAAGGATCAGTACTAGGACCTCTCCTGTAAAACGTCATGTATGATGGGGTGCTGAAAATCCAAAACAGCCGGTTGTTGAGATAAAAAGATATGCAGATGGTATCTCGATATTAGTGGTAGCCAAGAGGCTAGAGACCAATAGTAGTAAATGCAGCGAGACAATTGCGGGTGTGAACATGTGGATGTGAAAACCAAGGCCAGATGGACCTACAAACTTATCACCAACCTTAATACATGGATAAGTAGGCGGCACGGTTAACTACCACATCACGTAATGGCTCTCATTCCATGGCTCTTTCCGACAATATCTGTACATTTCTAACGAAATACCGAAAGTCACGGAAATCACAAGATACAATAATTTCAATTGATACAAATTCCTATTCTGAGCAATTTGGATTTTTATTCGAATTTTCAAAATGTCCAACTAAAGCCAAGTACTCTGTACGCTCGCTTGAAATTTCGTGGACAACATTAATTTCTTTGTTACGTTAAAATTTTGACAAATATTTTGTTGCGTAGAAATCATAAAACTTCAGAAAGTAATGCTTTACTTTTAAAACAAACAAAACAATAAATATATAAAAACAAAAAATGTACAACTGTCACTTTTCACATCAAAATAATAGGTAATTCAATTAAATTGTTATGAAAAAATGTTGCATGAGAAATGTTCCGCGTATATTTCACGGCAGAACAGAGTAGTACTTTGACGAATATGTGGTGAAAATTTCGACGCGTATTTCACAGCTATGGTTTTTTGTATGGAGATACGAGTGACATTTCATATGAAACTGAACAGAGTACTAGGATCATTCTTAATCAAAAGTTATAGAATATAAATGGAAAGTTATTATTACTAAAGTCACTTTGAATAGGCTGGGTTTCATAAACTTAACCCATTTTCGAAATTGAACATAATTTTTTAGAAAAATGCCTAAATACCGAATTTCATGTGGATAGATCAAAATATTAAATATTACGATTTAAATAACTTTCGCAATTTCTACATTCTATACCCACCATTTTTTCAATACCTTTACCAACTAGAGCTTCCAGTTTCACGTGAGCACATTTTTAGTAAAATCAAGAGAAAACACACGAGCCCTCTATCTTCGCGTCTCGATAATTTCATCCGAATTTGAAAGAGGTAAAAAGTGGTTATTTTTGGCCTATTTCTTTCTCGTGTTATTGTTGTTGAGTTGTTAGTTGGCGCTTAGAACCATAGGTTAGGTTTGGCCAGCCTCTTTTGTCATGCGCTTGCTGGCGCCAGTTGGAAACTTCAAGCATCATCAGGTTATACAATGCCTGGTCTTTCCAACGGAGAAACGGTCTTCCTCGTCTGCGTTGGCCACCGCTGGGTATCGAATGGTATAATTTTTCTCTGGAGCGTCGTCGTTCATTCTCTCGACATGACCTAGTCAGCGAATACGCTGACGCTAGCCGTTCAATTTGAATACGCTTGACTGTATCGATGTTGACTATAGCTCATTCAGCTCGTGGTTCCAGCGTATTCGGTATTCGCCATTGGCGCAGATTAAACCATAGATCTTGCAAAGGACTCGAACGCTCCCTAAGACCTTTCATCAGTGCTGCTTAACATCCAGGTTTTATCATCAATATACATAGTAGGACGGGCTTGATTATTGACTTATAGAGCTTCAGTTTTGATCGTCGAAAGAGAACTCTGCTTCTCAATTGCCTACTGAGCCTAAAGTAACACCTGTTGGCATGAATTATCCTTCGTTTAATCTCAAAAATTATAAAATTTGATGAATTGATGCTGGATTCCAGGTATATGAAGTTCTAAACAACATCAAAGGAGGTATTGTCAACAGTGAAGTGATTTCCAAGATGCTGGGTTTGTTTGTTTGTTGGCACAAGGTACTTCATTTTATCTGCGTTCTCTGCAAGACCCATTCTACTTTAGGGTGCGGATATTCCAGGTGCATATCCGTAATTTTTCGTACTTTGAGGTATCAACAAGAACGTTGCATAGACTGCTAAGCAGCGTTCTAATCGAATTTCGAAAACTTTTTTTAAAAAAAAATATTTTCCTTGTTTTATTTCTGATTTTAATTTTTTTATTTTTTATATTTTTTTATTTTCTTCTTTTTCTACCATTACCGCTTGCTTTTGTTCTCAATTTGTACCATTTGATTCGCAGTGAAAAAACTTTTTTATTAAAATGTTGCTTTTGCCAGGGTTCGATCCCGTGTCTCGCCGATTTGAAGTCCGACGCCTTAGCCATTCTGCCATGTAGCTTTATATCGAAACGAAGTGGTGTGTCGAGTTCTACAACGGACCATAGAGCAGCTTCGAAGTGCCATGGAACTTATTTTGCCGCTTAAAACAGCTTTAAAGGGAACTCAAACGCAAATTTCTACTCATTTTGCTGGTTGGGACGTTTATACTATTGACGTGAATTGCGTGAATACGAACTTCACGGGTAGTTCGTAAATAAAATACACGAACTACATGGAGTTCGAACTTTCGTAAACACGTGCAGTTCGAAACACGTATTTGAGCTCAAGCTCTATTACCAACCATGCCTTTTCTTATACGTAGGGTATACAAATTTGACAGAAGCCGTCATGTTGTTAGCCGTCGTCAATGTATTAAAATTATGAAATGTCCAAAATGTTTTACAAACGTAGTAGGACTCACACCACTGATTAAGACGACGTCATACATGCATACATGAATACTGGCTCACAAACGAGTCTCGAAATGTAAGAATGATTTTGAATGTAAGTATGATATTCAATAATCGATATTTATTTCAATTTTCAAAATTATTCAAAAAAAAAAAATCAACTGGCCATTTCAGCCCTTGAAAGTACTTTGACCGAGCTTCTTATGATCAATTGTGTTGTGTGTGTTATTTAATGCTAGCACCCAATTGACCGAGAACTGAACCTACATGTTTTATGCCGACTCCGAACGGCTAAAGTTCATGTTCTCAAGAAGCTTTACATGGCATTATTTGCCATTGTCTGCAGAGAGGTGGTGACCGATCAGAAAAATTTTTTTATTGAAAAAACTTTTCGCCTTGACTGGGAATCGAACTCGGGCTCCACACACTTAACCTGCATGCCACGGTCACCACTCAACATTATACTTGTTGTTATTCTGATAAGCTAGCTAGATCTTGGCCCTTGAGGCTTTATGGAGTATTCAGCCTGGCCCTTAGGCTTAAAAGTTTTGAAAAGACCCCTGCTCTAAACGAAACACTGTGCTTTGATGAGCAAGCTGTATCGAAAATAATAGTTTATGAGTGGTACAAAATGTTCAAAGATGCTCGAGAAAGCGTTGAAGACGAATTAAGGCCAGGACGATCATCAACATCAAGATGTATTTAAAGAAGGTGGCAGAAGTAGATTGACGTCTATCATATCCACACCGTAGTGCTGTCAAACTTCATTGCAGTGCTGCCACTTTTACTTTTTCTTTTTATATGTGGGACAAACACTTTGAGAGGGTGTTTTGCTATAGAAAAAATGAGATTAAGCTACGAATAGGCCATCCCAAATGATACTACAAGTCGGATGGACATGTAGTTCGACAAAATAAAGGAAATTTTTGTCATTGCTCCTACACGGTCGGACATGTCGGATGGACTTCATTATTTTATGGATTTCGTGGAGTAAACATCGAGCGCACTTATTATTTTTAGCGCTAAAATTTATTTATTTGCATTATTTTTATACTTTTCTCTTTCTTCGTTTAAGTCTCCGCGAGACTTTCTTATATATCAACAGAATAATTTGAAAATTCAACATTTATTGGGTTCGTCATTTTATGCGCGAGATGTGCTTCTCTAAAAAATTTGTATAGAATGACAAAATGCATCAAGTTGGATGGATACGTACACAAACGATACTACATGTCGGATGGACCGAGCAAAAAGTCAAAAATGTTTGTCTTGCATCAGACATGTCTATCCAACTTAATTTTAAGCACACGAACGTTACTACATGTGCGTCGACATGACAGGTCCATCCGACTTGTAGTATCTTTGGGGTGGCCTAACAGCGTTTTCTTTTCTCGAAAAAATTCTGCATTTTCAAAACATATTTTTTGCAAAACACAACAAACAACACACACAAGGAAAATCACAAGCAAAGTACAAAAAAAAGTCGCTCAGAACGCGTGTTGTTCACTCGAAACCGTAAGACCAAGTAACTAAACAACAGCTTTTCAACATATTTTTTGCAAAACACAACAAACAACACACACAAGGAAAATCACAAGCAAAGTACAAAAAAAAGAGTCGCTCAGAACGCGTGTTGTTCACTCGAAACCGTAAGACCAAGTAACGAAACAACAGCTTTTCAACATATTTAATATAGATTTCGTATTAAACACAACAAAAAAAATAACATAAGAAATATCACAAAAAAAATATACAAAAAAGTCGAAGCTGTTAGACGACTCGTATTTTTCATAGGATTATTGTTTAAAATACGGCCACCTTCTTTAAATACATCTTGATCAACATCAACTGATCAGCTACACGTCAACAAAATCAAAAAATTTGCTCAAAAATAACCAATTGACAGTTCAAGACATTAATTATCTTGTTGGAATATTGGAAGGATCTTTGAAAACCATTTTGACTGACCATTTGGGCTTCAGAGAAGTAAAATCTCAATTGGTGCCAAAAATGCTCAATTTTATGGAAAAACAGCACCCGTAAGAGCCCGAACAGAACCAAAGCGGATGACGGCTGGCGGATTCGCCGTACAGCAGAATACATTAAAATGTATGCACTCGGCAAAAACAAATTCGCTGGGCGAATCCGCGACGGAAAAACGCCAGAATAGAATCTATTCTATTTTTGCTATGGCGGCTGGCGGTCCTCTCTCTGAGAAACATAAATGTTGCCATACTTTTGCTAAGAATTTGCTGTGTTTAATGTAATTTTTTTAGCTTTTAGTATATTTTGACGTTTTGTTTTTTGTGTCTGTGTTATATTTATGTGAATTCGCAATAATATACGAAATAATTGTCTTCATTATGGATTTTGAGGAACACTTAATTGAATAAGTCAAAATTTTTTCATATATGTTAATCATGTTGTCCGTCTGTTGCACCCCTATCTGTCAATTGTACCACTACCGTGACAAAAAGCAACTCTTTTCCGACAACCGCCAGCCGCTCTTGTTGCAGACGTGTTTCAGCTCAATTCGCCGAGAGAGGACCGCCAGCCGTCAGTCGCTTTGGTTCTGTTCGGGCTCTAATTCGTGATCATTTAGTCAACAACTTAGAGCCCGAACAGAACCAAAGCGACTGACGGCTGGCGGTCCTCTCTCGGCGAATTGAGCTGAAACTCGTCTACAACAAGAGCGGCTGGCGGTTGTCGGAACAGAGTTGCTTTTTGGCACGGTAGTGGTACAATTGACAGATAGGGGTACAACAGACGGACAACATGATTAACATATATGAAAAAATTTTTACTTATTCAATTAAGTGTTCATCAAAATCCATTATGAAGACAATTATTTTGTATATTATTGCGAATTCACATAGATATAACACAGACACAAGAAACAAAACGTCAGAATATACTTAAAACTAAGAACATTATATTAAACACAGCCAATTCTTAGCAAAAGTATGGCAACATTTATGTTACTCAGAGAGAGGACCGCCAGCCGCCATAGCAAAAATAGAATAGATTCTATTCTGGCGTTTTTTCGTCGCGGATTCGCCCAGCGAATTTGTTTTTGCTGAGTGCATACATTTTAATGTATTCTGCTGAACGGCGAATCCGCCAGCCGTCATCCGCTTTGGTTCTGTTCGGGCTCTTATTCGCTTGACTATATTCGCTTGACTTGGCACCATGCGACTTCTGGCTATTCGCTTCACTCAATAGAGCAATCCGAGGACACCGTTTTAAATCAATAGAAGAGATAGAAACCGAAACGAAGAAGGCATTGAAGGATATACCGGAAGAGGGCTTTGCAGCATTTTTTAAAAATTGGACAAAAACGTTGGCACTAGCGTTTTGCATGCGGGCGGGCGACTTTTAAGAGGATGAAATTAATTTTGAAGAATAAATAAAGATTTTTTAATTTCCAAACAAATTCCCGTTATATTTTGCCCACAGTAGTATGAAAAATGATGCATACAAATACTATTGGGCCTGAGACTAATACTTTTGCCTATAATGTGCGCTCGTTGATAATCCCAAATTTTTATTTCAAATATAGGGAGGCTAAGATAATAGACAGATATCATAAAGCGCTAGTTCAACTTTTTCAAATATACCCTAAACAATGGGCCATCACATCAAAATTGAGAACAGCATGGCAATGATATTTTATTCGAATGAACTCAAAAAATCTTTGCAATGCTTAACCCAAAATGTAGCGCAGGTGATATAAACAACATCATATATGATACTTATAACTTTATTGGTAGTTCCACTAAAAATGACTGCACACATTTCAATACAAAAAATGTTTAAGTTTTGCACACTGGTTGAAAAATTTAAATATATTATAAAACTTTAAAGAAATTTAATTGCTGATGATTAAGAGCAAATGCTTAAAAGTGAATAGTTAGTACTAAACAAACCGTTTGTATTGTTGTTAAACTTGCTTTGATTTCATGGAAACACAGTCGCATTAACACAATTTAATTTAAAAAAAAGCACACACAAAGGGTCTGCCAATAATCGCTTGAAGAAGACCTTAAACTAAAGTGAAACAAAGAATTTTAAAGCGTGGAATGTTTTTATTTTTATTTTTATTTTGATGGTCATAGCCACATGGTATGCTATTATAATGGAATGTAATGATGTTTATAAGAGCAGCATAACTTCAAATGAGTTATGTAGTTCTTTCGGACAATACAAAATTGAGCAGTTCTGCCCTCAAGCTAATGCTATGGTTATCTGTCAATGAATGTCATAGAATTTACATATGTAATAGATAACCTTCTACCAACAATTAACTTCCATATTTATATAAATCAAGCGGAAGATTGAATGCAGTCAAAACTTTCTATTATATTTGAAAGGTTAACTATTGGGTGATTGTGCCTCATAGAATCTCGCTATAACTACAACTAAATTAAGTTATATCTGCTTGCCCTAAAATATTTCCAAAACTCATTAGCAAATAAGACTTAAACTCATTTCACGCTCTATCATCTCCATTGACCAAAACAATAACAACAATGATGACGACAAAACTATGCAGACGCTTCTAAAACATTTGAGGGATAATAACAACTGTTCAGAGATGTTTTGCTTCCTCCTTTCGAATTTAATGCCAACCAACTATGGGCCATTTTGTCTGCTTATGAAACAAACTCCTTTCATTTTCGCATATCTTCTTTTTGTGTTGCTGATAATGATGATGTTGATGTTGATGATGTTGTTGCCGATGTCGTTTGTACTGTGAAGTCTACCATCTAATGCGTTGTCTGTCCACAAGCAGTGATCCAGTGAAGAGTCTTCTTCATTCAGTAAATAAAAGTTGCTTTGGTTAAAATTTATTGCTGGCGGAGATAGAGATAACATGACGGCAAACATGTCCAGAATCCTGGTTAGGTGCGTGCGCTGCTGGTTTAACTAGATTACGCAATCGCTAAAGATGCTCTCAACTTCGAATTGCAAACATATTTTCAAGCATTCCTTGTCAAATAAAAGGATACATACATGATTTATTTTTTAGAAAAAAAAAATATATGCTAACGATGTTGTTATTAATTGTGTGTTGAAATGTATTGCTCAACCAACAATTTTGCAAACATTTTTAATAATATGGTACGCTACGGTATTTTGGCACTAATTGGTTTTAGCTGCCAAAAAAAAAAAAAATTGTAGGAGAAGCATTATGACCATTTTAACGTGCAGATCGATCAGGTACACTTGCAATTGCAATTTAGAAAGCTTATCCGAACGCTGCTCTAAAGACAGCAAACTCATGAATGATATCATCTGCGATCGATTGATTACTCAATTTTTGGCAGAATTATTTTTCAATTCCTTTTCTCGAATATTGAATATTTTTATTGCCAATAGGAATAAAATTCCATTTATATAGAACAGAAGGCGATAACATTGTTGACACTTCATGCATTCTGTTTTATAGGAACGAAGCCATACATTGTTGGATGTCGATTTTGCTATGAAATGATGATACTTTTTTAAAAATACTCTTAGAATGAGTGTATTTTACGCATTGTACCAGATTTAAAAAATCTTTAGAGAAACAAGGTACTATCTTTCAATGGTAGCCTCATGAAAAAATGCGGCGAAATGTACAAATTTCCAATAAGATTCATTCAGGTAAACTTGCATCACTGCACTATGGGAAATTTAGTCTATTTTATGGCCAAAATTCGACGTTAGAAGTAGTAAGCTTCTCAAACATTAATAGACTTGCCACGCCTACTTTTTCTATAAAGTAGTGGAAGTATAGGTGGGAGGAATAAAGTTAAATGATAAACTTGCATCGTGATCCAGCACTTGGGTTAGAAATTTTCAGCTTACAATACAACAATTGGCTTACCACGCCCACTTTTTCTACAGGTGTGAGATGAAGGGTGTAATAAAAGTTGTTATTTTTGCCTAAGAAATATGCGTTTTTTTAATGTCCTACAAAATTGCAATATCATATGTTAGCCCGAGAAACAATTTTTGCCCGTACGAAAGTGCTCAGGTACAAAAGTCCGGAGTATCAGACACAATTTTATTTTTTAAAGCTACCCAGCAAACATTATGACTAGTGTCCGACCGAAACCAAAATTTTGGCCGAAACCGAAACCGAAACCGAATTTCGGCCATTTTTGTAATATTCGGCCGAAACCGAAACCGAAACCGAAACTGAATGTCTACTTGAAAATTGTTTTAAAAAACAAATTATTTTTTTAATTTTTTTGTTAAAGCTTTCAAAAATATAACAATTGAAACATATTATAATAACGCATATATACGATAAATATTCTTTTGCCTTTATTCATAAAAATTTACGAGCCTCTTATAAAGCCTTTACAAAAAACAAAACCCATAAACAGTATTCATAAACGTCCAATAACGAAACCTTCAATAGACCTTCAATAAACCCTTAATAAAGCCTTTTTAAAATTTTTATTCTAATGTGAGCACAAATATTGTCAAAAATACTTCAAACTGTTTCAAAAAATATGGAAACATGGGAAAACATTTCAAAATATTGAAAATAAAAATTATAAGTGACAATTTTTATCAGAGAAGAACATAAGGTCTGTTTCCGTACTCACACTGTGTAACTTGTGTGTTACTATTTTCTGTTTCCGTACTTTCTGTGCTTAAAATGTGAGAAGTAGAACAAGCATAAATCGCTCTCTCGAGTACAGAAGTTTACCAGATTGTGCTTGAACTCAAGACTGCGAGTAAATTAAGAAGAAGCATCAGGAAGAACAAGCATATGTCAAATTGACGTTTGTTTATGTTTTGCTATTATTAAATTCAAAAATTGTGCGACGAAAAGTTGATTTTCAACTCAAAATTGTCAAAATTAACAAATTCAAAACAAATATTTTTGCTTTAAACAAACAAACTGACGATAATTTCAATTGGCGCTATTTACGTTTGACACGTCTGCTGTCAGAATCAGCTGTTTTGTGCTCGAAACTTACTAGAAGCTGTTTCCGTACTTTTGCCACTATTCTTAAATTTCATTTTACTCTCGCAGCCCGAACTTTACACAGAACTTACACAGTGTAGAGTACGGAAACACACCTATAGATTAAACATTTTTTTGACTGTTTGCATGTCAAAATATTGATAAAATTATGACAAATAAATAAAAAATTATTGAATTTATCAAATTCACAAACCATTCTTGACACTGTTCCCATTTCAAATTGAGATTGTTCCTATTTTAACAAATAAGCTGAGAAAATATTTTTATGAATAACAAAATTTTAAAAAGCATTTTATCTCTAAAAAGCTTTTTGACTATTGAGCACTTTAAATCTATTTCAAGATATTTTTATGAATAAAACCGTTTGAATATTAATGTTCAACTTTAAAATAATAAATAAAGAGACCATTTTAATATCACTTTAAGGAACTTTTTAGTATATAAAGTTAAATAACTTAATATTATAATCTAAAAAAAAAATCTACATTTATCGTTTTGTGCTGGACCCAACCCACACGGTCAATCAAATGACTGAATTTCACGTTTTTGTTCTACTTAACACCATTAAAAATTTTGATGAAAGCGAACTCACATCTACCATTGAAATAAATGTAAGAACCGAATTAGTAGTGTCCATTCAAATATTCGGTTTCGGTTTCGGTTTCGGTTTCGGCCATATTGATGCCGAATAGCCGAAACTGATTAAAAGGGCCGAAATTGGCCGAAACCGAAATCGAAACCGAATATTCGGTCGGACACTATTTATGACTCTTAAAATACTTTTTCAAGACTCATATAAATGAGAGTTTATCATCATAATGCGCTCAAAAAAGACTCTTTTATGAGTACATTTTCGTATGTTGTGAGCCCCAAAACATGATTCATAAAAATGATTGTTTTATAAGTCTTTTTGGACTCATAGTAATGACGGTCTTAAGACTCACATTTGATACTCTTTTAAGACTCATGTTAGGTACTCTTTTAAGACTCATATTTGATACTCTTTTAAGACTCATATTTAATACTCTTTTGAGACTCATATAAGAAGTCTTTTTGCAACGAACATTTGTTGAAGTTTAATTTTAATGCATGTTTATCGCCATAAACAAACAATTCTCCGAAAAGCGACGCCTGGATAGCATGTGTGCGTAACGGACAGTTACAAAGTTTTGTACTATTAAAAAAAGAATGTACTCGATTAAATTCTTATTTATTTATTAAATATGGTTCTTTTGCAATAATGCGATTGTATTTTCTCATGAAACACTCGTATATAAGACTCTTTTATGAGTTTTTTTTATGATTACGCATATTTCAATCAATAGATGATCCTTTTATGAGTCTTTTTTATGAAAAATCATATCACCGTTTTATTTAGGACTCTTTAATGAGTCTCTTTTATGAGAACTCATAAATCAGATACAATAATGTCTCGTGTATGAGTCTTAGTTTTGAGTAATCGTTTTACAATCATATTAAAGACTCTTTCATGAGTCAATTTAATGAGTCGTCATAAAACACGCATAGAAAACACTCATTTTAGAGTCATTTTTTGGAGAGCCTCATAAAATGTTTGCAGGGTACTACTCGCAACGAACAACTGCGAAGCTAAAGTCTAGTACTCTGCTCGTTTGCGTGAAATTTCACTCGCAACATTAATTTTTTTGTTGCGTGAAAATTTTTTTGACAAATTAAAAAAGCAAAATGAAAAGCAAAGCAATAAAATATTTTATTTTGCTTGCGTAGCACTACGCAGTAAAACAAATTCTTTTTAATGCTGCTGCTTTTGCTTTGCTTTTCAAAATTCACACAGCAAAGCAAAATGAACAGCATAACAATGTTTTTAAAAACTGTCGGTAGCACTACCGCAGTAAAAATTTCGTTGCTTTTGCTATTTTGCTGAAAGCAAATTAAACCCTGATTCTAACTAAAGTTTTGTTTTAATATAACACAATTTCTCTTAAAGGTCACTTATAATCAATTCATTTTCTAGGAGAAGCATAAACATTAAACATACCATCACTATTTTTTTAATTTTTTAGTTTTGAATGGTCACTGTTAGATTATAAGCTACATGCATTCGAACTTACTTACTTACTTAGGTGGACATGACAACCCGTGGTCGGATTACGGCCGACTTCATCAGCTCTTGCCAGGCGTCTTTGCTTCGAGCACGGCGCACATTGGTTGAGGTTCATAGAACGTGCGGCTTAAAATAGAAGAAGTTGTCGAAGGACAATAAAACTTGACATATAGGCATTTTTTGTTTAAATAAAGAAAAAAATGAAAAATCAAAATGATCCGCCCGCTATTAAGCCCAGCTCCCATACAAAGTGAAAATAAAATTTTGACCTATGACATTGTTTTTTGGCACATAGCATTTTTAAACAATAAGAATCATTTCTGTGAAATTTAGAAAATATCCGCCCACTTTTACGCCCACTTCCCATACAACTTGTATTGAAAAAGTGGCATAACTCCTTTGATTTTTAATGCATCAACTCAATTTTCATAAAAAATAAATATTATAATCGTAAAATCGACTCCTTAAAATATATACCTGATCTGCCCACTGTTACGCCCACATCCCATAGAAAAAACCATGAACAAGTAATTTAAGCAGTCTTTTAACAATTTTTTAACATCATTATCTTACTCCAATTTTTAGATTTGCAGCTTTGAGCAAAAACTATTTATAAATGGGTATGAAGACAATAAAAGATGATGCATTACGTCTTCATTAGTGGCTACATGTCGAATTCTTCGCGAATGATGTAATCTATAGGCTCTATAGTCTTTATTCCTCGCTTCCTGAGTTTCCTCAGACAGCGAGTTTTTTAAAGTGAAACTTCTTAAGCCACGTATACAAGAAACGGAGAACGAAACGGGTAGTAAAACCGATGAACTAACAGATCAAAGTTCGGGCTACATCAACAAAGTTTTAGACCGTACTTTTTGAAGGTGAAATTTTCAACTAGATATGTTAAGCAATGGCCAATCGGATGCAATAAGATTATCTGAGGTCACAGACAGGTCATTTGCAATTCCATGGATTCCATGAATCATTTGGACAAAAATGGCTGATTCTATGGCCAATCGGATGCAATGGGATTTTTTAAGATCATTCACAGGTGTTCACTGTTGCCAATTTCATGGATTTTCTGAGGTGGACTACTTTTTTAGGTTAAAGTTTCACTTATTCCGTGCGTATTTTTGTTTTGGAAAGGAGCAGTTAAGAGCAGCTGATTTTTTTTTTAGCTTTTAGTTGAGACTTCAAGCTGTAATTTGACATCTTTCGTTAAACAGCACTCCACAGCGCTAAAAAGATGCACTACACTGAAGTTGATGAACATTGAAATTTTGATGTAGTTTTTATTTTGTTCTACGAAATTTTTTATATGGCATTTTTTCCAACTTTTTTTAATGTAAATCTCATCTATGACAATTGTCATTTACGAAAATATACAACAAAGTCAAATGATAAGTTTACTATGGTTGTACCAAAAGATTGAAAATACAGTAAATTTGCTTGCCATTTTAAACAAGCGAACATATATGAACTCCGAGCATGTCTGTTCAAACCAATAATAAATATATCAGCCTAATATTACGGAATCATAATACTCAGATATCTGACAACAAAATAATAAAAAATTATCCAAATCGGCGAACTTTAGTTGACTGAAATGCATGCAAAATAAAAACCACACACAAATTATTTTTCCTAAGCTTTTGGTATTTTGTATTGAAACTATGTAAATAACGGCACAATGATTGCAAATTCTTTGATTAGGTCAGGTGTACTCAGTTAAGTACAGTGACTTCTAATGGGTTAAGGACAAATGTTTCAACTTTTTAAGTTTACTTTTTCAACAATTTTGGCGAAGTTTTCAGTCTTTTTTTATTTAGAAAATTTAGTCGAATTTTCAACTTTAATAAGCTTAAAATTTATTATAACTTTATAGAATAGAACAAAATTTATTAGAGCTTTCAATAAATTTTTCAACTTTTTAACCGACTTCAAAAAGGAGGAGGTTCTCAAGTTGGTTGGTTTCTCTGTTTTTTTTTTTTTTTTTTTTTTTTTTTTTTTTTTTTTTTTTTTTTTTTTTGTGAATGTATGTACATCGATTACTCCTAAAGTACTTGCCCGATTGCCGTAATTTTTTGTCAACATATAGAGATTATCAACGCGGAGGTGCCCGTTTATGAAAGGGGGCGGTATTCGGAAAAGGGGCGTGTCTGTATAAGAAAAACACTGTATCTCAGTAAATATTGACACTACGGTAATAAAATTCACGATAAAATTACAAGGGCAAGCACAAGTATTAAAAATGACGATCACTTAAGTGGGCGTAATTCTAAAAAAGGGTGTGGCAATATTGTAAAAACTCTGTATCTCGACGAAAATTGACACTAGAGTACTGAAATTAAGTACAGAGGTAGGTACAATTATTGGAAATTACTATAACAAAAGTGGGCGTAATTCGACAAAGGGGTGTGGCAATATAAGAGAATTACTGTGTCTCGAATAATATTGATACTAGGGTACAGAAATTTATTACAAAGGTAGGAAAAATCACTACAAATTTTTGTAAAAAAAAAAATGGGCGTAAATCGAGAAGGGGAGTGGCAATATTAAAAAAAAACACTGTATCTCGATTACTATTGACACTACGATACTAAAATTAAGTACAAAGGTAGGTACAAATATAACAAATAACTGTCAGTAATGTGGGCGGTATTCGATAAAGGGGCGTGTCACTGTAAGAAAAACACTGTATTTCAGTAAATATTGACACTAGAGTACTAGAGTTAATAAAATTCACAGAAAAAATGCAAGGGTAGGTAAAAAATAACAGTCAATTAAGTGGGCGTTAGTCGACAAAGAGGTGTGGCAATATTAGAAAAACTCTGTATCTCGAATAATATTGACACTAGAATACTAAAGTTAACTACAGGGGTAGGCACAGTTATAAAACAATTAATTTCAATACAGGGGACCTTGTTTGATAAAGGGGTGTGGCAATATATAAAATACACTGTACCGCGAATAATATTGACACTAGAGTACTGATATTTAGTATAGAGGTAGGCACACTTATAAAAAGTTTTTGTGAATAAAGTGGGCGTCATTCGACAAAGGGGTGTGGCAATATTAGAAAACACTAAATCGAATACTGACACTACTAACTGAAAAAGTACAGACGCAGGCACAATTATTAAAAATTACTACCGAAGAATTGGGCGTTATTCGACTAAGGGGTGTGGCAGTGTGTAAAAAACTGTATCATATTGACTTAAGGGTGGTAAAATTCATTGTTAGAATGGGTAGAACTATTGAAAACACTATGACAAAGAGTGTGATATTCTCGACAAAGAGGCGTGTCAATATTATAAACACACTATATTTCAGTCAATATTTACAATGGGGTAGTGATAAAAATACAAGAGTAGGTACTGATAAACACACTGACAAAGACCAGAATAAGAAACGACAGAAAAGCATTTTTCCATATTATGAGCATAAATAATTGGTGTTTAATTAATTTATACACTTTTTTAATATATATCATTTTCTCTAAAAAGAAAGAAATAAAAACTTTTTAACAAAAAAAAAAACCTACTTCAAAATCACTAGAAAGTAAAAAATAATTTTAAATTACTTTTACTATTTATTTCTTGGTCAAATTTGTATTTTTATAATAAATATATTTATTTTTTTATGATAATAAGAGCTTCGAAGTCGGCGCTAATATAATCAGATTTTTTATGCAGCTGCAACACACATATAGCATTTTAATTAAGATTTAAGAAAAATTAAGATTACAAATTAATATAGCGTCACCCAAGCAGGATATTTACAAATAAAAAAGTCTTGAATAGAGTAGGGATGGCGAAAAAATCATGATTTTACATCAATGATTAGCGCTGACTAGAAGCTTTTATTATCATAAAAAAATAAATATATTTATTATAAAAATACAAATTTGACCAAGAAATAAATAGTAAAAGTAATTTAAAATTATTTTTTACTTTCTAGTGATTTTGAAGTAGGTTTTTTTTTTTGTTAAAAAGTTTTTATTGAGTAAACTTTTTCAATCAGTATTTATTTCAAAGTATTTCCACCTACGAGACGAATTTTTTATCATTGAAATTTACTTTTTCAACTATTTAAGTCGAGTTTTTTAATCTTTATAGGTTAAAAAATTTATTGAAAAAATCAATATGATTATAACATATTTTTTACCACGAAAGATTAAATTTTTGCAGTGAATTCAAAGTATTCACTAAAGTATGAGCAAAATTTAAAAAAAAAAATTATCAATTATAATTTTGTATCAACAAAAAAAAATGTAAGAAGTTATCAACTGTTCTTATTTTTGTTTATTAAGGATTATGTCAAAAATTATTCGGTATCAAATTTTATTTGAGTTTTCAACTTCTATACTATTATATAAAATTGAAGTGGAAATATTAAGTTCACCAATGACTCCAAAACTACTGGACCGATTTTTATGAAAAAAATTTTAAAATATCATATTTGTGCTACAGAATGCCATAGGTGGGGTTTATTTAAGAAAATTTAACAATAAATATATTTAATTAAGTTGTTAAGTTTTTTAGGAAATTACCACCGATGCTAAGCATTGCTTGGTCGTTTGCTTCTCACGCGTTTGTGTTACGAGAGTTTAAACTACATGTTGCTATCAACCCTTCTCTTTAAAGTTTATTGATCTCGCTCTCCAACTCATTCGAAGAGTAACCAAAAGCAGTTGGCGCTCTTTGACGTGATGGGAATACAAGTTAAATAAACCTTGCTGTGCTGTTATTGCTGTAGAATGATGAGCTGCAAACCAATGTGTGCATATTTGTTTCGCCGCATGCAATTTCTTTACACATATTATTATTGTAGTTTTCCAATTTTTTAATATTTCAAAATGCGGCATTCACAAGTGTGATAGCATATTTTGTATAGATTAAAGATAAATTAAAAGTTTGAAAAATGAAGTGTTCGTATTTCCCTTAACTACAAATAAATGCCTCGACGTAAAACAAGTTTGACAAGTTTAACAGAAAATGCAAGAGCGATGCTCCGCGCTAGGAGAGCAAGAGCAGCGACTCAAAGAGAAAATTGTTGGTAAATTTAGCATGCAATTATTTGCTTTCACGACTGCAATCGGAGTGAGGCAGTGGCGTAGCTAGGGTTGCTGGCACCCGGGCCGGAAACTAAATTGTGCACCCTTTAAGAAGGTTATACTTAACCTCATAAAAGCAATGCTTAAAAAGTACTACGAAATTAATATAATTTTTTTAAATAATAATTTGCTGTTATGATTATTTTGTTTAAGTGCAAATGAGTAAACAGATATATTCAAATTCATTGTATTATTTATAAAAGTAGGTAACAATATACAAAATTAATCTCATCGATATTAATATATATGATATCATTTGAAAATTAATTTGGTAACTTATACAAAACTGAAAAATTTTCCGCAATCAAGGAATTTTTCAAAAATGTTTTGTTTACGCAAAATTTTGACTAGCAATAGTGAGTAAATCCCCAAAGATCTATTTTGAATAATTTTGCATAATTGAGGAAAAAATAGGACCGGGAAGTAAAACGTTAACAAATTTTCCCTCAGTGACCCTGAATAACTATCAATTTAAATGTTTTTTTGAAATCAATCCACGTCTTCTATATAAAAATTAAGTGAAAAATAGAAAAAATATTAAAATTAAATTAAAAAACTTTTTTTCTAATTTTTATAAATTTCTTTATAGTACTCTTTATACATTTTAGCTTCGACTTTAATAGACAAGACTGAGGTCTGTAACATTTGACTGCCTTATTCTCGACCATAAATATCACAATATCACAGTGATAACAAATTGATATCAGAAATTTGTTTCATAGTCATTATCTACATAATTCCCAAAGCAAACTTGCTCTGGGAGAACAAGGTCAAGAGTCATGAAAATTAGAATAATTTTTAGAATAGTTTTTTCTTAAAAACTGTATTTTTGACAGTTTTTGTTAGTTGATTTGAACAGAATAATATGTAAATAATATGTATTTTAGTAAATTAAAGGAATTAGGAAACCATCTTAGAGTTTTAAATAGACATTTTCAAAATAAATTGAAAATACATCAGAACGCCATAAAATTGTTATAAAACGCCATTTATTTAATTTAAATACAAAATGTAATGAATTTTAATCAATTTCATTTTTTTTTTAGAAATTTTGAAGTAAGTAATAAATTGAGCTTTTAAATTGTTTTATGTAACAGGACACCGAAAAATATATTACTATTAAAAATTGTGTTCTAGCAGGTTATGAGCTGCAAATAAGGTTTGTTTGTCGATGTATAGTCTTAGAAATTAGTAATCACAAAATTGTAAAGTATATTTTTATTCCTGACATTAATGACACGAGCACGTTTTTCTAAAAAGCTCTGGAGAAATGTATTGCTGGAGAACATCCCAGCAAAATCTTCGCTTACATATAATCGAAAAAGTAATCCAGAAAATTGCATTCATCGCTTACCCTCTCGCTTACTAAACCCATTATTTTTAACCGACTTCAAAAAGGAGGAGGTTCTCAAGTTGGTTGGTTTCTCTGTTTTTTTTTTTTTTTTTTTTTTTTTTTTTTTTTTTTTTTTTTTTTTTTTGTGAATGTATGTACATCGATTACTCCTAAAGTACTTGCCCGATTGCCGTAATTTTTTGTCAACATATAGAGATTATCAACGCGGAGGTGCCCGTTTATGAAAGGGGGCGGTATTCGGAAAAGGGGCGTGTCTGTATAAGAAAAACACTGTATCTCAGTAAATATTGACACTACGGTAATAAAATTCACGATAAAATTACAAGGGCAAGCACAAGTATTAAAAATGACGATCACTTAAGTGGGCGTAATTCTAAAAAAGGGTGTGGCAATATTGTAAAAACTCTGTATCTCGACGAAAATTGACACTAGAGTACTGAAATTAAGTACAGAGGTAGGTACAATTATTGGAAATTACTATAACAAAAGTGGGCGTAATTCGACAAAGGGGTGTGGCAATATAAGAGAATTACTGTGTCTCGAATAATATTGATACTAGGGTACAGAAATTTATTACAAAGGTAGGAAAAATCACTACAAATTTTTGTAAAAAAAAAAATGGGCGTAAATCGAGAAGGGGAGTGGCAATATTAAAAAAAAACACTGTATCTCGATTACTATTGACACTACGATACTAAAATTAAGTACAAAGGTAGGTACAAATATAACAAATAACTGTCAGTAATGTGGGCGGTATTCGATAAAGGGGCGTGTCACTGTAAGAAAAACACTGTATTTCAGTAAATATTGACACTAGAGTACTAGAGTTAATAAAATTCACAGAAAAAATGCAAGGGTAGGTAAAAAATAACAGTCAATTAAGTGGGCGTTAGTCGACAAAGAGGTGTGGCAATATTAGAAAAACTCTGTATCTCGAATAATATTGACACTAGAATACTAAAGTTAACTACAGGGGTAGGCACAGTTATAAAACAATTAATTTCAATACAGGGGACCTTGTTTGATAAAGGGGTGTGGCAATATATAAAATACACTGTACCGCGAATAATATTGACACTAGAGTACTGATATTTAGTATAGAGGTAGGCACACTTATAAAAAGTTTTTGTGAATAAAGTGGGCGTCATTCGACAAAGGGGTGTGGCAATATTAGAAAACACTAAATCGAATACTGACACTACTAACTGAAAAAGTACAGACGCAGGCACAATTATTAAAAATTACTACCGAAGAATTGGGCGTTATTCGACTAAGGGGTGTGGCAGTGTGTAAAAAACTGTATCATATTGACTTAAGGGTGGTAAAATTCATTGTTAGAATGGGTAGAACTATTGAAAACACTATGACAAAGAGTGTGATATTCTCGACAAAGAGGCGTGTCAATATTATAAACACACTATATTTCAGTCAATATTTACAATGGGGTAGTGATAAAAATACAAGAGTAGGTACTGATAAACACACTGACAAAGACCAGAATAAGAAACGACAGAAAAGCATTTTTCCATATTATGAGCATAAATAATTGGTGTTTAATTAATTTATACACTTTTTTAATATATATCATTTTCTCTAAAAAGAAAGAAATAAAAACTTTTTAACAAAAAAAAAAACCTACTTCAAAATCACTAGAAAGTAAAAAATAATTTTAAATTACTTTTACTATTTATTTCTTGGTCAAATTTGTATTTTTATAATAAATATATTTATTTTTTTATGATAATAAGAGCTTCGAAGTCGGCGCTAATATAATCAGATTTTTTATGCAGCTGCAACACACATATAGCATTTTAATTAAGATTTAAGAAAAATTAAGATTACAAATTAATATAGCGTCACCCACGCAGGATATTTACAAATAAAAAAGTCTTGAATAGAGTAGGGATGGCGAAAAAATCATGATTTTACATCAATGATTAGCGCTGACTAGAAGCTTTTATTATCATAAAAAAATAAATATATTTATTATAAAAATACAAATTTGACCAAGAAATAAATAGTAAAAGTAATTTAAAATTATTTTTTACTTTCTAGTGATTTTGAAGTAGGTTTTTTTTTTTGTTAAAAAGTTTTTATTATATAGCCAGTCATTAGAGGTAATCGAAAGCCTGTCACTTGAAAAGATTAAGCGCTTAAAACGGTTGGTTTATAATTGATTTCAAGAAATTAATACTTGAATAACAACTTTCAAGTTGATGTGAATGCATTGCCGTGAATTTATTACGGATTAAATTTAAGTTCTTGCATTAGCATTTATGTAATGCATTTTAGAATCGATTAAATAACAAGACCTAACAAAAAATTTTGCTGGGATATTGGATGAAATGTCTACTAAACTAGCATGTTTGAACACTTTTTAAGATGAATATTTGAAGTACAAAAGCTTTTTTAAAAAACTTTATGGAATATAAAGTGAGGAATATATACATAGGAATATACTTTAATTCATCACTTAATCATCATTTAATGATGAATAAAAGACAAATAAAAAATAAAACCATTAAAAATGATCTTCGACTTGCCCGAAGTCTTATATTTTTTTTCCAATTTTTCATATTTCAAACTCAGAGTACGTTTTATTTAACAAGAAAACAAGACTTATGTATGATCTTTCAATTGAACACATTAATTTTTGTATAAATTATGAAGGTTTTGAACTTCCAATATAACGAACCCTTATTTAATGTTGTTGACTCTATATTGCGAACATTTAAAATTGTAGGTATTCTATTTAACAACATTTGCTTCTCTGAGCTCGCTTCGTTTGTTTTTTAATTTGTAATAACATTAATATGTATTTACTTATCTTATTCTCAAATAGTCCCTTCGGGCTAATATACATATTGAAGGGTTTCCTTTTTAAAAAAACATTAAAGGAATGTATTGACATAATCTTGGATTTTTCATTTGGAGTGTGAACAGATTTTAATCAACAGCTTTCTAAACATTTAATAATACCTAAAACAAGTTCAAAAATTCAACTTTATTGGAGTGCATAATTAAAACAAAAAATGTAAGGATATTTGTTTCAAGTTGACAAATTTATTAGCTTTGTTATATGATAAAAAACTCGAAAAAAGTATTCCGATTTAATGAACTTTTCGATTTACCGAACGACCCTGGACATTATATCTTTCGTTTAACTGGAGCACCACTGTACGACAAATCTCAAATCATGAAAATTATTTCATTATGGACTTTAAAGAGATTTGCAATAAAGAGACGGCTGTAATCGTGTGGACAAACGAATGAACAGATAGACAGACGGACATGGCTTAATCGACTCATGGTGGTGAAAAAAATTTTGTGACAAAATTATTGTGCCCGCTACGCTTTGCGGGTGGAGTATAATAAATATTTAATAAAAAACTTTGAAAAACGTAGAAGTAGATTATGGTAAACCAGTCGGTACAGCAGAAAAGCAGATTTTTCTTATTTCTTATAATGCCAATGAATCAAAAAACGTTGTTAATACTGAAGTATTAAATAACTTAAATTAAAATATCTTCACTTTATTATCATTATACTATTTAATATAATTTGCTTTCAAATACAAATAATATGCAAATATTTTAACTTTTCTAATTATTAAAATTTTTCAAATATACAAAGGTATTATTGATAAAGAGAAAATGTCCGTGGCGTAGCCTCGGACGACTGTGGCCTGCTAGTATAGTAATAAAAACCTTTGAGTTGAATTTTTGAACTTTTAGGGTTGAAAAGACAACTTTTTTACTAAAGTTTTTCAACTTTTTCGGTTGAAGAATTAGCCTTCTGGATTAATTACTACTAGCGTTGAGAAAGCCTTTTCTTACATTTTTCAACTTCTTGAGTACAAAAAGTCAACTTTTAGTTAAATTTTTAAATTTTTTCAACTTGTTTGTAAAGTTAAAAAACTTGTCCTAGAGTGCCAGAAATTCTCGGGCCGGATCTGACATGCGGCGTATTTTGCTGCCACCGCAACACTCATGGTCATACCATTGGTAACGAGGTAGCGGGTGCCGAAAACCAATGACTTCCACAGCAGCCGTGCGCATGGAGTGGGATCCAACTCGGAATTACCACAATAGGAGCTGCGGTGAAAAAAAGCAAGATACCACAGAAGTATTTATTATTTTTAATTTATTAATAACTGTCCCCAAAATACCCCAAGATCAGCATTCCAATCCTAAAGGGGAAAATAAGAGTAAAAGTTCACAGACCAGTGTAATTTTGATATTATTATCTATTGGATATACAATAAGAACCGGTACAGAAAGTTTTGCAAATTTTCAACCTTTTTTTTATAATTTTTCTAGAAATGAAATAGGCTTTGATTTTCAATTTTTGTATTAAATAATCTCTGCCATTTCTAAAAACCTTTCAGATGTAACGTTCAGTCGAGTAAGTTTAAGAGAAAATGAACTCGAACGAGGAGCTTTTTTTTGGACTCAAAATCCCACAGTTATTTATAAAAAACGATCATCTTATCATACAGCACGAAGAGCCGTTTTGAGATTAACCCCATCATTTTGTATCACGATAAAGCACACCAACGATTAGCAAGACAGGAGAAGCACGACGTTATTCCATACAAAAATATATTGCTTATCGTGTCTTGCTGATCGTTTGTGTGCTTTTTCGTGATACAAAATTAAGGGGTTACGGAACATCTATCCGCACAAGATAAGACGGGAAGTGGTCGCCCGATGGGTCTGCCGACTTAAATCATAAAAAAAAAGTGGTCGCTCTGGTAAAAGCCAATCGATCAATATCAACCAGAGATGTACCCAAAAAAGCTAAGACCAGTCATGTTCAGGTAATTCGCATTAAGCAACGCAATGGTATTAAGGCGTACAAGAAGAAAAAAGTTCCAAAACGAAGCTAAAAACAAGCAGTAAAAAGCATTTCTTTGGAACGAAAACTGTACGAGAAAAAACTTGCAAACAAAAATTTTTGTGTTGTTATGGACGATGAAACGTATGTAAAAATGGATTTAAGAACTTTGCCTGATCTTCAATTTTACTCCATGGCACCTGGAGAATATATTGAGGATTCTGAAAAAACAGTTCAAATAGAGAAATTTGGAAAAAAATATTAATTTGGCAAGCTATTTGCGAATGTGGAAAAAATCACCTCCATTCTTTACAGTGGGAATGCCTTCAAAACGAATGCATTAAAAAACGACTTTTGCCGTTATTACGGCACCATGTTAGTCCAACATTGTTTTGGCCAGATTTAGCCCCGGCACATTACGCCAAAGTCACTTAGAAGTGGTACAATCACCAAAATGTTCATAATTTGACAAAAGATCTGAATCCACCAAATGTGCCAGAACTGCGTCCAACCGAACGCTTTTGGGCTTTTATGAAAGGAAAGCTTAAAAAAAATTGGAAAAGCAACGAAAAATATTCTTGAAATGAAAACCATGTGGCATAAGGAGTCCTCAAAAGTGTCAGAAATGGTTGAACAACATTTAATGGAGGGTCTTGTAAGGAAAGTACGACCACATGGAAAGCAGCCAATAAATAAATAGAAGTATTCACGATAATGTGTATTTTTGATTAGTTCTTACAAAATTTACAATATTAACAACGCATTGTGAACAAACCTTCACTAAAGTCTGGTACATCATTTAAAAGTACGAAAAAATAAAAGAATTGAAACGAAGCTCTGAATTAAATTAACTTTTATTTAATAAACACAAAACCCAGCCAGTACTTTCATTCAAGCTGAGTCCAAAAGCTTTTGTGATCAGTTGATGAAATATACAAGGAAATTTACAAAGAATACAATAGGGTTTCATAATTTTATTTTTGCTACAGGGTTGTATTTTGAACACTGTACATTTTTTTTTGGTAATTTTACTTCAAATATATCAAAATTTATCAAAAATACACAATACAAGGGCAAATACACCACATCGTGAATACCCCTAATATTTTTTGTGTAAATGTAATTTAAATATGTATTTAAACAGTGGTAAAATAATGAATGAATTAAATCAAATTCAAAATTTCTTTAAAAGAAGAATTTTTAATTTTGCAAA
Organism: Tetanocera ferruginea; assembly: GCA_958299015.1. Classification (NCBI taxonomy): domain Eukaryota; kingdom Metazoa; phylum Arthropoda; class Insecta; order Diptera; family Sciomyzidae; genus Tetanocera; species Tetanocera ferruginea. The sequence continues at coordinate 53,321,735 of OY282640.1, read as the reverse complement.
ACTTTTTGTACCGGTTCTTATATGTATATTTTTACTCTGGCCCATAATTCACTTACCTTTCAGAGAAAATAAAAATCTTGTTAAAGTCTTGTCAATTTTCATGTGATCTACATATAATTAATTTATTGAACATATTATTTTTATCTTAATTTGTTGCTTTGAATTTTCTTTATTTTTTTCAACATAAGCTACGAAAGCTCTCTTCGTAGATTTTTTTTTTCAAAAAGTGTAATATTATTGTATATTGTTTATTATTATTATTGTAATATTGTGGTGACCGTGGCATGCAGGTTAAGTGTGTGACTTAGCATGCTTGGAGCCCGAGCTCGATCCCCAGTCGCGGCGAAAAGTTTTTTCAATAAAAAAATTTTTCTGATCGGTCACCACCTCTCTGCGGACAATGGCAAACCTCAGAGAGTTAATAATGCCACGTAAAGCTTCTTGAGAACATGAAGTTTAGCCGTTCGGAGTCGGCATAAAACATGTCGGTCCAGTTCTCGGTCAATTGTGTGCAAACATTTAATAACACACACAACACAGTAGATCATAAGAAGCTCGGTCAAAGTCCTTTCAAAGGCTGAAATGGCCAATTTGTTTTTGTAATATTAAATAAGTTCATTTCGGTTTCTCAATTATTTTTTTTTTAAGTTTCTTAAGCTTCATTCAAGACAAAACAATAGAAAAGGTGTCTCAGTAAGAGTGCACTTTTTAAATTTAGTGTTATTTTTTTTTTTGTGCAAGTGGCAACTCTGAAATTTGGCAATTGGAACATATGTTTATTCCGATTATTTAAAATGGAGCGCTTTACGAAAGAACAACGCGTTATAATTGTGGAAAGTTATTACAAAAATTTGGAAAGTTATGCTGGGACCGCTCACAAACTTCGAACAATTTTCAGTAGAGAAAGTGCACCTAGAGTGTCAACCATTCGAAGAGTGGTCAAAAAATTTGAAGAAATTTTACGATTTTTTTCTATGGGGTTTTCTGAAATCATAGGTTTATGCAAATAAACCAGAAATAATTCCTCAGCTCAAATCCGATATCCGACGCGTCATCGGTAAGATACAGCCACATCTCTGTGAAAAAGTCATCGAAAATTTCACGAAAAGAGTAATGGTCTGTCATCAAGGCCGTGGAAGCCATTTGTCGGATATTTTATTCCATACTTAATCGGAGCATTTCTTCTTTAGAATTCAATAAAAAAATCACAATTCTCTCAAAAAATTTGTGCGTTTTTATTTTTAAATAAAAAAGTGCACTCTTACTGAGACACCCTTACAAACAACTAGCTCTATTTTCAGATATTATAGCCGATACACATTGACTGCAACATGCGTCCACCGACATAACGAAAACTAGTCGTCAGAGAAAATTGTCGCAGTGTTTTCGACGACTTGATTATAATGAATGCAACAGAAACAACATGTATTACTGTGTTGCTGATGAATTTAATTTAATTTATTAACTTACTTTAAAACAAAACTATAATCACAAGACTCAGACAATGTAAAACGCACAGCTAGCTTGATTATAAATAAAACAAAAACGCAAACAAACTTCAGAGTACTCTTTTGTCGGCAGTCAAATTAGAAATATATTGAAGTTTGCGGCCGCAATAATTGTGGTCACATCCTCTCTTTGTCGTGCTGCCTCCAAAAATTATATTTACATAAGAAAACATGCGTTCAATTTTTTGACGTTTGTTGTTCGTCGCATGTTGCAGTCAATGTGTACCGGCTATTAGCTTGCAATATTTTGGCAATTCTGGTTATCGAAAAAAAAAATCGAATAATTTTAAATAACAATAAAATATTTTTTTAAACGGCATCTCTTTTATATAAATAGGATAAACAATTACTGAGATACGATTTTGTATGCTTTTCACAAAATTATATGTTCATAATTTCGCGAACTATGGTGATATTTAGATATAAAGTAATGAACTCATACTTTTTATTTTCAAATAGAAACCGTCAACGGAAATTTGTCTTGCGTTCGGAATGGCTGATAAGCTGTTTAAGTAAATAATTTAAATAAGCACACAATTTCTTAATGCTGCTTAAGCAATGACAATAGCTCCTTTGTCTACCCAAACCATCTTCCCAATTTTCATTCCACTATCTTAGAGTACGAACGGAAGAACACGGAAATAAGCTTCACTCGAAAAGCAACAGTTGGCAATCATATCCAAAGCTTTTAATCCAGTGCTTCTTCAAGTGTGTGCATTGCTTTTGAAACACCTGGAAAGCTTTTAAATGCTGCTCAAGCTCTTTGCTTTAAGTGTGGAGTTCATTGATAATATTGGTGGAGCAAACGAGCTAACAAGATTGTATCTGGCCTACTCAGTAACTACAGACATAATCCCAGCAACGAAAAAAGAGACAACAACTGCTCCACTGAAGCAAAAAAACATGGGCTCATTACTGTGGCGGCAAGCACAGCAGAGGGAGCACTTGAAAAAAAAAACACCAAAAAGAAAAGACACATCGAATGGGGGGGCAAAAAAAAAATGAATGCGGTCGTGCTTGGAGCAGCAACGACTTCCAGTCCCTACTGGAGCAGCTTAACGTATTCAGTTGTGTTTCTCTCGCCGAGCAAAGTAGTTAATATAAACGTCCGCGAAAAAAGAACGAAAAGGTTGAACAAAACTAGACAATAAAGAGAATTTCAAGTTTTTTTGTTTTACGGCTTGTCGATAGGTTCGTCGGTTCTGTGCGTTAATAGCACGCTTTGCTACGGCTTAGAAAAAAAAATATTTAGTTAAATATACAAAGAATAGTCTTTGAAGATTTGCCAAAAAAAGAAAAAAAAAAAACGCTCAATTAAAAACGCAACAAAAAACTGCCTATTTATCTGTTTTAATTTCCTGTTCTTTAATCAACGCTACACCTCTGCCGCTGCGCTGCAACTGCTGCTCTGCTGCTGCTGTCTATACTCGGATGTTTGTTTTCCGAATGTGTTCTTTTTTGTTGAGTTGATTTCAATATACTTGGAATTGAAGCCTGAATTGAAGTTCTACAAAAATTGAATAATAGCTACGCTAACGTTACGTTACGTCAAACCCTTTCGGTGCTAGCAGAGGAACAGAGGAACAACTGGAAAAATAGTATCTAATCTACTATAGATTGTATTGAGGCAAGCAGTGAATAAGCCAAACAAAAACAACAGCAATTGTAAGTAGCATTTGGAAATCGGAAATAATCCACTGCCATGCATGTTTAGACATAAGTTTGTGTGTATGTGTGTATGAGTGAGAGTGAGAGTGTATGTGTGTTGAACATGCTCAACACCAACCCGTCTTGAGCCACCCTCGGCTCAGTATCTACCCATGGATATTGAATGCGGCAGCCAAACGAGCGCACGAGACGAAGTCAAGCATCGTACCTGCAACATATATCCAACAAACAATAGCACCACCCACGCCCATTGCCCAGTACATCCATAGCACAGCTACAACATAACTTGTCACTAACAACAAGAAGCAGGTGACACTCGTTCTGGTGCAAGACACAAAAACACCCCCGAAAAGTAACCCATACAACTTAACTAGTACAATCATACCATCGACCTCTTTATCGGAGATGCCAATTAGTGGTTTTGGAACAAGATCGCGTGCTTTTGATTTCATTGTAAAATAGTTAAAAAAATTAGTTTTGTTATATGTATGTATATATATGGCTATCTGTGATATTTAAATTTCGGCTATGCATTATATAAAAATGCAATGGTTACATCTTCTTTATATAAAAATGGTTCAACGTTTACATAACGTTTTCATAGTTGTTTGGCTCTACATTGCGATAAACAACTCTGATATGTTTGAGTGCTTCAAACTTTATTTTTACAGATAGGCTATATCTTTAACATAGCCCCAAGGCAAAAAGTGCTATGGGAGTTCTAAGGGAACTATCTCTAGACATCGAATATTCATAAGCTAATCATTGAACCAGCCTAAGAGCGTCCCAAAATAGAACTCATTAGGTCTGTTCCCGCACTCTAAAGTTTTAGTCCAATTTACCAGTTTTTACCAGTTTTAATCCGAGAAGCGTTCCCGTACACGAAAAAATGGTAAAAGAGAGTTCAATCGGGAGAGTGCAAACATTTCCCCTCCTTGTCAAAAGTTGCAAGTTTTAGTCCGAGAAATTTCTTCGGGTAAAAATGGTAAAAGTGTCAAACAGCTTAAAATCAGCTGTTAGCAAAGAAATTGCGATACATCAAAACTTATTTGAAACTATTAAAATGGAACCCAGAAACATGGGAAAATGTGTAAAAACTAATATTAATTCTTAACTTGAGAATTAATTTCAGTATTATTAAAAATCTTAGGCATTTCGTCTGCAATGCCGATGCTTCACATCAAGGCAATGCTGGACAAACTATCTTATTTGACAGTTTTTACAATAGTCCGAGAAGCGTTCCCATACTTTTTTATGTTTTTCTCTATTTTCGAAAGATTTTTTCTCATTCTCAGACTTTTGACAGTTTTACCATTTTTAGTCCAAAAAGTACGGGAACAGACCTATTGTGAATTGTGTGTTATTGTTCTTCTATATTCTTATGTTACTGGAGTCTCATATAAAGTCTGATAGTTATGTTTATTTTTTAAACTAGAGTGACAGACGAATGTCCCCATAACAATTAATCGTATGCATGAAAATGAGATTGATCTCTGAGTTGAGTCGATTGAGCTTTAACTCAACTACCTGATATAAAGAGTTTTTCATGCTTGAACTCAGTTTCGTATGCAGAAAGATGAGATTGAGCTCACCACAAAAAAACCCGAGTTCAATTAGATGTAGCTTAAAGCTACCTTCTCTTTGCTATATGGATTTGTTGTTGTAAGCAACTTCCAATTACAGTGGGAACCAATTTTGTTGCGACACGAACTTTATACTGCAGAATAGGAAATCGCTGTTTTAGTTGATCAAAGCAACGTTCAACTACGACTCTTTCTTTTGTAAATGTTTTGTTATAAGTTTTTTCAACAATAATTTCAAAATTTTTAAATGGTGTCATAAGGCACTTCGAAAGACCGTATCCTTCGTTTCTGAGTAAGAATGATTCATTTGCTGCACTTTCCAACGTTAGGAATATTTCACTTTTTCGCACAATTTGGGAATCGTGAACTGACCCAGGCCAAGATATTTCCACACTAGTTAACAATTGCATCACATGTAGCCTGGACAATAATTGAATAGTACCCTTTTCGATTGATCTAGTCTGAGTGCAATCAATAGCTCCGATTGCAAAAGGAAATTTTTATTTCGAAGCCCATTTTGTTTGTGCTCTTTTGATGGCTTCATAATTTTTTGGGAACACAATCCAATTGTTCCCTTTACTTGCAATTGCGTTGACAACTTCCATATATGTTGGTGGGACTTCGGTTTCGGAACAATTCTTCGCTTTCTTATGTGGATCATATTAATTACGTTATAAGTAAAATATATTTCACATTGAGAAATCTTAGAATGACTGCCGAGCTCACACCTATGGATACTAAACGAAGGTTGGTAATTATTCGATGATTTAGGAAAGTCATTGGTCTGAGCAACCGTATTCTTGGTTGTAATGTTTCTAATTATGTGAAGGCTACATAGAAACTGTGTGTTTTTGTGCGACTACAAAGAACTGTGTGCATCTACAAGAAGCTTAAATCTTGCAATTCCTAGTTTTAATTATATAAACTCTGCACGACTGTTTTTCATTAGCTCCATTAGATTGTGGAATCCTTTGCCTATACAACTAAAATGTGTATCCATGGAAATTTTAGCTTCTTATCTTAAAATACTTTGGTTAATTCTACTGTTACCTCAACGACCAAAATGATATTAAAGAACTCTATAACATTATATAACTGATGACTGATTTTGTTAGTTAGTTTCCACAATTAATAAACGTTGTTCCGGAGTCATGATTGAGTCGTATTGAATACTGAACACAAACATCATATGGACAAGCCATTTGACATATAACAGCTGTCAAAGTAACCCAGTTGAAAAAGGAACCTCGTATTGGATCACACTTTAGGTGAACTCGCTCGAACTGGTGCTGCCAAAATTTTATCAAGACAAAAGGATAAAATTGGTATGCTTCCTACCACAGCCGAATTACGCATAAATTATCTATCCTTTAAAAGAACCAACATTAGGTGTTCTACGAGAAGCACATACCACACGGCGCGTCAGGTTTGGCCAATTCGGAACTAATTTCTCTTAAAAAATATACAATAAATACTGTTATCTGTGTCCTAACAGGGAACTGCTTAATTGGAAACCATGCCCGAAGATGAAACATCCTAGCATATCTTCTCTGCACATGCCCAGTGCTGGCTAAAAACCACCCACTTTTCACGCTTTTAAGCCACGGCAACCTTCCCACGTCAACATTACCTAACCTAGTCTTTAACAAAATTGTGGTCACGTAGTTGTTGACTTAATTTTTGGAAGGGTCCAAAACATTTGAAGCAAAAAGCATAGATCAATCATCTTGCGCTTGCATTCTAGCGCTTTTCGATGCCAAGTGAAGTGCAGCGACAATATGTTTTGCTCAACTATCAAGTGATTAACACTGAGCTTTTGAATGCTTGGGAATTATTTCCCCCTGTTCTCCCACGTTCTTTCAGCAATATTCGCTATCAATAATCGAAATATCAAATGTTCGGTTCTCGGTATGCACAATCAACTAATTTACCACTCTAATTATCAGTAGTTTGTAAAACACTTATTCCACCACTTTTGAGACGGTTGATGTTGAAATCATATACGGTCGTCTTCTTATCGGCTAAGTCGACTCTTCCCATAAGTATGTTTTCCAAGTCGCTGATATTTTCAGGACACTTGATTCTCTTCTTCAAGCAGTATTTTTGCTTTCTTTGAAAGTTCACAGACGATGGTGCATGGTAACTGGAAGCCAAAAGGACTTGTTTTGAATCTTGCCAGCGAACTGCGAAAATACACCAGTTTTGGTGTATTTTGTATTATTCCTGTTTATATCATTAAAAATTTCCCTGAATCGGCCTCGTTATTTGAAATTTGAAGCATTCTGATTAAGAATAATCTTTAAATTTTTACTTTTTCTATACTAAGACTCAAACATCCTCGTCTAACCTTTTTAAAAACTGACCAATTTTCACTGGCCAGTCTTTTAAAATAGACCTGTTGGCTCAATTGTTTGCAAACAATACCATAATCATGAATATAATGAATCGTCCCCTTTACTAGACATAAGAACTTTTCTGTCATCTCCTGTCTGGTACAATAAAGAACTGCGCTCACTTCGTAATAAGAGGAACAAACTTTGGCGCACTTATTTACTTTCTCGTTCTTCTCTTGACCTCACAAATTATATTCACGTCTACAAACTTTTTTTCTGCACTTTGTGAAAACCTATATGTGTCTTACCTTGATCATATTGAAACTAAATTGTTGTTGGATCCTAAAAGCTCTTTAAGTTCATTAATATCAAAAGAAAGTCTGACAACTACCCATCAACCCTTATTTTTTCAGATATCTCCTCAGACAATCCGGAAATAATTGCAAACCTATTCGCAAATTTCTTCAATCAGTCATTCACAAGTCATAACGATGAACTAGACTATGAATTCTTTTCTTCATTAAGGAACTGTGCTCAAACGGTACTCACTTCTGTTGATATAACATTAGCTGATGCCTTAGAAAAGTTACATAATATTAGAGATGATTATTCTCCTGGACCCGATGGGTTGCCTGCTGTTGTCATCAAAAAATTTATATTTCTAACTCAGTCTTTCCAAAGCTATGGAAGAACTCGTACATAATACCTACATAATAAAGGAACTAGAAATTATATTTCTAATAACAGACCTATTGCAAAACTGTCATGTGCTCCCAAAATTTTTGAAAGTACTATCTACGACAATTCTTCTTCCATTGCAAATCTATTTTTCCCCCTAGTCAACATGGCTTCCTCAAACACTTTATGCTCGTTGGAAAATGGTTACGAAGTTGATGCAGTTTGCACCGACTTTATTAAGCTTAAAGCCTTTGGTTTTCCACACCTGTTTATAACATGGATTAAATCTTATCCCGAAGAACGAAGTTATAATTTCATTTTAGATTTTCCAATTCAAATCTTTTACAGCTACGTCTGGTGTCCCACAAGGCAGTCACCTTGGTCCTTTGCTATTCGTCTTGACAATTGCTGATGTTGATGGTATGATCAATGACTCTAATCTTTCTGTGTATGTTGATGATATGAAAATCTATCGGCGCATACAAACCAACGCAGATTCTCGCAATTTTCAAGACGATCTGGTCAGCTTTTCCACTTGGTGTCAAAAAAATCTTCTGAAGCTCAACGTCAGCAAATGTCAAGCTATAACATATTCTATTAAGCGACACCTACTTCCTCCGAGAACGTATTACATTCTCGGCAAGCCAGTTCCTTTTGTAAGTTCTATACGTGACTTAGGTGTTATTTGTGACAAAGAACTTAACTTTAGGGCTTATATTGATAATATCATTAGTAGAGCCAACTCTGCACTTGGTTTCGTGAAACATTGGTCCAGAGAGTTCTCCAATCCTTACGTCATTAAATCTATCTATCTTTCCTTTGTTAGACCCATCCTCGAATATGCCAGCCAGTTTTGGTCTCCCATCTACAACACCCATTCAATGCGAATCGAAGCCGTTCAATGACGATTCATTCGTTTCGCTCTTCGTGGTCGCCTGGTTCTGACAGTTTCAACCTTCCTGCTTATGCCAACCATCTTAATTTGATTAACATGAACACTTGCAAAACGAAGCGATGTTGCCTATGTTCTCTTCATTCATCAACTTTTATGCGGAACCATTAACTACCCAGAACTACTCCAATAAATATCTTTTAATACCAACCCACGCAACCTTACGTCTATATCTCTCTTCCACCTTAACTTTCACCGCACCGACTATGGATGCAGTAAACCCATAACCAGAATGCTTCGGGTAACCAATAATTTGATCACCGAATTCGATTTTCATCTGAGCAGACCACTACTCCGAAATATCATCTTTAATTCTCCAACGTCACTTCATACCCCCTCTCTAATGTATTCTTCCAGTCAAGATATGATACAATTGCAAATTAAGATACTCCCTGTTAATTATAAATTTTAGCTTTTAAGTTTTTATTTTAAGTATTTAAACTGCTTGTATTAAGCTTATCCAAATAAAAATAAAAAATCTATCCAAGCTTTATATTGATAATAAATATATTTCTAGCAAAACCATTTCAAATAATCCTGGTAAAAATCAATACATACAAAACCTCTAGTCGTAATGGTATTTTAGCCTAGTTGCCATTTCACCAATTCTAGAGTGTTAGTTTTGTTGATTGAGAGAAGACTCTGGAACCTAATTTCGTAGGATCCCCACCGTGTTGAAATGAAAGACATCGCAGGATAGCGGGTCGCCTTGTCTAAAACCTCGCTCAGTTTTGAAGATTTCAGAGAATTTTTTTCTTACCTTGAAGGAGCTACATGTATTGCTTAACGTCATCCTACAGAGTCTTATCAAGTTTCCAGGTATGCGGAACTCAGACATTGTTGCGTACAGGCAATACCAAATTGGGCTATCGAGCGTCGGCTTTATAATCAGCATCGGCTTTATAATCAGCAACGGGATGATGGGTGCCGATTTAATTTGCGTTGGATTTTGCCAGGATTTGACGTAGTAACTATAACAATCTGGTCTATGGTGGCCTTGCCAGAACGAAAGCCACAACGATAAAGTTCAATCCTTCACACAAAACACTCCAAAACACCTTGTTCACGATGGAAATAAGACTGATACCTTGGGATCACTGGGATAACAATCGTCGGGCATGCACTTTATTACTTCATCACCGCCGGTCTTAAACAATTCAGCAGCCAGGACGACAGCACCTGTTGCTTTGTTATTTTGGAGTCGCTTTAACCTCGTCATGGTAAGGTGGTGGAATTTTCACTCCATCATCGTTGATTGGTGGTGTCAGCATGCATTTTCTAAGGGCGGAATTGTTGGGATCGTCACCCGCAAGTAGATTGGAAAAATACTGCCTCCGTTATCTCAACGCGCACTGCGCATCTGTAACCAGACATGACGCATCACCATTTTCATCTCTGCAAGTGGATAAAAATTGCACAATCGCATGCAGATCTTGGCTGGAACAAGATAGTGGTCGGAGTCAATATTGACTTCCCGAAATGTGCGCAAATTCAGTACGCTTGAAGCGTGCCTTCCGTCGATCACAACAAGATCTGGTTTCATGTTTTTGAATTCGGGAACTGTCAGGTGGCCTTACAGATATCGAGGTGGTGGAATCTGTTGCTACTAACTACCATGTTCGCGCCGCGGCGAAGTCGATCAGTCTTAGACCGTTGTTCGAAGTGGTCTCGTGGAAACTGAACTGACCGACAGTTGAGCCAAAAATGCCTTCTTTTCCGACCTTCGCATTTAAATCGCGTTATGGTCCGGGCAATGATCAAAAACGTCCTCTAGGCTCGCGTAGAAGGCGTCCTTAACAACACCGTCCTTTTCCTCCGTCGGGGCGTGCGCGCAAATTAGGCTTATGTGGAAGAATTTCGCCTTGATGCAGACTGTGGCCAGCCTTTTATTCACAGGTGTGAACCGGGAAACAAGGTGGTGTAGTTTCCGCCAATTGGACAGAGGCACCTTCCTTATAAAGGGTTCGGATATTCCAGGTGCTTATCCGTAAATCGTTGTCCATTTTTCGATGCGGTGGTCGTCAACGTAGTGTGGGTTCATATCCGAGGCTGGTTTGGTTTTCATTGGGAAATTATAATGTGGTGGGGTCCCACAAACACTACGCACATTCCATTTTTAAGATCTTGTTGAGACCCCTCAAGTTTATAGTCTAGAGGAGACAGGGAGTTTTGGACATCTTCTTCTTCTATCTAGTCTAAAAAAAACTCTTGTATCTAGTCAGTGCATTTGTCAACAGGCACGAAACAGGTTTTTTTTATCAAAGGAATTGATTGATTCATCTTAAATCAACCATTAGTGAGTCTCTAGTACAAAAGTTGATGAAAAATGCACTAAAATGCAATTCGAGGGACGGATATAATTCTTTAATGCCAGTCAATTCTGTTTAAATTGCACGCGTTTTATTCGTCAAATGAACAATGTCTTGAAACTTTAAAGGTTCTGCACCAAGTTCTCTGCTCAATGACAAAGACCCTTTAGGTCTTTGATACCCTTTAACTGCTTTATATTTTTAGATTTCCATCATTCTAAGCCTAGAAAATACCGCCTTTTACAGTCGCAATACTCTTGCCGTATTGAGTAGATAAATATTACCGTTTTTAACTGACAAATGGAATTATTGTACCATAAATTATTATTTTATACACACTACTAAACATTAATATGCAGGCAATAAATTCTAAGTTCGCTTTTGTGGCATTTCCTTTACCTGCTAATGCTCCGTGACGAAGAGCACAGGTACGCCTCCCGCACGAAAAAATACTCCGCACGAATCAATGTTTTATTATTATAAGAATTTCCATGCCAAACGCTTTACAATCCTCCTGTAATAAAAACTACTACTACAACAACGAATAACGTTTAAAGAGGAATTAAGTATGTTTTAGATAGCAGCCGTCATCGTATCAATACACCGCATACTATAGGTAGTTAGGTACAACAATGAAATCATAACGAAACCAACGAGACAGAAACAGCTAAAGCAAGTCCCCGGAGCCACTTTACTTTGTTTATCCGTTCAATGTCAAAAGCGATGAGTCGCAACTATAGTTGCTACTTGGACCATTGCCATGAGTCGACAATCATTTGGAATCGCGTGGTAACTGACTTCTCCAAAGCTCTGTCAGTCAGAGCTTCACTCAGGTGAGCTCACCGCACGGCGTTTATCATAGAGTCAACAGCAACAGCGACGACGACTGCTATTATTTCAACATACAAATATAGTAAATGCGCTATATATGCATATACTATATAGTATGTATGTTTTTTTGTTTGTTATTTTTTTATTTTGTTTTTTCTTAATGACTTTTGTTTATGTCAATAAAATGATGTGTTTTAAGCCGTTGATGATATGTAGAGTTGTATCTGTTGCTGTTATTTTCGTCGTCGTTGGTACTCCGAAGTCACAAATGGTTTATTAAAACAAAAAAAACAAAAAAACAAGCAAACAAACAAGCTAACAAAAACTGTCTTTAACTTCTTGATGACTCGCTACTCATGCCAACATGGGTTTGTTTTTTTGTAGCACGCAGAGGAAACTCAAGTCAACTCCAACACCCATGAAGTGATTTGAACCTGGCTCACCGAACTTTTAGGTTAGCAACCAAAATAGTTGCTAGTTTTGTCGTGACAATTAGTTGACATTAACTAATTGCGTCTAACAGCTTATAAGTTTCTGTTACAACTATTAGTTTGTCGTTAATGGATTTTTTTATCGGTTAACGTTTTAGTGTAGTAAAAACTTACGTTCCTACATACATACATACATATTTATATGTACACTTCGAACTTGTGTTGTTGTGTCAAGTAAAATAATTATATGCGAGAATTTTTATAGATTTGTACTCTACCTCAAATAGGCCGGCTAAATCTCTATTAATGTGTCAGATTGTAACACGCAATACGGTAATCATGCTCATTCACATTATCTCCTTTTTATGCATCTTATGTCACAACTGACACCTGCGGAATACAAGATGATTGATAAAAGTTAAGTATGAGTAGACGTTTGACACGTGTTATGGGCAATTCCCCCCCTTTGCTTTCGACCATGTGTTGCATTTTGAACCTTTTCTACTGTCTTGTGTTTTCAAAGAGTCAAATAATTTTTAGAGTCAATCTCAAAGAACTTTGCAAACACTGGTCAAAAAAACCATTGAAATAGGTTCTTCTTCTGCTTCTTTGCCCATTTTTAAGGTGTCAATGTATTTATTATATCAGTGCACGAAAGGCACAAAGAAATTAGTGTAAAATTAAAAAAGTGTAAAATTTAGATTTAAATCCCTCTCAACAAACCTGCCCATGCACGCAACATGTCATGAACGCAACATGACATCATGGGCGTCCACAGTTAGAGGTAGAGTAGGTCACTTGTCCCCTCCTGGCTTCAGAAAAAGGCTTCAATTATTTAAGTAATTGAAAATAAAAAAATGGCTGGAAGTACCAGTGGGATGACTGCTTTTAAAACTTTTATATGCAAGCATCGGCAATAAATTAACGTATCCACTCAAAAATATATGCTATTAAGGTATGTGTCCGGGAATATCTTCGTGGGAAAACTAGGGAACTATGGGACATATTTACTAGGGCGTTCAAGATGCTGCCGCCTTCCATGTGACGGCACCACCATTCTTCAAATGCATGCCAGTTTTTACGGGTGGCAGTCTTATCATAGCTTACTTACTTAGGTGGCCATGACAACCCGTTGTCGGGAAACGGCCAACTTCATCAGCTCTCGCCAGACGTCTCTGCTTCTCGCGCCCAGTCTCCAATCCCTTTCATCAAGCGTGGTTAGGGCTTCATCGGCCTGGTCAATCCATCGAAGGCATGGTCTTCTTCTTCGTCGTCAACCCTCTGCTTTCGCCACAAACATCTTTTTTGCTGGAGCTTCTTCATCTTTACGAAAGACATGACCCAGCCAACGTAGTCGCTGAATTGTTACATGCTGAACTAAATCAATGTCATCTTAGAGCTCGTACAGTTCGTGGTTCATTCAAATGCGATAGTCGTCGCCAAATTACAGCATTGTGCAAAATTAAGCAACTCTGCCTATACATTTATAGAATTGAATGATGTCATTAAGTTTCTTGAATGGCGCCTAAGATTAATATGAATGCATTTAATTTTGTAAGCTTAAATAGTAATTAAAACAAGTACAAACTAGTAAGGTATATCTTCGACTTGGCCGAAGTTAAAATACCCCACTGCCGATTCTTAAAGGTGGAAGATTATTAAATTGGAGAGCTTTTTGTATGAGATTTTGAGAGATATTATTATTTTTATGTGTCTAAAAAACATACATATCAAATTGTTTTCCTGCAGCTTAAATATAAGCCTTTTTTTAAAGTTTTAAATTTTGGGGTTGTATGGGAGGTGGGCGTGTTAGATTGTGTATGACGCCCATTTTTCTAGCATATCTTAGTTTCGACATAGAATACACAAATACCGAGTTTCTGTCTTATAGCTTTAATATTAGCCTCTTTATAGATTTTTCAATTTTGGGGTTGTATGGGAGGTGGGCGTGTTAATGGGTGGATGACGTCCAATTTTATAACACACCTCAGTTTTGACATTAATTACACAAATACCGAGTTTCAATCTTGTAACTTTAATAGTAGCCTCTTTATAGATTGTTGAATTTTGGGGTTGTATGGGAGGTGGGCGTGTTAGTAGGTCGATGACGCCCATTTTTCTAAAACTTCTCAGTTTTGACATAGAATACACATATACAAAATTTTAGTATTGTAGCTTTAATATTAGCTTCTTTGTAGAGTTTTCAATTTTTGGGTTGTATGGGAGGTAGGCGTGGTTTTCATCCGATTTAGCCCATTCTCGAACTTGACCTTAGTTTTTTTAAAAAAAGCTTAAATATCGAATTTCATTACGATAGCTTCAAAATTGCGGCTGTAATCGTGTCGACAGACAGACGGACAGACGGACAGACGGACAGACGGACAGACGGACAGACAGACGGACATGGCTAAATCAACTCAGGTGGTGATGCTGAGCAAGAATATATATACTTTTCCATACCTACCACGCCTCCTTTTGGGTGTTACACACATCGTGACAAAATTAATATACCCCTTACGCAGTACGCGTGGGGGTATAAAAATCCAAGTTATCCATAAGTATCCATAAGTTATCCATAAAGTATGATTTTGTAAGCGTTTTATTTCCGAAAATTTAAAACAAAAAGAAAATGTTTAATATCGAATGAAATATTTATTTAGAGTAATACATCAATGCTCTAGCTTGCCATATACTTTTCAAACATTATTTCATGTGAATGTTTCCCCCGGCTACGCCTGAGGTGGTTCGGTCGTTTTGGATCCAATTTTGATACCAAAATTTTTCACAATAAACTCAAATTTTTCAAGCATTTCGGCCGGTATCTCATCATGGCAGCTATAATGTTGTATTCCAAAGCTGCAGTTGTGGCTGGCTTGTCCCTGTAGATGAGAGACTTCACGACACTACCCAAAAATATTCTAATGGGGTCAAATCTCATGATCTTGTGATCTTGGCAGCCATTGGACTGCTACAAAATGTGAGATTAACTGCTCACCAAACTCGCCTATCACTTGGTCCATGTCATCGTGTGCCGTGTTGCTGAAACCACATGTCAACCAAGTTCAATTCTTTTATTTTATCCATTGACTGTAACGATGAGATTTTCATTATTTTTGATTAAGAACGGTCCAATGATGTCCAATGATGCCGCCAGCCCACTGTTCTTCTGACCAATTTTCGAAATTCTGTTTGTTGACATACCCATTGAGTCAAAAATGAGCTTCATTCCCCAAACAAACGACGTTATGGTAAGTCACCCGGCTTCAGTTCTGGCACAAGCTGTATTTTGTATGGTTTTTACTGAGGTTCTTAAACTCAGAAAAAAGTTTCTCGGAATATGATAAAAATGGCATCATATTTAGAGAAAAATGGTATAGAAAAATTTGCTCCAGAGAATGCCTTTCTCTTAATACGATCCTAAAAAGTCTCTAAAAATTATAAAAAGCATCTATGAAAAAGAGAAATATATAAAAATATATCGTTTTTAGAGAAAAAGACTTTTTATTTTTGAGAAAACATTTGTTTTTATTTAAGAAAATACTTCTCATAGTGAATTTTTTATCAAAATATAGGAACAATTTTTCATTTTCAATAAATTTTTCTCTATAAATGAGAATTTTTTGTGCGAGAAAAATATTTATCATTATAATGCTTGGTTTTCACTTAGTCATTTTTTGTTTGACATGAAATTTAAAAGTTTAAAAAATCACATAAATGACATTTTTTTTTTGCAATTTTTGCTATAAACATGTGAAGAGATCAGGTTTTCCTATTTTTCGCCATTGTCAAACAGAAAAAAATGACAACGTGTTGGCACAGGTAAAATGTGAAAATTTATTCTAATTGAAGAAAATTTTATTTGAAAAAGAGTAAATTGCTATTATCGTAAATAGAGAAAATTTTCACCGGAGAAAGATATGTGTTTTTGGAGTTTACTCCTTTAGAATCGATTTGCATGAAAAGAAATTATATTAGGGGGTAAAGTCAAATTTTCAACTATTTTTCGTTACGTTTGAATTTTCAACTATTTTTTGCGTTATGGTTGAATTTTCAACTATTTTTGCGTTATGCTTGGCCAATCGAATGCAATGGAATTATCAAGGTCACAGGCAGATCATTGGCAATTTAATGGATTCCATGGAGAATTTGGACAAAAGTGGATGATTCTATGGCCAATCGGATGCAATGGGATTATCTGAGGTCATAGGCGGGTCATTGGAACTTTTATGGGTTCCATGGAACATTTGGACCAAAATGGGTGATTCTATGGCCAATCGGATGCAATGGGATTATCTGAGGTCATAGGCGGGTCATTGGAACTTTTATGGGTTCCATGGAACATTTGGACCAAAATGGGTGATTCTATGGCAAATCGGATGCAATGGGATTATCTGAGGTCATAGGCGGGTCATTGGAACTTTTATGGGTTCCATGGAACATTTGGACCAAAATGGGTGATTCTATGGCCAATCGGATGCAATGGGATTATCTGAGGTCATAGGCGGGTTATTGGAACTTTTATGGGTTCCATGGAACATTTGGACCAAAATGGATGATTCTATGGCCAAACGGATGCAATGGGATTATCTGAGATCATAGACGGGTCATTGGAACTTTTATGGGTTCCATGGAACATTTGGACCAAAATGGGTGATTCTATGGCCAATCGGATGCAATGGGATTATGTGAGGTCACAGGCGGGTCATTGTGTCTTTTATAGGTTCCAAGGAACATTTCGACCAAAATGGATGATTCTATGGCCAATCGGATGCAATGGGATTATCTGAGGTCATAGGCAGGTCATTGGAACTTTTATGGGTTCCATGGAACATTTGGACCAAAAAATGATGATTCTATGGCCAAACGGATGCAATGGGATTATCTGAGATCATAGACGGGTCATTGGAACTTTTATGGGTTCCATGAAACATTTGGACCAAAATGGATGATTCTCTGGCCAATCGGATGCAATGGGATTATCTGAGGTCATAGGCGGGTCATTGGAACTTTTATGGGTTCCATGGAACATTTGGACCAAAATGGGTGATTCTATAGCCAATCGGATGCAATGGGATTATCTGAGGTCATAGGCGGGTCATTGGAACTTTTATGGGTTCCATGGATCATTTGGACCAAAATGGGTGATTCTATGGCCAATCGGATGCAATGGGATTATCTGAGGTCATAGGCGGGTCATTGGAACTTTTATGGGTTCCATGGAACATTTGGACCAAAATGGATGATTCTATGGCCAATCGGATGCAATGGGATTATCTGAGGTCATCGGCGGGTCATTGGAACTTTTATGGGTTCCATGGAACATTTGGACCAAAATGGGTGATTCTATGGCCAATCGGATGCAATGGGATTATCTGAGGTCATAGGCGGGTCATTGGAACTTTTATGGGTTCCATGGAACATTTGGACCAAAATGGATGATTCTATGGCCAATCGGATGCAATGGGATTATCTGAGGTCATAGGCGGGTCATTGGAACTTTTATGGGTTCCTTGGAACATTTGGACCAGAATGGGTGATTCTATGGCAAATCGGATGCAATGGGATTATCTGAGGTCATAGGCGGGTCATTGGAACTTTTATGGGTTCCATGGAACATTTGGACCAAAATGGATGATTCTATGGCCAATCGGATGCAATGGGATTATCTGAGGTCATAGGCGGGTCATTGGAACTTTTATGGGTTCCATGGAACATTTGGACCAAAATGGGTGATTCTATGGCCAATCGGATGCAATGGGATTATCTGAGGTCATAGGCGGGTCATTGGAACTTTTATGGGTTCCATGGAACATTTGGACCAAAATGGGTGATTCTATGGCCAATCGGATGCAATGGGATTATCTGAGGTCATAGGCGGGTCATTGGAACTTTTATGGGTTCCATGGAACATTTGGACCAAAATGGATGATTCTATGGCCAATCGGATGCAATGGGATTATCTGAGGTCATAGGCGGGTCATTGGAACTTTTATGGGTTCCATGGAACATTTGGACCAAAATGGGTGATTCTATGGCCAATCGGATGCAATGGGATTATCTGAGGTCATAGGCGGGTCATTGGAACTTTTATTGGTTCCATGGAACATTTGGACCAAAATGGGTGATTCTATGGCCAATCGGATGCAATGGGATTATCTGAGGTCATAGGCGGGTCATTGGAACTTTTATGGGTTCCATGGAACATTTGGACCAAAATGGGTGATTCTATGGCCAATCGGATGCAATGGGATTATGTGAGGTCACAGGCGGGTCATTGTGTCTTTTGTAGGTTCCAAGGAACATTTCGACCAAAATGGATGATTCTATGGCCAATCGGATGCAATGGGATTATCTGAGGTCATAGGCGGGTCATTGGAACTTTTTGGGTTCCATGGAACATTTGGACCAAAATGGGTGATTCTATGGCCAATCGGATGCAATGGGATTATCTGAGGTCATAGGCGGGTCATTGGAACTTTTATGGGTTCCATGGAACATTTGGACCAAAATGGGTGATTCTATGGCCAATCGGATGCAATGGGATTATCTGAGGTCATAGGCGGGTCATTGGAACTTTTAGGGGTTCCATGGAACATTTGGACCAAAATGGATGATTCTATGGCCAATCGGATGCAATGGGATTATCTGAGGTCATAGGCAGGTCATTGGAACTTTTATGGGTTCCATGGAACATTTGGACCAAAATGGGTGATTCTATGGCCAATCGGATGCAATGGGATTATGTGAGGTCACAGGCGGGTCATTGTGTCTTTTGTGGGTTCCATGGGACATTTGGACCAAAATGGATGATTCTATGGCCAATCGGATGCAATAGGATTATCTGAGGTCACAGGCGGGTCATTGGAATTCTTATGGGTTCCATGGAATATTTGGACCAAAATGGATGATTCTATGGCCAATAGGATGCAATGGGATTGTCTGAGGTCACAGGCGGGTCATTGTGTCTTATGTAGGTTCAATGTAACATTCGGACCAAAATGGATGATTCTATGGCCAATCGGATACAATGGAAGTATCTGAGGTCATTGTCACTTTTACGAATTCTACGAAGCATTTAGACATAATTGGATGATTCTGTGGTCAAGCGGATGTAACTGGACTATCTGAGGTCTAGGCTGGGTCATTGAAACTTTAATGGATTTCATATTAAAATAACATTTTTGAGAGAAAACCTTAATTTATATTTTGTTTTTTGGAAGAACACTGGGGACGTCTAGATTTTGTTCAGTCAAATTTTACTTCAATTTTTTACGTTTCGAGTTTTAGTTATTTAAATTTTACTGCCTCAGTTGTTGGTAACGACATTACATTTTGTTAATGAAATTAATAATGTTTACTGTTAATGCATGATGAGTTTATATATTTAACCACTTTGCCTATTGTACATGATTATATAAAATTTCAAGGCAATCAATAAGAAGTAAACTCCAATCGCGCGTCGTAGCTGACACGCACACTTTTTTTTTTCTGAGTGTATGTAAAATATTCCAGGTGGTCGAATACCACAAGCCGAATCATTTAGAACGACGAACAATTGACATATCGGGATCTTAGTTGACACTTGCCGTTACAGCAGAAATATTCTCCTCGGTTCACACACTCTACACACATGTGGGTGGAGATAATAAAATTCAATGTTCTGCAAGCGCTGTTCGTTTCTTTGTCTATTTATAGTGAAATGGCGAACCTTGCTGAGCATTTTGGCTTTAGCACATATTTCGAATCACGCATGAGGTGTCAAAAAAATGTACATCGAAAAAACAAATCTTCATGCATTTGTTTCACTTATCTCATGAACTTTTCTGGTTTGCCTCGTATTTTTACATGATTTTTATGAATTGTATTCATTTAAATGATGCATGATTCATGTTTCCCTTGTATATTTTCATGGCATACACGAAATTTTGTATTGCTTCATGTATCTTGTACACACACTTTATGAACTTATGAAATATTCATGTTTTCGTGTTTTTATTTCTTTTGAGTGTTTTGGAGATTACAGTGGTGCTCCAGTATAACGAATGCCGATATAACGAATGTTCGATATAACGAACAATAATTCTGCAAGCCTTATGAACTCTATATAGCGAATGGCAAAATAAATGTACTCCAATATAACGAATACTGCCCTTTTTATATTGCATTTGTTTTGTTTTATTTATTTTCGTGCTGTCCGTTTAATGTCCGTTAAATGTCCGTTAGTTATTTCTAGATACATACATACATAATTCGTGTACAATTCCGTGTAATTTTACGTTTTTTTGCATACTATGGATTATAAAGCCACTTGTAGTTGAAGTTTTGTGAAGAGTGGTACAATAATCAGATATGTCTTTATCTCACAAACGCAAACGGCTTAATTTTGGTGAAAAATTGAAAGTTATTGATGATTATAATCGTGGAAAGACGCTTAAAGAAATTTCTATTAAATTTGAAATTAAGTGTTAAGAGTACACATGCTGGAACCATATCCAGACAGTCCCTTAAGAAGGGGAAGTACCATAGAATGGAATGGGCACTATATAAATGGTTTGTTTCACAACGAGAATCCCATATGACCATTAGCAGCAACATTTTAAGAGCCAAAGCTATTAGTATACAGAAGAAAATATACCCAGAAAAAAACTTTTCAGCCAGTAATGGATGGTTGTGCAAATTTAAAAAACGTTTCGGCATACGTCTGCTGAAGGAATCTGGCGAAAAATTATCTTCGCGCAGTGATTTAGTGGAACCATTTAAGCAAAAACTAAATAAAATCATAAAAAAATAATGATTTAAGCCTCGATGCCATGTTCAATGCTGATGAAACGGGTCTGTATTGGAAAATGTTGCCTGAGAAAACTCTAGTTCACGCTGGCGAGAACAGTGCTCCCGGAAGAAAAATAAGCAAAGAGCGAATCACATTTCTTGCGTGCGCGAATGCAACAGGAACAAAAAAAATAAAGCCTCTTGTAATAGGCAAATCAAAACAGCCACGCTCGTTCAGAAATAGAATGCTTCCTGTCGACTATGCAAATTCCAAATCGGCGTGGATGACATCACAGATTTTTAGGAATTGGTTCTTTTTCAATTTTGTTCCTCAGGTAAGCCGTATGCAAAAAAAAAATTGCTTACATTCATTAATTTTCATTTTATATATGATATTTAAGGTTGAACAGTTTTTGTGTAAGAAAAAACTACCTAAAAAGGCGGTATTACTTCTGGACAATGCACCAATTCACCCCCCGGAAGAAGAATTGAGGACTCCGGATGGTAACATATGGGTGGTGTTTATGCCGCCAAATGTTACACCTTTGATCCAACCAATGGACCAGAACGCCCTTAGGCTGACAAAATTATTTTACCGAAACAGTTTGCTGAGTCGTATAGCTAGCAATACAAGCAATATTACAACAGCACTGTAGGAGTTTACGATATACGAGGCAATTCAACTAATAGCGTTGTCATGGGAAAAAGTTTCAGAACTTACACTTCTAAAATGTTGGAAAAACATTTCAATTGAAACATCGCACATTGAGGACGATGAAGATATTCCTCTGGCCCAGTTAAAAAATAGAGAAGAAGAAACTGTTATGAACAAAAAATTACGTATGTATTGAAACTTATTCTTGTATTTTTAAGTCGAACATCAGTGAAGCGGATTTACAAATCTGGAATAATGAAGACGTCGAATTTATTGACGATGAATTATGCGATAATGCGAACGAGGTGGAAATTATCAATGATACTCTAGAAGAGGATACCGACATATCAGTACTGCCTGTTGCTACAACAAAACATGCAGATGCAATTGAGTGCTTTGGAAAGTGTATCAAATGGGCCGAGGAAAACGAGATAGACCAAACCAATATATATATGCTAACAAACAAAAAACAAATTGGCCATTTCAGCCCTTGAAAGGACTTTGACCTAGCTTCTTATGATCAATTGTGTTGTGTGTGTTATTAAATGTTTGCACACAATTGACCGAGAACTGGACCTACATGTTTTATGCCGACTCCGAACGGCTCATGTTCTCAAGAAGCTTTACATGGCATTATTTACTCTCTGAGGTTTGCCATTGTCTGCAGAGAGGTGGTGACCGATCAGAAAAATTTTTTATTGAATAAAACTTTTCGCCGCGGCTGGGGATCGAACCCGGGCTCCAAGCATGCTAAGCCACACACTTAACCTGCATGCCACGGTCACCACATATATATGCTAACAATGATGCAATAAAAAGCATATGAAATGAACGCTTCCAAAAAAAAAGTTCAAAGTAGCATTTTAAATTTTTTTTCCAAATAGAAACCTAAGTTTTCCCAAAATTTAATTGAATTGTTTCTGTTTACATTATGTTTGTTAATAAATGAAATACTGTCCTTATATTTTTAATTTTGAAGTTCTCTTTTTTTGTTTTCGGTATAACGAATTTTTCGATATTACGAACGACCCCTGCATTATATCATTCGTTACACTGGAGCACCACTGTATATCATGATTAGTTCGTGAGACTCATGTAATTGGTTATTAGACCGAAATTCATGAAGATCATGTAAATATTCTTAATTAATGTGTACTTTTTTGGATCAATTCAAAACAAATGGATGGCTACATTGAAAGCAAGTGATAAAATTAAAGCTTTAATCCATTATTTAGCATTAGACCAAATCGAACACTCGAAGTTTCTTACTGAAAAAACTAGTATTATTCAAAGTTTCAGTAAAATTTGCTAATTTTTTGCACAGTCTTTGTTTTGATAATATTTTGTTCTTGATTATATTTTATATAATTGTTAGAGTACCTAAATAAACTGTTAAAGAAAACCTTGTAAATTTATTTCTAGGCATTTAAAATATACTTTACTATACTATACTTTATTCAAATGTGAAGGACGGACGACTTGCTTAGATTTTGCACAATATTGTACATAATTACCCAGTTATACGTAAAATCAGCGTTTGTAGCAGCGGAAATGTGACTCAATATTGACTCGACTGTGTTGTTTATAAATCTGATGCGATCATTATAATCATAACAATGTAATTGCCGTTTGGATACAGCTTTAGAGCTCTTCTGAAGTTAAAAATAAATTTAACTGTCAGTTTAAATATCTGCGTCGTAAAAGTTTATCTCTGTCTTAAAACTGCTTTTGTTTTGTAATAACTATATAACACAGACGCTATATGAAATAAGACAACTGTTTATACATATGTATATTTTTTTATTTTTTTTTTTTTTTATCTTCTCCATGCCAGATCATACATTTCTAAATATTCTTTTAATTTCTTATGTACTAGTTTTTAAAAATACGACTCTTTGAATCAAAGACTTAATAACCGAACTTATAAAATTTTTCACAATTCCTACCAATTTTTTGTCGTAAGGGTCTTATATTCTTTTTTTTTCTTTAAATACCAGTATATGAAGATAAATATGTACATTCCGTTAAACAAAATTGATGTCGCAAAAGACACAGAATCAACGAAAGTAATTCTTTAAAGTCTACACACAGGTTAAATATATTTGCTTAACCACTGACAACTTTGTACCAATTAAGGTACTATTACAGTGTGAAGCTATTAAAAACAACACCTTTTTTATTAATTTTTTTTACGTAGTATTATAAAATTATTCAATTCAAATTTATTTACATTATGGACAGTTAAAGTTGAAGATATAAAAAAAATGTTTTTTTTTGTTTTTGTATTTGTTGTTTATTTTCTAGAGGTCGATGAAGTTGGCGTGTTTAAAAAAAGGTTGTAAGTTGGTTTCTCGTCTCCAGCATTTCCAAGGCGTCGGAAAGTAAAAAATCAAAGTGCATTCTTCAGTAAAGGGTTGTAGTTGAGCACTCTACCTACGCAAATAAAAAAATAAGGCAAACAAAAAAAATCGCATGCGTTGAAAAACAAATTTACAAAAAACCCCTCTTTTTGGCAGATATTCTTAGCCGTAAAAAACAAAATATAAAAGTTTCTCTGCTTTTTATAGGTAGAGTGCTTAACAGAGTCTATGAAGATCACAATAAATCAAGTTTCATCGAAATCGATCAAGCAGAACTCGAGATATCTTAGAAACCAATTCGAAAAAACTTGTTTCGAGAAAAACGCGATTAGATTTTCTTCTATGAACGATAATATATGAATAATACGCGACATACGAATATAATATATGTTATATCTTTTTTTTCATTTGATATTTTTTTCTAAAATTTTGTACACGCATTCTTAAAACCTTAAGGAACCAGATTCTAGAAAAAAACAAAAAAAATTTTTTCATTTTTTACACACTGTAATAGTACCTTAAAGCACGCCATTTTTATTTAAAAAGTAATTAATTTATATTTTTTAAGCTAATATTTAAAATAAACATAAGCATTATTAGTTAAAGAACATAAAAAACGTCGTATGTGAATGTGTTTTAATTTTTTATTTGAATTTGGTAGCAAAACATATGCAATCTAAAATACTGTTTACACTACCAATACGTGTTGTGTTCTTCGTCTTGCTAGTTTTTTTTTTTTTTTTGTTTTTTTTTTTTTTTTGAGGTCTTTACTCTTTGTCTCTATCTTTATCTTTAACTTTATGTTTATTCATCAATACAACCTACAAAGATAACTCACAAAAATTTAAAACCAGACCAAAAAGTAGGTGACACTCGACACTGCTTCTTTTTTTTTTTGCTCGAGCAAACTTCCGTAACATATCGATATCTGGTTTTAATCGATATTGGAGAACTGACAGCACTTAGTTATTTAGTGTTTTTGTTTTAATTTTGTCGCTTTCAGTGTTGTTTGTTGATACTTTTAATTAGCTATCATTTTGCGACTTAAAGTAGAAAATTTCCAGTGACATCATATATTTTTCGTTATAAATACAAAAAGTATCCAATCGCAATAATTATAATAAACAAGTTTTTAGAAAGAATCTAGCAAAACTGTATGATTTAAATGTATTGATTCGCTTTATGTACTCATTCAAAACCCAGCAAACCAAATGATATTGTTTGTATCGTTTTGCAAGCGATAACGTTTCAATATCGAGAAATCAATATAACACGATTCATAGTATTATGTTTTTACCATTATCGAAATTGAATGACATTGTCTTAACTTACGAAATTAAACCTACATATCGAGATTAAACATTATATCAAAATCAAAATTGTCTTGAGGAAACCTGAAGAACTATTAAGGATAAATTTTCATAACGCAATGTATATCATCATTAGCACCGTTAGCTTGACAATACCAAATCAATCTGAGTCCTGCAGCATTTGAGCATAAGAGACATATATTGAGAATACCTTCCAGGTTTGCCAACTCATTTTTGGGTTTTCTCCACAGTAGTTCTCTAAATTTCCCGACAAAACAAAAAGTTAATTAAATTATTTATAGACTTTTGAATTGAACAAAATGTTTTACGAATTTTTTTCTTGTTCGGCTGTTATACGAAGGTTGTAGGGCTTGAGCTAAAATATTTTCATTTTGACTCGGGTCCCAATAGGGCCAGCAAAAATGCAATTTTTTCTCCCCACAATGAAAATTTCCCATCCATACCTTTGCTCTTTGGTCACCAGTCCAGAGTTGTGATGGGCTAAAACTGGTAGTAGCTTTGCTACGAGGTCCGACCAAGGACTTTAAAACTGGTATCACGGTTAGTCAGCGGCCCCTGGCTTTCGCCAGGCTGACTAACTGGGCTGGCTCTTCGGAGAGCTTCGTGGTGGTTTCGCGGGAAGAGCCACTTAGCTCGGTTTGTGAGTTGCATTCTCAACTCGGGCGCCGATCTCCGCTGTACGGAAGAGCTGTTAGATAGGCCTCCACCCAAACCAAAGGTTGCGACATGTCATCACAACATTTAGCTTATTCGGTACCTTTGAACACTCAAAGGGGCATTGACCCATGCAATGTTTCGGTCCCATGATATGGAGACGGCAGGTCGGACGCAAAACACTTTGGATTCATCCATACCTTTTCCTCCGTTGTAAAATAGCACTTGTCTTAAAGTTCGTCCTTTAGTGAGTACTAATTATGCTCAATTCCGTTAGTAAAAAAAAAACGCTAAATTTCTGGCACCTTGGGATGAAAACTAAAGAGGCGGAATTTGAAAAAAACTCGTTTGAGTCCCTCGCAACTAAAATAGCCGATGAAATTTCGTTTAAATCGACTTTTATATTCTCATTCATAATCTTCCATTGGATTTTCAAAATCATTTTCATGAAAATCCATCAAAATTCTGCAAATATTATCCGATTTTAATGAATGAGGGCTATTTGGAAAAGTGTGGTAAAGACCTATCGTTAAAAAGATATTATTTATTTCAATTAAAGTCAGCATTTGCTCATTGTTATAATTAGACCGTATAACTTTAATATGTCACTAGACATAAACGGGTAAACGAAAGACCCATGGCCCTTTTCCCTTAAAATCGGATCATAGTTGATAGTGTCCGACCGATTATTCGGCTTCGGCGTCGGTTATCGGCATAATCGGCCCATATTGTGACATTCGGCTTCGGGTCCGGCATCAGCCGAAATAGCCGATTATTTTTGCCGAATGTTTTTGCTTAGCTAAACAATTTTTTTTATTCGAAAATTCCACGAAAATTCCACATTTGACATATTTTCCATTGTTCGTTTTGTTTTTCTCTTCTTTTCTTTTCTTTTATGAGTTGTGCACGACTTTTAAGCGCTACTGAGCAGCTGTATATGGATAGACGTACCAACCTTCTTGGGGAAAATGCTGATAAGTTGCTTTGTTTGGCTTATAATAATTTTAACTATTGATTATTTTTATGATTTTAATTTTATTGATTCGAGTAATCATAAGTTACATATGGGCATCTCCCAGTGGCACGGACGCGACATTCGCACGGTTTTAATTACTCGAAAAACAAGAAAGAAACAAAATGAGCCGATATGTATTTTAAGTGTTCTAACGATGAAAGAGTGCTACATTTTATAAAAATATTTATTTAGTACAAATTAGTACAAAGTAATAAGCAATCATTCAATGGAACGGACGCGACAAAAAATATAAGTTTTTTTAAGCTCGTATAGCAATAAACAAAATTTAGCTTATTTTGAGAACTTTTTTTTATATATAATATACATGTTACTGTTGGTCAAATGATAACTATTCCTCGTAGACTTATGAAATATTTGATTTATTTCTTAACTTTTTTTTTAAATAGATATAGCACGACCAACAGTAGTACAATACAGTAAAGATGTTCATTATAAATTTTAATAAAAATACATCATAATAAGTTAAATTCAAGTTACATAGCAGTAATACTAAACAAAACAAGTAAAGAAAGTCTAAAGTCGGTCTAGGCCGACTATGAAATACCCTAAACCCACTTTTCAAAAACAAAAAAATTTTTATTGTAAATGGGCGTGTCCGTGGGCGCATGAAGCATATATTTTATATGCATTTAAATGTTGAAGAAAAATTTACACATACCAAGTTTTATTCCTGTAGCTCACAGTTAATGCCTTTATTATGCTTTCGCTATGGGCGGTGGGCGTGTTCATGGACGGATTACTCCCAATTTTTGAACACACCTTAGTTTTGGTATAAAATACATACATACCAAATTTAATTTCTCTATGACAAACATAACCTTATTTATTGAGTTTTAAACTTTTTGAGTTGTATGGGAGGTAGGCGTGTCCATTGGCGGATGACGTCTATTTTTCAAAAACGTCTTTGTCTTGTCATAAAAAACATATGTGCCAAATTTTAGCTCTGTAGGTTAAACACATGCTTATTTATTGCGTTTTCAATTTTTGGGTTGTATGGGAGGTGGGCGTGTCCTTGAGCGGATTCCAAAAATATTCAATAGTGCAGATCCTTGGGTCTATGTGACTATGTGTACCAAGTTTCATTCAATTATCTCAACTCCTTCTTCTTATCCTGTGTATACGGACAACACACAGACGGACAGACGGACGGACGGACGGACGGACGGACAATAGTGCAGATCCTTGGGTCTATGTGACTATGTGTACCAAGTTTCATTCAATTATCTCAACTCCTTCTTCTTATCCTGTGTATACGGACAACACACAGACGGACAGACGGACGGACGAACGGACGGACGGACATGGATAGCTCGACTCACGTGGTGAAGCTGATCAAGAATATATATACTTTTCTATACCGGACTCGCTTCGTTCTATGCGTTACAAACGTTTGCACAAAGTTAATATACCCTGACCTTTCAGGTTTAGGGTATAATAAAAAAAAAAAAAGTTAAAAGCTGTTAGAGTGCTTTATTTTAATGGTTTTCTTCACTTTTGGTAAAGTTAAAAGCTGTTAGAGTGCTTTATTTTAATGTTTTTCTTCACTTTTGGTGGACCTTTTTTGGGAGATGCCCATATGTATAAAATGCATTGTTATAGTTTTTTGTTTTTCTTATGAATTGAATTGTTGCGTTTTTGCTGTTGTTGTCGTCTGAAAAATAAAAGCCGAGTTATCGCTAGAAATTTTTTGCCAGATTTCAGTTACACACAGAAAAATCGCCTCATAAAAACCTTATAATGTAGAACAAAGTTAAGAAGATTTCTCTATGGTTTTAAAGGTTTTTAATATATATCCAAGAAGATGTCCTTCTTAAAGTTATTGGCCATGTCTTCTTAAATAAGTTTCAGAAGAAATCTCATACAGCTACTAGGTTTTCTTGTTTTGATTTTCAAAAATGAATCTCAAAGCTATTAGGATTTCTTCTTGATTTTTTCAGAAGAAAACTCATGAAGCAAACAATTTTTCTACATGATTAGCTTTTCTTCTCAAAATGGAATAAATAACAAATAACGAATAAATAAGAAATAACGATACACGAAGTCTTGGTGTTGTCTAGGACTTAAAAAATTTTTTGAAAATATGGATTTTAGAAGGAATTAAAAAGATAAACAAAAACAAATTGGCCATTTCAGCCCCTGAAAGAACTTTGACCGAGCTTCTTATGATCAATTGTGTTGTGTGTGTTATTAAATGTTTGCACACAATTGACCGAGAACTGGACCTACATGTTTTATGCCGACTCCGAACGGCTAAATTTCATGTTCTCAAGAAGCTTTACATGGCATTATTTACTCTCTGAGGTTTGCCATTCTGTGGTTTCTGTCTGCAGAGAAGTGGTGACCGATCAGAAAAATTTTTTATTGAAAAAAACCTTTCGCAGCGGCTGGGGATCGAACCCGGGCTCCGAGCATGCTAAGCCAAACACTTAACCTGCATGCCACAGTCACCACGAATTAAAAGGATATCTTATTAAAAAATTTTAGAAAGTTTTTGCTGAAAAACAAGAAGATTTCTTCTTAAAAAATTACTCTCCTCTTTCTTCTTTCATGCCCCTTGTTCTATATAAGTTTTAAGAAGAAATCTTATACATTTATGTGGCACTATTTTTCTCTGTGTAATATTACATTTCTGTAGCTTTACTTGACTGGATCGAAAATCGAATCATTTTTTTCTACGTTATCATGACGTCCATAAATCAATTATAGAAACATCCGAATTGTGCAGAAAAACTTTCGAATTCAATGATTTCAGAATTTTTTTTTTGTATTGAAATGAATCTTTACCAAAAGCTAAGAATAAATTTTAAAATTTTTTTGCTTGAAAACATTTGTTTGTTATTCGGCTTCGGCCTTCGGCCGATTATTTCAATTTTGCCGAAGAACCGGCTTCGGCCAAAAATTCACATTCGGTCGGACACTAATATTTGACAGTTTAGAGACATTTTTATGAAACAGATTCGAGAAAGTACAAGGAATATTAGGAATTGTGAATTTTTTTCTCCAGTTTCGGAAATCAATAGGAATTATTTTTTTACTTATTCACATGACTTTACTATAAACAAAATTCTGTAGAGTTTGGATTTTAGATGTTTACAATAATGACCATAAAAAATGGACGAAGAATAACAATTTAAGATAAAATTTCTTCGATTATTTCGGTAACGAGGGAATAAACCGATATTCCGTTAATTTAGGCTTTCTGGTTTTGTCTTGCTTATAAACTAATTTTTTTTTCCAAATATTTCAAGTCGCCTGAGTGTGTAAAAATTGAAAATATAACTCAAATCGAAGTATTGCCAACAGAATCAGAACATAAGAAAAATTAAACATATGTAGTAAGCCGGATCGTAATTTAAATTTCACCGGATACCGACTTAAAAGTTAGAGCGACTCTTCAGAATGAATAACCAAGATAAGCAGAAAACTAAAGATATTCATGGCACACATATATTAACTACAAAATTTTTGAAAATTTTTTTCTTTACAAACTCTTTTGAGATCCCAAAAATCGATATTTCGTCATTTTCGAAAAGAGGTTGATTAAAACCCCGTATAATATGTATTTTTCATGGTATTAATATGAATACCTCTTTTTTCCATCGATATATCGTGTGATGTGGTTTAACAAAAACTTAGTGCCACAATTATATAAAACGTGAGAAATCGATATTCAAAAGCTTCCTTCAGCTTAATTATTATATGATTGCCATAACTACTGTTCGATTTTGGCAAATCTTGTAATATATGGGTTTTAAGGCAAGCAAATTCGATTTCTGATAACCAGTTTTTAGTAAAATGTACGCCATATAGCGCCCCAGTACAAAATTAATGATTTTCGAATATATATATATATGGTAAGACCCCGAAACCCCCTCCCCCTTTGGTTGCGCTAATGCCGTCAATTGAGTCAGAAATAAAGTTTCAATTGTTATGTTCATACATTTGCTGATTGATTTTATCTAAGAAAATTTTTTTTATATTGAATTTTTCGAAAATTGAATATTAAACCCGTTCCCCGCAAATGTCTGGTCAGATATTAAATTCCCCGCAAAAAATCATTAAAATTAAGATGAATTATTAAATTCCCCGATCAACTTGAAATTCCCCATCAATTGGGGTATTCCCCACCAGCATATATTTGCATAAAAGTATAGCCATCAAAGAGAAGGTGATGGCTTGATGAGAGAAGTACATAACTTTTCAAAAAATTTTGTTTTAAGAAAAAAAGTAAAGAAAATATATTTGTGAACACTTAATTTTAAATGTACACTTTCGTCAACTAGGTATTGAACTTAAAATTAAATTTGAAAAATAAAAATTATATTAAAATACTCTAAATAAGGCTTACCTACTTGTAATTTTGTAAAATGTAAATAATTGTTTGAAGTTAACATCGCATTATTTACCCTCTACTATTATTTAAATTGCCATTTTTATTAAAGAGAAAAATTAATTACAAATTATTTACCAGAATAAAACTGGCACAGAAACTGGTCACGCCCGCTTACGCCTTCAGCCCTGGCCGCCACTTATAATTACTTTTAAGTTAAACTCTCTAAAAAATCAATAGTAAATTTTTCAATTATTTTTATTGCGGTTTCAATTAAAAACCATGTCTCCATTGGTGAATATTAGAGAGCCTTGTCACTCATGGGACAAAAAAATAATTTTGTTATAGTATAACTTTCATTAGATATGCCAGACCTTAACCCGTATTAGGTACACTGGTATCATGTGCATTGCACTCTTTTGTGTTATGACACAAACTAAAATATATGTGCTTGTATTTTGCTATAATTTTTTTAACTTCCTTAATTCAACTTTTTTTCCTATAAAATTTTTATTTTATTACAAAATACACTTTTTATCCTTTATTGCATTGCTATGAAAATTACTAGTTTTAATCCTTTATTACATTGTGATGGAAACTACCATCAAACACTAAAATAGAAAAAAATTAAAAATTATGATTTTTTGCGTCTGGCACTTTCTTCTGTAAAAACACGCCAAAATAAGAAAGCCAAAATAATCTTTTGTGTATTTTTTTATGAT
The DNA here is from genome assembly GCA_958299015.1 of Tetanocera ferruginea. Taxonomy (NCBI): domain Eukaryota; kingdom Metazoa; phylum Arthropoda; class Insecta; order Diptera; family Sciomyzidae; genus Tetanocera; species Tetanocera ferruginea. The sequence goes on along the minus strand of OY282640.1, from coordinate 53,289,585 downwards.
AGTTTTTGTCACTTGGTTGCATATCGCTCATTTGCTAGAAGAGTGGCATTAACGGATTAATGATGCAAAATTATTTATAATATCATGCTTCATATTGTGACAAAAAGTTTCAAGTTATTATCTTGAATACTCTCCGCGTGAGAAGATAATATTTCTTCTCTCTTATATGCAAGGTGTGAGTAAATTGAAAACTTTAAATACGTTTTCTACAATATTACTTTTTTCAGTTATGCCATTCTTCAAGTAAATGAGCCATATTATCCCAGTGTACTGATCACGTTATTCCAATGAAGTGTGACGAATGAGGGTTAATAGCGTTTGAGAATATTATAAAAAGCAACCAAGTTCCACCCACTCCTTGCCAATTAGAAATTTAAAAGATTACAATCAGATATACAGTGGCATCACCAAATAATCGGACAGTTACCTTCATCTGAAACTTTTTGAAATAAATGCAATAAAAACTATTTTGTTTTATAAATATTGTAAGCATTTCTATTTATTGGTATATTTAGAATATCTTTACATGAAAAGCTGTACAAAAAAAAAAATATAATCATATTCCCTAGGCAAATTCAAAAATGAACTCATTTTTTTGCCACAACAAATAATCGGACAGCGCAAAGAAGATCGTAAAAAAGTTCCGTTATATGCAATTGAGTGGCTTTTTATTGTTCTGCATTATTAGTTTATTATTTGCTCTCAATATCATTAGTAAGTTTTTTGCCTTAGAAGCGTCATGGCACCACAAGGAGAGCAAACCTTCTTTGAAGTCAAGCATTTGATTATTAAATTGAATGGTGATGGAAAATCAACCAGAGAAATTGCTGAACTTGTTGGAAAACCGAAATCCACCGTTCACGATATAATAAAAAGATATCGGGATGAATTTCGGTTAACTTATAAAAGCAGAAAAGACAAGGAAAGATTTTGAATGAAAGAGAAGAGCGTGGGATACTAAAAGAAATAAAAATAAATCCTTTCAAAACGGCAAAAGAGCTGCAAGTTTCATTGCATAACAAAACTGGGAAGAAAGTTAGCCTTACCACCATTCGCAACACCTTGCATAGCAACGATTTTCATGGCAGAATTGCAAGGAAAAAGCTCTTTATAAGCCCAAAGAACAAAAACCAAAGGATAAAATTTGCCAAGGAATATTTATTAAAATCGGGTGAATTTTGGAATACGGTAAAAACTGCGTATGGAGGCAAAATTCAGATTTTTATAAGTTTATTTTATTTCTAAAGGTTCTATATACAGACGAGAGCAAATTCAATCTTCATGGTTCGGATGGTAGGGCATACGTGTGGCGTAAGCCGAACGCAGAGTTTGAGCCAAAAAATACTCGCGCAACAGTCAAACACGGAGGAGGTTCTGTGATGGTTTGGGGTTGTATGTCTACTGCTGGCGTAGGCAATCTCCATTTTATTGAAGGTAAAATGGACAGATTTGTCTACCTTAACATTCTGAAAGAAAACGTCAAGCAGAGCGCAGAAAAATTGGGAATCAAAGAAAACTTTGCATTCTATCAGGACAATGATCCCAAGCATACTTCAGAAGTAGCAAAGCTTTGGTTAATACACAACTGCCCCAAACTATTGCAGACACCTCCTCAGTCTCCGGACTAGAATGTTATAGAGCATTTGTGGGAAGAACTGTCAAAGAGAGTGTACACGAGGAAGTTTAACACGCTTGTACAGCTCAAAGAAGCGCTTAAGCAAGAATGGTACTCAATACCACCCCAAGTTTGCCAAAATTTGGTCAAATCAATGCCAAATCGCTTACAAGCAGTAGTGGAAGCCAACGGATACGCAACAAAATATTAAAATTTTTGTATAATATCATGTTTCTACACTGAGCTAAAAAACAACGTAAAATCAAAGAAAACCACTTCAATTAAAATATTTTTCGGAACAATTTGGCACCAAACATGAAAATATTCAATTCGAAGTGTTTCCACTTCGAAAAACGCAAATCCAGTTTGATGTTATTTTCACTTTAAACTAAAGTTTTAAGCACTTTGAAATGAAAAGCATTCCACTTCAATTTAACGTGGACTTAGATTTAATTCAAAAAGGAATCATATTCAATTCAAATACTTACATCTTTATTTTAAATGCACTATAGCTTTGATTCCAAATCGTTCTATTAATGAATCAAAGTGAAAATAACTTTGAATCAAATCCTCAAAATTTTTGATATCACATGGATACATACAAATAAGTAAAACAATATTATTTTTTTCAGAAATTTCTTTTATTGACACATACAAAACATTTGGTAAATTACTTTTACTAATTTATTATTTGGAAATACTAAAATATATTAATCTAAATAAGTATTGTACTAACAGATTGTATTGTGTCGAGCTCAAGCGATAACTTGTTGGTACCTTAAATATTCAAAAAATCCCGTCTTGTTTCCTCCATAAAAAGAACTTCTCTCAGAATTCAGTCCAGAGCCCAATGTTAGCAATTACTTATTAATATCGTTTTTATTTGAATTTACTGCTTTTGTTTTTACACATTAACTTAACATGAACTTAAGCAGGATTTACTTTCCAGCTTCCGCACGTTATTTCAGAAAACTAAAACTATTTTTATATTACATTTTGACACATGAAAGTATGCAACTTCAAATTGAAGTGTCTTCCTCTTCGTTTTCACTTTTGACGACTTCAACTGTAAACAATGTAATTTTTGAACTTATTTTCGAATTTGATATACTTCATTGAAAAAAGAGTAAGTGTATTCATCATTATTTTGAAGTTTTTCTACTTCTTTTTGAATAACAAAATGTTTTCATATTTGATTTGAAGGCTTTCATGGTGAATTTAAAGACGATTTTTTAAAAATGGAACAACGTAAAATTGATACGATATTATTTAATTTTAAGTTGTGATTTTTCCCTGAGTGTAAGTTTTTTCTAAAAGTAATGTTAAGTGTCCGATTATTTGTTGTGCCAAAAAAATTGAGTTAATTTTTGTTATATGCAGAAAAAAAATGTTTTTGTTATGTTTTTTTGTTATTTCTTATGTATATATGTTTATATGTTTATATGTTTATATGTTTATGTTTATGTTTATATGTTTATATTTAAAATTATCAATAAAATGAAATATTAACAATAATTAAAAAAAAAATTTAGCTGCTTATGTTTCGAAAAGTTTCAGATGAAGGTAACTGTCCGATTATTTGGTGATGCCACTGGTATAAAACGTTTTTATAATTACATCAAAATCGTTATCAAACGATAAAAAATATGTTATTGATACAGTTGAAAAGCAAAATCTTTTGGCAGTTATATTTTAACAATCTCCTCTATCCCATAAATAAAGAATTTTGCCTGAATTTTGTTTCACGTGTATTTTTGAGACCGCTAGTATCAATTTGACATCATAATTTGATAAATTCTACATCTGAATTGCGAATTCAATATTGAATAGTTTGCAGACAGCATATATTGGGCTGGGAAATAAATATTCATAATTTTTTTTGTACAAATAAACAGCATTTCATTTTTCGCACATTTGGGCAGGGGCTTCAAGATCTTATTTGGAGCTTCTGGACCGAATTCAACGACGTGTGATATATTTGATAGGGGATGAAAACATTTCATCGTCCCTCAACTCTCTTGAACATCGACGCAATGTTGGTTGCCTGAGCCTTCTGTATTGGTACTACCATGGAAAGTATTCAAGGGAAATTCATGAACTGAAGCCACCAGCTCGTGTGTTTTCTAGGTCCACTAGGGCAGCTCTCCAAGCTCATCCCCGTACCATTGCCGCTGTGTCCAACAGAACTTCGCATTTCAGAGATAATTCGTTATTTGATCGCACTGTAAGATTGTGGAATAGTCTCCCTGCGTCTGTGTTTTCCGACGGATTCAAGCTGTGCAAATTTAAAACAAATCTTCACCGTCATTACTCCACCTTTCCACCCTACTACTAAACTACCACACCTCTTCGAAACCAACACAATGCTTGCGCATTTATAGGGGGCATCCCCTGAGCGTTGGTTTAGTCTAAAAAAATAAAAAAAAACAAAAAATATTTTATTAATTCAATTATTATCCATTTTTTCAACTACCATTTTTGGGTTAAAACTATGATTCTTTTATTGTAACTCCAAACTTTTATCATTGAAAAGATGACACGGGTGGTTTTTGCATTCATCTTTTGAGGTTAATATCTTCCCAGCCAAAGAGTGTCGAAGAGATCAGAACAAATGATAATCTGAAGGTGCAATGTCTGGACTGTACGGTGGATGCATTAAAACTTCCCAGCCAAATTCTCTTAGTTTTGCCAGGTCAATAAAGATGTGTGGGGTCTTGCGTTGTCATGATAAAACACAACACTTTTCCTGTTATTAATCACTTTAATCGTACTAACTGCTGCCGTTACAGTCCCATCAAATGCGCAGAATCATCTTTCTTATCATCAATCGCGGCTTGGACACAGTTATTGGAGTTTCTCCTTTCTTCGACCAAGTCCGTTTTAGAACAATAATATCGTATGTGATCCTTTTTTCATCACCTGTTATCATGCATTTCAAAAATAGCTCCATTTCATTTCGTTCCAGTAATGAATCACAGATAGAAATTCGATCCGTTACACTTTTTTCACTTAGTTCACGTGGCACCCAAACATGAAGTGGGTGCCCAAACATGTGGTCTATCTTCAGTTTCTTAGCGATGTCGATGTCGTGGCTGCTTACATGACGATTTTCTTGAACCTTATCCATTATTTCATTGACTTTTTCGGTAATGGGTCGGCCAGCGAGGAGTATCTTTAACTTCAAAAATTTTCAAAACTAAACTTCATTGGACAGTAGAAATGTGGTGGAGACCCAAACCCTACGCACATTCCATTTTTAAATTTTTGTAGAAACCCTCGTTAAGTTTATAGTCTAGAGGAGATAGGGAGTTTTGGACATAAAACATTTGAGACAGCTCCAGCTAGCCTTGAGAGTGCCAATTTCGGGCTATGTGGTTTTTTCGATCAAGACACAGTGCCTGTCCAACACTACGCCCTTCCACAACCTAGCTGGACACCCGGGACTTGTCCGGGACCTAAAAGAGCGGCTAACCTCTATATCTAGAGACCGATCACCATCCGCAACCTGTGACCCGTCCGGCAGCTTGTAGCTCAGCCCCCTCCCCTGCCAGTTTCACGACAATTAGTTAACCACTGACAAGAGGTTAACAAACAGGTTTGAGTTTCACAATCAAAGTTAACTAGAGATTAAGCCACCACTGGCGGTGGTTTAAACCATTAGTTAACTAACAGCTGATTTATGTAATAGAGAAAAAAAGCAACAATAGAAACGTAAAACAAATAATGATGGATTCCGATTGGAATAAGGGTTTTAATAGTAATTCGGACTATATTTATATTTACTATTTCCAAAAGAAAATATATTTATTTTTGTGAAAGATTAGGACATCTCGCGTTTGCACTTTGTGTTGCATCCATTATTTTGCCCCTTGTGCAAAAGAAAAGTATTTAAGCAAATAACAATAACATAAGTTTTAAACAGTGTTGCCACATTTGGTTTAACCAATTGGTTAACTAATGTTCGTGAAACTGGCCCTTAGGCTAGTTACGATACTATTTTCGGTAACAAATATAAAATTTTTCTCTGGTTTGTTCACAAAAGCTCCTTCCAAAAGCATAAATTTCTAATTCGTTTTTTTTATTAACTTCGATGTTTTTCGGTACTACTCGTAGCATTTAAGAATGGAATTGAGTCCGATACTCGGAACTTCTGTGCCTGAGCACTTTGGTATGGACACAAATTGTTTCTCGGGTTACTGTCTGAGATTTGACATTGTCTGCAGAGAGATGACGGCCGAACAGAAAAATTAATTTCTATAGAAAAAAATTTTGCTCAAGATGAGGATCGAACGCGGGATTCGTGCACTCGAACGCCACATACTTAGCACGCAGGACCACGGCCGCTGCCAAATAATTCACATAAGCTTTAATTTCGAATATGGTTGCTGAGTTTGAAATTCGGCAAATCGAAAAGAAACATCTCTTATCCCCATATAAAGTGACGTCATCGAAATAATATAACCTTCATAAATTCCATAAAAATCAATAGATTAGCTTGATTTTAAATACATTATTTTTAATAGTTTAAAAGTACTCAGAGTTTGAAATTTGAAACTACTATAAACTATACTAAACTATACTTCAATTCGTCTGTGGGGGTTCTACAAACCTTCGCTGGTGATCAAGTGGGTTATTTATTTATAATTTTATTATTTTTTACACTCAGCGTTTATTTTTACGTCAGTTGCTTGTGATATATTTTTAAAATTATGATATACCTCATTTTTTTAGATAAGTGATTCGATTTGTATAGCACTAGCGTAGAGACATTTAAACTTCTAATTTATTATAACCTCTTTTGTATTGACCATGACGTAATAAAAATCACATAACAAACATACTGGCTCAACGTGAGAATCTTGTTTGCAATGCAAGCAATCTGCAAACTTGCATTTTTATATGGTGTGAAAACCATTATTTTACTGGGAGGCTTACACAATGCATTTTTCAAGGTATGCAATCGCTAAAAAATATAATTAAATAAAAAATAACTAAACTAAAAGTACACCAAACTTCAAATATCCGGGTTGAGCCTCTTTTCAAGCACCATGTCAACCCCTAAAAACTACGTTATTACTTATTTTCAGCTTAATTTACTTCTTACTTCCCTCTCAATACTAACCATTTTTCTTCTTATCTTTTCGTTACAGAGAAATGAGACTGGATTCCAATTTAAATGAAGATTTTAAATCATATGACAACAAATTAAATGTATGCCTCGCTCCAACTCTAGCAAGTATATAAAAATTAAATTAAATCTTAAATATTTTTAACTCTTCACAGGATATACTACCTGAATCACTATTGCCCTGGGGCAGTTTAGAAAAAACAGAAACACGACTATCAATAAATGACAACTCCACACCAGGAGGCTCACGTTACAACTGCAGCCCATTTCCACTTTCCAAAGAGGTCAACAACCGCTTCGTGATTTGGTAAAAATTTGTTTAATCACATATTTAATAATTTAACTTTAGTAAACTTAAAAAACTTTAATCTTATTTTTATGTTGTTGTCATATTCCAACTGCAGGGATGGTGATATAACTGCTCTAAAAGTCGATGCAATCACAAATACAACCGACGAGTCCTTGACTGAAAGCAATAGCGTTTCTGAAAGAATCTTAGCTAGAGCTGGGAATCAGCTTAAGGACGAACTCCTCAATAATATTAAAGGTATGTTGAAAATTTTTTGAATTTTTTTGGCCATTTCTCATCCTTTTCATTTCGCAGAGTGTCAAACTGGAGAGGTGCGTGTGACAAAAGGTTACGATTTACCAGCGAAACACATCCTGCACACCGTAGGCCCAACATTTAAAAATAAATACAAATCTGCCTCCGAAAGCACCTTGCATTGTTGCTACAGGTGTGTACAGTATAAAATTTATTAAACTCATTTTGATTTAAATATTTGGCATAATAAAGAGGTCTGTTCCCGTACTTTTTGTACTAAAAATGGTAAAACTGTCAAAAGCTTGAGAGTTAGAAAATAATCTCTCGATAATAGAGAAGAACACAAAAAGTACCGGAGCGCTTCTCGGACTAAAATTGTATAAATAAAATGAATTGTCCAGCTTTGGCTTGGTTTGGTTTCGCATCATGTTTTACGTTCTTGTTATAACAATTTAAAAACTTTAGGTTAGGTCATGAGCACGCGGCTGTCTCTTATGTGACATGCATAGGCCAATTAGGATCGTTTTGTTACCTAAGTTACCTAAGAAAAGGTGGCGGTTTTTGGCCTGCACTGGGTATGTGCAGAGAAGATGTGTTGTAGATTCTTCCTCCTCCTCATCTGTGCAGCTTATAGCGTTATAGAGGATGTTTAATCTTCGATCATGGTTTCCAATTAGGCAGTGCCTGTTAGGATACCGATAACAGTATTTATTTTACCCTTTCTAATGGAAATAAGTTCTTTTGAGCGCTTTAGGTTCAGAATTGGTCAAACCTGACTCACCGTGTAGCTTGTGCTTCCCGTAAGCGATATAGTATTGGTTCGTTTAATGACTACGTGATTTATGAAAAATTTGCATATGGTGAGAGGAATACCGATTATATCCTTTTATGTTGATAAAATTTTGGTGGTACCAATTCGAGCGAGTACATCTGATTTACAGGTACCTGGAAAGTTTCTATATCCACCTGCTCCGCCTTATCATTTAGAGATCTACGGCAGCTTAGGACTTTTTCAGATGTTCTTTAAACAGAATCTAGGTCTTTCAAAGCGGCTTAACTATCAGATAGTTAGAAAATATCGATCTGATATATAATTTATCTGAAGCTCAGTAACGGCTTCATGTATAGCAGTAACTTCCACTTGGAAGACTTGTATAGTTAGGGTGTCTCCAGTGATTCAGAGTAGACTCCTCCCCCACTTTGTTATCTAATTTTGATCCATGAGTGTAGATTTTAACGGCATTGTAAGGTGCAGGACTTCCAAGCTCCCATTGATTCCTCGGGGGAATGAAAACATCAAACTTTTGTAGAAAAAAAGCTTTTGCGTGATGTAGTCTACATTTTCCTGTCTTGGGTATTGCAGGAAAATACTATTTTCGTAATGCTAGATTGTCCTATTGTACCTCCTCGCCTTTGTGAGGTGGCGTCCAGACGTATCGCTGTATTTCCAGCCATCTGTTTTCTTAGGATATCAAGTGGTACAAGGTGGAGCATTGTGTCGGTTGCGTCTGTAGGAGTGGTTCTCAGTGCTCCGCTCATGTATGCATTGTTGTCAATGACGTTGTTAAAGGCACCTTCAATATCGATTGATGTTATTATTGAAAGGTTCTTTTCTTGAAGGATTTTTTCAATGGTAGGACTATGGATTGGAGAGCTATTTTCATGGATGTACCTACGGCGTCAGCATGTTGTACTGGTGAAAGTGGGTTCACTTCTATTTTTAGTCTCAAGTGGATATCTAATAATCTTTCGAGAGTTTTAAGAAGAAAAGATGAAAGACTGATTTGTCGAAGGTTTTTTGGGTTTACATATGAGCTTGTTCCTGCTATAGGTATGAAAACTAACACAGGAGCTTTTTCCTGCTTTAAGGTCTCTTTGCAGCTCTTAAGTAATTACTCGAGAAAAAGTTTCATATATTTTTTTAGTGTATAAAAGTATAAATTCACAGTGTCGACGCTGTTACTTTTGAATGAAAAAAGTAGCAAAACAGACAAATTTTTTCTTACGGGCTGGATTCTCTTTTAAGTAATTTTGACAAAAAAAAAATACTTTTTGATTATTTTGCAGTTTTTTGTATGAAAATTGGCTTTACTTGGGAGCTGGAAACAGGCCTATAGGTATGAAAACTATTTTACCTTCATGTATCGCCAGCGGTTTGGGATGTGATTCAGGTTAAGGCAGCTTTGGTAAATCATCAAAAGCCATTGGTTTAAGATGTCGGTAGTTTTCTGATTTTCAACTGGGGCTATACCGCCTGGTCCTGATGGCTTTAACGGTTTGAAGCTTTCTATTGCTCATTGTAGCTTCGATTTTATAATAATATCTAAAGAGTTGTCATATTCTTCACTGTTGGTAGTCCCTGTTCCGTCTTCTTTTTTCATGGAGCTCGGGTTAGGAGGACTAGTTGCGAGTTTCGACGCCTCAGAGAAAACCGTTAATTTCCCACACATTCTTTTCAAAAGTAGTAAAAATTATTCTTACTTACTATAGAACAATGAATAAGGTAGCTGCAGGGCTGACTGACTAAAGTCAGAATTGTCAAAAAACTTACTGAACAAAATGAGCGATAAAACAAGACACCAAATAATTGGTATTAGTTTTGACAATTCTGGCTCTGAGAGAGAGGATTTATAGCCCTGCAGCTACCTTGATTATTGTACCATTTTACAAACATCATGAAATTTGAAAATGTTAAGTATAACGTGTTAGAAGTAAACCAGGTGCTGAAATTCGAGCATTTCAATCAAGAGTCATCGCGTGAAGTATTATAAAAGATAATTAATTGAAGGCAATAAACTATAAGATACACTAACTGTTCAAGGCCATCTGTTGCTATATTCCCATTTTAGTACTTGTAGAATGAGGCCACAGGCTTAAAAGCAACGAACTCTCGCATTTCTGCCTCTCATTATTTTTGCCTGAAAAGGGGTCTGTCTTCCCTCTTCTTTTCTTAATATAGCTCTTAAAAAATAGAATTGAAGTCTCCTTAATTGATTCAAATTTTAAAAATTTATGAAAATATACTTTATTTTGAAATAACAATTTAAATTGAAGCATTTCTAATAATAATAATATTATATTATATTATTATTATTATTATTATTATTATTACTATAACATAATTCCGTAAAATGTGAGTGCGGAACGCTTGATTTTTTTGAAAAATTTCATAGCATATTTTTAGGCATTTTTTGTTTTGTGATTTATTAAAACTTCAAAAAGTTTTTATATATTTTTTTTTATTTTGAAATTTTCAGATTTCCAAAAAATTTTTAAACTTAATTGTCATACCTACTATAGTTTCCGTTTTTACTTTAAGGTGTTTTATAAATATTTGAAATTAAAAATTGTTATTTGCACAATTTAAAATCGAATATGCAACCATCGCTGATTTTTAATTCCGTCATTAAAACCGGGCCCGTCATATTTGACGGGAAAGAACTAGTTTCTAATAATAAAACAAACTAATACTCAGAAGTTAATATTGGATTGTGTTTATTGTGCCATATTATTTGGAAAAAATTAAAAAAATTTTTATTTTTAATTTTATGTTAAATATTTTTTTCTTTTACTTGTACTTTTACTTTTATTTGTACTTTTTCAAATGTAATTAAAAGGAATTTCTCTTAAAATGTAGGTAGAGATTCTTTTTTTTTTTATATATATATATATATATTTTAATTTTGTTTATTAAAAATTTGGACACTTAAGCTCTTTATTTATCTTCCTCGTCGAAAATTTGAGCAATTTTTGTTTGACAATGTTCGCAGTTTGAAGGTTGCGATAACCGCTGATTTAAAGTTTAAAGGCAGATTTCAAAAATGTAAGATAAGCTAGAAAATAAAAAACAGACCTATAGGACTGAAAATGTAAATCTAAAAACTTTGGTTTGAAATCGTAATTGTATGCGAAACTAATTATTTTATAATTTACAAATTTTTAATTTTTCTTTCACCATTATTTTAAATTATTAATTGTTAATTAAAAACTTCTTAGTAGCAAAAAATATATAAGAAATACATATGAACACTAACATTTGAAAAAAAATTCGAAGTATGAGATATAGGCAAAATAAGGCAATGCAGTATAAAGAAAGACAGAAAACTTAAAATAGGAACAGAAATTAAAATAAAACTTGGTTTTCGAAAAATCATGAATATGGTATCAAATGTAATCTCCAGCAAATCAAATCTGGATCAAATCTTTTATCTGTAAAAAGTGACTCAAAAATATCGAAATCGATCAGAACGTTCCCAACTCAAAACAAATTTTATCTATTTTTAATCGAATAACTACTTTTGATCTCAAATAATAGTCTTCATAATTATTATCTCTGTATAAATATTTTGTAGTTATAAACGCAAACAGCAATTAACAATCGTAACTTATTTAAAAAAAAAAATCTTAACTTTTTCCATAGAAATGTTCTGAGCAAGGCAAGAGAACTGAATCTTCGAACGGTCGCTTTATGCATTATCAATTCAAGCCAGAAAAACTTCCCACCGGATTTGGGCGCTCACATTGCACTCCGTATGTTACTCAATTATAGATCAAACATCATTATTTTCATAAATAATTTCCTTCTTTCAGGTACTATTCGTCGATTTCTAGATAAATCCCCATTGCAAATCGTGATATTGTGTGTTGCATCACACGAGCGAGGTGTCTATGAGGTGCTCGCGCCACTATATTTCCCACGTGATCACTTGGAAGAACGTAGTGCTTTGTGGCAATTGCCCAAAGATATTGGAGGTGAATTTGGTGAACCACAGCATCCTGATAGGCAGATACGCATTATACGGAATCCACAGCATAGCGTCATGATGCGCCATAGTAAGTTAAAAAAAAATGATCTAATGACAAAGTTTATTGTATGAATCTATAGGCAAAAATCAATATATTGTCATATGAAATCAAAACATCACTGATTGTGAGCTATATTTGAAAAATTTTAAAAAAGAAGCAAAAACTTTCTAAATTGAAAAAAAAAAAATTTCTTTCTGGTTAATTTTGTAAAAAAGCAACGTTTTGGTAGTAGGAGAGTAAAATTGCAAGAATGTATATTTTGATACGCTGCAATCATAATACATTAAATACATAATTCACATAAAAAAGAAATTTTGAATTGGTAGTAACTTAGGGATTATTTTATTTCAGAAGACGATATGGTGGGTTTGCAAGCAGAAGAACTTAGTCAGTTAAAATTCCTAATTTAGGCTTGCATTAAATAAAAAAGGAACTTTTTGAACCGAGTTTATCACACATGTTTTATTTTAGGGACACCCGGCTTTATTAGTATAAGATTTCTTATTTAAACAGTTTCTTGTATTTCTATATTTTTTTTTTTAGTAAATATCAAGTTGACAGTTCATATTCAGCTAATAACAGTTCATAAGCGCTCGATCAATTTAATAAATCGATATATGATTGCTAAGTACCCTTCAATGTTTCATCAATATCATTGACACCGTTATATTAATTTGTCATCCCTACGTTTAATCAGCGCAATTGAGCGTTTCCAGTGCAAACATGATAACGTTGATAAGATTACAACCGCAGCAACGCTCCGATGACGAATTTTTTATTCTGCGTTACGATGCTCGTCTCGTATTGCCAGTAATCTTGTTCTTATTATGATATTGAAGTGTTGCTTTAATTCTGTGCTGCTTATAATTTACGTGTTACTATCTTACCAGTACCAGACCAAAATAAGAAAAGAAGAATTTAATTTCCAGACCTACATTCGAGAATTTTAAAGCTGTATGTATTTATTTACTTTGTGGCATATTTTAAATTAAAGATTGATTTGATTTCAACACAGATTGATGTCGTTTGTTTATTAATTCACTCAAAAGGCATGTATATCAGACAAAACTGTTTTTTTTTTTTTAATATAATCTAAAAATTTTTAATTCTAAAGGCAAAAGAAAACTCTTTCGAAATTGCTTACTTTTCAAAAAAGCAAAAACTGTTGACCTGCTTCAGACAATTTTCGTGTGGATAAACATATATTAAAATATTAATTTTTTTAATCCAATATTAGTAATATTTGACAAACTTTGATCTTTTGAAAGTAGTTGTAGTGTGAAAAGTAAACTAGCAAAAACAACAACAACTTGGCCATTTCAGCCCTTGAAAAGACTTTGACCGAGCTGCTTATGATCAATTATGTTGTATGTGTTATTAAATGTTTGTACACAATTGATCGAGAACTGAACCTACATGTTTTATGCAGACTCCGAACGGCTAAACATGATGTCCTCAAGAAGCGTCGTTGGCTCGCACGCCAAACACTTGCCACGCACGGCCACGGCCGCCACAGTGTGAAAAGTTACATATAGTTAATTGGTTAATGTTAAATTTAAGATATGTTACTTTGTCAAAACCACTTTTTACTTTTCATCTATTGATTTATTAAATTTTCCAAACTGCTTCATAATGCATCGAATGGGCATGAAAATTAGAAAAACATTCTTTTTCTTAAAAGCATCCAATTGAAAACAATTCTATTCGATTACTTAAAATTTCAAAATTTTTTTTAAATGTCTTTAATAAAAAATAAATGCAATACTACACCTTCTTATTCGAAGAAAATCAAGTACATTAGAACGGCGATTATCCGTGAAGCTTGTAACCACAGAAATTCGAAAATCCGGTTTAAAGATATTTTATATCAATATAAGAGTAATTTTAAGGCTCAACCATAATAGACTCGAGCTGGCTGCAGCCAATGTCAAATTTTCTACGAACGCATGGAAATTATACGTAGCAGCCATAATAGTTCCAGCCAGCTTTTTCGTCAAGTTTCGTTAACTTGAGCTGGCTGCAGAGAGAGAGCGATTCAAAACGCATGTTGTTTAAGTTTATATCAAACTACAATTAATAAAATTTTGCTGTGAGTACAGTTACAACACAAAAAACATAACTTTTCAGGAAAAGCTAAAACTAAAACTCTATGGTTGCAATACAGCAAAAATATATTTTAATTTAAACACACAAGCTTCATTCTTCCAGTTAATGAAGAAAATAATGAAAACTAGTAAGGTATATCTTTGACTTGGACGAAGTTAAAATAACCCCACGACCGATTCGAATAAATTGTAGCTCTTTTTGCATGAGATTTAAAAACTTTTACTATTTTGATGAAGTCTAAAAAACATTCATATCAAATTTTTTTTCCTGCAGCGTAAAGACACGTCTCTTTTTATAAAGTTTTCAATTTTGGGGTTGTATGGGAGGTGGGAGTGTTCTTGAGTGGTTGATGCCAAGTTTTCTAACTCCTCCTCTTTTCTAACTTTTCTCCATTTTGATATAATATACACAAATACCCAATTTCAGGTCTGTAGCTTAAATATTAGCCTATTTATAGAGTTTTCACTATTATGGGCTATGTGGGATATGGGTATGTTCTTAGGCGGTTGACGCACACTTTTCTACTACGATTTACATTTGATATAAAATACAAATATACCAAATTAATCTCTTATGGCTTAAAGAGAAACCTTTTTATAGAATTTTGGTTTATGCTCATTTTGTAGATATATTATTGGATCACGCTCATTTTGTAGATATCTTATTCTATTTATTAAACATTTTTTAGAAAAGTGTTTTATTGTGGTCTATTTTTCTTAAATTTAACTGGCTCTAAAATACCTGGACCAATTGCAATTTTCTTATAACTCTAACATAACACTATTGGTCTCCATTGCCTGAGTCAATATGTGTGTTTCTTTTAAATTAACTACGTCGAGTTCTCAAATACAACTAGACACATACCAATTTTTATTCCTGTAGCTCAAATTTTAACCTAACCTAGTAGCACAAACAGTATTTATAGGTTCTTTTACAGACCTTTTAAAGATAATTACAAAAACATGGAATTGTATTTATATGTTCTTTAAAGGAGCTTATAATGCCAATTTGGCGTATGGGTTATAAAGACATGTTCCCCTCCATGACTTTCAAGACAAATGTCTTGTGTAGAGGTATTTCAAAGGACTTTAAAATACCTCCTTACAAAGACTTAAAAAAGAGTTGCGTGAAAAATAAACATAAAAAACTAAATTTGTAAGTTTTTTTTCTTTTATATGTTACAATTTATTTTAAATATGATTGTTATTATAAAGCCATTATTACTATACTTTTAAAATTTTATTTGTACTTACCTATTATATCCGGATTCGAAGCAACGTCCTAACGCTCCATAGTCATGCACGCTATCCACTAGACTATATGTGACATGTACAACTCTACGTCGAAGACGAATCATATTTTTCTTTGGCTTGTCTTGATAAAGTCTTTAAATATAGCGTTATAAAGTAATAAAATGAAGAAAAGTATGCCGTCGCACATAGGGGTATTTGGCTCGAAAAACCGCTCAAAAATATTTTTTTGTCCTAAGTAAATGATATTTGTCTAAAATAACTTGAAAAGGGCTATAAAGCTTGTTTCGACCAAATAAAGGTGTAAATTAAGTTTCTTAAGGAGGGACATAACATTCGCAGCAGAGAAAACAGACCTTTTTTTGAAAAATTCATAACTCAGTCAAAAACAAACATTTTCCAAATTTTTTTTTTATTATTATAGTCAATTCTCTACAATAATAAAAAAAAACATACAAAAAAAAATATTCAAAAAAATATATTTTTCACTCCAACATGATTTTGTAGAGCTCTAAACTGGCGGCAGAGCAAAAAACGGGGCCTCGCGGTTGCAGCGCTGGGAGTCGCAAAAATTGTCCGATCTGGAAAAAAATTACTTTTTTTACATTTTTTTTCACTTTTTGGTGATGTTCCAAATTTGAAAGTGTGTTTTTCGAAAAAAATATTGACTTTAAATTCATAAAAAATCGAAAAAAAATTTAAAATAAAAGCTCGTGTCATACGAAAGCGAATCAAGTTTAAAAAAATACAAAAAAAAAAAAAATCGGCAAAAAATGAACCCGCTAGTGCCGCAACCAGTACGAAAAACAGGGTTTCGAGATAAACGCGTTCAAAGTTTGTGAACAAAGAAAAATGCAAGGAAAAATAAAAATGCGCTCTCACTGATCCGGCTGTAACTTTTGAGCTCGTAAAAATTTTTCCATGAAATTTTTTTCTTAGAAACTTAAAAATATTTACTCGTAAAAATTTTTGAATGAAATTTTTTTCTTAGAAACTTAAAAATATTTACTAAAATACAAAATTATAAAAATAAACGGCCAATGTCATGTCCCTTTTCTCTTTCATTTCAAATTTTCTCTTTCATCAAACTAGACACCTATCAGGGACAATGAAATCTGGGGGAGGGGGGTGGTTTCGGGCAGCATTTTTTTTCGGTTTTTGCTTTTTGACATCTTTCTTCATTAGCCTATACCAAAAATGTTACCCAATAACACCAAATAATATAACAAAAGGTTCATACTAAAAAAAAAAATTTTTAAAAAATTTCCCATTTTCATACCTTCATAACAAATTATATATATATATATATATATAAATAAAGCTTCAATATCCATAAAAAAAGTTGTATTTTAAAGTACGTACCTGCAGCAAAATCTTCCATAGCAACAAACTTATTTCACAATATCAATAACAAAAAAAAAAATATTTGTTTAGGTGTGATCTTTTTCACTCAAATTAACTCAATAAAAATGCAAGCTTACGATCGATGACTTTCAACTGATGCTGCGACGAAGTGTGTGCATTAAAATTAAAAAAACAAATGGTAACTTATTTAATGAGTATACAAAAGCTAGAAAATAATTTTACTTCTCAACTTTACAATTTGAGAATTCGATTAATGAGCGGTTTTTCGAGCCAAATACCCCTATGTGCGTCGTTCAAAAAATCATTTGCAGTCAATCTCGACGCATACAAGTTTTTTTTCAAGTTTTAAGAAATTGTAGATATGATTCGATCTTGGAGAAAAGTTAAAAGAAGTGGGACATATTACCGAATCTTGAAATCACAACGTATATCATTCGAGAAAAAGATGAAATTGTTGAAAGGACAAATATTGTCGTCAATAAAACTCAATAGTTTGAACAATATTGACATAATTGCTGCATTCGACAATGTAGTGCCTGCTTCACCCAAATTTGTGCTGAAACCAAGTGACCATAAGTGACCCTAAACAAAAACTCCGGCAACATGAATTATTCTGACCACTATTTTTATGTTGACAGTTAAGATTTAGATTATGACGATGATTTATGGAAAACCCTGAATTTTCAGTCAGTGATGTTTTTAGAGAAAATATCAGAAATTGGGCCTTACAAACCGTATCATTCATTTGACATTGAATCATTTATTGAAGATAATTGATACGTGTTTTGGTGAAAAAAATGGCGTTCAAGAACTCTGCTACAAACGCTTTTTGGCGGTATTCAGGCCTTGGATAACAATATATCAATAATTCTCAATAAACTTATTGACCTTTTTATCGCTTTTGACTTCTGGCCATGATAGCACTCCATAATTCTCCCAAATAGCTCGAATTGTGGTCGAATTTTTATAATGCACATATTTATAAAATATATCTTACCTTTTCGTTTTCCTTACTGCCCGTATGCTTATTAAGCACATCTCCTGATGACACGTTCACTTTGAATGAAAACGCAGGATACATGCACGCAAAGAAAAAAAAACGTTTATCGCCAGTTTGCTGCAAACGAACTTCGTTTATCGTGCTTAAAATCATTTTTTGGAAACGTTTGAACAGTTGTCATAATAAAAGTCAGCTGCGGGAAACGCGTTATTTAGTTGCAAGAAATTAATTTCGTTTGTCATTAACATAAGTTGTTTTTAAATTGCGGTAACCGAACAATTTGTTTTGTTCAACTCAAAACTTCATTTGTAGAAAAAAGATCCATTTTTTATGACACAAACATTTCTAATCTACAAAAATTCATTCATTAAAAAATTTAACAAAAAAAAACATTATTTAAAAAAAAAAAATAGTTGGTGTTCTTGTTGGGAATTGAACCCAGTTCATTCGAGTTCCTAGACCTGAACGTCAGCACACTCGGCAAAACTTGAACTTCCAAAAAAATGATAAAATTTCATTAAGTTTGATGTTTTTACGTTTCATGCAAGAATATTTTCAGTTGATGTGCTGAATCGCAATCTTTATAATAATTTTATTATGCAAAGTAAAAAGACACTAAAGAGACATGTCGCTAAACATTTCTTACGTCTCTCTTTATAATGATTTTGCATATATGCTCTAGCAAGACATTATAAATTTAATATTTCGCTATAAAAGCCTAGATCCTTTTAATTATTCTACCAGAGATCATATAAAGTGGAACATTACTGTTTTATAAACTGGATTCTGAACTTATAACTTCCCCTTGTGTTACTAGGGTATTGATAATGTTTTCACTTTCATGTCTACGGTGAACACAATTCCGCCGATAGAAATAATCTACAGAAATCCTCAATTATGGATGACAGCGTTAAAGTTCCGCAGCCTAACTTAAACGAGGTCTTAACAACTATAGCTCGGCTTAAAAACAACAAAGTCGCAGAAACCAATGGCCTACCGGCAGAACTATTTAATAACGTCTGTTTAAATACATTCACGAGCTTTTATGCACAAAAATCCCACCATTTACGCCAATTACAGAGGGATAAGCCTTCTTTATATCGTATATAAACGCTGAGTCAAAGAATTCAATAGCATGATTACAACTATAACATTGTATTATGCAATTGTGCGTCCTCACTTGGAGTACGCAAGTCAAGTCTAGTCCCCAAGTTATAATGTGCATGTTGAAAGAATAGAGATGATCCAAAAACGTTTTGTTCGGTTTGCTCTAAGGGGCTTAAGTGGAACTGACATTTCAAACCTTTTTCCTTATGAGAATCGTTTCAAACTATTAAGAATGCAGTCACTAAGTGAGCGAATGAGTTTAGCAGATATCGTATATTTGCGTATACACCAACTCTTGACCGGTGTTTTCGATTCTCTGGAAATTCTTTCTCTCATTAATTTTAACTCTAACCGTAGAAGCAATAGAAACGGTAATATTTTAATTTATTTACTTTTTAGTAAAAATAACTATATGTTAACTGCTACTTTAAACCGCATGAGTACCTTTTTAACAGCTGTAGCGTTTTTGATGTTAACTTGTCAAAAAGTCAACTCAAAAGAAGGCTAAAAGCTATTCTGTAATTAGATCTATGTGTGCATGGTAAGTAGTTACGTCCGGTGTTGTCCCTGAACCCAACCCAAACTTTGCTGGGTAAATTTTTTCCACATTAACTTTGTTTTGAGCCACTCGTATCCACATCATTATATTTTTGATGATATGGGTTGTGGCTTCAAATAGATTAAAGCTGAGAAAGTGTGAAAAAGCTATAGTAGCTGAACTCTATTAAGATTACATGTAAATATAAGGTCCTGTCGAGCGTATTATGTGAAAGTACCAACCAACTAAACAAACTGATTGGACCTCATGAGTGTGTCTTCAGAACTGGAAAGTTCACAATCGACCAGATATTTACGCTCTGATAAATTTTAGAAAAGACCCTAGAAAATCAAATCGACACGCACCATCTCTTTGTCGATTTCAAAGACGCCTTCGACAGTTTGCAAACTATTACGTCTTTGCAGGATGACTCTGAGCAATACCCACAGCGCAGTTAAAGACTCAGACAAGGTTTTTCCTTATCGTGCAATATTTTTTATCTAGTAATTAGGGAAGTCAGTAGGAAAAATACATCGATGTATTTCTGTGATTCGATACATCGAAAAATACATCGATATCTTTCGATTCATTGGAGGGCATACATCGATGCATCGATTTGCAGACTATTTTTAAGATTTTATTAAACAAAAAATATGTTATTAGCCTGATTGAACATAAATTCAGATTTATTACTATACCTGACCTACTTATGTTTCTAATGGACTATCGAATCACATCAAAAACGTTTTCGTTAAACCACAAAAATCATAAAAATTAAAATTTGTCAGTCCTTCAAAACTCTCCCTTAATTTTAAGGGGTTTTTATAAATCTATATTTTAAAAATCTGTCCTCAATTTGACTTATAGAGAGAGTTATAATAAGAAAACCTGTGAATACTCGTTTTATTTTTTTGCACAGTTGAAAAAACGGTTCGCTGTACTAGTTATGTCAGTTTTCGAAATTTAAAAATACATCGATGCACTATGCATCGGCTATTCAAACATCGAGTGAAAATTTTTCGATGCATCGAAGCAAAACATCGGTATTTTCGATGCATCACGAAGTCAGTGCAGAATTCTCCAGACTAGAAAAAAAAATCAAACCGAATGGGTCTTGCAGTGAACGAAGCATCTTATATCAACAATTAAATAGTCCAGTCAGCAATTAAATAATCCACCGATATCAGTATTGAAAATAAACGAACGATAACTCTTGGCAACAGGTGTTACTTAAGGCTCAGCAGGCAATTGAGTAGCAGAGCTCTCTATCGACTTACAAAACTCACGCTATATAAATCAATTATCATGCTTGTCCTCCTATACTTATCACAAATCTGAAAGCTGAGCAACACTGATGAATTATTACTTTGTAAATAATTCTCCTAATTCTTGTTTTTATATTCTAACACAGTGCAACTCATAATTTTGGTACTCAGATTTTTTAATGTCTCGTGAAAATACTTGCCAAAACTAGAAATTCTGCTTCATTACTTTTGCCTACTTACGTTCAAAAAAGAAATTTACGATGTCATCCATTTTGACATATCGCACACTAAATACAAAACAGTCACAACTCAAAAAACATGACTTTTCAGGAGAAGCGAAAAATAAAACCCTTTGGTTGAAAATACAAAATAAAAGCAATTTTCATTTAAATACTCAAACTTCATTCTTCCATTTCATGAAGAAAATAATGAAAAAGATAGTGAGATAAGTGTTTTGTGAATTGATTTATGACAAAAAGTCGATATGAAAAAATTTTGAGTTGTGACTGTTTTGTATTTAGTGTGCGATATGGTAACCATGGCCTAGACGTAACAAAAATATTACAAATATGAATAATGAATATAAGTTAGTAGGCAAAAGAAATGATGCATAATTTCTAGTTTTGGCAAATACATTCACGAGAGAGTATCTAAGCCTCAGAACGATAACCTCGAAAAAGTTAAACTGTGTTACAGTTGACAAATGCTCTCACAGATTTGACGTTTTTTTTTTAAATTAAGCCTAAAAATACTTTCACATAAAAAAACAAAAACATAATTGTTTTAATTGATTAATAAATGTTTAAAGACAGTCTAAAGTCGGTCAAGCCCGACTTTGGAATACCCTAAACCTCCTATAATAATTTAATATATATTAAAATACTGAAACAAATAGAAATGCATTCTTATTTTTGGTCAAAATCCATGTATTATTTATAAAATAACACAGATTGAACTAATGAAGGTTGTATGGGAGGTGTGCGTATTCGTCGGCGAGTGACGCGTATTTTTTGTGGAGGTTCACCAACTTTGGTCACTATGGTGAATATAGCTATGATCGCTACAATATTCGCTCACGCTAGAATAAATTCATCATTTTTGTCACATAAAGAGTGATAATGTCACGACGTTACGATAAAAAGCTAAACTCTCTGTTATAGTTTACGTGTAGGTTTGGATGCAAATCAAGTGATGATAGTGACCAAGCACCACGATCCTAATGCCAACAGATAAATTAATTAGAGCAAAAAAAAATCTTATCGGTCTGGATACATAGCAAACCAACGAATACACTTTAATCAACTCAAACTGATTTAACTCGTCTAACGAAGTAAACAGAAACAAAATATTTTATCTGCGTCTCAGATTTGCGCCACTCCGGCACTGATGGAGGAAGCGTACAGAACGGACGTACATTTTCAGCATCGCATTAAACTGACTCAGTCAGCCTGAAAATATAAATTATAACTAATTACATTGCACTAAGAAGAAGAAAAAAAGGCATTACAACAAAGCAGACATTGCTTTAAAATATATTTCGTTATTTTACAAAACTTTAATAGAAAAAATTCTTAAATACTTCATAAAATCAACTTCAAAGTGATTTTTAAAACAAACAAAAAAACTAGCTTGACACTGTGGCTTATTGATCTCAGCAACAAGGCAACATTGAACGATAACAATGATAAACAATTCTTTTGAATTTTCTTGTAAATAGTTAATCAGAATTTTTAATAAATTCTAATAAAATAAATTTATGAATTTATATTGATTTATTAATGTGCACTTCATTTCCAGCTGACGACGAATCCGATAACTGTCCTCAAGACATGGAAGGTCACGGTTCTGATATGGAATGCAGTTTATCTGAATTAAATGGTTTGAGTCTCAACTCACACAGTGCTGGCAGTCAGTCGTATGCGCAACTACAGGTTTGTACCTTGAATATAAAAAGACAAAACAATTAAGATAAGGCAATTTCAACTACAAATGAGCCATTTTGCTGAGTTAAC
Organism: Tetanocera ferruginea; assembly: GCA_958299015.1. Lineage (NCBI taxonomy): Eukaryota > Metazoa > Arthropoda > Insecta > Diptera > Sciomyzidae > Tetanocera > Tetanocera ferruginea. Next base: position 53,266,849 of record OY282640.1, on the reverse strand, counting down.
TTAAAATGCATTTTTAAGTTCAAAGAGGTCTGGGAAAGAGATTGTTAGTTTGTTTACCTCCATGCGTGAAATTTCAATATATTTCATGGTGATATTTTGTCTAGACATTTATTTTTTATTTATATAATTTTTATTTATTTACATTTATGACATCTTCAGATCCGTAAATGAAAGCTCATGGAAGCAAATTTATCACAAATTAGGCAAAAGTTTTAATTATTTTCATTATCTATTCCAAATGTTAGCCGAAAATGAACCAAGTTTCAAAAGAAAATCTAAGCATAATTTTAATAAATAATCTCTAAATAAATGTTCCAAAAGTATTTTTAATTAAATTAAAAAACGTATGAATAGTTCATGGTAAACCTCTTTGATAGGTTTCTTCTTTCTTGATTAAAATTAACACAACTGAAGCTCTCAAAAACGCTATTTATTAGAGGAGATACAAGTTTGATGTATTCAGAAAAAAAATATTCCTCATAGTCTTATCCCAAGTTAATTCCCGATCATCAAATACGTAGTACAAACCATTTTCTTACAATGGTCTGCCGAAATTATAGTCATTTATTGGATTTTTCAGTTCCTATAACTCTTAACCCAGGCCAGCCAGCTATAAGTTGGTAGGACAATTTTGCTTTGGCAACCACGTAGAATAATAAAATAAAATAAAATAAAATCTCAGTAACCGAAAACATTTTGCCGTTATAAAGCACTGTGTTATAAATTATATTGTTTAATTTAGTTCATTGTTCGTGACTTCTTTAGTTCAACTTTGTTTTATTTTTTTTTTTTATATAAAAACAATCGATTCTTCAAGTTTTTGGTGGCTTTAGGTACGTTTCCTTCACTATTATAACTCGAGAGTTAACTTTACAATTTTTTTATGGAAAACTTGAGAGTAATTCAAAACTTTCGAGTTATAAAAGTGAATAAAACGGCACTTATTGTATTGTTTATGTCTAGTTATTTTCTTCAACTAAACCTTAACTTTCCTCGCACTTTTTATTTAAGTATAATTTTGCATTCAACAGAAAAACAAAAATAATATTTTTTTGTTATTTACTTGTTTACACCTGTTGGAATTGCTAACTATTGAACTTGTCATTTAACGCAGCGTTGCATTTTTAGTTCCAAACTTTGTCACACTTATTTTTCAAGTTTTAAAATGCTTAAAAGCCATAAAAACTTAATTGTTTTTTATTTTAATTGTCAGTTTAATTAAGATATAAAATTGCTTAAACGTAGGAAATTATGGATGTAGTTAATATTTAATTTCACGGAATAAATGTGTTAAATATTAAAGTACATTTTTTTCGAATTGAATTTTATTTTTTTATCACACTTATTTGTTTGCGTTAAATATATTAAGTTATTAAATTTCTTTAACCTTTTAATGACTAAAATTACTTTATGAATTTTAAGCGGTTCTGTCTGTTTGACCTATGGAACTTTTATATTATTAAAAATTACACTTTTCAAATGCTGCATACAATTAAAGCAATCTAGTCAAATTATTCTGTATTTTATTTTTTATGACGGTTTTTGTTGCTGGGGTTCATATGCACCCTAGTGTGCCTTTAGTACGTTAGACCAGAGAAGTGTGCCGAATAAGAAATTTTTACAGGATGCTAAATGTCTAAAGTCATTATCTAACGTTTATAACTATCAAAAAAATACATGCATACAAATGTTACAAAATTATTTAATTTATGGCTATAATATAAACGCCAAAATTCGAAATTTTTGCCTTTTCCTAAAAACGTTTTATTTAAATCGCCTTACAAGGCACTTTGATCTAATGATAATAGCTAAATCTTGTAAGAATTTGACAAAAAATTTATTGATGAGTATAAATCGAGAATACATGAATATTTTTTGTACACGGTTAGAAATCTTGGAATAATTTTAAACCAATCATTGGAATAAAGCATTTTTATACCCTGAAACTGAAAGGTGAGGGTTAATCCGGATCGGTTTTGTATGGAGAAAAAAAAAGTTATCCGGACACCGACTCATAACTTAGAGGGACTCTTAAAAACTATTTCTGCATCATTTTTTTTTGGATCGGACAAATCCCCATGGATTGGTTTTGGTTCTTCTGAACCCTTTTTTTGGCCAAAAAATCAAGTTTTTTCCCTATAACTTTTTTTTTTTCTTCAGAATGCATACCCAAGATAAGCAAAAAAGTAAAGATTGTGATAGTACACATATAAATATTGGTTAAAAATAATTTTGAAATTTGTTGTCCTTACAAACTCTTTTGAGACCCCAAAAAATCGATATTTCATCATTTTCGAAAAGGTGTTTTTTTAAACACCTATAAAATATACATTTTTCGTGGTATTCATATGCACTTAAGCTTATTGGTAAAGTATTGAGCTATTCTTTCCATTGGTATTACGTATGGGGTGGTTTTATCAAAAGTGAGTACCATGAAAAATACGTATATTGTAGGCGTTAAAAAAAAATATTTTCGAAATTCATGCATTTTGTACTGGAGCGCCATCTGGCGTATCCTTTTATAAAAAATGGTTGTCAGAATTCGATTTAGCGTACCTAAAAACTCAAACATACCAAGATTTGTCAAAATCTAACGGTAAGTAAGGCAATTAAATAATAATTAAGCTGAAGAATCCTTCTGAATATCAATTTCTCATGTTTTATATAATTGTGGCACTTAGTTTTGGTTAAACAAAGATATATCAATGGAAAGAATAGCTCAATGTCTTTTCACTAAGCATAAATGCATATGAATTGCTTGAAAAATAGATATTTTATAGGTGTTTAAAAGAATCATATTTTCGAAAATGATGAAAAATCGACTTTTTGGAGTCTCAAAAGAGTTTGTAAGGACAACAAATTTCAAAATTTTTTTAACCAATATACATATGTGTACTATCACAATCTTAACTTTTTTGCTTATCTTGGGTATGCATTCTGAAAAAAAAAAAAAAAGTTATAGGCAAAAAACTTGAGCTTTTGGCCAAAAAGAGGGTTTAGGAGAACCAAAACTGCTCCATGGGGATTTGTCCGATCCAAAAAAAAAATGATGCAGAAATAGTTTTTAGGAGTCCCTCTAAATTTTGAGTTGGTGTCCTGCGATATCTAAATTTCGATCCGGCTTAGTGAGGGTATATTAACTTTGTGCAAATGTTTGCAACGCATAGAACGAAGCGAGTCCGGTATAGAAAAGTATATATATTCTTGATCAGCGTCACCACGTGAGTCGAGCTATCTATGTCCGTCCGTCCGTCCGTCCGTCCGTCTGTGTGTTGTCCGTAAACACAGGATAAGAAAAAGGAGTCGAGATAATTGGATGAAACTTGGTACACATGGTCACATGCACCCAAGGATCTGCACTATTGAATATTTTTGGAATCCGCCCACGGACACGCCTACCTCCCATACAACGCAAAAATTCAAAACTGCATAACTCATACAATCCAAAAATTGAAAACACAAAAAATAACCGTCTGTTTAACTAACAGAGCTAAAATTTGGCAAATATGTTTTTTATAACAAAGCAAAGATGGTTTTAAGAAATGGACATCATCCGCCCACGGACACGCCTACCTTCCATACAACCCAAAAAGTTTAATACTCAATAAATAAGGTTATGTTTGTCATAGAGAAATTACATTTGGAATGTATGTATATTATACCAAAACTAAGGTGTGTTCAAAAATTGGGAGTAATCCGTCCATGAACTCGCCCACCTCCCAAAGCGAAAGCACAATAAAGGCATTAACTGTGAGCTACAGGAATAAAACTTGGTATGTGTAAATTTTTCATCAACATATAAATGCATATAAAATATAAGCTTTGGCATTTACAATAAAAATTTTTTTGTTTTTGAAAAGTAGGTTTAGGGTATTTCATAGTCGGCCTAGACCGACTTTAGACTTTCTTTACTTGTTTAATCCTATTTTTATAAGAATTGATAGTTTTCAAAATACTAGTAATTTTTTTGGTCAAAGTTGTACTTAAATTAAACAAATTGGGAATAAAATTTTAATTTTAGTACCTACCCCAAGTTTTAAATTTAATACAAATTAACTGAACGATACAAAATCTGGGAGCATTTTTTCAAACCAATTTGCCTTTTTTAATCCTTTTTTTATTAGAATTGATACTTTTCAAAATACTAGAATTTTTGTTTAGTCAAGGCTGTACTTAAATTTTATAAATTTGGAATAAAATTTGAATTTTAGTACCTAAGGTTTAAAATTTAATATGAAATAACTAAATGGTAAAAAGCTACACTTGTGTACAATTTGTTCATGCTCTAGCAAGCAACTGATTAGCCCATGGTTCGATTCCAGGATGTGGCAAAAATGTTCAACAATGCAATTTTAACATTAAATAATTAATTATATAAACAAAAAACCAGCAAGGTACAGTGTTGCCCATATTCGACGGACCCATGTTTTTGTTAAAAAAATCATAGAAAAAAATAAAAATTTGGCGGTTGGCAATCTTAATCATTTAATTTGTTCCAAGTAGATTTGTTTACATCAATTTTTGAATATGATATCTCTCAAATGGCCGCCTCTGGCGTTGATGGCGTATTGTGCCCTTTTTGCAGCATTTTCCATCGTTTTCGCCAACATTTTGGCCGGAATAGCGGCTATTTCTTCACGAATGTTGTCCTTGAGCTCTTCTACGGTCCTTGGCTTGTTAACGTAAACCTTTGACTTCAAATATCCCCACAAGAAGAAGTCAGGCGGCGTCAAATCGGGCGAACGCGGTGGCCAGTTCAAATCACCACTTTTCGACATCAAACGGCCCGGAAACAAATTCTTCAGAAAATCGATTGTTATGCGACTTGTGTGCGGTGGAGCGCCGTCTTGTTGAAACCAGAACTGCCTCATACGCTTTCGACGAATAGTTGGCATCACAAAATTGGTCATCATGTCGCGATAAAGCTCCTGGTTGATGGTAACAGCATGGCCATTTTCATTTTGGAAGAAAAACGGCCCAATGACCGTTTTCGCACTAACGCCGCACCAAACTGTGGCTTTTTCGTCATGAAGAGGCACTTCTTGAATCTCCTGAGGATTTTCAGTGGCGTAAATACGGCAATTTTGCTTATTTACGGTCCCATTCAATGTGAAATGGGGTTCATCGGACATGATAATTTTGTTCCAAAATTGCTCGTCATCTTCGGCCATTTCGATGACTCTTTGGGCCCATTCCAATCGACGAGGCTTGTCCGCAGGCAACAATCCTTGCGTCAATTGAATTTTGTACGGGAACAAATGCAAATCAACGCGAATAATCCGTTGTAAAGTGGACCGAGCCATGCCCAACTGCTAAGAACGGCGTTTTTGGGATGTTCTTGGGGACCTCTCAACACTGGCTCGTACGGCAGCGATATTCTCGGCCGATCGCCTTGGTCGACTTTTATTTCGCCTCTTCGGATTAGAAAGAGCCTCACCAGTCGAAAATTTTTCGTATAAACGCTTAATGGTGTTCTTAGAAGGCGCACTTCTCACATTTTTTAATATTTTAAAAGCACGTTGAGTTTTCACAATTGACTTCTTCTGTTGAATGTAAATTTCAACTATTTCAGAGCGCTCGCGTGGCGTGTATTGTTCCATGGTAAAAATCTGCTTGGACTGACGCTTCAAACGCGGTATGTCATTAAGCGATCTGACATCTCTGTCAAAAGTTATGGCGTTGCCAGATGGGTCCGTCGAATATGGGCAACCCTGTATATCTTCGACTTGGCCAAAGTTAAAATATCCCTACGACCGATTCGTTAGGATACAAAATCTTAAAATATAACTCTTTTTGTATGAGATTTCTAAAAATATTACTATTTTTATGACTTCTAAAATACTTTCATATCAAATTATTTTCCTGCAGCGTAAGGACAAGTCTCTTTATATTTTGTGTTTCTAAAAACGGATTGTGTTTAAATCCAAAAAAGTCGAAATGCATTGTCATTTATAAAAGGAAAATTGACTAATGCCTTATACCTTCATTGACTCTTAATGGATCGAATATTGTTTTTGTGGAAACTGCGAAAAACCTCGGCATTATTTTCAATAGACACCTGTCTTGGAATAATCATATAAACTGCACCGTTGGTAAAATTTACGGCATGCGCTGTACACTTTGGGTTACACAATATTTCACTCCTCACAGAATAAGGGTTCTTTTAGCAAAAACATACTTAATTCCTGCTTTACTGTATAGTTGTGAATTATTCGCAATTGTGACTCGTTAAGCAGACATAAACTTAATGTTATTTATAATAACATCTCACGTTACATTTTCGGACTTAGACGATCAGATCACATTTTCAGGCTTTCAAGACAAGTTTTTAATATGTCTTTCGACAATTTATTAAAATTCAAAACACTTGCGTTGTTACAAAAAATAATTGTTTACAAGGAACCTAAGTATTTACATGACCGACTACGCTTTCTCAGATCTAATAGATCTTCTCAAATAATACAATTAAGGCATACTCATTTAACTTCAGAGCGAAAATTTTATATTAATTCTATTGGTCTGTGGAACTCACTACCAACTAATATTAAATCTCTTACAAATCCTGTGCAATTCAAAACTAAACTTTATAATTATTTCTCTTTATTGAAATACCTTCAATATTTTTGCAAGTTTTGGTGTATGTTATTAAAGATTAAAGATTTTCTCAAAAAATTCGTTTATGATTTAAATTGTGCTATTTTTCAGTTTTTCAATTTTATTTTTCATTTTATTTTTTATGTAATAGTTGTAAGTTTTTTGTCAATTAATTAATTAAGATTAAATTTTTTATAGTGATATTAAACCAAAACATTCACTAATACTATATTAGATTATTATATCTTTTGTATTAGGGAACAAATACTTAATAAATACTAAAAAATACTTTTAGTATTTGACGTAATTTAATTTTCAACCCATGCAGGACTAAAACATATTTTTAGTATTTGATGTGATTTCAATTTTAATACAATTTCGATGCCGTCATATATAAAGCACAGGACTGACTAAGATTAAGTTTAAGATATTTAAGCGTGTGAGGCTATCTAGCCTTTTAATTATCCCCTGCATAATGCCTGGATCAAGTTTTGCTTAAAATTTTCAAAAATTTCATAAAAAATAGCTTAAGGAAATAATAGCAACGGACTGCTAACAACAGAACTTGAAAAAAACAAAGAAACTGTTGCAAAGATTCATATAAAAAAACAAAAGTGCAAGGACTGGAGCAAAACTCCTTTGTAAATATTATGCCATGTTTTTCCTAGACGATATTCGGGTTCAAAGTTCACCGATTCATCGCTTATACTTCCACTCCTCTTTGTCAGACAGAAAATAATGTCGAAACACAATTGAAGGTTTGATAGTAAAAAAATAAAAAAAATTGGCCATTTCAGTCCTTAAAAGGACTTTGACCGAGCTTCTTATGATCAAATTATGTTGTGTGTCTTATTAAATGTTTGTACGCCATTGACCGAGAGCTGGATCTCTTGCTTCGAATGGGTTCCACTCGATTGCTTTTGTTTTGCCTACATCTTTACGAAAGGTGTGGTAATCCATCTCTACTTTTATCTTCTGACAATGCGGTTCAGAGGCTCCATATTTGGTCTGTGAATCAATCCTTCCTTATTTAACCCTGGAACGCTAATGTTAGTCGATTCGACTAACATCACTTGCAAATTTGCAAAGATTTGTCTTAAAAGTACTTTTAATAAATGTATTTTTTTAATGAATTCTTTTCTAAAAACTTAAATTTTTTGTTTGATTTATATTCAAAATGAACCAAATAACAACCATTATAAGGTTCATAGTTCATACATAAATTTCGGAAAAATCGGTTATTTATATATATGTTAGTCGTTTCGACTAATGATTAGTGTTAACGTACAAAAATAACGTTAGTGTTCTAGGGTTAATGTATAAAATTATTTAATGTATCCGATTTAACTGTATCGGATAGGAATGGGGGTTTCAGAAGCCACAACCGAACCGCTGTTAACATCTGCTAGGCTTATAAGTTTTTGTTTTTCTGAAGTTTATATTAAATCAAACAGACAACGCCTCTCCATTCAAAGAATCCATCATGCTCGACAAATATAATAGTCGGCTTTTCAGCAGCCAAATGTCATCGTCATAGACGATGTCTTGCAAAAAGGGCGCCTTGTCCACCTCAATCTGCTGCTGTTTGGTGTTTGATTGAAAACGGCATTCAATACGGCATTCAATACGGCATTGAATACGTCTTCAATACGTCTATATTCCGCACGGAAGCCTGCCTGTTCCGTATCAATGTCAAGTGAAGATTATCTTTCAACTGCTCCAGAACAATTTTTGAAACCGCAGGCAGAACGGAGTTGCCACGCTAGATATCATAATCCTATAGATGGTCTTTCTTCGGAATCTTGATAATTATGCCATCGGTTCACTCTGCCGGAAAACTTAAATTTAGCCAGCATAGGTGTTTAGAGTTTATAGACGGATAATTGGAGAAACAAATTCAGCGGCAAGTCTAGACTGAATTTTGTAGAACTTTGCTTGTATATCATCGCTTCTTGTTGCATTGTTGGCAACAAAGCTCATTAGGTAGGTCAAGGTTTATTCTGATATTGGTTTATACATATGTTGAGCAGACCGGTCGCGAAGTTTGTAGTGTCGTTGGTCATTATATATTGGTTTAACACCAACAAAAAAGTATCTTCCATCGCGAGAGCTGCTCTTCCTTGGAATACAAAAGATGCCCTTTCGTATCTCTCACCAGCTGTTCTATCGTGATGTTCTTATCGACCAGCCATTTCATGATCATGTAACGGTACTGCCATCACCGCGATATGTGACATCTCCTGCTTGACGAGCTTGAAAGTTTATAATATTGTTTTTGTCGAGTGTTATACGTATTTTTGTTTATTTTTACTTCTTGCTATACTGGATTTTAAGCACTGGTTGCTGCTGTGAGTAGTGGTGTGTAAATTGTAATGGTGTGTAAATTGTGGCTGCTCGAGCAAATTCCGAAAGCTGAACGTTATGGGGTTATTCAGCCTATCGGTAAAATATCCAGATTTCAGATTGTGTACTGTACTGTACTGTATGACTGCGGTGCGGAGTCGCATGCTCGCTATCATGAATAGTGTACATGAGCAATTCCAAAGTCAACATCTCTTCTGCTTCTATTATCTAGAAGGCTTCTTCGAAACCAATACGTAATGGCAAAGTGGTGGTGGGGACACAGCTAACCTGCATACAGTTTTTGTACTGAAATATGATTCCATCTATGCCCAGGCGAGTACTGTTGCAGATAACTTCAAGCCTCTCACCGTTGGCATTTTGGTCACCTACGCCATGACATGCTTTAGCTGATCTTTATCCTGCCTTACTTTCACATTTAGGTCGACCATCGCTATAATTATGTCTCCAGTTGTAAATGGGAAAACCGTTGTAAGTGGCATTTTTTAACCTAGGTTTTCCTTTCGCTATCAGGGGTTGCACGGTAGGAGCATAACACTGTATGAAAGTGATGTTCCTGACTCTTCTAATGATCCTGGCAGTGATCAACCTAACTGATATAGATGTCCATGAATTCAGACTTCTGTTGGCTTTTGATTTTAGGAGGAATCCAAAACCAGCCTCATTGTTTTCCTGCCTTACTTGCAGAATAGAGAAAAACAATGGGGCCTGCCGTCGAAATTAAGGTTCTGTCTCCGAGATGTTGTAAGGAAAACATTGTTGTTCCTTATAATGTTTCAGAAACCAATTTAGTCAGTATTCGGTAGCCAAAACTCGTTGTCGTGAAATTATTCAGATAAGGATCCGAGGTCTATTTTAGATTTTGTCACTACTGCCATAATCAGCCGGTTGTTTTTTGATTGTTGCTTCAATTTATTAAAATACTTCAAATAAAATAGGGTTTTTTTACGAAATAATAGGTCTGTTCCCGTACTCACACTGTGTAACTTGTGTGTTATAGCCTGTTTCAAAAGAGAAGAACATTTTCGCGCATGTTTGAGAATGAGAAATTAATTTTGAGAGCGTTCTTCATTCTGATTGGTGGACATAAAAAAAAAAATTAATATTCTCTGAGCAGAAAAATAAATGAAAAAAATTAATGTATATTCCTGAATTTTGTTGTTCATCGCAACTGCGCTGCGGAAGTACTGAATTTTATTTTTCGAAATCAACCAATCAAAATTGAAAAAAAAGGGGGCGTCAAAAAATAATTTGTTCGCCGAAATTTCACTTCACAATTTTTTATTGAGAAAATAATTTAATTTTAATGTAATTTGTATTTGATTTCTCTCTCAAGATGCAGGTTGCTGCAGGCTGTCGGTGCAACACCGTACTTGTGCGATCATTTGTTCTGAATGTTCGCGCATTTAAATATATAGAAAAATAGTAAAAAAACACTCAAAAAAAGCATAAAGTTCAGCGTACAAAACAGTACAAAAAGAGCAAGAAATTATGCTCTAAAAAATTTTCTAGCTTTAAAAATAATTTCTCACTGCGCATCGAAAAATTAAACTAAAAAATGTTCTTCTCTTTTGAAACGGGCTATACTATTTTCTGTTTCCGTACTTTCTGTGCTTAAAATGTGAGAAGAAAAACAAGCATAAATCGCTCTCTCGAGCACAGAAGTTTACCAGAGTGTGCTTGAATTCAATACTACGAGTAAATTAAGAAAAAGCATCAATAAGAACAAGCATATGTCAAACTGACGTTTGTTTATGTTTTGCGATCATTAAATTCAAAAATTGTGCGACGATAAGTTTATTTTCATTATTAAAAGAAATATTTTTGCTTTAAAAAATTTTATTAATTTACTTCACAAGCAAATTGACGATAATTTCAATTGGCGCTATTCACGTTTTTACTCGTCTGCTGTCAGAATCAGCTGTTTTGTGCTCGAAACTTACTAGAAGCTGTTTCCGTACTTTTTTCCCTATTCTCAAATTTCATTTTACTCTCGCAGCCCGAACTTTACACAGAACTTACACAGTGTTGAGTACGGAAACACACCTAATATGTCTGTTTCTGTGCGCACTTCTAGTAAAGTTCGAGAAATAGAGAGGTATTTATAAAAACAAAAGTTATAAAAGTACGGAAACGGTTTCAAGTACGTTCAAGCACAACAGCTGTTTTTTAATACAATAAAAGTTGACTGCTTAATTTTCGGATTTAAAACAGAGACACAAAATAACGGTTATTTATTTTTTTAGGTCGAAAAAGTTGTCGATATTTTGAAAAATATTTTATACGTTGCTTCATAACAGTTATTTTCGAATTATATTTTTTTTAGTTGCCTCATAACTGTTTTAAACGAGAAAAAAATTTTTACGTTGCTCATAACTTCTATTTTCAAAATTTTTTTTTTTACTTTGCCTGGTAAGAATTATTGTAGAGAAATAAATTTTTACGTTATTTCTAAAATATAAAAATTTCGTGTCACGGTGTTTGTGTACGAAATTTTTTTATATATTTGGTAGGTATGAGAATAGGTCGTATAGTTTGTTTTCACCTTCCTAACCGCTAGTGGTGTTGCATTTATTAAGAACACAAATTTTCGGTAAACACAATTTTCGACCTATAACTGACCTAGAACTGACTATTGAATCGTGCCCTTCGACTGAAAAATTTGAGCAATCTTTGGAAAGGAGGCATGGCACCACCCATTTAATTCAGGAAAAGGATAAGGATAAGGATATTACATTCTATTCAGGAATCTAGTCCGAGTGCACTTGTACTTCTCTTTCTCTAACAAACAATTTAAATACGTTTATACTAAATTGTGAAATCTGCGGTTACTCGCTGAAATGACATGTGAAATTACTGATAAATTTTTCGAAATGAAATATCAATTTCTTCTTTGCGTTCTCATACTTATGTAACGAATTTTTTTCCGAAAAATCACTTGTACTGCTGTTGCTACTGCCGTTGAGAGCAAGATAAAAACTTAAATAGTAAGTAAAAATAGTAACAAAGATTTTTTATTTCATACAAATTATGAGCAACGTGAAAAATTTTTTCTCGTCTGTAACAGTTATGAGGCAACGAAAACAAAATAAAAATTGAAAATAAATGTTAGCAGCAACGAAAACTTTTTTCTTCATTTATAACTGTTATTTCAGAGAAAAATTTTTATTTTTTAAATAACAGTTATTATTGATAAATAGTTTGCTTTCTTAAAATATAACTGTTATGATCCAATTTTTAAAGAACAGTTAGCTATGTATCTGATTTAAAACTCTTTCGTAAGCGTTCATTTTGGTTATTTTAACTATTTTTATTAATTTGCTAACCAATTGCATACATTTTTTTCAAAAAACAATCCAAAAATTTAATTTTATCATTTTGACAATCAGCTGTTTGAAGCTCGAGGTTCGTGCTCGAAGAAATTTTTGAAGTAAACTTCGAGTAATAGACAGCAACATATTGCTTGTTCTTATTCTCTCTCGTGCTGGGAAAAATGTGTAAAGAAACGCTTTTTTTCAAATTACTTGAAGTGAGTATGGAAACAGACCTACTTTGTACACAATACTTTGATAGCTTTTAAATTGAATGAAGACCACGGCCGCGTAGACAATCGTGTAATCCCCAAAATATATATGTACGCTTTTGCACAAGGCATGATACGTTTTCAAAGATAAACGAGTGTGTAACAAACTGAGATAGGGTATAAGATAACTTTCTTATAAAAATCAGCATTCTGTGCCGTGTACAGCACGGTTAAAATTTTGGATTAGTTTTTAATCCAAACTTTGGTTTAAAGGAATTTTTAGTCCTAAAAGTACTATTTTTTATTCCATATTTTAGTTTAATTTTTTTTAATCCGAAAAAGTTTAAGATTAAGACTATTTTTGGACTAAAAATTTGCATTAAGGTAGTTTTTTCAGGAAAAAGTATTTATGTTATTTAATAGCTGAATAACAATGCAGCAGTGGCAGTGGCAGCAGCTGTATCAGTGGCAGCGGCAGTGGCAGATCAGCTGTACCGTATTTTACTGCCTGCAAATTACAATCTAGCAGTGGCAGCGTCAGCATCAAAAGCAGTGAATGTGGAATTTTTCTTAGTAGTTTAATTATTTGCATATTGGCAGTGAATTTAGAAATAGGGCTAACCTCGGCAGTACTGCTTACTGCCACTGCTGCTATGTAAGTATCACCATTGAACAACAGTATACCTAAAATAACAGCTGATCAATGCCATTGCCACTGACGTTGCCACTGCCGCATTGTAATTCAGGTATAAGATTGAAAACTATTACTACTATGGATTTTAAGCTAAATATAATTCGTAATTTTGTTAAAGCATCCGAAATTTATTTTTAATTAAATGAAACAAATTTTTTATTAAAATCTGAACCAAAATATTATTATATACATAACTACAGTAAATAGTAATCCTTTTCGGATTACAATATTTTAAACTTCTTTGGACTAAAATCTAATCCTTTTTGGATTATAATATTTTAAACTTTCTGTGGATTAACATTTATTCTTTTTTGGATTAAGAAATTTTAAACTTTTTGCGGATTAAAAATAAATCCTTTTTGGATTGAAAAATTTAAAACTTTTCATTGGATTAAAAAATAATCTTTTTTTGGTCGTGTTCTATATGTAATCCAAAAAAGTTTACAATTTAATCCAAGATTTTTAACCGTGAGTGTATAATTGCACAAATTAGAAAATCAATTATTGCTAAGGTAAAATATGTATGATATGTTGATGACATATTTTTTTAAGAAATTTACAATCAACACTGTATTTTTATAATTTTTTTATAAAAAGTCCAGATCACCATTATTATTGAGAAGTCAAAATCTTAAGCTCCATTTACTTTGTATAACAGTACCAAAATTACCCAGTTCACTCATAGTTAACCATTACTCTAGTTAAGATTATAATATATTTTTGAGAATGCTATTTAATATAATTTTTTTTATTTTTACAGGGAGAGTTGGACCGACAACGTCTACTCGGCGATCGACCCAGAAATGGAATTTTTGAGAGTGTTGTTGCAGATGGTCTGGAAGGAATGGAACACCAAGACAGGTTAGCAATTTATAAATGCACAAGTATCAAATTTATATAAGTTCGGAAAAAAAAATTTTAAAACATTGTCTCTGACCATATATCAAATAGGATCAAGAACTGGATAGTTTCAAAAGTACACTCCTTTTCAAATCATAGGTATAATCTTTTTGACATAGAAGACTGTGATCCGATATTTTGTAGTTTCCGTAGTTTCGAACAAGTCAACTGAGATATCTTCGCAGATACATTAAAAACAGAACTTAGAAATGAACCACCTTATCCACCTACCTGTAAAAAATCATCAGACGATCTAGTAGATAGTCTCACTGTGTGAATGAATAAGCTCTTGACACCACGTATCCGCTGAAAACACCAAAGGGAACGAAAAAACCACCTTGGTGGGTAACTAAAATAAAAGAGATCCAAAATAAAAGTAGAAAACTCTTCACTAAAGCACAACATGCTTACGCCAAATCCAAATCCATGGAAACAGCTCTCCACTGCATAGTATCACTAGTGAAGAACCTTTTATCAAAAAGAATATTCTACAATAGAATCCATCGATATAAAAGGTGCTTTCGACAACGTCAAGGCAGAAGCTTTCACTTATGTTCTAACGGAGCTTCTAATTAGCTGATGACACTTTTAAATCAAATGCTGGTAGGCAGGATTATAAGTGCAAATCTTGGAACAGCATTCACGCTTGGATCTGCACCAAGGGCAATCCCTCAAAGTGGAGTTCTCTCGTCTATACTCTGGAACCTAGCGGTGAATGAAGTACTTAATAAACTAGAACGAGAGAGGTGCAGGGTGACGTTGCTATTGTCACCTTAGGAAAATATATATCTACTCTTTTATAATGTCTACATAGAGATTTTATTTTGCGTTTCCAGTTCAAAGTTGCGTTTTGCCCTTGAACTCAATATAAACGCTTGCGTTTCCAGTACAATTATGCAGGAGAAAACGCAACTAAACTCATGCTTTGTCTACACTGAGAGTTAAGTTTGAGTTACCAGTGCAAAGCTGAGTTTACCCATTTGGCGAGAAATAAACTCTTGCGTTACCAGGACAAAAAAGGACGATTTAACTCAGATTAACTCATTATATATTCAGAGTGCCTCAATATAAAAAAGTGCCTAAAAGTATGCACAAAATAATATACATTTTTATATTCAGTGGTATTTTTGATGAAAGAAACTTTTTTTTATAAGAACTGTCAAAATAGAACAGCTGATTCGTATGTTATACAATTTATTTTTTTAACCCAATTATTCCCAAGCCATTTTAAAACCGAAAATATAAATGTTTTTTCATTTTTTTGTGTTAATAACGATTAAAGCATTACAAAAATATAGAAAAAAAAAATTTAAAAAAAAATATAAAAACGCGATCGCAAATTACCGTTATCCATATTTTTCCATAGAAGTAGCAACAAGTATGTAAGCAATGTGTCAAAGAATACATACAAACAGAAGTTCAATGGATAAATGCGCAAACAGCAGAACAGCAGTGCAAATAACTAAAACATTGTTCTGTACCCAAGCAAGTACAGTGGGAGTAAATGGGTTAACTTTGTGTTGATATTTTCTTTAAAAAATGAGTAAAAAACTTCGAAAAGGAATTGGGCAATAGTGGGGAATGAACTTTTCAAGCAAATATGGTATGAAAAAGGCAGAGCTTTCGCATTGCAAGAAAAAAACGCATGTGTACGCGAGATACCAGCAGCATTGTTGGCAAATTAAACTCAATTCTGCAACGGTATCTCTGTATGAACCACTTCTGTTAAATTCTAGTTAAAATTAACTGAACTCTCTGTGTAGACATATCATCAGGGGCCTTACTCTATAACGCGATTCGAAAGTTAAATTGTTCGAATTCGGAATTATGACTCTCTGCAAATCGATTTTCGCAATCAATATTTTGACGTATCTTCTGTTTCTTTACACTTATTTTCGCATTTTTGACGTTTAAAAGTCAGTAATACTAACTTTAACTGAATATTTGATGAAACGATAAGTTAACTCACTGTCATGAATGCAAAAAAGTAACACAGTACGATTTAACTTTCGAATCGCATTTAATTTTCGAATCGCATTACTTTTCGAATCACGTTACAGAGTAAGGCCCCAGCTTGCTTTCTACCAAAACTCAATTTGAGAAATGCCTAAAAGTGTGCTAAAAAGATGCGTTAAGTTAGATTTTAGTTACGCTCGAGACATTGAACGATTATAAATGTCAACAACAGCTGCTTCTCAATTGTGCAAGTTTCTATTTGTATTTTATTATTAACAAAAATAAGCCAAAAAGCTAATAAAAGAACTTGCGCCAGTTTTGAAGATGAGGTTTTCTCATCAATCAGTCAGTAGGGCCATAAAAAGCTGAGGTTTGAGCGAAATTCCAAAAATTGGCGATCATTTCAATCCACAATAAACTCAATTCTGACGACGTAACTCTGCGTGAACAGCTTTGGTTGAACTTAACTTTTTGTGTAGACGTAGCATTAGAGATGTTATGCAAAATTGTTTAAACACCCTCGTAAATTGAGTTTTCAGCTGTGGACTCAGCGTTAACCTCGACAAAACTTAGTTAGTGGTATTTACTAGACAACACAACTTACCTACAATCAAAAATAAAAAAATTTGGCCCTTGTAGGCCTTGAACGGACTTTGACCATTGTTGTGTGTGTCCACTGAGAACTGGACTAACATGTTTTATGCCGACTCCGAATGGCTGAAGTTGATGTTCTCAAGAAGCTTATAGAGAGGTGAAGGCCAAACAGAAAAATGTATTTCTATTGAAAAACTTTTGCCCGAGGTGAAGTTTGAACTCGGGATCCTTAGCACGCACGACCACGGCCGACACAATCAGTCTTCTAAAACTGGGAATTAAAAGACTTAATTTCTCGTATCAAGCGAAATACTTGCATCTCATCATAGGTAGGAAACTAAATTCAAAGCCCAACCTACTC
Organism: Tetanocera ferruginea; assembly: GCA_958299015.1. NCBI lineage: Eukaryota > Metazoa > Arthropoda > Insecta > Diptera > Sciomyzidae > Tetanocera > Tetanocera ferruginea. The sequence goes on along the minus strand of OY282640.1, from coordinate 53,249,866 downwards.
GAGAGAGCCAAAAAAGCCAAAATAGTCTTATATTCATGCAAAAAATGGATTTTTTAATAAGTGGAGACTACAACCAAGTAGTATTACACACTGCCTCCATACAGCTGTTATAAGGCCGATATTGTTATATAGTGCTAGTATAGCCTGGTGGTCTGCACTGCGCAAACGAACACACCTCAATATATTTCGCAAAGTTCAACGATCAGCTGAGCTGTCAACCACTCGTAAAGACACACTCGACACTTCCTCCTCCACCGATCAATGTCATTGAAATCTACACTGATATATCAAAATTAAATTGAAAAGTAGGTGAGAATATCACACTAAACATCAATTTTGCCTTAACTCTCCCTGACCACTTCTAGTGTCTTTCAAGCGGAAGTTACTTCTAAACATAAAGCCGTTTCTAAGCTTCAGATATATCAGCTAGGGATGTGTGCATTCTATCTGATAATCAAGCCACTTTGAAAGCCATGGAATCTATTAAAATAACATTTGAAATAGTTCTTAGCTGCCGCAGATCTTTTAATAAGATGAATAATCTAGTTCCTGTATATCAGAATCGACAATTCTATAGATTTGCGCATTCCCACAGAAGCTTCTAGAAGCTGGGTGATTGTTCGACAAAAGGGGTCTGGTGCTTTAAAATCAATCCTATTGGCCTCTATACCAATTGGGCAGTGACCTGTGAGGATTCCAACCGATATTCGAATTTCTCGTTTTATCAAGAGCTGAAGACTCTTAGTTCTGTTCTCGTTTAGTTCTGACAAGATCCTTCTAGATAAATTTCAGCCTCTTCTGGAAGCACAGTTATGTTGGCAATATCTCTGACATTGAGGTTGATGCTTCTTTTGGCGACACTTATTGTACACGTCTGTTATGTTTCTGTTTGTGTCAATCGTTACTTCACTTCTGGCCAACTCACCTGCTTTATCATTCCCTTCAAAATGGCTTCGTCTGGGGACCCAGACCGTTTTACACTCTAGCGCTTTGGTAGCCGCTTGGCTATCTATAAAAAAAAACTCGCGTGTAGCAGCGTACATGTGGCAGAAGTGAAACTTCTTAAACAGTAACAAGTAAAGAAAGTCTAAAGTCGGTCTAGGCCGACTATGAAATACCCTAAACCCACTTTTAAAAAACAAAAAATTTTTATTGTAAATGGGCGTCTCCAAGGGCGGATGAAGCCTATATTTTATATGCATTTAAATATTGATGAAAAATTTACACATACCAAGTTTTATTCCTGTAGCTCACAGTTAATGCCTTTATTGTGCTTTCGCTATGGGAAGTGGGCGTGTTCATGGACGGATTACTTCCAATTTTTGAACACACCTTAGTTTTGGTATAAAATACATGCATACCAAATTGAATTTCTCTATGACAAACATAACCTTATTTATTGAGTTTAAAACTTTTTGGGTTGTATGGGAAAAAAGCGTGTCCGTAGGCGGATGACGTCCATTTTTCAAAACCATCTTTTTTTTGTTATAAAAAACATACGTGCCAAATTTTAGCTCTGTAGGTTAAACAGAGGCTTATTTATTGCGTTTTCAATTTTTGGGTTGTATGGGAGGTGGGCGTGTCCGTGAGCGAATAACGTCCATTTTTCGAAGACATCTTTGTGTTGATATAAAACACATACATATCAAATTTTGTTGTTGTAGGCTAATTATGAGCTGAGTTATGCAGTTTTCAATTTTCGCGTTGTATGGGAGGTAGGCGTGTCCGTGGGCGGATGATGTCCATTTTTCAAAACCATTTTTGTTTTGTTATAAAAAATATATGTGTCAAATTTTAGCTCTGTAGGTTAAACAGAGGCTTATTTATAGCGTTTTCAATTTTTGGGTTGTATGGGAGGTGGGCGTGTCCGTAAGCGGATGGCGTCCATTTTTCAAAGACATCTTTGTGTTAATATAAAACACATACATACCAAATTTTATTGTTGTAGGCTAATTATAAGCTGAGTTATGCAGTTTTCAATTTTCGCGTTGTACGGGAGGTAGGCGTGGCCGTGGGCGGATTCCAAAAATATTCAATAGTGCAGATCCTTGGATTCATTTGACCATGTGTACCAAGTTTCATCCAATTATCTCAACTCCTTCTTATCCTGTGTATACGGACAACACACAGACGGACAGACGGACGGACGGACGGACGGACGGACATGGATAGCTCGACTCACGTGGTGACGCTGATCAAGAATATATATACTTTTTTATACCGGACTCGCTTCGTTCTATGCGTTACAAACGTTTGCACAAAGTTAATATACCCTGACCTTTCAGGTTTAGGGTATAAAAAATATGATAGATTTTAGTGTGAAATAGAGAGAAAGTATCTGAAAAGAAAATCAATCAACACAAAATGGAATAATATTCTGTTTATTCAATATTTATATCCAGGGACATATACGTTTATGGTTTTTATCGAAAAAGTCACATGATCACTGTTATCTTTTTTTTTATTTTATTTTTTCCGACATAAATAAAATTTATTTTTTGCCTTATATTTTTTGGGCAAAAATAACAGTTACTTTTGAATTTTATTTTATCGGTCAAAAATAACAGTTTTTTCTGCCGTTTATATTTTCGGTCAAAAATATCAGGCAATTTGTATTTTTTCAAAGGTCATTTTACCGACTAAAAAAGTATTGATATATTATTTTCATCTTGTCGGTGAGACATTTTACTGATGGTGTCAACATCTGTCACGCGGCCTTTTAAAAACACAAATTGTATAATTTTTTTGACCGAAAAACTAAAAGTCACAAAATAATTGTTACTTTTGACCGATAAAATAAAAGTAAAAAGTAACCTTTATTTTTTCCCGAAAAAAAATACAAGGCAAAAAATAACAGCTTTTAATTTCTAAAGAATCAGTCGAAAATGTAAAAGCACTTTCGTGAGCTGAGTTGTGGACCAGCTGCAGTTGCATTCTTAAGGTACTTTTCTTAGCTTCGGGACATTTTTTGGCATGACAAAAACGACTCGGCAGTCTTAATTATTTCACTTTCTACACTTCTTGTTTTTTATTTTATATCGTTTTAACTGATTTGCATGTTGTCAATAACCTTTTAAGTTTTTGATAACAATCAACGTTATGATATGCTCTTTCAAATTAAGCTTTAAGCTAGGATTCGATATTCAACAAAACAAGTAAAGAAAGTCTAAAGTCGGTCTAGGCCGACTATGAAATACCCTAAACCCACTTTTAAAAAAAAAAAAAAAAATTTATTGTAAATGGGCGTGTCCGTAAGCGGATGAAGTCCATTTTTCCAAACCATCTTTGCCTTGTCATAAAAACATACGTGCCAAATTTTAGCTCTGTAGGTTAAACACATGCTTATTTATTGCGTTTTCAATTTTTGGGTTGTATGGGAGGTGGGCGTGTCCGTGAGCGAATAACGTCCATTTTTCGAAGACATCTTTGTGTTGATATAAAACACATACATATCAAATTTTGTTGTTGTAGGCTAATTATGAGCTGAGCTATGCAGTTTTCAATTTTCGCGTTGTATGGGAAGTAGGCGTGTCCGTGGGCGGATGATGTCCATTTTTCAAAGACATCTTTGTGTTGATATAAAACACACACATACCAAATTTTATTGTTGTAGACTTATTATGAGCTGAGTTATGCAGTTTTAAATTTGTGCGTTGTATGGGAGGTAGGCGTGTCCGTGGGCGGATTCCAAAAATATTCAATAGTGCAGATCCTTGGGTACATGTGACCATGTGTACCAAGTTTCATCCAATAATCTCAACTCCTTCTTCTTATCCTGTGTATACGGACAACACACAGACGGACGGACAGACGGACGGACGGACGGACGGACGGACATAGATAGCTCGACTCACGTGGTGACGCTGATCAAGAATATATATACTTTTCTATACCGGACTCGCTTCGTTCTATGCGTTACAAACGTTTGCACAAAGTTAATATACCCTGACCTTTCAGGTTTAGGGTATAAAAATATGCACAATTGTTATATTTTGTTACGTAATGTACAGCATTCCAAGCATAAAGAAATAGAATTTCCCTGCATACTTGTAGGATGAAAATCAAATGGTACAGTACGGATCAAATGGTACAGTACGTTCTTCAGACATGGTGTGTGTCTGTGGAATGGAAGACACGGACTAAAACTCGTTGAATATTAATTGTATTTTGTTCGCTAGATTGTCATATGCCTATTTGGTGTAGTGATAGAGCTTCTGACTCTTATGAGATGCTTAATAGAGAACACGGGTTCTATTCCCGCTGGCGACGATAATTTTTTTAAAATTTTCATATGAATTCAAAACGTTAGCCTAGCGTCACGAATAAGAGACCTTGAAATTTCACTCGCCGCCAAAGAAGTTTCACTTCAAAAAGCACTACACTCAGGGAAAAAATTCTGTTTTATCAAACAAATCATGGGTTGAAATAACAGATTTCACTGTTAAATACCATCCAACAAATGAAACTTTCAAATCAACAGTCGGTTCACTGTTGGTCTATGGAACAAGAAACCCGTGTAAAACTGGTTTGAAAGTTCATGTATGGCCGAGTGTGCTAACGTGTGCGTCTAGTACTCGAGTGTCCACGGTACAAATACCGGCAAGGTCAACAAAAATATTTTTTTTAAATAAAAAATTAAATTTGCAATTTCTTTTTTTGCAAGATTAAAAGCATTTTATTTTGAAGGTTTTTTTTGACCAAACAATTACAGAATTATTATTATTTCAATTATTAAATTACAATTTTTGATACTTACACAGCTAGGGTTCGAACCCTCGTCTCCCGCATGACAGTCTAGTGCACATCCACTGAGCTACTGGCAACGATTATATAGATATAGCAAAACACATATAAAAATAGTCATTATCCCAAATGCTTTAGCATTTTCCATACAAATCTCATCCAGTCTACTACACATACATATTCAGTCAAAATTCTTGACTCATTCATACTAGATGTACTATTTATTAAACATCCTATTTGCGCCGTTTTGGACGTATTTTTCAAAAACCCTCTCATACTGATTTTTAATGATTATGCAAAATAGTTTTGATCACATATGTCTTGGAGTTTTACCAATTTTTCTATCATTTGTACCACTGTGCGCTGTAAAGTTAGCTTAAACTTGAATAGGTACATATGATTTATGAGTGTAATGATTTTACGATGTTGAAAAAATGCAATTCTATCTGACATTTATGAGTTCAACAACATTTACAACAATTAATTTATAGGTTTACTGAATGAATTGTTAACTAAAATTCGTGCTAACTCACAATACAATATATATATGCAAACATTATTTGAACGTGCTTTTAACTTGATTGGTAGAAGGAAGGCAGTTAACAGTAGCCAAAACCAACTTCAAGTATCACTTTTTGTCATATTAAAGCAAACACCTTAATATTTTTAACTCTAGCCTTGACAGAATACGGACGTTGTTTATTTTTGTTTTTTTTTTTTTTCTTAAATATTCTGATCTTCTACGTTTTCTTTTTTATAAGAGTTGACAACAAATCATCTGCAATGTTATCAGTAGATAACAGATTTTATTTATGAATTTTCAAATAAACAACAAATCTCAATGTATGCAGGCAGTAAATAAAATTAAATACTCGTAACAACAAATGTTTGGAAATTCAAAAAGTTGCACTGAGCAAGAAATTTCATAATAGTTTATATAAAATAAAATATTTCATGAAGGACACATTTCATTTGTGTTTTTTTATTTTTGTATTTTCAAATTCAACAGTCTTGTGCATTGAATTGAGGAAATACAAATAGTTAATAATCGATATAAACACCTTTCATGCATACATATTTTTTTATTACTTAGATTCCAAGACACGCACTGTGCATGTTTAACTTTTTTTAGAATGTTCTATATCGATTGCGGTCTGCACACACATTTGGCCTAAATTGAATTCATTACACAAGTACGTCACTAAACAGATGTAACTTTCAGTACGACGTCATGACGGAAGCAAAACATACAAACGCCTGCGAAGGGGTGTCTTAAAGGTGTCTTAAGTTCAGTGGTGTTTGGCATTGTAGGCATATAACGCCAATTACAATGTTTTAATGCAAATGTCAAATTTATTTGATGTTCTTTTCCTTGTTTTTATGACGTCCACTAAAATTAAGTATTATTTTATCACATGCGATTACATTGTTATTATGATGACCTCACAACTATTACGTACAAGACTACTACGTAGTGCGTATACATTTTAACGGAGTTTTTACGTTGCGTGTAAATCTATAATTATTTTACTTTACGTTACGTTATTCTGTGTTTGCATTAAAATCCTTTTAAATAAACGCTTAATTTTATTGTGGGTACAACCGTTGTATGCTTCTTGTGAAATATCCTATATGTTAATTTTTTAAATATTTCTTAAAGGCACATTTTGAAAAACTGTGTCTATAGAAGATGTGAACAAATCGGAAACGTACTAAAAAACTTGTACATACAAGGGTAGGACTATATTTCCTAACAATTTTTTATTTGGAGTTTTATTTTTTCCCCAACATATCCATTTAAGGCGAAAAAGGAGGATTTTTTTTTTAAATGTTAATATATATTTTGTTTAGCCTTAAAATTTATTTTACTAGAATTCAACTTCAAAGTAAATAAGTCTTTCCATCGGGATGTCCCGTACTTTGCTTGTTATTTCAAATGTCCCGTCAGGACACGGCTTGTCCCGTATTTTCAATAATTTTAATAAATGTTATGATATTTATTTAATACACACATGTGCAAATATGTACCGATACTTTCAGAAAAGAACTGTAAGCGTACCATTATAAATTACTATTATTGTTTCATTACCTATATTTTTGTTCGAAAAATCAATTCAAATCAAAATATGACTTCACAATCGATTTATCAGCTGAAATAAATTTAAAGATAGCCCAATAAATTGAAGACCAACTTTTTGCTCAACTCGACGCAAATCATACATAATTGACTACATACATTTATTGAAGTGAATTAACTATCCATGAACACTTCAGTTCTCTTGGATATATTTATAGTAAGTCTATTTTCAACTTTACCTTAAACCGTACCTCATTTATTTTGTATCTACAGTCCCTTCAGATTTCAAGGATTCGCCGAGCCCATATGCCGTGATCCAATCGAAACCAAATTTTGTATTTTTTGACCTGGAACTAAAATAGTCAGATTATGAAGAATCTTGAATGGACAAACTATAAAAGTTAAAATTGAAGATTACACCTTCATATTGAGCGAAAAAAAATTGCATTATTCTTCTGACCGCGGAAATCGACCTTCCAATGGCGCATTCGCAAAAGATAGTAATAGTAATTTTGAAGATTTTTTTCGGAAAAAAACGACAAAATGGGTAGTAGATGAAAATTTGTCATTTCTGAGTATTGATCCGGAATGAAACTTGGATCATTTCTTAAATCTAAATTAGAAGTGTTCAGAAAAAGAATTAAATCAATTTTTTTATTTTTTTCAATTCAAATTTAATTCAAATTCGCTCGTTTTAACTCTTGACTCGATTCGGCCGCGCGCATGGTGAAGCATATGAGCGTTGCTGTGAGCAAAGCGTTTTTATTTTTGCTCAAAAAACTTTTTACTTTTTCGGACTCAAAATAAAAACTTGCATAACTTAAAAAATCTACTAGAGTAACTTCGAGCATTGTGATATGGTCGGGTAATGTGATATACCTGCATTTCTTGTTAAATAGACAATTTTTGACTAGAATATATCTGTGAACACAACGGCAACAGAAAAAAAGATGTGCTGCGCGCTCTCATTCGCTGTTTTTGCTCTCATTGCTGTAAAATTGCGCTTTGCGAGTGAATTACAATATCTTAAGCAGAATTGCAAGCTGCAATAGATACATTTGTTGTTGTTGGAATCAATTTAGCCAAAAATGAGTTGAGATTTTTATTTTCTACAGTGTATTTTTACTAAAATAATCTTATTTTTTTGAAAACCAAATTCGGCTATTGTGATATAGTCAAAGTTGGGTAATGTGATAAACCATATCTCTTCATTCCGTTCATTTTATACTTTGTGTTATTTTTATACCCCCACGCGTACTGCGTAAGGGGTATATTAATTTTGTCACGATGTGTGTAACACCCAAAAGGAGGCGTGGTAGGTATGGAAAAGTATATATATTCTTGCTCAGCATCACCACCTGAGTTGATTTAGCCATGTCCGTCTGTCTGTCCGTCTGTCCGTCTGTCCGTCTGTCCGTCTGTCTGTCGACACGATTACAGCCGCAATTTTGAAGCTATCGTAATGAAATTCGATATTTAAGCTTTTTTTAAAAAAACTAAGGTCAAGTTCGAGAATGGGCTAAATCGGATGAAAACCACGCCTACCTCCCATACAACCCAAAAATTGAAAACTCTACAAAGAAGCTAATATTAAAGCTACAATACTAAAATTTTGTATATGTGTATTCTATGTCAAAACTGAGAAGTTTTAGAAAAATGGGCGTCATCGACCTACTAACACGCCCACCTCCCATACAACCCCAAAATTCAACAATCTATAAAGAGGCTACTATTAAAGTTACAAGATTGAAACTCGGTATTTGTGTAATTAATGTCAAAACTGAGGTGTGTTATAAAATTGGACGTCATCCACCCATTAACACGCCCACCTCCCATACAACCCCAAAATTGAAAAATCTATAAAGAGGCTAATATTAAAGCTATAAGACAGAAACTCGGTATTTGTGTATTCTATGTCGAAACTAAGATATGCTAGAAAAATGGGCGTCATACACAATCTAACACGCCCACCTCCCATACAACCCCAAAATTTAAAACTTTAAAAAAAGGCTTATATTTAAGCTGCAGGAAAACAATTTGATATGTATGTTTTTTAGACACATAAAAATAATAATATCTCTCAAAATCTCATACAAAAAGCTCTCCAATTTAATAATCTTCCACCTTTAAGAATCGGCAGTGGGGGTATTTTAACTTCGGCCAAGTCGAAGATATACCTTACTAGTTTTTTGTTAAGTTTTTACTTGTGTATTTGTATTCAGTTGATTTTGTTTTTTTTTTTATCTAAATTCCACTTAAATAATAAAATTGTATCAACAACAACATTAATAAAACTAAAACAACATTTTTTCTTTTCACTAAAATAATTTTTTTTAATTTTGGTTGTAAAAACAATAGATACTGCTTTTGAATACTATTCAGGTAATGTGATATTGGTATATCATATTATTCGAACGTGTTATATCACTTTACCCGCCAATTTCATTAAAGGGAGTTACATGATATTTTTTGATTGGATTTTGAAAAATACGTATATCACATTCAGGGGCGCAACCAGAAATTTTTTTTGGGGGGGGTTTTATCAAGTGTAGAACTTATATATAAAAACAATTTTACGTTATTACAGCGGCTGAGTTGTAGCGGTTAGTGCGTTCAATTTTTGCACTAATTGTTCCTTGTTCAAACTTCAGGCATGACCAGCACCATATTTTTTTTTTTTAAATTAAAACGGTCACTGTCAGGACATTCTATCCGTACAGAAGATGAACAGCAGTGGTAGCGATCGTTTTAAAATAAACTGGCTTCAACGTTATTTAGGATCTGTTATGCCAACATATTTTGCAAGTACCAGTTGTAGGCCGTTTAATGGATTTTTTTCTTGTTTGGCAGTTGTACGAAGGTTATAAGGCTTGAACTAAAATATTTTCCTTCTTACTCGGGTCCCAATAAGGTCAGCAAAATATCAATATTTTTCTCCCCACACATTCAGAAAAAAATACCTACCTTTCTCCGATAAAAAAATTCTATATTTTCAATAATTCAATTAGAATAAATTTTCACATTTTCAAATAAATATTTCTTCACTTGTGGGAAATGGAAATATTCCAATGTCTCTAATAATGATAAGTATTTTTCTCGCACAAAAAATTCTCATTTATAGAGAAAAATTTAAGAAAAATGAAAAATGTTTACTAAATTTTGATAAAAAATTCATTATGCGAAGTATTTTCTTCAATAAAATGAAATTTTTTTCAAAAACGAAAAAGTCTTAGGCCCGTTAACTGATCTCCGAAGTTTAAATTCCTTAATCTCAGATTTCGTAAACAGAGTTTAAATTTTAAACTCAGTTAAAATTATTTTCGTAACTTATCTCATTTTTATCGGCAGTTTACTTAAACTCTGTTTAAAAATTTAAACTGAGATAAAAAAACATATTTGAGCAGCACTGTAGTAAAAATTCTACAACTTTGACGTAGGACATCAAAATATTTCAAAATTTTTTGATAAAATAATGCAAATTGTCAGTTTCATTGGAATATTTTTTTTTCAAAACTTAAAATAGGTCTGTTTCCGTACTCACACTGTGTATCTTGTGTGTTACTATTTTCTGTTTCCGTACTTTCTGTGCTTAAAATGTGAGAAGTAGAACAAGCAAAAATCGCTCTCTCGAGCACAGAAGTTTACCAGATTGTGCTTGAACTCAAGACTGCGAGTAAATTAAGAAGAAGCATCAAGAAGAACAAGTATATTTCAAATTGACGTTTGTTTGTGTTTTGTTATTATTAAATTCAAAAGTTGTGCGACGATAAGTTGATTTTCAACTGAAAATTGTCAAAATTTACAAATTCAAAAGAAATATTTTTGCTTTAAACAAACAAACTGAAAATTGAAACAAAAATTTCAATTGGCGCTATTTACGTTTGACACGTCTGCTGTCAGCATCAGCTGTTTTGTGCTCGAAACTTACTAGAAGCCGTTTCCGTACTTTTGTCTCTATTCTTAAATTTATTTTTACTCTCGCAGCCCGAACTTTACACAGAACTTACACAGTGTAGAGTACGGAAACACACCTAATATGTTTGTTTTTTGTTTATTGTTTTGATTTTTTTGAAGTATGATTTTTTATTTTTTATTTTTTGTTTACGATTGAGAATATTTCCAATGTTCTCAGAGAATTCTTGACAAAATCTAAGTTTAAATTTTTTAAACCTAGAATTTCTGTGTTTAAATTTAAACTTGCCTCACCAAGTTAAACTTAGATTTTTTGAGATGAGGTATCGGCGTTAAAAATTAAACTGAGGTTAAGGAATTTTATACTTTGTTTAAGCAAAACTTTGTTTAAAATTGAGATCAGTTAACGGGCCTAAGAGCTTCTTATTTCTCTTTAATTCTCTTAAAACGATATATTTTCATATATTTCCCTTTTTCATGGAAGCTTTTTATCATTTTTAGGGATTAGGGATTTTTTAGTACCACATTTAGAGAAAAGCATTCTCTGGAGCAAACTCTATAACATATTTCTCTAAATATTATGTCTTTTTACTTATTCCGCGAAACTTTTTACTGAGCGCAGTGAAAGTTTTTCATCCATACATAACTTTGTTGTAAAAATACCCAACTGGCTGGCACTAGCTTTAAAATTCGTCCTTTAGTGAGCACTAATTATGCTCAATTCCGAAAGTAAAAACCGCTAAATTTCTGACACCTTGGGATGAAAAACAAAGAGTCTGAATTTGAAAAAATCGTTTGGTATTACTTGTCCAATGCGCAAATGCTGACGAAATCGAAACAATATATTTTTAACGATAGGTCTTTCCAACATTTCCAAAATCGGTTAATATTTGCGCAATTTTGAGGGATTTTCATGAAACTGATTTTGAATATCCAATGGAAGGTTATGAATAAGGCGTATAACTATATTATGTCACTGGATGGGCGAATAGAAGAAAAATTAAACCAACATATTTTTACCTAATAAGCCAGTATTTCTTAATATCGGATTTAACAATTTAGAGAAATTTTATGAAACGGATTTTGGAAAAAACGATGGAAAATTAGAAGTTGTAAATTTTTTTCTCCACTTTCGGAAGTCAATCGGAATTATTTTTATAATGAATCAGATGACTTCACTATAAACTTAATTCTGTAGAGTTTGTGTTATCGATGTTTAAAAAATGACTTTAAAAATGGACGAAAAATAACAATTTAACGGGAAATTTCTTTGATTTTTTCAGTGGCGAGTGACTCAACCGATTTTCCTCAAATTAAACGTGTGTAGTAAAACGGATCGAAATTGAAATTTGACTAGACACTGACTTAAAAGTAAGAGGGACTCTTAAAAACAATTTCTGTATGATTTTGTTTGGATCGGAAAAATCCCCATGGAGCGGGTTTGGTTCTTCTGAACCTTTTTTTCTGCAGAAAACGAATTTTTTTGCATAAACTTTTTTCTTCAGAATGCATACCCAAAAAAAGCACAAAGCTAACGATTTTCATGATACACTAAAAAAATTTTGTGTTTACAAACTCTGTTGAGACCCCAAAAAATCCATATTTTATCACTTTCGAAAAGATGTTGTTTAAAATACGCCTAAAATATGTATTTTTCATGATATTCACATGAATTTAAATTTATTGGAAAATTATTGAGCTCTTCTTTCCATTGATATATCGCATGGTGCGGTTTAACCAAAACTAAGTGCCACAACTATATAAAATGTGAGAAACGATATTCAAAAGTTTCCTTCAGCTCAATTATTATTAAATTACCATAATTACTGTTTGATTTTGGCAAATTTTGGTGGGTACATATGAGTATTTAGGTACGCAAATCGATTTCTTTTAACTAGTTTTTAGTTAAATATGCGCCAGATAGCGCTCTAGTACAAAATTCAAGATTTTCGAATATTTATATTATTTAACACTTATAAAAAACGCATTTTTCATAGTACTCAGTTTTGATTAAACAACACCCTACGATACACCGAAAGAAAGAAGAGCTCAGTTCTTTTCCAATAATCTTAAATGCATTTGAATATCAAGAAAAATGAATTTTTTATAGGTGTTTAAAAAAAATATTTTCTTGTTTTTAAGAGTACTTTCTACTTTTGAGTCGGTGTACGGCTCACTTTTTTTTCTCCATACAAAATCGATCCGGCTTAACGTGCAGTCTCAAGGAATAAAATGTGACTAATTTAGCAGATTATGCATCAACCAGAATCGATTTGAAATATACATTTGTGGTTTTCACTCATTTCATAAAACGTGTGATTGCTTTTCATGTGACTCTCTTTGGTTGAATACTATTTTGCTTGGTACTACACTCATTTTGGGGGGGTTTAAACCCCGAAACCCCCCCTTTGGTTGCGCTTATGATCACATTACCCGAACTCTACAGCTCGCGAAAGGCCCTTTTAAAAACGGTCACGTACAAGACAGAGGCGCACTTGCGGTCATTACCATTTCCTGATTGTTTGAAAATTTAAATTATTTTTAATCTAAATGTTAGATGAATAAAAAGAAGTCAACCGATATCACTTCCTCCCTCCAGTTCGACTCACCAGTGACGAATGAGTGAGTTCACTAGCTATCGGTAATCACCACTGGTTACCCACCAGATTACCTGCAATGCAATTCACTCATGAATTTAACACGCGGATGTCATTACCGGTAATAATTCCATTACTCTTCCGCATTACCATTCACTAGCTGTTTCATGAGGTACACTAATCATTCCTTTTGTTATACAGGTTATGTGGAAGAAAAAACAAATGAAATAAATGTTTTTGCATTACCTGCTACATTACCTCGGGTACTAGAATTCACTAGCTACTAATCATGCATGATATCATGTCCGTTAAAAGACTAATTGTGATTGCCAGTACTGGAGGGCTTATGCAAAAACACTCCTTATACCGCAATAATTAATAATACTGCAGCCGTTCAGCCTCAATAGAACACGGTCATGGTTGCAAGAAGCAACAGTGGTTTCAACATTTAGCAATGCAAGACGATTTCAGTAGAAAAATAATTTTATGTTCAATTTTATTTAAATAAAACAACTTCAATAAAACCTGTAAAAACAAATTTGAAGAGCCATCTGTTGGGTAATAGCACAAGGAAAAAATTATCCGCAACGTTTTTTTCGTAAAAGCTTAATCTAATCGGATCACAGACCGAAAAAACGCAGCTGGCTCATTCCATACAGACGAGTGTGACGTTTTGACTACTTTATCGTGCTGAAAATGGTATTGACCGGTTAAAATTTTAGCAATTTACTATAGGGTATTTTAGAAGATGCCCCAAGGTTTCAAAATGCTAAAACATAATGCAGTTATTTATACTAGTTTAATAGTTACATTCGCTTAAACACCTGGGGCGGGTGAGAAGAGCACAAGTTTAAAAACTAAAAATTCTGAGTTTAACATTGAAGTTCAGTCCATCTGCCACAATGAGACCATTTTTGACTTGCATATATTCACATTGAATATATTTTCTGTTGAATACCAGTGAAAAATATTTTGAAAAATGGCGATAACCATTCTTTTTCAAACTTTTAAATGGGACGGGTGTGACATAAGATTGTCCCAGGTGTGACGAGTGCAAATGATGTGGGAATTATATATAAGAACTTAATGGATATAATAACTTTCACATATTTTTGACACTTAAATCAAAAAAATATGTTTTAAATTAATGTATTAATTTAAAAAAAAAATTTAAATTCTTTTTGCAAAAAATTTTTTCGCATGAATTTTTGATCAAATTAATACCTATACAAATGATTTCGCTATACATGAATTTACAAAATTTATTGAATGAAAAAAGTTAACAAATTTATGTAAAACATCAACATCCTTACTTTAGGAAAGTTTCATTCTTATCATAAGCCCATGTTGCTTCTTAGGAAAACTATAGCCTTTTTTGGGACGGGTGTGACACAGAAAAAACACTCAGTTTAAATATTTTGTACTTTGAAAACGCAGTAACCAATCATTATTACAAACTTTTCTTACACAACATTAATATCTTTTTTAATATTACTAACCTTATTTTTTTAAAAGTTGTATCAAAAGGTTTAAATTAAATCAAAATATTTAAAAAATTTTTTCAACTCGAAGTTTGCTTAGTTAAATTGTCAAAATAATATGAAAAAACATTTAATTTAAAAATATTTTTGCAGCAGCACTAACTTAAGATTCCACTTCAATTCGAAAACTAAAAATTACTTCAAATACATGCATTTTAGAATTCATGTTTCCGTTCCTCATTTCTGTGGAATGAGCCAGCTATTATAAGTTTTTATTACGAATTTTTTCAATTTATTCATTTGTCCCGTACAAATTTTCAAAATCCGGTTTTTCCTACAAATTTTGCATCTGTCCTGTATCGCTGAAAAAAAATCTGGCAACACTACTCCTAAGATACATAAGGCTAAGATACATAACTGCCTACATTAATTGAAGTGAATTTACTATCAATGGACATTTCAGTTCTCTTGGATACATTTGCAGTAAGTCTTTCTAGAACTGTATCTTAGACCGTACCTCATTAATTTTTTATCTACAGCCCCTTCAGATTTCAAGGATTTGCCGTGCCCTTTTTAGGATATGGAGCAAAACGCGTTCAATATTAATTACATTTTGTTTGCCTGTTTATCATGTGCCTATAAGGCATAATGGTAGCGCTTCCGACTCTAATTCGATGCTCAGTTGCGACAGCCGAGGATCAATTCCCGCTTGCGGTAATCATTTTTTTGTGGAAATTTTCATATAAATATTTGCTTTTGACATTATTTATATGCTTCACAAAACAACCTCGACAATTTTTATATAAATTTAAAACGTTACCCAAGCGTCACGAATAAGAGACCTTGAAATTTCACTCGCCGCCAAAGAAGTTTCACATCAACAAAACGTTTACGACAATAGTCACTTTTCCCTTCATAATAAATAGGCAGTTCAATTAAATTTTCGTGAATAAATGTTGCAAGAGCACTGCTGCGAGTATTTTTCACAGCGGAACAGAGTACTTTTTTTGACGAACATGTTGTGAAAAATTTCACAAATATTTCACAGCTATAGTTTTTTGTATGTAGATTCGAATGAAATAGCACGAAATAATTAAAGCGAAAATCGAATGAATTTAGAAATCTTCCTTACAAATGAGATAATTGTATCTTCGGTTTTCAAACCAGAACGTCATTTTCTGCCACGTTTAAGTTCCTTTATAAATAAAAATGTCGAAAAAGTTAATCAATATTTCGTAAACATCCTGTTCTGTGAAGTCTTTATTGTGCAACGGGCTGGAAAGAGAAAAAAGGGAGAATTTAAGATATGATTTTATTTTTAATTGATTAATTTCATACCAGCTTCCGCGAACTAATTGCTTTGGCACAAAAGCCAGTTTATATCTTAAAAATCATCATAATTTATCAAATTATCTTTAACATTCACTGAATAGCATTAAGATGAGGTACTAACTCGAATAGGTTAATATATTTTTATCAAAATCTAAAAGTAAACAGCTTATTTTAAAAAAAAAAATTTATATATGTATGCAATTTGTCATGCTTTCCCTATGCGATGTTTACTTTGTCATAAGCTAGTATATACAAATAATAATAAAAAAATATATATTAATTTGTACAAGACTTTGAAACCTCTGCGTACTTTTTATTACGTTGCTATTGTTAATTACGTTTCCGATAAACTCTTGATTTTTGCTTCTTTTTGGTACTAGTTAATCGCATTAAAGTGCAAGGATTATTTAAAGCTATAGTATTATGAGCTGTAGTCAAAGTCTAAGAACATTTTTGAGGCTTCTGTCAAATCCAATAGTACTACACTGCATATAATATTAATTTGCTTATGTTTGTCCTTGATTTAAAAAATTAATAAGATGATTTTATATGAAGTGATGTAATAACCTACTTTGCAGTATTGATTTTTCAAGATATTATGACTTATTTGAAACTATAAACATGTTTTAACATAAAACAAAAATGTTGTGAGCTTATGACATTATAAACAATTAATCGAGAACTGAAGCTGCTGTAAAAATGCTTAACATGGACCAGAAAAGTTGATTAATTTAAATCTTTTAAAAAACAAACTTTCTGTATGAGATTGTATTTGAACCCGGGGTCTCTAGGTTTGGAATATAAGCACAGAATTTAGAATTAGCACACCCTCGATCAGATAGAAAAAGTTTACTCCCAGGTAACAAGAAAGTTTTCATGTTGTAAACGAAAAAATGAACGGGAACCCCCAATATATATAACATATGAAAAACAAATTATTATACCCCCACGCGTACTGCGTAATATTTTAGTTACAAATATAAAATTGGGTAGGTATGTATTTTAAATCAAAACTAAAACGTTTTAGAAAAGTTGGCGTCATCTACCTACGAACACGCCCACCACCAAAACAACCCCAAAATTGAAAAAACAATATGAGAAAAATTTGGTTTGTTAGTATTTTACATCAAAACTAAATCGTGTAAGAAAAATGGGCGTAATCTACCAGAGAATACGCCCACCGTATGGAGGAACCCATAAGAGTGAAAACTCTATAAAGATTTAGCCTACTTAACCTACTTACTTACTTAGGTGGCCATGACAACTCGTGGTCGGGTTACGGCCGACTTCATCAGCTCTCGCCTGGTGCCTTTGCTGCGCGCGCGCCGTGCCAATCTATTTCACCAAGCGTCATTCCTTTCGAAGTTCCTCTTCGTCGTCAACCCTCGACTTTGTTCCTCGACATGTCGTCATAGAGTTCGTATAGCTCGTGGCTGATTCGATAGCGAAAGTCGTCGCCAATATGAACAAGACCAATGATTTTGCAAAGAATACTTTCCTCTCGATTACCCCAACAGCGGCTGCATCTGTTTACGATACTATCCATGTCTCAGAGCCAAAGAGAAGCACAGTAATGATCAGCGTTTTGTAGAGTGTTAGTTTTGCCGATTGAGAGAGGGCTCTGGAACCTAATTGCTTACTTAGCCCGCAGTTGTACCTTTTAGCAATTGTTATTCTCTGCTTAATCTCCAAGCTGAGATTGTTGTTGCTGTTTACGGTGATGCCAAGGTATGTAAACTCCTTGAAAACTTCAAAGTTAGATGCCTGCTGTGACATGGGAGCCTAGACTTCGCGCTTCCTTATTTGCAGACAGCATATTCTCTGTTTTACCCTCGTTCACAGTCAAATCCATTTTGGCTGATTCCTTTTCGATAGCGGCGAAAGCAGTAGTTACATGGTTCGGCCGATAATATCGATATAGTCAGCATACCCAAGGAGCTGGACACATTTGTAGAATATGGTACCATTACGCGGTAGACCTGCCTATTGTCGGACACCTCCATGATGAAATTGAGGAGAAAGCATGAAAGCGAGTCGTCTTGTCTGAAACCTCGTTCGGTATTAAAGATTTCGGAGAGGTAATTTTCTACCTTGAAGGAGCTACATGTATTGCTCAACGTCATTATGCAGAGCCTTATCAACTTTGCAGGTATACCGAACTCAGACATTGTTGCGTACAGACAATCCCAAATTGGGCTATCCAACGCAGCTTTATAAACTACAAAGAAATGGTGGGTGTCGATTTGGTTTTCGTGGGTTTTCTCCAGGATTTGGTGTAGTGTAAAAATCTGGTCTATGGTGGACTTGCCAGGACGAAAGCCACACTGAGAAGGTCCAAACAGTGCTTTGGTATGCGGCTTCAATATTTCACGAAAGAACCTTGTAAGCGATGCAAATAAGACTGCTACTTCGGTAGTTGGTGCAGATTGTCGGGTCTCTTTTCTTAAGTATAGCACAAAGCACACTGAGATTCCGATATTCGGACATGCTTTCAGCTAGCCATATTTTGCTGATGAACAATTCAGCAGGCAGGCCGTCAACACCTACTACTTTGTTGTTTTTGAATCGCTGTATAGCAACTGTAACCTAGTCATGGCTAGGTGGTGGAATTTCCACTCAATCATCATCGATTTGTGGTGTCGGACCGCATTCTTCAAGTGTGGAATTGTTGGGATCGCCATCCGCATGCAGATTGGAAAAATGCTGCCTCCATAATCTTAACGCGCACTGCTTATCTGCAACCAGATCACCATTTTATCTCTGCAAGTGGATGCTCCAGGCTGGAAACCTTGGGTTAGACGCTTAACCTGTAGGTAAAATTTCTGAGCATCCTTCTTGCCCTGTACACTTCAATTTTTTCACGCTCACGTTTTTCCTGCTACCTTTTTTTGATGCCCTTTTAAACGTCTAAAAGAGCATCTCTCTTCCTTCCTCTTTTCGTGATAGACTGCAGCGTATTTTGCTGCTGTCGCTTTGCGACACCCTTTGTCATACCATTGGTACGAGCTTGTGGGCGCCGAAAACCAATGACTTCCTCAGCAGCAGTGCGCATTGAGTGAGATATATGCGCCCAAAGTCCGCCGGCGTCATCGAGTTCAAAGTTTGGTTGGTTGAGCTTAACCGAGAGTTGAGTTGAGTAGGCCTCGATGGTCTGTTGTGATAACAACTTACCCACATCTAGCTTTCGTTGCATACCTGTGCGTATATTCCTCGCATTGCTTAATCGCATGCAGATCATGGCTACAACAAGGTAATGGCCGGAGTCAATATTGACTTCCCGAAATATGCGCACATCCAGTACGCTTGAAGCGTGCCTTCCGTCGATCATAACATGATCAATCTGGTTTCGCATTTTTTAATCCGGGAACAGTCAGTTGGCCCGGCGGATATCGAGATGTTTGTACTACTAACTACCATGATCGTGCCGATCATCACGGCGAAGTCGATCAGTCTTAGACTGTTGTTCTAAGTGGTCTTGTGGAGACTGAACTGACCGACAGTGGAGCCAAAGATGCCTTCTTAATGATCTTCGCGTTCAAATCGCCGAAAACTATTTTCACGTCACTGGCCGGGCAGCGAACATACACGTCCTCTAGGCTCGCGTAGAACGCGTCCTTAACAGCATCGTCTTTTTCCTCCGTCGGGGTGTGCCCGCAAATTAGGCTTATGTAGAAGAATTTCGGCTTGATATAGACAGTCGCCAGCCTTTCGTTCACAGGTGTGAATCGGAAAATAAGATGTAATTGACAGAGACACCTTTCCTATAAAGGATCCGGACATTCCAGGTTCATATCCGTAAATCATTATCCGTTTTTCATTTGCAGTGGTCGTCAACGTAGTAGAGCTTCATACCCGAGGCTGGTTTATTAGTTCATTAGGTTTTAATAATGTGGTGGGGAACCAAACCCTAAGCACATTCCATTTTTAAGGTCTTGTAGAGACCCCTCAAGTTTATAGTCTAGAGGAGACAGGAAGTTTTTGAAATGGAGCTTTTGAGGCGACTCAGGCTCGCCTTGACAGTGCCAGTCTATGTGGTTTTTTGATCAATACGCAGTGCTCGTTCAACACTACGCCCTTCCACACTCTAGCTGGTCACCCGCTTCTTGTCCGGGACCGCAAAACGCGGCCAATCTCTATATCTGGTGGCCGTTCACCATCCGCAACCTGTGACACGTGCGACAGCTTGTAGCTCAGCCCCCGTAGATTTCCAATAGAATCCACTGTACTGCATACAGAGACTGAAATACAAAGACTCATTTAACCAAAGAACTTTTAACTTGGACCAATTTTAATGATTGGAATATTGCCAGAAAGATATTTTGGTGCAATGTACCTTTTATGATTTAATGAAGCTTTCTTTTCTAGTCCTTCCTTTGATATGTTTTCTTCGCGAACTATTATGGAAAATGATTGACACTTTTTTTAATATGTCCCCTTTTTTTCACGAAAAAAAATTAAAACAAAAACGTTTACATATTTTAAAATCATATAAAAAACTTTATTTCTCACTTATTTTTCAAAAAAAAATTTTTTGTAAATAAAACTACTGTGAAATTAAAGTCATTAAAGTACGATATAAGTTAAAAATTGTTTCAAAACATGTCATATATTTTTAAGGGCTTAGTTTGATTTGCAAACACTTTTTAAAATCTATTAATAATTTTTGGTGAATTTTCATTATAACGCAAATGTGCAAGTGGAAAAAATGTTTACTCGTAACAAGAAATACATGGAAAGATTGTTTCTTTGCAAGAAAAAATACCGAATTATCAGAAGAGTCAAATGGAAGCGATGATGCAGTGTAAGGTACCCCTAATGCACCCTTTCTAAGCAAACATCTGGTAGCAAGCATACAACCTGCAACGCGCAGGTTCATGAAACAAACACACGGCTGCCTAAAGCAGCTGAGTGGCGCTTGTTAAGGGGGTGGGGGTGTGTTCGTGGGAAACACGAACGACAAAAAAAACTAGTAGATTTAATATTTTTCTGAGATGCGAAACTTAAAAATTCAGCATTTAGACAATTGTGTTACATGTTTTTCGATGTTGTTGTTGTTGTTTTCAGTTCAAAAATTGATTTTATATTTACAATGAACCTAAAATCCACCAAAGGCACCCCTCACTGAGGTTATTGGTGCGCGTTTTCTTCACTACTCTCTGCTCGATTCTTGATTCTCGATTTTCGACATGTAGCCAGCTACAAGCAACGGCCATGCCGAACGTGCTCACTTTACTATATGCTGCTGGCAATCAGTCCATTCATCGCATGCATAGAACTCGGCATCCGTTGTTCAGTGAAATTCAGTCGTGAAACACATTTCAACGCGTACACACCGCCGTCAATTTCTTCCCCTAGAACTCTTGCTCTCGGTTTAATAAAAACAAAAAAAAAATAATTAAATTTTAAAAAATATAAAAATTATTCTGCTGTTTCCTCTCTTTTGCACGGATGCGACGGTAACGCAGAAATTTTTCCATTTCAGACGCAAACTAAATAAAACGAACAACGTATTTTCAATCATAGAGACACGGAATTGGCAAGCAAAAATAAATAAATAAATAAAAATATTGGAGAAATTTTATTTTGGGCCAATGATTCAGTGTAGTACGCTGCCCCGATAACATCTTGTAAGCGAGAAGAAAAAAAGAAAAAAAAAAAACAATAAAAAATAAGCAGAAAGTCAAAGTAAACATTAGCAACGCAGAAAATCGAGTGCAAAATCGAGTAATATTTTTTTTAAATATAACAACAACTACAAGCATTGTCTGTATTTGCTGTAATACAGAGTAAAGTGTTTTTTTTATATTAATTTACTGAACATTGTATTAAACCGTTTTGTGCCTGCAATAAATCAATAGTTGTAAGACTCGTTGAAACTATATATTTGCCAACCTACCAACAACCACCCACTTAACCGACCCACCGCCCGCAATTACTTAGTTCCTGCCGCTACGCTGGCCACAATCATCAATAACACAGGCATGACCATGGTCGAGGGAATGACGTCTATCGATTTGGGCTCGAACCCTATGCAAGAGACAACCAACGATATGGCAGACGCCATACACGAGGAACCCATCGAAACACCTGAAGAAAGGTCAGTTTTAGTTGTAACACAATAATTGAGAATTGGGTGGTGGTAAGAGGGTTGGTATGATAAATCCTTATGTTAGTGCTGTCAGTTATTAGCTAGACTAAAGCTTTGTAGATCGTCAGCGTGATATTAACTAATGGCGAATTACTGTTAATCCTTTTAACTGATATAGATGCAATTTAGTTGCCTGACTTGCACTACAATGCGTGTGCATGCCAGCTCCAACAACAACAGCGCACAGCAAATACTTGATTTAATTAATGAAAGCATAGCGTTTAATTTGTTCACATCGTCGCGTTCAGGCACGGCATGGCACGGGCAGCAATCAAGAGTTTGCAAAAATATCTGTGAGAATCGCCTCGCATCTATGATGTCATGAGAAAAATGTTTAACAGCACGATTCCACTAAGACCGCTTGTCGACAGCAGCTCCTCTTATATATAATATACTACATACTTACATATATTCACTTGTACATAGATGATTCTTGCGTTTTTAAACAATAATACATGCCATGACCTCTTCGTAAACCGCTCGATACTATCATATCAAGCACATTATGGGAAACACCATTTATGTACATAAATAATGACGAAATTTTTGAGTCATCGTGGAGAACTACATTGCTTTAAGGATCTTGTACCGCAAACAATAACAACAGACAAATTATGTAGGATTATGTAGTATTTTGTTAAATAGCAAGATATGTTAGTGAGGATGTTATATCATTAACATTGATGTGCAATTTTACCTCCAAAAGAGATTAAGTTGAATGTAACAGACATTCTTTTTAGATTTCGAGTGAGAGACAAAGAAACCATTAAAGTGATGCAAACGAACGTCAGCTACGTTAAGATTAATACCTCCGAGAAACCTCTAATTTACTTTGATGTTCTGTGTAATCCGGTGTTATTAACCTCATGAAGGATGCATTAAATTGGAAAACATTTTTATAGCGTTGTAAAATATGACCATCATACGACTTAAATTGCACTGAATGCAAAAAGATTTTCTTTTATTTTCATTATTGCGATATTTCGATTTGGTATATTTTTCATCTGAATTATTTTTATTCACTCACAATCGCATTCTATTCAATGACTCACTTGGATTTCATTGTTATAATTTGAAATTCATAGAATTCGTCAAGCCTGTTGAAATCATCAAATCATCACAATCACTGAAATTGTGATTGATTGAATTCACAATCACTGAATTTTTTTATCGAATTTGAGAAATTTTTTAATCATATCTTAAAGTATAAAATTCAAGTTTCACGTTTTGCATCTTGTATCGCTTAAACTGTAATATAAGGCTATTGCAGTGCTTTTCAACATTTTATGCAAATACATCCGGAACGATTTCAGCCTGAATGTATGCACAGAAATCTTATTTGATACTATTCAGTGAAGATTTTGTGGTATTTACAATAATACGCATTTTAGTAAGGACAGGTTTTTATTCTACTTGTAGAATTAAATTAAGCAAAGTCAAACCTTGAACGTAAAGATATATAATTGCTGCAAATTAAAAACAAATTGGCCATTTCCGCCCTTGAAAGCACTTTGACCGAGCTTCTTATGATCAATTGTGCTGTGTGTGCTATTAAATGTTTGCACACAATTGACCGAGAACTGGGCCTACATGTTTTATGCCGACTCCGAACGGCTTAGTTTCATGTGCTCAAGAAACTTTACATGGCATTATTTACTCTCTGAGGTTTACCATTGTCTGCAGAGAGGTGGTGACCGATCAGAAAAATTTTTACATACACTCCGCGTAAGCAGAATTGGTTCACTGTTTTAATGAGATAAAAGTGGTTTTTCTCAAAAAAGAGCATAACAGAAAACTTATTGCTGTTGTATTTTCTCAAGTGTTTTATTATGAAAAAGTTATGTAAAATGAAATTATAAATAAAGGTGCCGTTAATTTTCTGTTGTTTTAGATTTGCTATTACAGAATTAGGCATTTTTTGATGCGTCATTAGAATAGGTTCACAGTTAGTAACTTCAGTGTTTGTCACAGTTCCATAAAAATCGTCACTAATAAAATTTTATAAAAGTGGTTAGATTATATTGTGGCAAAATGGGACGCGTAAAAGCTTTATATACGAAGACAAAAGTTATAATTGAGGTGTACAAGAAACAAAACCTAAGTACTCATAAAATCGCTATCAAAATCGGAAGAAGGCAAAAAATAGTATGCATTTTTTAAGAAATAAAACCGACTTTGGAAAAAACATGAAAAGGTGTACTGATTCGTCGGTATGATCTGCAGATAAGAGAGCAATTATTCGGTTAGCTTCCAAATCTTGCCTGTCGACGACAAAAATCAGGCATTTAGCTGCGGAAAACTCCAGTCTTCAACCTTGTGACGGGTAATTAATAGAGCTCTGCACCTAACAAGACATTATATTAAGAAAAAACCACAAGTTAACCCTAGACGGTAGAAAATTGGTTGAATTTTTGTAAGAATCACATCATTTGGAAAAGATAATGGCAGTAGGTAGAGGTAAAGTTCAATTTGGATGACCCTGATTATAACTATTAATTTCATAATTTCCAAAAGAAGAACGGTTTTAAACTCATCACCATAGCCATGGTGTAATTGTTGGGAGGGCTTTATCCTCCCATATCATATTTTGAAACTATTGAGCTAAAGTTTCCAACTTGCAGAATGACGGGAAATTTGTATAAAGCGATACTAGACTAAGATTTCCCAAGGTTTCAAAATATGTTTTGACCCTTGGAAATGATTTACCAACAAAATAACGCTCCTTTTCATTCGGCATGTACCGGTACAAGTTTGATCAGTGAACAAAATAAAGTACAATTAATATCATGGACTTCATACTCTCCGGACCTAAACATTACTGAAAATGTATTGAGCTGGTAATTTTGGAATGTGTACGAATCCGGTAGACAGTTTGAAGACCAAGAGTCTCTCAATTCCATTAAAGTGGCTTGGAATGAAATTTCCTTGAACTACTTGGAGCAACTTTATGATTCAATTCCAAACCGGATTTTTCAAACTATATTAAGTAAAGGAAGTAGCACTCGTTATAAAAAACTATTTAATTTAACAAAAAAATTAGTTGAGATAAAATATAAAAGTTTTTCATTTCGATTTCTCCAAATGAATGTGATGAACCTATTCTTTATTTAAATTTATGGGTGCTTTATTTAAAATTTCACTTAACCTAATTTTTTATAAACACCTAAGAGAAAACAACAACAAAACTTTTTCTGCTATGCTCATTTTCGGAGAAAAAAATCTTTTGAATATCATTGAAACAGTGAACCTATTCTGCTGACGCGGAGTTTATTATTGCTACACTGGTCGAAAAATCGACCAATCGACAATCAGCAAAACTTAAATAACACGATTTTTTTGATTGTTTGAATGTCAAAATATTAATACAAGTTCAAAAAATAAACAAAAAATTATTGATTTAATCCATGGTTGAATAATAAGGTTTCTGCAAAATTGACAGTCCTCTCTTTCGCATAACCGGAAGTGTCCTAATCAACTGGCTGCCGAAAGAAACAACAACAGATACAAACAAATATTTCAGCTGATGCAATTCACTTTGACAGTTTCGGCAGTAGCGCTCACCGTCTTGTAGCTACCTAATTTTGTGTACCCTGTAATATTATTTATTTTATCGAAAATACAAACCATTTTTGACACTGTTCCCACTTTTAATTGAAAGTATTTCTATTTTAACAAAAAAAGCTGAGACCACATTTTTATGAATAACAAAATTTTAGAAAGCATTTTTATTCTAAAAAACCTTTTTAACTATAGAACATTTTTAAGCAATTTTAAGATTTTTTTATGAATAAGACCGTTTAAATATATTTTTCAATCAATTCTTTTTGTTTTTGGGTGAGGGGAGGGGTTTTGAAATGCACCATGAAGAGTAATGAAGGAAAAGGGGGGTAAAATAAAAGTTAAAAATCGGTCACATAGTTTCTGGACAACCCCTTATTGACCAACTTATGTTTGAAAATTCTCTAAAAACCTTGATTTTTAGTAAAAATCCAATCAGCGCGACCTCTAAACCTTTTCCAAAAAATTTGAAAAAATCTCAAAAATACTCTATCCCATAAGCTTCCAAAAGAGGCTTGAGCAAAAAAAAAATTGTTTTTGGGACACACTATTGTACAACTCTGTCGTACACTTCAAAAGTTACGATGGCTATGGCTCAATGTTCTTAAAGTCAAACTTATAGCTTTTGTCTACATTTCGAAATACGAGAGCGGGACAATAATTCCATTACTTTTTGAATGAACGAATGAATTTTTCAACATTGTTTCCTTTGAGCTCTATAACTTCGTTCAAAGTTCCTCAAATTTTTTTAATCTTTCAAAAAAATAGGTGTTATCGAAGTCCTCAAATAAGGAATTTGTATGTGAGATGAGTTCATTGGAGTCATTGCAGTCATTTAAGTCAAATTTATTTTCGACGAGCCATTCCTATAAGTTAAGAAACAAGAAAAAGTCACTCATGGCTTAGTCCGGAGAATAGAGCAGTTGAGGTAGCAATTCATAGCCCAATTCATGAAATTTTGCCATGCAGAATATTCAAAATTCAACAGAAGTTAACTAACAGATGCTTGTTGAACAAAGCAGTGTTGCCCTTTCAATTCAGAAGCGGAAAACTCAAAAAGTTACGAACTTATTGACCCATCCTCGTTACTCGAAATGTATAGATTTAATAGCACGGTACAACGATAGCCGATCTAACATAATTCAAGGATAGAAAACATGTTGACGTTCTTAGATTTTTTTTTCTATCACGTCTAAAGTTTGTGAAAAATCACTTCATGTAGGAATAACACACTTTTTTAATAACAAAATTTTATTAATCTAACTACGAATATTTTCTTCGAGGTAGCATTATACCTTAAATATATCCAATGTAACTATGTAATTCTATTACAAATTAAACTTTTTAGAAGTCAAATATAAAGTTAATATACTAAACTTCATATATTATATCAACTATACCTTTTTTACATTCCAAACTCAAGTGTTCATACTTAAAATTTAACCTCAAGCAATTATTTTTGATTAAAAAGTCAAGTTGAAGATTTGAAAATTTATAGATTTATAGAAATTATAGATTGAAGATTATAGTTTAAAGAAGTTATAAATTCCATATTTGCAAGGAAATAGATTAAATTGAAACTAGTTTTGAAAACTACAGAAATTATATTTTGTTTTTCATTTTGTGTGAAATATAAACGAAAAATGTTAAAGTGTGCTTCCTTGTTTTAAGATACAACGACATAGCTATGGTTCGTTTACGTTCGTTGCATCTTTATTTTATTGATAAGAACTAAAAATTCTCAGTAAAAAATAGTTATTATTGTGTAAAATAAAAATTACAAAAAAAAGTATAACATGACTTTTCTATGTTGTTTCAAAATAAAAATAGAAACCGTGTTTTATCTGAAAGCAAAACTGAAAAGTTTTTTCTATTTCTGACTAATAATGTGCTGATGGTAGTTTTTCATCAGAAACACATATATATTGTAATCGAATCCAAAAATGGTATTTTTAAAAACAGAGATCAAAATAACACAATAATAACACAGGTCAAAAATAGCGACTGTAGGATATCTTTTGTTTGTTTGAGGGTTTACATATTCTTTTTTTTTATTGATGTTAATAATAAATCCACGGAAACGTGTAAGAAAAACAAAAACGTGTGAAAGAACTCCCGACAAAAAATTTTTTCAACGCATGTGTGGTACACATATTAATAAGGTTATATTCAAAAATAATGAATCACAGTGAATGACCTTGAAAATTAATTCGTGTATTGCTTCATTGGTTATTGTTTTATTTGTGTTTATATTTCAATAAATGCTTTTGAACGACCCTTAATAATATTTGTGAAACAAACGTGTGTTTATTTATAAATATTTGTTTTTATTGCGTTTGTTGTGTACATTTTTTTTTATTTTGTATTCGAAAGCCGACAAATAAAAATATTGAATATTTAAACAATTTTAATTGAAATATTTTAATTGAAAATTAAATATTTATACAAGACAAATCTAAGCTTTGTCAATGCAAATGAGTAAACAATGGAATCATAAAACTGAAATAATTGGAGAAAAGTATGAGACACCCACAGTTCATTGGTTGAGTGAGTATCTCCCGACCTTCAATAATCAAACTAGCACAAAATCGTCTTTCTATTTTAAGAGCAAAGCAAAAGATGAGCAAATTTTAATTGTTTTCCGTTTAACTAACAATTAAAAATGTTATCAAAGCAAAACTATAAATGAGCAATTATGCTGCTAATATTAATTCAGCTCAGTGATTCGGTTAAGAAAACTCTTAACCGTCACTTTGTTGTCAGCGGCATAAATAAAACTGTAAAGCCGACGTCATTCAGTCTATATATTTTTAATTCTTCCTTTATAAAACTGTGCAATTTTGTACCCCGTGTCCAGTTTGATTAAATTTTGTTTTTCAATCATGTTTATCTCTGGTTATTTTTATTTTTCTTAATCAACTTCAACGCAGTGTGTTGACATCAGTTTGAATGACAGCATCTCTAGCGTAGAAGTTACAAAAAACACTGATATCTTCAGTCGTCACAAAGATTTGCAGCAACATCTCGAGAATGATTAACAACCTTGCGGCACGTTCAGCAAATATCATTTTTGACTTTTTTGTTGTTTGTATTTTTATTTTTTTTTTTTTCAATTCACTGGTTTTATCTCATTTTATCATAAGAAGAAAAAAAAAAAGTGGTGCATGCTTTATTTATTATTTATTAAAATTTAATCATATTATTCAGTCCAACGATCGCAATTTAACGCACTTGGGAAAAAATAATAAATTACCACCTGGAATACATGTTTATGTTTGCGTGTGTCTGTCTGCCTTATAATAAAGGTACTAATGAACAAGTACTTATTTATAAATCTATATTATTTATTTAATGTTCTTGTTTATGTATATGTGCAAATAAGATGAGTCCAAATAAGAATTAAAAAAAAAAAAACAATTTCATGAATCATTTGTTATTGAAGTGAATATAATCTGTTCATTAGCTGAGCTGCAGTCTCATTAAGATTAAAATCAGTAAAAAATTTAAATAAATAAAAAAACTGAGCTCTACTCATTTTGTTACGAAATAATGACTCCAGATTAGCGTAACCTAATATTAAGTGCATGCAGATTAATGTGTTCAAAATACGCGCAAAAATAAAAAAAAAAAAACAAACAAACCAAAGCACACGGAGAGAATTGAGCGCAAGAATAAAGCATTTAGCACACAATTCATGCAAAAATCAGCCATGATTCTATGCTTTAAAACAGAATTCATGGTATATGACTTATGATCGCATGATTCGTGGTTACTTGCACTTAAATTCTAAAATGATATAATTTTGCTACGAACGGGCACCTTCTTAATGAAATTGAATCACAATTTCCAAAGTTCGAGTTTAGCCGTGCTGGCTGGTGATTGCTTTAAACGCTGGACTGCCTGGGTTCAAACCCGGATGAGGGCGGCAAAATTTTTTTTTAAATAATTATATTTTTAAATAAAATAAAATATTACATGTAAGACAACACATTTTTTGAATGCAAGTGCAATCTTATTTCGGATGTTATTTCTGATTAAGCAAGTATTGTGACATAGAATTGGAATTCTAATAATTAAATTTAAATTTTGAAATTTTGATACTTACACAGCCGGAGTTCGAACCTACGTCCCTCCACATGCCAGCCCATCACACTTCCACTGAGATGTTGGTAACTATAAATCAATTGTAGCAAAACATATTTTAGAACTGCTCATCACAAAAACTGTCAGAAAATTCAAACAAAAACACTAAGGTTTCTGTATTTCATATATAATTTTAGCATAGCTATGAACCATAAAATTGATTTTTTTATTACTAATCATATTGACATTTATATATGTTTAAAAAAATAATTACAAAAAAAAAATTGTTGGTCTAACCCGGGCTCGAACCTGCGTCCATTATTTTTAAATCTCAACGTTCAGCACGCTCGACCAACAAGGCAATGAATTTTGATGTTTCTATTTCAATATAGAATTAAAAACAAAATTTTTTTAATAATATAAAACATGATTCATGCAATAGTTGCTCACAAAAATGTAATATAATTTTTAACAAAAAATATGGCTTATGAAATAGTTCTCAAAATTCAAAAGCAAGAAGACTTTAACACGTGAATTTTTGAGTATGGTGTATGCGAACAGTAACCATGTGCCATGCATAACTTTATGTGCCAGGCTTTGCAAGAATGATGCATAAGGATGCCAGCACACGTGAGTTAAAGCAACAATCTTTGTGTTAAGTCATATGAATTAAAAAATTTGAGGAGCATTTACATTTATGCATGAATCACACGCAAGTAATTTTCTCCGTGCAATCAAATTCCAAGCAAGAGTCATAAATATTTTACCAAAATACAAGTTTGTCTAAAAATTAAATATGTACAGTAGTTCAAACGACTAACCGGACAGCGCAGCGATCTACTTTAAAAGCAATATTTTTAGGAAAAAGACGTTATTTGTAAAAATCACCTTTTTAAGGGTCAAACGTCTAACCGGACACAAACAAATTGTTGTGAAATTCATTATTTCAATACTTTGTTGAGGAACCTCTTGCATCAATTATGACTTAAAAATTATTTTTTATGGAGGGAAACAAGTTTCTGCAAACACCTGTTGAATGCTGTTCCATTCCTTGATAAATTCCTCCTTGAACTGAGTTATGTTTCGAACGTTTGTGTTGTAGATCCTTTTACCCACTTCATTCCATACATTTGCAATAACGTTGATGTCGAAGATGGGGGACCGGTTTGTAATAATTTGGGGCAGTTATGTACCATAGCCATACTTTTGCCACAGCAGAAGTGTGTTTTGGGTCATTCTCTTGATAAAAATCAAAGGTCTGTAATATACGAAGCTTTACGGCACTCTGCTTAAATTTGCCTTATATATTAAGGTATAGTATATATCCGTTTTACCATCGATAAACACTAGATCCTAGACACTTGCGCTAGATATACAGTCCCAAACCATCACAGAACCACCTCCATGTTTCACTGTAGTACAAGTATTTTTGCTTTTAAACGCGGGGTTTGGTTGTCGCCATACTTAAGCCCTACACGCAAAGAAATTTTTCGTTTACCACAACTGAAAAATTCACCAACTATATTTCGTTTGCGAACTGTATTTGCTGCAAACGAGTATTCAGTTGTCATCAACTTAAAAATATTCTTGCTTGAAACGAAAAAACATCAAACTTAATGAAATTTTATCATTGTTTTGAAAGTTCAAGTTTAGCCGAGCGTGCTGGCGTTCGAGTCTAGGAACTTGAGTGACCTGGGTTCAATTCCCAACAGGAACACCAAATATTTTTTTTTAATTATTGTTTTTTATTATTATTTTTATTATTCTTATTTTGACTGTTCCTTTTGACCAAGCAGTTAATGAAACAGAATTACAATTTCAATAATTAAATTAAAATTGTTGATACTTACACAGCCAAGAATCGAACCCACGTCTCCCGCGTGCCAGTCTAGCATGCTTCTATTGAGCTATTGTGAGATATTATCTAGAATGAATTTTTTTAGATTACAAATTTGTATGTCATAAGAAATGAATCTTTTTTCTAAAAATTAAGTTTTCAGTTGAACAAAACAAATTTGTCGGTTGCCGAAATTTAAAAACAACTTACGTTAATGGCAATCGAAATTAATTTCTTGCAATTAAATAACGCGGTTCAAAGGTACAAGCGAGATGCCATTTGTGTGGCTGCGCCTACTTAAACTGTAACACATTCTTGTTTCTTCGTTTATGGCAAATATTTTACATTTGTCATCAACGAAAGCGAGCTGTGTAGCAGTTGTGTGACTGCGCTTGTGATTCACAGTTGTGTGTCTGTTTGTTCACAGTCTTAAAATACTGCCTTTTCGTTGATGGCAAATATTAAACACTTTTCATCACCGAAATCAAGCAACTTTTTTGTCAGTTGAGAACTACTCGCTTATAACAAATTAATTTCTTTTCCTGCAAACGAAGTTTTCAGTTGGAAAAAATAAATTTTTCGGTTGCTGCAATTTAAAAATCACTGTCGTTTATGACAAACAAAATTAATTTCTTGCAACTAAATAACGTGTTTCCAGCAATTAACCATTATAATGCCAACTGTTCAAACGTTTACAAACAATGATTTGAAGCATGACAAACGAAGTTCGTTTGCAGCAAACTGGCGATAAACGTTTTTTTTCTCTGCGTGTACGTCTAAGCCGTCCAAATTGAATTTGCGTTGGTCAGTATATAGTACCTTAAATAAAACATACCACTTGCATTTAACCTAATTTTTTACATATTACCTTACTTACCGTATCCCAAAGAGCATAATTTTTAAACAAGTATTCTCTAGCAAACTGAAGGCATAGTCTTTTGTTTTTTGGGCTAATGGACGGCTTGGAAAATCATTCTTACGAAGTGTGTTACGAATAATTTACATACATAAGCCCTTTCCTTAACTTCTTTTGCATAATTTTTCAGCTCGTTTGCAGATTGGAATGAATTGTTTTTTATTTGTAGGATAATTTGGCGCTCATCACGGTCACCTAGTGTTTTACCTTGACCCTCCCGACTTTTATTGAGGATTCGGAAGTCGTCACGATACTTTTTCAATAATATCGTGGACCGTAGAATGGTTTCGAACAACGATATCACCGATTTAGCGAATAGTTTTACTTTCACAGTATTGCCGTATAATTAGCGGCCAAATTTGAAATGTTGTGTGCGTGCGTTTTTGCAATATTGTAGAATTTTTTGTAGTAGCGATTACCGAAGACAAAAAAGCAATGAACGGAATCAATACAAATTGGATTTGAATTATTTTTTAAAGACAACAACATGCCTAATTTTAAATGTCCGGTTAGATGTTTGACCCTTGAAAAGGGGTAAACTTTCCGTATTTTATATTAGGTTTTTGTTAAAAAAATTACATTTAAAGTCGCTCGCTGCGTTGTCCGGTTAGTCGTTTGAACCACTGTAGGTGTTAACATGTGATTACTTTTAAGTTTTCATTTTAGCAAAAATAAGACAATGAAAATATTAGTTCAAACTTGCTTATGAATAGCAAATATTTATATTATCAATATTCATGTGTATAGATGTGTAAAAAATTTATGAAAATCATAAACTCCGAATTTATTTTTTTATTGGAAATTTTTTTTTTAACTCTTGGAAAATTTTTAAGAGCTTTGTAAATTAACTATAAAAAGAATTTTGTTAATCATAGTTTTGTTTTGTAAACTTCAGAGTATTGTTCTTGACATTTTTGTAAGCATTCTTTTATGCTTATGTTGTTACCGTGAATAAACAGTTTGTGTTCCATTAACCATAAGCGAAGGTTTGACGAAAAGTGAGAGCTTTGCGAAAAATTTTTGTTGATATATTTCATTTTAAAATTTTTGTTTCCAAGCTTGGAATTTCCTTGCGTAGCACAGCGGAGTGTGAAATGCAGTGGCGTAACTCCATAGGTGCAAGACCACCGGGGCCCTTGAGCGATAGGGGCCCTTCGCTGACATTACAAATAGCAAATGGTAACGAATCTGATATAATTAAAAATGCAACTTTCAAGCAAAATACTATGAAATGGTAACCCAAAATTTTACTCAACAATTCATCAGTATTTACAAGCTGGTATCAAAAAATCATTACAAATTTTGAAGCAACTGAATGTGACAATACAGAAATTTGCACAGCTATACCACCAAACACTTAGAAGACTGTTTTTTTTTCAATCATCCAATCATTCAAAAATGAAAATGCTTCCTTTAAAAAACAAAAGTAAAACGAAACTTATAGAAAGAACAACGAACGTTTTACAATGATTAGTAGACTAAAATGAATCACGCTGATTGTGGAAAACGGCGGATTGGTTGCGGCGGGAGTTCATCTGATCCGCACTCCCCTCATTTTAACAAAGAATCCCATTGTTGAAACCGTGCGAGTAAACTGCAATACCGATCCGCACTCTGATCTTCGAAAAACAGCTTTTCAGCTGTCAAAACAAAATTAAGTAACGAGTGAATTTGCATAAGTGTAAAATATTTATAACAAAAGTGAAAAATATAAATAAAAAGACAATTTAAATGTTATTATACCATAAATTAATTTTGAAAAATCACTTATACATTGTCCTGACAACATGGAGCTCTAGGCGAGTGGTCCTTTCCGCAGCACAGCGTTGCTGCCCTCAGGACGCCTCGCAGTAGCTCTTTTTTGTTGGTGGAGATGGTTTTTGCATTTATTATGGTATTTACGTTGCTCCTGAGACATCTGGACCGACACCAAGTCATTAGAGCCTTATTTCTGCCTCTCCTGGTGAAGATTCCGATGCCAATTTTTTCATTTTTTCGACCTTTGCCTGGTACTGGACACGGACTGTTGTTCGATTGCTGTTTATATAAATACGTTTAGTTTGGTTAATTTTAATTTAAGAGCTTAAACTTACTTTTTATGAACATCCATAATTTTAACGCGTTAAAAAAATTTTGAAAGTGCCAGTTTTTTAACAGTTAAGTAGTTAAACTAAGTCAAAAATTAAATACATAAGTTGGCGATAAATAGATAAACATAGATATGATACATTCAAAAAGTCAATTTTTAAATTCTATGTGCCCATATCATGCACTGGTATGATGCATTGGCAATAGGATTTTAGTGGTGCAAATTTGATACAGTCGGGCAAATGCATTTCTATAAATTATGCTGTTGTGTTGATAATATTTGCCATCATATTTTGCAAATTTCACGATGCAAGGCTGTACAATGCACAAAGTGCCTACATACAGCCTTATTAAGTTGGCAACTGAAAAAATTGTTTTGGTTTGAAATCCGAAAACTTATATGATAAAAATTAATTCATTTTAAAATTTATAAAAAAATTATTTTCGAGTTAAAAAAATTTTGTAATATTTTAAACACCAGATTCGAGTTCAGCGACCTCAAATTACCCTGAAATCATATATAGCATTTCTTTTTTTAGAAATATTCTTCAAATCCGCACAGATCCGCACCGATTTTGTTGCGGATGAAAAGTGAAAAAATTTTTATTAAGTGCGGATGGACTGCGTTTTCAACAATAGCAATTTTTCACTCCGAATCTGCCAACTGCATTATCGATACGCAACGAACTTACTCGTCGGTTTCTACAATCGCTAAAACAGCGAGTTCGAGTAATTTTCCCGCCGCAACTGATCCGCCGTTTTCCACAATCAGCATGAAAATTTAAATAAAAATAAAAACTTTTTAACAAAAACAAAACCTACTTCAAAATCACTACAAAGTAAAAAATAATTTTAAATTACTCTTACTATTTATTTCCTGGTCAAATTTGATAATTTATTAATATTCATTATTATATTGGAAATCTTATGATATCAATTATTCTGAATTTTTTTTATTTTTATCATTAATATATTAATTTTTTATGATAATAAAAGCTTCTAGTCAGCGCTTATCATTGACATAAAATCATGATATTTTTACCATCCCTACTCTATTAAAGACTTTTTTATTTGTGAATATCCTGCTTAGGTGACGCTATATTAATTTGTAATCTTAATTTTTCTTACATCTTAATTAAAATGCTATATGTGTGTTGCAGCTGTACAAAAAATCTGATTATATTAGCTTCGACTTCGAAGCTTTTATTATCATAAAAAATTAATAAATTAATGATAAAAAAATAAAAAATATTCAGAATAATTCGGTAGTAACTTGTAATAATTGTGCCTACGTCTGTACTTTTTCAGTTAGTAGTGTCAGTATTCGATTTAGTGTTTTCTTATATTGCCACACCCCTTTGTCGAATGACGCCCACTTTATTGACAATAACTTGTTATAAGTGTGCCTACCTCTGTACTAAATATCAGTACTCTAGTGTCAATATTATTCGAGATACAGTGTGTTTTAAATATTGCCACACCCCTTTATCAAACAAAGCCCACTTTATTAAAATTTAAAATTTTAATAATATTTTTTAAAATTGTGCCTACCTCTGTAGTAAACTTTGGAACTCTAGTGTCAATATTATTCGAGATACTGTGTGTTTCATATATTGCCAAACCCCTTTATCAAACAACGCCCACTTTATTGAAATTAATTGTTTTATAACTGTGCCTACCCCTGTAGTTAACTTTAGTACTCTAGTGTCAATATTATTCGAGAAACAGAGTTTTTACAATATTGCCACACCCTTTTTTAAATTACGCCCACTTAAGTGATCGTCATTTTTAATATTTGTGCTTACCCTTGTAATTGTACTGTGAATTTTATTACCCTAGTGTCAATATTTACTGAGATACAGTGTTTTTCTTATAGAGACACGCCCCTTTGCCGAATACCACCCACTTTCATAGACGGGCACCTCCGCGTTGATAGTCTCTATATGTTGACAAAAAATTACGGCAATCGGGCAAGTACTTTAGGAGTAATCGATGTACATACATTCACAAAAAAAAAAAAAAAAAAAAAAAAAAAAACAGAGAAACCAACCAACTTGAGAACCTCCTCCTTTTTGAAGTCGGTTAAATATGTTGACAAACGACTCAAAAGTGACTTTAAAATAGAATTAAAAGGGACTCTAAAGTGACAAAAAAGACTTCAAAGCGAATAAAATTTGATTTGAAAACGACTCGAAAGTGATTCGAAAATTTGATCAAAATAGATTATAAACTTATTTTAAAACAGTTAAAAAAAGACTTCATTCAGACTCGTGCGTTGGTAACCATTTTCTCCCGACAAAAGAGTCTTTTTTTCATCAGAAAAAGCGCTCGTTTTCGATTGTTTTAATCGCGCTTAATAGTCAAAATAGATTCGATTTTGTTCATAAATTTCATGAAATGGTGAGTGGGATGCTGTTATTTTTCACAATCCCAATGATTTCTGCAAGAGAAGCTAAGTCACACAGATCGAATTGTTGGGAAATCGAAAAAAATTTTAATTTAATTTTGACAGACATTTTTTAGAAATAAACCAATTGTGCTCTGCAGGAATAGATATATCATGCGAAAAAAATAGTATCATAGTGCAAAAAAATTTGTATTTTCAATTTCATATTTGGACTTGTCTGGTTTTGAAATTTAGCAATGAATCAATATTTGGATTCCGCCGTTCTGGATCTCAAAGGTAAGAGGAACTCATTAAAATGATTTCTGCATACTTTTTTCAAATCGGAGGAAATCCGCCGAAGCAATTTTGATTCTCCTGAGGGTCCTTTTTAGTAAAAAAAATATTTTTTGCTTTCAACTTTTTATTTTTTACAGAATGCACACCCAAATGCGCTAAAATGATAAATTTATAACTCATACCAACGTTTTGAAACAAAAAAGTTTTTATATTTTTAATGTAAACTTGATTGAACATTTTATTAAAAATTTACAGTGGACATGTCTGCTTTTGATTGAATGCATTAAATTTGTTTGTAAGGTAATAAAATTATTCAAAACATAGGCTAGTCAGCTTCAGTATTTAACGGAGAACAAATCTACAAACTTAATTCAAAGTCAAAAGTTCATAAACATTTTTATATTTTTTTTTTGTGTTTTCTTATAAAAATCATTGAAAAAGTCAAGTTTTTTTAAAAAACCCCCAACTTTTGTTTAACCGTTCGAATGACCGAACCCGAATACCTAAAAAATTGTTATACTTCAAAATAAATTTTGTTACCAAATTCATTTTTGGATAATTTATAGAAAGTGATAATTGTTACAAATTGAATTTTTCTTAAAATATAAGTTTATGGAGAGAGACGTCTCAGTTTTCAAAATTCTTATGAAATTTCTCTTAAAATCTTATTTTTATTAAACAAGTATCAGAGTTTTTTGAAGGAAGTGAAAATCGGAAATACTTTAGCACATTACATAGAACTATGAACAGGTCTGCTGGCCATTCTAGAACCAAGATATTATTGACTTGAAACCATTGCTTTGTTTCTCTGCTGGAGTGTATTGAAGCGTTATATTGTTGAAATATGTATTTTTTCAGCATTTTTTCTCAAAAATGGAAGTACATTTGTGAAATCGCTGCTCTTCATTTTTGACGAAACAACCTGCACTTTCAAAACACCATCCGCCGAAAACGCACCCCATATCATCAACGAACTCCCACCGAAATCTCTCAGTAGAAACTCGCGTGTAGCAACGTATACGTGGCAGAAGTGAAACTTCTTAAAAAATAAGAAATAAGAGTGATTTTAGTATGAAATAGAGAGAGAAAGTATCTGAAAAGAAATTCCATCAACACGAAATGGAAAAATAATCTGTTGATTCAATATTTACATCCAGGGACCGTACCGGCTATGGTTTTTATCGAAAGTTTTTATCGAAAGTGTCACATATTTTGACCGAAAAAATTAAAGTCACAAAATAATTGCTAATTTTGACCAATAAAATAAAAGTCAAAAGTTCAAAGTCATTTTTCCCCGAAAAAATACAAAGCAAAAAATAACAGTTAAATTTAAACTTTTAAAGAATTAGTCTTATATTTAAAAGGCACTTAATATTCGTGAGGCTGAGGACATTTTTAATATAATGGTATATTTGAAAAAGACTTTCAACAATTTTTTTCATTTGAAAATTGTAAAATAACAGTTATTATTATTATTATTAAATTCTTTATTATAAAGTAAATTTACAATAAAAAACAAGCACTAGCAGCTGTGGCTATCGGCTTAAAAATAACAGTTATTTTCGGTTCTTGTTTTAGTTCAGTTAGTGTTTTAGTTGCTTTCGAATGTATTCTCAACATTGTCACTTTTTGAATGCTAGATTTCATTTTCATAGTACTCGTTGAAAGAACCTCCGAAAGCAGAGGCAAATCTTGTTGATTATTACCTCCTGCTTCCTGATCATAATAATTGAGAGAGGGCCTCATAAAGCGAACGTTGATTGTTGAGTGTATCAACTGGGTTGGCTTTAAAATTTTGTTTAGATGATGGCTGAGTTCCAAAATACATTTTTACAAAGCATCAGTGTGTTTTTCTGGGGATTGGTTCTTTGTCAATTCACCAAAATACACTGATGCTTCGTAAAAATGCATTTTGGAACTCAGCCGATGTTGCAATCACTTTATCTTCGTCATTAGTTGCAGACCTGCGGCTACATTCTTAATAGCTCTAATTCGCTCTTTATATTCACGAACGCGTTCTGCTCCTGTTTAAGCCATTTTTCTTAGCTTTAAGACGTTTTCTGGCATGGCAAAAACTATTCTCGGCAGTCTGAAATATTGCACTTTAAACACTTTTTGCTTTTATTATTATATTGAATGAACTGTTTTTGTATGTTGTCAATCATCTGTCAAGTTTTGGATCACAACCAACGAACCAAATTAATTACTGCAGCGAACAGGCAGTACATTTTTTTCCCACTAGATGTGCCTTAATATTTTCATTTGAAGCTAACAGAAATAAATTTTCCGTGCATACTTTTCGGATAATGTTACGGAGAGAATGTTACACGTTTAGTTTTAATTACATTTTGTTTGCTAATTTTCATGTGCCTACATGGCGTAAAGGTATAGGATCCGACTCTTAAGCAACGATGTTCGGGGTTCAATTCTCGGCAGCGGCAATGATTTTTTTAAATTTTCATATGAATTGAAAACGTTAGCCTAGCGTCACGAATAAGAGACCTTAAAATTTCACTCGCCGCCAAAGAAGTTTCACTACAAAAATGTTCGTGAAAAAATGTTCTAAGTTCATCCACTGGTTGAAAAATCATATACTCTGAATCGAACACATATTGTTTTACAACATAAACGTTCTATTAGCTTGACCACCTACTGTACAACAAAATATATTTTAAAGTGGGCCTTAGTTCAGAGACGGAGTTTATTTGTCGTTTCATATTTTAAAATGAACATTTAAAAAATTGCTTGCAATTCTTCTAATTATTCTTAAATGTTCAGTTTAAAATGTTTATTTTAGAAAATCAAACAAAAGTTTTAGAAGCTCATTTTAAAATGTCCGTTTTTAAAATTGAAATAATCGTTACAAGAGCAAAATATGAGCTAAACGTAATCTGTGTAGTTTTTGCTGGATATTATTTTTTCATTATCTGGCATATTTTAATTTTTCAGCTAAAATTTTTCTCCCAAAGATGATATGACTTTTTAAAAAACTGTCTCTAATCATATGTATACCAAAAGTTATTTGCATACGACTCGTGTCAGTGACCCTGACCTTTGTGATTCGTGTACCCTAAGTGAGAATGCATGTCACCTACTTTTTAACTGCAAAAAATTTTAAATGATATGTATGTGTTAAATATAGTTTTTTTCATATTTTAAGTTTCATTATGAAGCACAAATTGATACATAAAAAATTTTATTTTGCTGTTCCTTTCAAAATGTTTGGTGTATTTCATCTATTCTGTTCAACTTTTTTGAGGTTATAGTTTTGGAACTTAGGTTAAATAATCTCTCATGAAAGTACTTGCCAATACTACAAATTCTGCCTTATAACTTACGTTAGAATAAGAGATTAAAGAGGTTCATTCAGTTTGTGTTAAATATGAAAGTGGCTACCATGGCATATGCGTAACAAAAATCTAATAAATCTTAATATTGAATTTTTGTTACTAACAACTCCAGTTATATAAATTTCAGACACGCAGAAAATTGTGAAACGTTCGAAAACTTTATAAAAAGAAATTATTAAAAAAAAACTCCTATTTCCTTTCAGATATGAACGTCTTTTACGTCGTGCTCAAGTTGAGGACCTCACTGAAATCTCTGGAATCGGTTGCCTTTATCAAAGCGGTGTCGATCGTCTTGGCAGACCTGTGATTATATTTTGTGGCAAATGGTTCCCTGCACACAATATAAATTTAGAAAAGGTGAGTTCAATACATCGACAACTTCATTTGAAATTGGAATTCATAAATTTTTTT
This sequence comes from Tetanocera ferruginea, assembly GCA_958299015.1. Classification (NCBI taxonomy): domain Eukaryota; kingdom Metazoa; phylum Arthropoda; class Insecta; order Diptera; family Sciomyzidae; genus Tetanocera; species Tetanocera ferruginea. The sequence goes on along the minus strand of OY282640.1, from coordinate 53,208,650 downwards.
TTCATTTCTCCTGCAATAATAGGCACTTTTGTACTTAATAAAACTACTGGATCCCATCGTAAAAGGAGACTATGTCATTGCGTACTTCCATACATTGACCTCAACGATCAATCAACCTTCATATTATTGGCTGCGTGAAGTTTACAACATCCTGCCATACAAGTGAGTAATTTTCTTAAACTATTAAAGTTTGGTATAACCTATAGCTACCTTTTCTAATACGCAGGTACAAGAAGAATTTAAAAGCCTTTTATATAGTGCATCCCACTCTTTGGACCAAGGTTTGTTGGCTATAATATAAAAACTTTTATTATGCCTTGATTTTTATGCTCTTTCCTTTATAGATGATGACTTGGTGGTTTATCAATTTCTTGGCGCCTGCTATTAAGACCAAGGTACACTCACTGCCTGGTGTAGAGCATTTGTACTCGGCTATTTCCAAAGACCAACTTGAAATCCCCGCCTACATTACCGAATATGATATGGCAGTAAGTTGAGCAGACATTTGGTCTTACCACTAACTAATTAATTTTTTTTTTCATTTCCAGACAAATGGTCTACATTACTTTACACCGGTGCCGACGACCTCATAGATAAACTCGTATTTTTATTTTTTTCATTATTATACTTATCTAATATTAACACGATACATAAAAATATTCTTACTTTCGAGTTTCTTACAAGTTCGAGTACTTAATCATTATTTTATTTAAAAATTTAACAAAACAAAACTAAATACAGGCACATACATAAACATACATATATGCATATATATGTACATAAATATATGTATATTTAACAATTATATTGTTTTTAATCGTAACAAAAAAAAAACATTCACTAACATATTAAATAATACAAATGCTGAAAATTGTTAAATTGAATAAATCAAAGAACTTAACTAACAATAAGTAATGAAAAATAAAATTAATAAAAAAAAAAAAACACTAAAACTGGAAAAACGTTCTTATGATGCTGGAAAAAGGTTATAAACATACAAATTAATAATGCGTTGTAGATCCGATTTAAATAGTATTATTAAAAAAAAAACAAAAACAAAACAAACAAATTAAAATGAAATACTTACTTTTAAAGAAAATTGTTGTTATAGCGAATGAAATAATCATTATTGTTAAACATATTTACAAATATTGTGCTATTAATTAGTTCCGCCATTGAGAAGAATTTGTATTTTATAAGTCCTTACCTACCTAATATATATTTAATAGAATTCGGAATTTATAGATCAAATTGTTAAAAAAACAACAAAACAAAAAAACAACCATAACAAAAATTAAAGTATTTTCGTGTAATTTTTTTTTTTCTTCTGGTTTATTGTACAAATAAGTTTTCCGATAGTTAATGAAAAAAACACTCTAGTTTTCTTCCATGCACCTCACTTTTTAAACCCTCCTTAGATGCACCCGAACTTAATCTTTGTAAGCTTAAGAACAATTTTGACAAAATCAAGCAAAACATTAAAAAAAAAAACAAACAAAAACAAATAAAAATTTAAAATAGCTAACAATAGAAATATGTGTCGATACTTTATTGGAATGAAATTGGAAAATTATTTGGATTTAAAAGATTTTTATAAAACTACAATATGTTGCGTCATTGATTAATAGATGAAGACTACGCTATTCAGCTCGTAATTCTATCGTGTTTGTACTCGCCATTGACGCAGATTGAATTATAGATGTTGCGAAGGATTTTTCTCTCTAACACTCTCAAAGTCTTTTCATTATTGCTACTCAACGTCCAGGTTTGGAATGTGTATAGTACAGTGTTGCCAGAGAGCCGAACTGAAATTTACCACTATTTGGGAAAAAATTACCACTTTCTGAGAAAATTTACCTTTTTCTAAAAAACAATAACAATATTTTAAATGATTAACAATCTTATAACTCACTACTTCCACAATAAAATATTTCTTTGCTAGCCTCGAACAATTCGTTTCTTCCTATTGCCAACAACTTTTCCAATTTACGATGTGTAAGGGACTTATTTTATCCACTTTTCCATTAACTTTTTTTGTAGGAACTGTTCATGGCTTTCTATAAGCGATATTCTTTTAAGCAATATTCAATGCAATTTCAAAACATTTGATAACTTCTTATGTCTTGGTGTGTTTCAACAATTTCTTTAGTTTTTAAGTTAAAATTTGCAGCAATTCAAAAATCCTACATTTGTTATTTTTTGGTACAAAAAGGGACTCCCAATAATAAAGGACTGCTTGTGAGTACGTTCAGAGAGGTAACAAAAGTGCAAAAAACTTAAATATTTTTAAATCTAAAAAATAACTATATTACAAAAATTTACCACTTTTAGTCAAAAATTACCTTTTTACCTCTGCCCAAAAAATGAGTCAAAAATTACCTCATTTAGGGAAATTTACCTCATTCTGGTAACAGTGGTATAGTAGGACGAATATGATAATTACTATAACATAATTCCGTAAAATGTGAGTGCGGAACGTAAAATTTCAGAGCATATTTTTAGGCATTTTTTGTTTTCAGATTTTTTGAAACTTCAAAAACTTTATATTTTTTTTTCCATTTGAAAGTTTCAGTTTTACAAAAAATTTTTAAACATATTTCGTCGTACCTACTATGGTTTCTGTTTTTGTTTTACTAGGCCTTTTATAAGTATTTGGAACTAAAAATTATTAATTGAATAATTTAAAATTGAATAAGTGGAAACGGGCCCGTCATTTTTGACGGGAAAGAACTAGTTATCATTATAATTATAATTTAATTATAGAGAGTAAGTTTTATTTGTCGAGAAAGGGCTCTGATTCTCAATTGCCTACTAAGTTCTAAGTAACAAACGTTGACAAGAGTTATCCTTCTCTTAATCTCAATACTGATATCATTGGAGAACTTTATGCCAGATCACAGGTAAACAAAATCCTTGACAGTTTTGTCAACAGTGACTTGTTGACTGTTGAGACTGCGTGTTTGTTGACGTATCTTGTGTCGTTTTATCTGCGTTCACTGCAAGACCCATTCCACTTGAGTCTATTTCTAGCCTGGAGAGTTCTGCACTGACTTCGCACGTATTTTGGCCAATACCGTCAATATAATCAGCATACGCCAGCAGCATAACACTCTTATAGATAACCGTATCTCTGCGTCTCATAAAAAAAGTCGCACAATAAGGAATCTTACTAACTTACTTACTGAGATGGCGCTTACAAGCCTCACAAGCGCTTACAGCTTGCTGGCGCCAGTTAGAAACTCCAAGCGTTGTCAGGTTATCCAATGCCTTGTCTTTTCAACGGAGATGCGGTCTTCTTCGTCTGCGTTGGCCACCACTGCGTACCGAATCCAATAATTTTTTCGCTGGAGCTTTGTCGTTCATTCTCTCGACATGACTTAGCCAGCGAAGCCGTTCTATTTTAATACGCTTCACTCGCTGAAGCCCCAGCCGCGGTGAAAAGTTTTTTTCAATAAAAAATTTTTCTGATCGGTCATCACCTCTCTGCAGACAATGGCAAACCTCAGAGAGTAAATTATGCCATGTAAAGCTTCTTGAGAACATGAGCCGTTCGGAGTCGGCATAAAACATGTAGGTCCAGTTCTCGGTCAATTGTGTGCAAACATTTAATAACACACACAACACAATTGATCATTAGAAGCTCGGTCAAAGTCCTTTCAAGGGCTGAAATGGCCAATTTGTTTTTTTGTTTTTTTTTCACTCACTGAACTCGATGTCGACATGTACCTCATACAGCTCGTGGTTCCATCGCATTCGGTACTCTATCGTATAGATTGGACCATAGATCCTGCGAAGGATTTTTCTCTCAAACGCTCCTATTGTCCTTTCATCAGTGCAGCTCAACGTCCAGGTTTGTGATGAGTGTAGTAGGACGGACATGATTATTGACTTATAGAGCGTTAGTTTTGTTCTTCGAGAGAGAGCTCTGCTTCTCAATTGCCTACTGCACCCAAAGTAGCACCAGTTGGCAAGAGTTATCCTTCGTTTAATCTCAATACGATAAACAAAGTCCTTCACTATTTCAAACGAGGTATTGTCAACAGTGACGTGGTTTCCAAGACCTTGGGACTGCTTCTTTGTTGACACAAGATACTTCCTTGTTCTCTGCGTTCACTGCAAGACCCATTCAACTCGACTCTTATTCTACCCTGGAGAATGCTGCACTGACTTCGCGCGTATTATAGCCAATGATGTCAATATCATCAGAATACGCCAGCAGGATAAAAGTCTTATATAAAATTGTGCCGCGGCGTCTCAGGTCAGTAGCTCGGATGATCTTCTCCATAACTATATTAACCTTTAAGTAGGGACGTGAAGTTTTTTCTCTCAAACAAGGACGTGGAGTCTCACAGGCCCCTCCACTTTTTTGCTTGGTTTTTTAGTGAGCACTTATCAATCTTTAAAAAAATATGCAAACTGTGGCTTAAAAAACTTAAATAAAAAGAAAAAATTCTATTTTCTAATTTTAATGAAAAATAAACATGAATCATTTCCATGTTATTCTCGGAAATCGCGAATATGTAGAGGCCTTTGAGGCGACACGTCCATACTTAAAGTTTAAAGTAGTCGCACGATAAGGAATCACCTTGTCTGAAACCTTGCTTGTTATCGAAGGGAAGGGAGAGGTCCTTCCCGATTTTCACTGCGCTGCTGGTGTTGTTCAGTGTCATCCTGCAAAGACGTATTTGCTTTGAAATCGACAAAAAGATGGTGTGTGTCGATTTGTTTTTCGAGGGTCTTTTCCAAGATTTGTTGGAGCGTAAGGATCTAGTCGATGGTGGACTTTCTAGGTCTGAAGCTACACTGATACGGTCCAATTTGCTGGTTGACAATGGGCTTCAGTCTTTCATACAATACGCTCGACAGGACCTTATATGCAATATTAAGAAGGCTTGTAATACGGTAGTTGGCGCAAATGTTGGGAATGCTTTTCTTATGGACTGGGCAGAGCACACTTAGGTTCCAATCATCTGGAATGCATTCTTTCTACCATATTCTGCATAGAAGTCTGTGAATGCATTTAAACAGAGCTTCGCCACCAGTCTTAAACAGCTCCGCCGGTAAGCCATCGGCTCCTGTGGCTTTGTTGTTTTTAAGCCAAGCTATAGCTGTTGAGACCTCGTTATAGTCAGGCTGCGGAACTTAAACGCTTTCATCCATAATTGGGGTTTTCAGGATATCATCTCTATTGGCGGGATTGTTGTCAGCGACGCCATTTAGAAGACTAGAAAAGTGTTCCCGCCATAACATCAGTATACGCTAGATATCTGTCACTAGATTCCCGTTTTCATCCTTGCAGGAAGAGGCTCCGGCCTTGAAACCATCGGCCAGGCATCTTCACCTGAAAATGCGTCTCTCTTCCTTCCTCTTCTCTCAGTATCGCTCTATAACAGCACGCGTTACAACCGAGTGGCTTTGTAGTAGGTGGCAGGGTGGCTTTGTAGGCGGTGTCCTTCTTTGCAGTCGCGTTGTGACACTCCTGGTCGTGCCACTGGTTTCAGCGAGGGCGGTGGTAGCTTATCACCTCTTCGGCAGCCGTACGCATAGAGTGGGATATGTGCGTTTGCTGTTCGCATATATAGTCGATCGGAGAAGAGTTTTTTTAAAGTAGGAGGAAGAGTCGAGTAGCGAAGGCTTCGGCTATCCGTTTTGACTGCAGCTTGTCGACGTCTAGCTTTCTTTGTCTAAGATTGCGAGCATTCTTAGCTATTCACGGACGTGTGCGGATCTTGGCTGCGACAAAATAATGATCCGAGTCTATGTTAGCACCACGGATCCTGAGTAGGTCAAGTACACTGGAAGAGTGCCTTCCGTCAATCAAAACGTGATTAATTTGGTTGCATGTTTTTTGATCAGGGGACTGCCAGGTGACCTTATGAATATTGAGATGCTTAATTCAAGTGCTACTAACGACCATATTTCGTGCGCCCAAGTCAATCAACCACATTCCGTTATTGGAAATGTTGTCATCGAGGCTAAACTTTCCGATTGTTTGACCAAATATTTTTTTCTTGTCCACCTGGACGTTTAAGTTACCAAGCATGATTTGTGTATCGTAACGGAGGCAGCGCTCACATGTGTCTTCAAAGAACTCTTAGAAAATTTCTGTCGTCATCACATCATTCTATTATGTATGCTTATTCGTTTCATTAACATTTTTTTATGTGGTGAGCTTCAAACCCAACGCGCAACCTTTGTCGTTTCCAGGAGACACCACAGAGGTTTGAGTCGACTTGAAATATAGACAATGCCAGCCTCGCCAAGTGAGGCAGTTTGACAACTCGCCATATAAAGATCGTCCTCTTATCTCTTAAAAAATGCATCGCTTCTTTATAATAACCATAATTGCTTTCGTAGATCAATGTTTTATCATTTTGTAATTGAGAAAATAACGGGTGTTCCAATAGTAGGTGTGATACTTTTTTATCGCTAAACATCTGCATTATCGACCTTTGTCCGCCATATTTTGTGTCTTTGTCATTCTGACAGTTAGGATTTACGTTATGAATTGCTACACGAAAGAACAACGCATTGAAATCTTCAAAATTTGGATCTTAAATTCCTAGTCGTTGGTGCAAACGCTACGATCGATTCACCAAAAATGGGGTTCCAATCACCACAATAGTGAAACAACTGTGAGCAGCATTGTGAATAATTTGTATCAAACTGGGTCCGTACATGATGTTCCAAAGCCAACCAGAGTGCGGTCATCGCGCAGTGCTGCTAATATTGCTACCGTAAGTGCAAGTGTCGTCAATTCCCCCGAACTGTCTATTCACCATCGTTCGCAACAATTGGCCATTTCCGCGACCTCCATGCACTGAATTTTGCACTTGGACTTGAAGTAACACTCATATAAGGTTCAATTGACGCAGCAGCTCGTTGCCTCGTGGCCACCCACAACACCGCACATTCGCTGATTGGGCCCTGCAAATTATTTCTGAAGACAAAATAATTCGGACGGAGCTCAGTTCAACCCCGGCGGCTATGTAAACAAGCAAAACTGTCGTATCTCGGGCTCGGAAAATCCACCGTGAATTACTTTTTGGTGCAGTTTGTAGGTCGGTCACCGGGCCCCTTTTTTTCGAAAACGAGGACGGAAATACCGAAAATGTTAACTCTGAGCGGTTCCACACTGGTTTGGAGGACTATTTAGTGCCAGCGATTGAAGCTCAGGATCTGGACAATATGTGGTTTCAAAACGGCGCTAAAGACTTTCTTCTGTGGAGTTACGCAAAGGATGATCATTTTATGTGAATGATCCGAAGACGATTTCAGACTTGAAAAGCAATTTTACATCGGTGATAAGGGCCATTCCGGAGGCCTTACTGCAAAATGTCATCGAAAATATGACCGAAGGAGTGAGATATCTACGGAATCTCAGTCACGGTGAACATATCAGTGAAATAATTTTTCACACATAATCCTTTTTTGTGACCTTTCGAACGAAATGAAATATTTGGAAAAATTCCAAGCCGTTTGCATTTTATTCAAAATCAAAGTACTACACGTCTTAATGGAACACCTGTATTGAAGTATGTATGGTAAGTATAGGCAGAAAATATATAAACCCTATTATTATAATGATCTTTATACTATATTTGTCTCATTTTCTCGCAGTTTAGTTTTGTTAAGGTTTTTTATTCTACCGTGTTTGGCGGTCACACGCATACTTTTTTTTAATGTAGTTCTTTTTGTGCATTTTTTTTCTCTTGGACACCTTAACTGTGGTCTTTAGCCGTTAAGGTATTAATTGATTCTCCATGTTCAATCGTGTTTTTTACTATTTGCCGCGTGCAGCCTGTACTGGTTTGGTTTTGGTCGGTTTTGTTTGTTTTATGTAACAAAGGTTAATTATTTGCATAAAACAGTACTTTGTAATTTGATTTCAAATCAATTGAAATTTAGCCAAACAAGTATATCTCATTTTATGAATTGTATTTTGAGAAAGCAAAAACAAGCAATACAGTCTTCGAAAATTATTGTAATACGTAATACTTAGTAGGTACAAAGATAAGTACAATTTTCGTACGTTTATTTACATATTTTTCTGTTCAATTACTCTTTTGCAAAAGAACTTTTTGCAACTGTTTACACTAAAAGGACATTCCATATAATGGCTTTTACTCTACATTGTAAATGAATACTTTAAATTTAACAATAGCAACTTAATGAATAATCAACTTCAAATTTTTGGAGTTTTCGACGTATTTCGTTTTGTGCGTTTCAAACAGATCATTCAATGCAATCATAAACTGACTATGCACTTCATTAACATATTCCGCACTGGGATCATCCTGTTTTATCACTTCAATGGGAGCACCAACTGAAAAAAAAACAATTATTTTCACACGAGCTTTTAACTTAACAATTGCAACTTGAACTTACCAACTTGCACGATATGTTTTCTTCTGGGCAGAAAACCGAAAGTATATTGGAAAAATCCACGACCCATAACCACCAGAGGTGATATACCAGTCAACTTCTTGGTGAGCGATTGGAATTTGCGTAGCCATGAGTCAGGTGGATTATTTACCTGATCGAATATATCCACCTCACCGAAGGAAAAGGTTGGAACAATCGAAGAACTAAATGTACAAAGTTGTTAGTCAATATGAAAAACAAAATCAACAACAAATTTTTTATTGGACTCACCCTGTTCTTATTGCCAATTTGACAAAACCTTTGCGATTCTTGAGAGTTATTATATAACGTCCCGGATGTGAATCTAGGGCTTCTTGTGCACCACCCACTAATATGGCTACCGCATTGGATGTAAAGCCGTCTCTATTATCAGGATGCTTGGGATCATTCGATTTACGCAGATAGCACAGCAACGACTCTTTAGAAACAGACACCAGTCCCCACATTAGCAGCATTTCCCTAAATATTGGCGTATAGAAATGCATGTCCAGCGTTCCAATTTTTGGTCGCACTCCCGGAAACAGTTCCAACCATTTGGCAATATCATAGCCCATATTATTGCAGATACCCGTGCTATGATGGTGATGGGGGGGGGGGGGGAGAAAAAGCATGTAGAGTTAGTAAAATTATGTATAGAATTTGTTTTATCAAACGTACCCAATCACTCCGTGTGGAAAACTAGCAAGTATATAATTTCGATCTGGTGTTAATTCTGCAGTTTTTACCAATTCAATAGGGAAATAATCTCTTAAGTGCCTCCAAATGAAATTGTTACGCCAGATCATCCAGCTGAAAAGTTAAATCATCAGTCATCATTAAATTTGTATGCATCAGTTAACTCAATTGTTTATTCTAGTTTGATCTTTGTTTGAATTTTAATAGTCTAGTCTTGGGTAAACATGTTTATATTTTTAACTTAGTAGCTGAACAAAGTTTACTTTATGTCTACGTATTGAATAAAAATGTGCATCATCAACTTAATTTGCTCTTATTGTTGCAGCTCATTTGAAATATAAATTTAGACTATGAATTATTTGAGGTATTTAAAAATATGTAATACAAAGCTCAGATGTAGGAGTCTTGGCCAAAATGGATTTTTAAAAATGGAATACTAAAAAAATTATGATGCAGTTCTAATAAGCAGGATATTTTTATGACCTTTTCGATATTTAATTCATTTGCCTTTTAGAAGATGGTGGATATTTTGGATATTTATACCCTAAACCTGAAAGGTCAGGGTATATTAACTTTGTGCAAACGTTTGTAACGCATAGAACGAAGCGAGTCCGGTACAGAAAAGTATATATATTCTTGATCAGCGTCACCATGTGAGTCGAGCTATCCATGTCTGTCCGTCCGTCCGTCCGTCCGTCCGTCTGTCCGTCTGTGTGTTGTCCGTATACACAGGATAAGAAGAAGGAGTTGAGATAATTGGATGAAACTTGGTACACATAGTCACATGGACCCAAGGATCTGCACTATTGAATATTTTTTGAATCCGCCCACGGACACGCCTACCTCCCATACAACGTAAAAATTGAAAACTGCATAACTCAGCTCATAATTAATCTACAACAATAAAATTTGGTATGTATGTGTTTTGTATCAGCACAAAGATTTCTTCGAAAAATGGACGCCATCCGTTGACGGACACGCCCACCTCCCATACAACCCAAAAATTGAAAACGCAATAAATAAGCCTCTGTTTAACCTACAGAGCTAAAATTTGGCACGAATGTTTTTTATGACAAGACAAAGATGGTTTTGAAAAATGGACGTCATCCGCATACGGACACGCCTACCTCCCATACAACCCAAAAAGTTTAAAACTCAATAATAAGGTTATATTTTTCATAGAGAAATTAAATTTGGTATGTATGTATTTTATACCAAAACTAAGGTGTGTTCAAAAATTGGGAATAATCCGTCCATGAACACGCCCACCTCCCATAGCGAAAGCACAATAAAGGCATTAACTGTGAGCTACAGGAATAAAACTTGGTATGTGTAAATTTTTCATCACCATTTAAATGCAATTAAAATATAGGCTTCATCCGCCCACGGAGACGCCCATTTACAATAAAAATTTTTTTATTTTTGAAAAGTGGGTTTAGGGTATTTCATAGTCGGCCTAGACCGACTTTAGACTTTCTTTACTTGTTTTAGTTTATTTAAAGCAGAACAAAAATTCAAGCCAATTCAAATTTTTATATCTTTAGTTAAGTGAGGAGAAGTCTGCACAAAACTCTCGCATTATTCGCTTACAAGGTAATTGGACCTTACAATGTTATTGGACTAAGCAATTGAAGACGCACGACCATCCGCATCACTATCGTTGCTTAGTTTGGGCATAGAGCAGCTTGAATTGCACATTGACTTTGGGCAAAAAATCGTCTTTTTTGGCGAGGTGCGTTTTCATCTCGGCGACTACTTTAACAAACAAAATTGACGCATCTGTGGCTTGAAAAACCCGTACGTTATTGTCGACCAGCACCAATCAACGAAAGGCAATTTTTACGGCTTGTGGAGGGGTGGCATCATTGGACCATTTTTCTTCGAAAATGAGGCTTGGCACAACATTTCGGTTAACATGGCATTATAGAGCCATGTTTACCGACTTATTTTCTACTGAAATTGGAGACATGAATTTGGACAATCTCTAATTCATGCAGAATGGCACGCCATGCCACACATTCCATGCCACAATCGATATTTTGAGCACCAAATTATTAAATCGTGTTATAAGCCATCTTGGTGATATCAATTGGCCACCTCGGAGCTGCGATTTGACTTATTTGGTATTTTTTTTTTTTTTTAGGGAACCAGGAAGGAGCAGTGTTACGCCAACTATCTGGAAACAATTCAACCACTTAAGGCCAATATCATCCAAGCAGTTCATGAGCTACAGCCCGAAACCATCTACAAGGTCTTGGTCAAAATAAAAGTGACAAAATGCGCTACTGCGAAGCCAGCCAAGGAAGCCACTTTAACAACTTTGTGTTCCACAATTAAAGCTGGAAATTCATTCGATGCATATGCGTTTTTCATCCGTTTACTCGATGGCGCTATAAAATAGAAGTATGTGAAAGCTTATGGGAGCGAGTTCAATGGTTGTGAACGTTACGCTGGCAAAACGCTAGTTACGCAAGAAATTGCGTTTTTTGACAGCTCGTTACTTATAACGAAAAGCGAGAAGAAAGTAAAGTAACGAGTCAGAAGCAATTACTTTCAGGGATGGCTCTTACACATATATCTTAAAAATGTTAAATGTCTTAGATTTTTTTGTTGATTATTTGTTACCAGGACGAGTTTAATACTAAGAATTTAAATTTTTATGATTATAAATGACAACATTTAAAGTTTTTTGTGTAAAAATTATACAAATTATTAAGATATATGATGCTAAGATTTTATAAACTGTTTTATAATGCTGCAGCCCTTGCTTGCTCTGAACGTAAAACGCAGTGATTGAACTCTACCATCATTTTCTTGCGTAAATTGCTCTAGCGAGTAAACGGATGAAAAACGCAAATGCATCGAATGAACTTCCAGCTTAAATTGCAGCCCTTGCTTACTCTGAACGTAAAACGCAGTGATTGAACTCTACCATAATTTTCTTGCGTAAATTGCTGTAGCGAGTTAACGGACGGAAAACGCAACTGCATCGAATGAACTTCCAGATGAAGTATGTGAAAGCTTATGGGAGTGAGTTCAATGGTTGTGAAAGAAAGTTGCAAATATTTCAACTTTTCTTGAGTAAATTGCGTTTTTTGACAGCTCGTTACTTATGACGAAAAGCGAGAAGAAAGTAAAGGCCCAACCAAAATAGACGAAACGAGACGATTGTAATCTGACGATCATTTGCATTCGTTACGGCTGTTTTGGCATTTAACCCAAAATAAAAAGTTGCAGAACACGTCTGACCTGATAAACTCACAACCGAAATAAATACATAAATTGGTTGGCCTTTAACGTTTCAGAGGCATTTACTTTCAGGGATGGCTCTTGCACATAGATTTTTAAAATTTTAAATGTCTTAGATTTTTTTTATAATTTGTTAACAGGACTTAGAATTTAGAATTTAAATTTGTATAATTATAAATGAAAACATTTTGAGTATTTTTGTGTGAAAATTATAAAAATTATTAAGAAGTACGACGCAAACTGTTTTATAATGCTGCAGTCCTTGCTTGCTCTGAACGTAAAATGCAGTGATTGAGCTCTACCATAATTTTCTTGCGTAAATTGCTCTAGCGAGTAAACGGACGGAAAACGCAACTGCATCAATTGAACTTCCAGCTTAATCCGTGAACTAGTTTAATTCGTGTTCGAAAAATATAAAAAAAAAAAACAAATTGGCCATTTCAGCCCTTGAAAGGACTTTGACCGAGCTTCTTATGATCAATTGTGTTGTGTGTGTTATTAAATGTTTGCACACAATTGACCGAGAACTGGACCTACATGTTTTATGCCGACTCCGAACGGCTCATGTTCTCAAGAAGCTTTACATGGCATTATTTACTCTCTGAGGTTTGCCATTGTCTGCAGAGAGGTGGTGACCGATCAGAAAAATTTTATATTGAAAAAACTTTTCGCCGCGGCTGGGGAAAAATATAGCGTTCAAATTAAACTAACCTGTCCGTACAACATGTGATTTACTTCGAAAAATATAGCGTTCAAATTAAACTAACCTGTCCGTACAACATGTGATTTACTGAACATGTGATTTAATTTTTTGTTTTTCGCCATTATTTTGTTATTTATTTGCTTTTGTCTTGTTTTTTATTTGTGCTGATCATGTTGTCACTTCAAAATATCACACGGTATGATGCTAACGTTCAAATTATAGAACACGTTCGTCAAACAGCTCTGGTTCGTCGAAGAAAATCAAGCATGTTTGCCAACAAGACAACAGGATCGACGAACTGACGAACTATCTTCTTAACTAGCGTACTAGCTCGAACATGTCTGCCGTTCGAGGAACCATTTTGCTGATTCGTAAGCTGCTTAACTAACAAAGGCATAATACATGGGAAAAAATTTAATTTTGTTCATTTTATTGCATTTTAAAAACAAATATTTATACTCTCTCATTCCCATTACAGAGTGCAACTCACAATTTTGGGGCTCAGGTAAGTTAAGCTCTCGTGCAAGTAATTGCTAATACTAGAAATTCTGCATCATTACTTTTGCCTACTTACATTCAAGTAAGAAATTTACGATGTCATCCATTTTGCGTTAAATTTTCAAGTGGGAACCATGGCGTATACGTAACAAAAATTCAATATGCAAATCAGGTAATGGAAAAAAACCTTAACGAACGGTTCCTTTTTGTTCGGTTCGAGAGAGCGCAACCTCTATCCGGCTTTATGCGAATTCAGCTCTTCTACTCAAACACAAGCACAATCACAACCACGCACAGCGTTGCCAGAGAACCGCGGAGAAACTTCTTCATTGTCGTATTGAAAAATCTGAATTTCTACCAAAAATACTTCCTTTTAAAAGTTTTCGAAATATGCGCATTGGAAAATAAACAATTTTTTTTTATTGAAAAATAATTATATTATCCATATCACTTACCTATGGCTAAGTTTCGTCACAACTAATTCTGGGTGTTTTCCACCAACAAAAAAATTCTCAATAATAAGGACATAATTTTTCAAACCTAAGAAATGTGTTAGTTTTCAATAAAGTGCAGATTATTTTCGCCATTTTAAAATGTTTTGTTATGAAAAGAATGGTTGGGTATTTTTGAGGCACTCAATAAATGCGGCAACACTGCGGCCTTTCTACACGCTTGCAACACTGTTGCAGATGCTCAGCTGATACGTTGCTGATTTTTTGCGCGTATTTTACACAATTTCCATAAATTAAAGCAAGAATGGAATTTTGTGCAAGTTTAATTTAGGATACCATAGAAAATGATAATTGTTTGTGATAACTAACTAATAGTTTGGGATGCCAAATGATAAATTGGTAGAAGCAAGAATTAAGAGACTTAAGAAGAGAAAGTGGCTGATTGCAGAGATTATGAAGAAAAGAAAAGTGACGAACACGAAGAATTTTTTTAAAACTATTCAATTATATCCTAGTGATATATTTTTCTCGCATTTGCGATTGAATTATATTAGTAAATTTATATACGTGGCCAATAATAATATTGAAATAAAATAAATAAACATTTGTCTTACTTTTCTTCATCCAATAATATTCTGCAGACAAAAATTCTGTATTGCCGCTTTTCGTATTTCCTGCGCATCAAATGTCAAATTTCTGTTGGCTAGAACGTTTTGCTTTTGCCAATGTTGCCAGAAATTAGCATAGAACGTGATGATTTGACAAACCATGCAACACAGCCGCAGTATTTGCTGCTCGAACATACCCGTTATTTCAATGTAAAACAAAAAATTTTGAACTAGTTCATGAATGAATTTAGAAAAAAAAAAGAAAATACAATAGGTTTTGAAAAAGCTTGTCATTTCTACAGTTTGAGAGCAAGTGAAATATGAAATATATGATTGTAAAGCTGAAATAATACAAACAAAAAAATTTTATACGCCCAATAAACATTTTTAAGAGCGCTCATATTTATGACTCTTAAAAGAGGGTATTTTCTGACGATATTATGAGCGCTCACAATTTTGAGTCCGAAAAGAGTCTTATTTATGAATCTTTTATGAGCGCACATAATTATTAGTCCTAAAAGACTCTTATTTAAGAGCCTTTTATGAGCGCACATAATTATGAGTCCTAAAAGACTCTTATTTAAGAGCCTTTTATGAGCGCACATAATTATGAGTCCTAAAAGACTCTTATTTAAGAGCCTTTTATGAGCGCACATAATTATGAGTCCTAAAAGACTCTTATTTAAGAGCCTCTTATGAGCGCACATAATTATGAGTCCAAAAAGACTCTTATTAATGAATCTTTATGAGCGCACATAATTATGAGTCCTAAAAGACTCTTATTTAAGAGCCTCTTATGAGCGCACATTATTATGACTCCGAAAAGACTCTTATTTATGAACGTTTTATGAGCGCACATAATAATGACTCAGAAAAAGCTCATATTTATGATGGTTTTCTGAGCGCTCATATTATCACTAAGCCACCTATATATAATTCAGAGCAACTTTTTCGATAAACAGCTTTGTTAAATACAATTTTTCAGAAGCATATGTTATTTCAATACACAGCGTAAAGTCAACACTTTGGAAATTATGCAAGAGATCGAGACTTCCGATGAAAGAAAATTTATATGTTATGGTTTAAGAATTTAAAATAAACACAAATAATTATAAAACGAAAAAGAATCTATTGTTTTTGTTTTTTAAGAGCCATAAAAGACTCTAAAATATGACTCTTATAAGACTCCGAAAACACTCATAATTCTGGCTCTTATAACACACATATTTTGGACTCTTATAAGAGTCATATTTCGGACTCAGATCTGTGTGCCCTTCCAGGAAGGGAAACACGCTCATATAAGACTCTTTTATGAGCATTTTATGAGCTCATAAATTAGAGTCTTTAAAGGCTCTTAAAGGACTCATAATATTTGTTTATTATGAGTCATAAAAGCATCATAATTTTTGTTTTTAAGAGTCATAAAAGACTCTTAAATATGACTCTTATAAGACTCCGAAAACACTCATAATTCTGACTCTTATAACACACATATTTTGGACTCTTATAAGAGTCATATTTCGGACTCAGATCTGTGTGCCCTTCCAGGAAGGGAAACACGCTCTTATCGGAGTCTTTTATGAGCTCATTATGAGCGCTCAGACTCATAAATATGAGTCTTAAAAGAGTCATAAAAGGCTCATAATGTTTGCTGGGCGTACTTTTTTCTCTCTAGAACAAATTTCCACCTCAAAAAGATAAGCTAAATTTATATTACTTTCGCAGTAATATTACGCTACTGGAAGAACATAATATCTGTTGTTTTCCATTTTTGCGAAGGCATTGCGTTGAAGGACATACTGTTGTTAGTGCAAATTGGATATATGTGTCTTTATCAAAAATATTTATCACTGTTAGAGCACGTTATCTGAGTTTTGCTACTAAGCTTCCTGGGTGTAATTCACCGAAAAAAAAAGTATTTTATAACTAACCTGAGTGTAAAGCACCCAAACACTTCCTATTTTAATCGCGCTGACACGCTTATATCTCGGAGACCACTACAACCTGAAAATTATTGAATTAAAAATATTGAATAGAGAATATTGAAGGAAGACTGTTAGGTCGTCACTCAAGTATTGCATTAGAAATCTTACATAGAAAGTGTGACTGGGTGGATTCCACCCTTAGGTTAGTGATGGAGGGTTGAGTAACATACATTTTTCAATTTTATATTTAAAATAATTCAAATCACTTGCCACTAGCAATTTGCACTCTAGGTTGTTCTATAAAATAATAATAATACTTGAGGTTCTATGCCGTTAATGCGCCGAATTATCTCATCCTTTAGCTCTTGAATTAATGCTGGCTTACCGACGTACACCTTTTCTTACAAATAACCCCAAAGAAAGAAGTCCAACGGTATCAAATCACTTGATCTTGGCGGCCAATTGACATCGCTACCACGTGAGATAACACGGCCATTGAATTTGTCGCGCAAAAGACCCATTGTTTCGTTAGTTGTGTGGCAAGTGGCACCGTCCTGTTGAAATAACATAATGTTAACCACCCTTTTTAATAGAGTGGAAGTACTTGTATGCTTAGTATGCAAACATTTTTTGGCTTGCATAAAATACTTCATTTTAGCAATGAAATACTTCAATCTTCTTTTGGGTTGAAAATACTTCCAAATGAAGTATTTTACTTCCATATGGCAACGCTGACCACGCAGAAGAAAGAGAGAGGAATAAAATGGAAGAGGTTGCGCGGTTTGTTCAAAAAACATTATTTGCTTTGTTGTGCTTTTTGTTCATGATCAAAAAACCTTACCTTATGTAGCGAATGTTGGCGTTGCAGAACAACAACAGAAAAACATGTTGGCGCACGCTTCATGGTATATATGAAAATGTCCTTCGACAATTTTTTCATTGTGTCTTTTTCATTCGAAAATTGTAAAATAACAGTTATTTTCGGTCCCTGTTATCGGGTGGTATTGTAGATTTTAATGTAAGCAAGACCCAGCGTTATCTGTTAAGCCACAAACGAATGGATTTCTCCTTAGCTCCCTCTAATATTATGGTGTAGATCTTGCCCAGTCGTCAGTCGTTCTGGGCATAGCGATTCAATCTGATATTCGTTGGAAGGGTCATATTTTCCATGTCTCGAAAGAAGCGGCCAAGTGCCCAGGTTTTCTCAAAAGATACAAACAATTCTTTACTTCAGTTGATTTTCGCATTATCTATACCTCTCATATATTAAGACGAAAATGGAGTACAATTCACACTATTATGCAAGGTCTTCAAGATACTTAATACTTCTAGTATCTTAATACTTCTGGACAAAATATCTGATGTGATATTAAATATTTTATTCTCTCTCAAGAAAATTGAGCATCGACGCAATGTTGGGTTCTAAAGCCTTTTATGGTGGTTCCAGCTCGAGTATTACCCAAGTCAACTCGGGCGGGTCACCAATCCTAGCCCTATAATATTGCCTTGATGCCCATTAGAAACTGGCATTACAGATATAATTCTTACTTCGGTCACAAAATAAAATTGTAGAATAATCTCCCTAAGAACTTGTTCCCCGGCAGTTTTGATCTGTGTAAATTTAAAACAAAATTTCCACCCTCCAACTAACATATTGTCATCCGAATCAACACAATGCTTATGCATTTATAGGAGACATCGCCTGAGCATTGGTTTAAGGCTGTATATTAGTCTAGGGTAAACATTTTTTATGGTTCTTTTAAATTCGATTAAAAAAACGAAGAATATTTTTACAGCCATTTTTTATAAGATCTTTAATGATATCTTAAAAATACAAAAAAAAAAAAAACAATTATAAAAAAAGAAACAGTTTCGATAGCATCGTAAGTGTAGACGTAGAATTCCGTTTAAGTTGTAACCTCTTCTAATTTGTCTCTTTGGTCCGATTGTTTTGTCCATTTTGCACGTATTTTTTATTAATCTTCCGAAAATTACCAAATAAAAACAAAGAAAAAGTTAAAAAGTAAGTATGATTAAATGAGCATGCAAAAAGAAACAAGCAAAATTTAAAATTTTTTCGATCATTTTGTTAAGTTCGACAGATTGAGTTCATTGACTTATTTGCTAAAGAAGGCGAAACAAATGCACTTTCCATGGATCCTACTTTCGTCTCTGCCCGATTTATAGTTTGCGAGCTACAGTCAGTTTAACTACTAATTTCAATTTATATTAAGACCCCGATTTTTAAAAAATCGTATGGTGACTATATTTCACGCTGAGCACATATCCTTTCCATTAGTGCCACTCTCGTCTCTGTCTGATATTTAGTTTGCGAGCTACACTTTCGTCTTTCGTCTCGGTATCCAAATTAATTTGCATTAAAAGCAAAAATTAAAATTTTACGCCATCTATTGGGTAAAAGCATACAACGAAATATGATCCACAGACCCATTTCGTTTCATTTGAGAGTTTGAGTTCATTGACTGAGTTGAAAAGAGGTTCATGACCTCTAGTTTCAAAATAGAGCACTTAGTATACTAGAACAGTAGCGCATACATACACCCAATGCGAACCAATGATTACAATACTGCCAAAGCGAACCAATCAGTTCGTGCAAAACAAAAGCAATACAAGCCAAAACAACGAAACAAAAACAAAGAAAGCAGCAGGCACAGCATAAGCAGCTGATGATTGATTTTCTTATATAAACACATGCATTTTTCTGCTTATATTTTACTATTTTGTGACTTTAATATAATAGTGACAAAATTTTAAATAAGATAGTCATTCAGCGCAGGATATATCTGATATTTTTGTATATATATTATCTTTGAACGATAAGTATTAAGGGCTGTAGGCATACCCTAAAGTATTAGCCAAAAAGTTGCATGACCTAAAAATAATCTGTTAAAACGATCCCATACGTAATTTTACCTAATTCAAGCCGTAATTCTACGTCAAAAAATTTTGAAGATTTAAATATTTAAAGGCGTCTTTCTACAAACTACTTTTTCTTTTTCAAGTTCTAATACAATAATTAACTTGAAATTTGGTGTGGACCTTCTTTATAAAACCCTTTACGGCATGTCGCCTATGGAACTATAATTATGTTAATATTTATTTTTTTACTATTTTAAAAAATTCAAAACTTTGACAAAATTAAAAATTCATTTTGTAAAAAATTCTTATGAAAAAGTGAATTATTAACAAACTTTTTTCTTTTCTTTTTAAGATCACCAGAAGGGTTGGAATCATGTCAAGTAGGACGCACCCTTATTTTGCATCCCAGTCTGTAATTTTTTCAATTGTCTAATTTTTTTTTAAATTTTTTTTGTATTGCTAAAATATTAATTCATATTTTATAAAAAATGGCTGTTAAAAATATTCTTATATAGTTTGTTTTATATTGAATTTTAAAAAAACATCCAAAATTTGTGCTTCTAGGCTAGAATACTACCTTAAGGGAAAAAACAAAAGGTGTACACTAGTCCGGAATCCGGATCGACAACAGGATGTACCAAATTATTTATTTCTTTTGTTTATTTTTTTTTTTTAATAAAAAAGGAGTAAAATTTGTAATGCCATATGAAAGAATATTAAATATAATGTAATTTTGACCTTTCAACTGTTGTAATATGTTAATTTAGGTTATGAAAGTTATTTAAATTGTTGGAATTCTACACACACTGATATCTGAAACAGCCTATCACACTAACAAGAAAACTTATAACAGATCTGGTCGGAAAAACAAAAGTTCACGTACCGCTGTCCGAAAAAAACAAAACAAATTGGCCATTTCAGCCCTTGAAAGGACTTTGACCGAGCTTCTTATGATCAATTGTGTTGTGTGTGTTATTAAATGTTTGCACACAATTGACCGAGAACTGGACCTACATGTTTTATGCCGACTCCGAACGGCTCATGTTCTCAAGAAGCTTTACATGGCATTATTTACTCTCTGAGGTTTGCCATTGTCTGCAGAGAGGTGGTGACCGATCAGAAAAATTTTATATTGAAAAAACTTTTCGCCGCGGCTGGGGATCGAACCCGGGCTCCGAGCATGCTAAGCCACACACTTAACCTGCATGCCACGGTCACCACCGCTGTCCGAAACAAGAGTTAAAATTGAAACTGAAAATAAAAATATCTTTTATAGTGTACTTCCTGTTATCAATAATCTTTAAAGACTTATTCGAAAAAATTAAATACACTTCTTTGCAAAAATTATCTAAATTTAATAAATTATTTTAAAATACAATTTTATAATGTATTCCGAATCTAGAGCACATTTTTAATTAATAATTAAAATCTGGGGATTTTATTTTTTTAATCAATTCTATTGGATCGAAACTAATGCGCGAGGTTTCTAGCTATATAAACTTCTTATAATTAGCATTTCATTTTTATGCCCCAAGTATAGAATATTACTATTATGGAAAATTCGATGAAGGCTTCTTTATAGCTTTTTGTACTAACCTAAGGAAAATTTTATGTGGTTGTATTTTAGAAACTTAACTGTGTTGCAGTATATCTTTGTTTTCATTACATTAATTTAAAACAAAAAATTAAATTGAAATTTTAATAAAATTAAACGAAATTGAAGAAAAGACAAAAATTATATAGTGACTTAACAAAACATTTTGTGTCACATATAATGTTATTCTAGTCTGTGCGGATTATCTGTTTATAAAACTCAATAAGAAACTTGAAAATTACTGTGCAATTTGGTCCATACATACCCATTTCCATTGATGACGCTATGCCGTTTTTTGTGGTCATAATAGACGTATGTGAGGTAGGCGACCGCCAATGCTTTCCATATGTAATTAGCATAAAACTACAATAAAAACCAAAATTGAAAAATATTAGGTTATTTATGTCATACTCGGTAAATAATATACTTGAAGTGAAAACAATATGGTTTAAATGAAGTTTAAATAATCTAAGGATGTATTCTTTGTCAGTTTTATATATTTTAATTAGAACGCAGCCGCGAAAAATCAAAATCAAAACTGCACTATAAGTCCATTAAATAATTAACAGTGAATTCTGTTATGGATCAGTCAGTCTACTCGGAGTGCCCAAAAATGGGTTGGAAAAAGTGTAAGTTTCGAAAATTTATATAAGCTGTACGAACACAGAAATGTATACTGGTTTTTTTTTTAAATTTATAAAATTAAAGTTATGCTTCTTTGAGTGCGAAATTTATATTCCATTCATGAAGGTACGGTAATTTTTTAAGATAGTAGAACGCGAAAAACAGTTTCTGGAAAACAAATCTTATTTTATACATCCAATTTTTTAAGTCATCCATTATTTTCATACTAACCAAGACCGAATATACTTAGAGAAAAGCGGTAACCCAAAGCCATATATATTTAATTAAACTTTTTGTTACTTTTTCGCCAAACTTACAATTATAGCAGCCATTAAAGTAAACGAAACTGGGGCCAAGGCGAAAACAACAAAAATATACAATCCAACTGCCGAGGTTTGAAACCTACGCCTTGGTGGTATTTTGACTGGAGCCCATTCGATTTTCATACTGATCACTTCACTTTCTCTTGTTATGTTATGAATAAATTATAAAAATACTAAATAATTCTTAAACTTAAAACACGCGATCAGACATCCACACTATCGAACATGTCTGGATCAACTGTATTTAATCATATCAGCTTTTTCTGGATTACTCAATAAAATGTTCAAAATAACTAAAAACTATTTTTTTTTTTAAAATTTGGTATCTGAGCTCTAAATGTTATCTTATCAACAATTGTCATAAGTTTTTTTAACAAATCATCACATTGATATGATCAAATCTAAGCTATGTAGTTATGATATCGTCAGGTAAAACTTCAAACAAGAAGTTTTTTTTTTAATTTTAAACTTTGTATCCATCGAAAAGATTATCAAAAATTTGTTGACGTTCACAAGATGAAGCAACAGAGCTCTTAAACGCTCATAATTTATTTGTTTTTTAAAAATTTCAAAATGAAGCAATAACATGAGATATTTTTGGAACTAAGCGATTTAACCTTAGTGTGAACAGAGTATTAATGAATTATGTTGCATAAATTTTGCATTTCATGCTTCATATTTTGTTTTATTTTACCCAAGAACAATAATCACTGTTGCGTTATTGAATAAAAATATCGATAATGATATCAACAATGAGATTGATTATATTGACCTAGACGTATGTATTTATATACTATTTTCTGAAAATTATCAATAACAATAATGATCGGGGGAATTCGATAATGGTACAATCTACCTTGTTCAAAATTACATTATGACAAATCATATATTTTTTTGCTCGCTTCATAATAAAGGGTGTTCATAATAAGAGGGGGTTCTTTTATACTGATTGATTTAACCCATTTTAATAACTTTCGCAACAATCTATTTACATAAATATTTGACATGAAGAAGCATTAGGGGTATTCTCACTGTCTTGCAAGACCCTTGCAAAGTGTAAGAATTGCAAACGTTGCAGAATCTTGCAAAAAAGTGCAACGACACAACAACCAAATACAAGCGATAAAAGTTTCGCAATTCGTGCAATTTGTGCAACAGTGATACCCATGTTTTGGGTGGACGTACAACCGTGCACTCTAATTGAGACAAATTTGTAAATTTTAATTGGTGTGCGTTAGCGTAAGAATTTAATTTATTTGTTTTTGCCAGTTCGCGGCATTTCTTAACAATAATGGTATTCCCTTAACGCCTCGGAAACAGCTTACACCTCGTAAACTGCTTAATTTTAAGAAACTGGGAAATGATGGAAATATTTTGTATGGCGATTTTTTACGATGTTTAAGCTACAATTTCAGTGCTTAAACAATTTAAAAAAGTTTGGTTAAACTTTCAGCTGTCAAACTGTCAAAACGTGTGTGGTGGTTTTTTTATTTATTTTGGCGCTTAACTTTTCCCTAATTGGCAAGCATAGAAGTGGATAGTGGCAGTGCTTGAAAAAGGAAGAGAAACACTTTGACATATCGTTCGGTGCTCTGTCAGACAGTAGAACTGCTGTAATTGGTATTGGATGAGGTTAAAGATTGCCCCGAAATGTTTGGAGTAGATTAATACTGAGCACTTAAGTTTGGCAGCTAACTCAATTATTCCCATTTCAGAAACCTAGAGCAAACAGATTCTACGAACAAATTTTCGGTCGATTTGTTACGGCATGATGAATAATGAAGTTATATTATTTTTAATTTTTTTATTGATCAGCTGTTTTTGACATATGCATGACGAATTTATCAGATGTCTAAAGGTGCGTTCCTTTAACAGAGGCTCAAAATTTTACGAGTTTACGAAATGGGAAATTTTGATCGTTAAGGGAATACCATTAATATTTACAATACTTGTAGTTTTGAGCGCTCCCGCAGTGTTGCTGTATATTTCAAATCGATTATAATTGATGCATAATCTTGATAGATTAGTAATGTTTTATTCCTTTAGACTACACATGTTAAATTTTTGTTAAGTGCTGACTCTGACCACTTGTGTCATTATTGACAATACTCTAGCTTGGGAAAATATTAATTAAATTAAATAAGATATAATAAGAAAGCCTAATTTTGGGGAAAATCGGTAGAGTCCCTCGTCACCGAAATAATTAAAGAAATAAAGTTTTTATTGTTCGTCCTTTTTTATCGCAATTTTTTAAACACATACTAATCCAATTTCTGCAGAAACTAAGTTTGTATTGAAGTCATGTGATTCAGTAAAGAAATAATTTTAGATTGACTTTCGAAACTGGTGAATAAACTCACAATTTAATCAGCCCAATCATGAACAAATTTTCCCTCGGAATTGGAAAAGGGAGTTTCCGTTTTTAAGAAAAAGCTGAAGAACTTTTTAATGCAAATTTGTTCATCATCCCGTCAATATTCATGAGTGTATTGAAAAATTTTGATGTCCTTATCTGCTATCTTAAAAATGAAAACTCCCTTTTCCAATTCCGAGGGAAAATATTTCCATGAATGGACGTTAATTTTTTTATGTTCAATTAGGGCTTGATATCAAGAACAATATGGCTTAGCTCAGAATCTCTCCTAATATTAATTGGTTTGGGATTGTTTTCAGCTCAAATTTCTAAGTAAATAAAATTCTCCTTGGCTACAGGCATGGTTCTCTTCATTGTAAGTTTCCAAGTTAAAAATTTTAAAAATTTAAAATAAGGGTATTCACTTCACTGCTGAAATTTCCCTAAATGAAAATTTCCGAAATTTCAGTGAAATTGTTGTTGTTTTGATTTTCCGAAGTTTGCTTAAATTTAATCATCTTTAGTGTTGATGGAAAATAATCGTCTGAAATTTGCGAAGAAAAGATAAGTTCAGTAGTCGTAAGTAGACCTGTTTGATAGATGTGAGTCATTGTGAATGTGTACAAAATTTAAAATTTTTTTGTCAAATCAAATCAGTTGTCAAATTTTTTCAAATAATTTTAATTTAATTTATACAATGGAAGAAACATCTTTGAAGGTAGTTTTCTAGTTAGATTTTAAATCAATTAAATAAATATTTCAAGTTTAGAAATTTAAGCGAGATGCCAACTACCGTTGGTCAGATAAGGATGCGGTATGCTTATTGGAGGCAATAATAATTACACGGTGTGACCACCAAAAATCTTCTAGAATGATTCTAAAAAATTATGATAGTGGGCAACTCTAGAAGTGCAATGCAGGTAGTCTGAGGTCTGGGTCACATCTGAGTTCCGAGATAGAGTAATTTTACTTCTTTACTTTTTACAACGTTAGTTGTGGTCGAAAAAAATTCAAAAATATACTTTCACAACATAGTTTTGGTCGCTGATTCCAAAAAAAAATAAAGTTTTGCAATAAAATACTTTTTACCACGATTTCGGTGGACTTTTTTTTGCTACATATGAAATTTTTTAAAATTAATTTTGTTTTTGTAGATAACATGATTGAAGTGAAAAAATTTAGTTTTCAGATAGGAACCAACAAAGAACTGTGATAAAAGATGTTAAATTTTTGTCGAGGTATCTGGTTTCCATAGGCTTGCACGTTTGGTGAAAACGCTCGCCTTGCTGGTCCGACTCAGTGGGTATTTGACGCTCGAATTCTTCCAGATGTAGTGTTAGAAGTGAATTTTTAGACATTCGAACGTGAATTACATTGAATGCGTCCAACATATCACGTATAAGAAGTGCACAATTATCGGCGCGTTTTTTTCCAAGAAAACCATCAAAAACAGCTTTCATCGCATTTCATGCTACTAACTGTTCTGCAGAAAGGATATCATTGAACTCATCGTCTTTTACAAGTTTTCGAATTGGTGGACCCATGAGTATACCTTAATAAAAAATATGTATATTGACTATTCGAAAATAGTCTTTGTTAACAACTGTAGCATTTTTGATGTTAACTTGTGAAAAGGTCAACTCAAAAGTAGACTAAAAGCTATTCTGTAATTAGATCTATGTGTGCGAGTTACGTAGGAGTTACGTCCTGTGTTGTCCCTGAGCCCAACCCAAACTTTTGGTGATTAAATTTTTTTCACATTAACTTTGTTTTGAGCAACTCGTATCCACATCATTATATTTTTGATGATATGGGTTGTTGGCTTTAAATAGGGTAATGCTGAGAAAGTGCGAAAAAGCTGTAGTAGCTGAACTCTATTTTTATTGCATGTTATTGTATAAAAACATATGTAAACAGACATTAATTATGTTAATATGTGTTACATTTGAAGTCATAAATCAGGAATAATATTTAGATTCAGTGGCGTACCGAGAGGTTAAGCCGCCCGGGGCGGATTCCCAATTGACCGCCTCTCTCATATAGAATATACAAAAACATCTTTAATACTAATATAGGGTTTTGTAGGCATTGTTTTCAAACATACACAGAGATGGTGCCACATAAAATCTACAATATTTCTGCTTAAAACGTATTTAGAACAAGAGGCTTTATAGACGAAAGAGGAGAAGTATTTTTTAAGAAGAAATCTTAAAATATCTTCTTATCTTCATCTAAAATTCATATTTTCAAGACATTTGAAAAACAAGGGGCATGAAAGACGAAAGAGAAGAGGTATTTTTTAAGAAAAAATTTTCTTGTTTTTCAGCATAAATCTTCTTAAATTAATTTATTTCTTATTTATTGATTTCCTTTAAAATTCATATTTTCAAGACTTTTTTCATGTTCTAGACTTCGTGTTTTGTTTTTTTCGTAATTTCTTATTAATTTATTCAATATTGAGAAGAAAAGCAAATCATTTAGAAAACTTTGTAGCTTCGTTACATTCCTTCCGAAAAAAATCAAGAAGAAAACCTATTAGCTGTATGAGATTTCTTCTTAAATTAATTAATTTAAGAAGACATAGCCAATAACTTTAAGAACATCTTCTTGGGTAAAAACCATAGAGAAATCTGTTTAACTTTGTTCTTCATTATTAGGTTTCTATGTGGTGATTTTTCTGTGTGTACACATAGAAGCTTTATCGAAAATCTTTAGAAAATAATCTTTTATTGTTGTCAAGTACCTTTATAAAAAAATTCTAGTATACATATTATCAACCTAAGTCTAATACTACGTAAGTCAAAATTATCTACTCCTCAAGAGGCGAAGAAAACTAATTTTTCCACCGCTTATTGAATCCTGTTTTAAGACTCGACTGAACTGTTTCTTCAAATAATCAAAAGCAGTAAAGAGCTTTTTTGAAGGAGAATCAGAGATCCAAAATAACAGTTATTTATTTTTTTTAGGTCGAAAAAGTTATCGAAATTTTGAAAAATATTTTATACGTTGCTTCATAACAGTTATTTTCAATTTATATTTCTTACGTTGCCTCATAACAGTTATAGGCGAGAAAAAATTTTTTACGTTGCTCATAACTTTTATTTTAAAAAAAAAATTTTTTACGTTGCCTGGTAAGAGTTATTGTAGAGACAATTTCCATTACATCCACCGCACACACAGCAAGAGCCACAATGAATATTGTGAAGGAAGCGTTTCCTGGTCGTGTAATCTCGCGCTTTGGTGATTTGGCATCGTCAGAAAGATCAACCAATTTAATCATCCCAGACTTATTTTTTTGAGGCAACTTGAAGTCGCGGGCTTATGCCAACAAGCCTCAGACTATCGAAAACCTTAAGGAGAATATTCAACAGGAATGCGAACAGCTATCACCGGAAATCTTTCGGAAAGTCATTGAAAATCGAAAAAAAGAGCACAAATGTGTATCCACACTTTTGCAACAGTCCCTTGAAGAATATCCCCTTTTCCACATAACGCAAAATATTGTAATGGTTCAAATAAAGACTTTCTTCACTCAATATCATTTTTTTTTATTTACTAGAACAGATATTCAAAAACAAAATTGGATGATAAATTTTGCACCACCTTGTTCTTCACACTCTTCATCGCTGACTGAAGACTCATCTGAATTTAACAGTGGTATGTTAGGGGAAACTTCTTCAGAAACACTTTTTGAACTAGGTTCTCGATTAAGGTATTTCAGTAAAGAACCTTCAATAATTTTAATTTCTTCTTCCCTTGCTATTAAAAATGTTATTTTAGACATATCTATTTTGTAAAATGCCTAATTTAGCTTCAGTGCCGCCCCTATAATAATGCCGCCCGGGGCGGACCGCAAAAATTACACTATAATTGAATTAAAATAGCTGTTTCAACAGAAATGCAAGTTTTATACTATAGAGTGGTACAGAGTTTAGTACTATAGAGTTTATACTATATAATGTTATGTGTAGTATGTTATAAAAAGATAAATGTTATGTCATAGTGATTATGTTAAAAAAAAGATAAAATTTACTCTCAAAATTTTTACTGTGTGGATTTTCCTTTCGCTATAACAGAAAATATTTTGGATTTAACCACTTTAAAAGTATAATAAGAGCAATACAAGGCTAAGAATTTCAAAATTGCAAACGTCAGAAAATTTTATTGTGGTAACGCGTTTTTAAGCAATATATTAAAAAAGGCTAGAAAAGGCCAGCATAAAACAGAAAAAGGCTAAAAAAAAGGCGAGGCTAGATAGTAATTTTTGAGGCTAGGCGACAAAAAGAAAGGCTAGACTGGCAACACTGCTCGGAACCCAGATGTGACCCAGACCTCCGACTACCTATATTGCACTCCTAGAGGTGCCCACTATCATGACTTTTTGGATTATTCTAGAAGATTTAATTTGTTTTAATTTGGTCACACCCTGTTATTTGCTTTACTTTATTTTCAATAAATGGCAGGTTGAAAAAACTGCCATATGGATAAGTAATGGCAGTTTTCAGATTGACAAAAAAAAAATTTTAAAAACGGTCGCTCACTTCAACTCTTCGAAAATTTCCCATTTCGGAAATTTCAACAGTGAAGTGAATACCCTTATTGTGTTTTTTTCTGAAAATGCAATTTAATAAAATTCCCTCTATATGAGAAGATATTTCAGATATAACCCACTATAGAAAATTATTTTTTAAATAAGCTCATGAATCATGCTATAAAAACTTGGAAGTTTATCTACTAGATTTGTCAAATCACACACTGTGAGTAAGTTTCAGCAACTATCAAAATTTAAAAATGTCTCAAAATTCTATAAATAAGCTTTGATTGCCGAAATAGTGTATTGTATGAATCATCATCAAATTAGTCTGAATTATGAGGATTCTTGAAGCGCTCTCACATTTATTATTAAATCTTAATCTTATAGGACTCATAAGCGCTCAGAAAATCATCAAAAATATGAAATTCTAAGAGTCAAAATTAATTTCAATACTGCATAGTTTTAACTATTTCTCTTTAATATTTACAATCAAGATTTCTTTCTCAGTCACTTCCCTTTTTTTAGAATCATTACATTGCTCAACAAAATCAATTTTCTTTCAAAATAACAAGGTTCCGACAACGGATTCTGGTTTTAGCGTTCCAGTTGAATTTTGGCCCTTTTTCACAAGCGTACAAAAAGATCAGACCCATGTATTGAAGAGTAAGAGTGTTAAAATGTTCTAAAAAATGTTCCTCGTAGTTTTTTATATAATTCTCGCAAACACAACTTATAAATAAAATGTATGGGTCCCATGGTTTCCTATTACAATTTTCCATAAGAATTTGCAAAAAGGGGGAAAATTAAAACCCTACCAAAAATGAAATCTCAGACGTAAACTTTCAAAACTCTGATAAACGTATAATTTGCAAAAAGGGGGAAAATTAAAACCCTACCAAAAATGAAATCTCAGACGTAAACTTTCAAAACTCCGATACACGTATATTAGGGGTATTCTCGCAGTTTAGCAAAGATGCAAAATTTGTGAAAATGCAACCTTGCAATACTGAAATATGCAACACTGCTGGAGAGCACAAAATCACAAATATTGTGAATATTAAAAGACATGCTGCGAACTGACGAAAACAAAAAATTTAAATACTTACTCTAACGCACACGAACCAAAATTAACAAATTTGTCTCAATCAGAGTGCACGGTTGCACGTCCACTCAAAACATGGGTATCACTGTTGCATAGATTGCACGAATTGCAAAAATTGTATCGCTTGTATTTTGTTGTTGTGTCGTTGCACAGGTTGCAAGATTCTGCAACTTTTGCAATTCTTACACCTTGCAAGGGTTTTACAAGACAGCGAGAATACCCCTATTGTTTTTTTGTCCTCTCTTTCAGAATTCGTTTTAATCAAACTCATTTGCTTTCTATGTAATAAATATTTATAAAAAAATTAAACTATTAAAAAACACTCCATAATTTAACATAGTGAATTTTTCTCATGAACAACATGTGCATTTAAGGGTTAATGAAGAATTTTAGTTGAAATCTCTCTTTCAACACCTCTACCATGATGAAAGAAGTTGACCAAGTAAACTAAAAAGTTTTTCACTATCATAATATTTACTCTATGTGAAGATAAGACTTAAGTCTGATAGTTAAAAGTATAAGTTTGTATATTGATTGTTAGTTAAGAAGGCGTGATAAGACGAATTGAGTACATAACATTAAAGAAATAATATATCGCTAATAAATGAGAATGATTGTTAAGGCCAAGGTGATTTTTATATACAAGCATTTAACTTACAATTGCATAGAACATGATGAAAAATGATAACAACGGCATTATAAGAAAATTTAGCACATACAGTCCGGCAGCCATAGTCTGCATTCTTCTTCTTGGTGGTATTTTTACCGGAGCCCATTCAATTTTCATCTCGTCTTTTTCTAGTTTTAGATCTCTTGCCAATAAATTGCAACACTCTTGCGTACGAACCACTTCGCGGCGAATTCAAAATACAACTGCAAATTTAATGTTATGAAATGTTTAAGAACTTCTATTCATTTTGTTTATGTACAAGTCAAAAGCGTATAAGTCACTGGTTGTTAAACTTGAATTTACTCGTAATCTCTAATCAGGTCACACTATTCGCACGATAACTTTGTTAAGTAGTCTCTAAAAAAAAAACAGTACATCAAGTATTCGTGCTGATAAAGAAGTAGACTTATGTATATTGTTTTGTGATACTAATAAAGGACAGTTTTGTACTTTGTTGTTATGTTTGTGTACCTCAGTCCATTGACCATAACCTGATTATGTAGATATATATGACCAATAACAGTTAGTTTTAAATATTGAAATTGTTGATCAAAGATATTGTTAATATAGGGTATAATAACTATATGTAGGTATGTATACAATACATATACAAAGGTACACATATTCTAATTTTCTTCAAACAAGCTGTTGTCAGTCAGTCTGGAAATAAATCGAAGAAAATTTATGATGTTTTTCAAGACACACACTATTCAAAATTATCTTAGCACGGCCAAATTTCAGCCCAACGTTATTGAAATGTCTGTTATTTTGTATAGTTACATCCAGTTCCAGCTTTTAAATTAACGTATAAAAAATATTTGAAAAAAATTTGGTCTTATAACACGCCCATTCCAAGCATAACGCAAAACGGGTCCGTCTCATGGCTTTCGATTTGTTTTATTTTTGGGCTATAGATTCCTTTAAAAATTCTTAGAATATAAGTTCATTTATTTTTTTTTTATCGCCATTCGTTGAAAAGTTATGGACCTCACAATTCTGCAAATCGTCCGAAAACGCCAGAATCGTGAAATTTTTAACTAATTGTATCTACGTCAGTTTTTATCCAATTTTGATAAATAAGGTACCGTTGGAAAGGTATGGAACTTTCTGGAAAAAATATATAATTTTAAAATTTTGGATGTTAGGGTTGCCAACCAATTTAAAAAAAATGTATTTGCTAGTATCTCAAAAGAAGCATAATTTTTTTTATGTTTTATTTTTTAAACTTGAAGAAGAATGCTGCCTTTAATTCAAAAGCAATTTAATGATCGAGCTTTTATATGTTTTTTCGCAATTTTAATTTTTGTGCACATACCTCATTATTTTGAGGCACTATCGCCTATAAATTTCATAACGGCTAAGATGTTCGAAAATTTGTTCTGCAAAATGGTTAACCTTGTTAAGAAAAATATTTTATTCATAATTTTTGATGACCTTACACTTGACCTTGGTATAGAAAACTGGTAAAAACCGAAAAAAAAATAAAAAAAAACTATTTTTTAACTTTTATTTGTATAAGATTAAACAAATTTGTTTTGATTCAAAAATTTTTAAAATCGGACTTAAAACAAAAAAGTTATGATGGTTTGTTTTAATGATGGTTTGTCTGACGCTCCTTCAATAAAAAAGTTACAATGATTTGTATGGGTTGACAAGTATGAGTCCTACCTCGAGTCTACTTAATGCCATGTCTACACAGAGAGTTAAGTTTGCGTTTCCAGTACAAAGTTGCGTTTTGCCCTTGAACTCCATATAAACGCTGGCGATTAAAGTACAATTATGCAGGAGAAAACGCAACTGAACTCAACTTGCTGTCTACGTTTACGAAAACTCAATTTGATACATGCCTAAAAGCATACTAGTGTTTTGATAAAAACATTAGTTCAGTTAGATTTTAGCTGTGTTCAGTATATTGAACGATTAGAAATGCCAACAACAGCTGATTCTCAATTGTGCAAGTGCAAAATACATAAAAAAGATTGGTACAAAAATGGTTAGTTGAAGGTTAGTGGTTAATTGGTTACCTTGGTTAGTTGAAGTCAATTAAGAAAAATTGCAAAAATGTCAGTTGCTAGGGGTATCTTCTTGGACCTATATTAATTTTTTTATATTATTTTGTATGGGAGATGCATACAAAAATTGACCGATCTTAACAGCTTAATTGACCGAGCTAGGAAATAAGAGATTTAGATGTGCAAAATGGTAGAAATTGATAAGACCTTCGGGGTTCCTCCTTGAACCCATATTAAATTTTTACATGATTTTGTATGGGAGGTACATACAAAGGTAAGACGATCCTAACGGAACTCAGTGAGAATGCTAGAAAAATATAGCAATAGATGTGTACTGTAAATGGTAGAAATCGGTTAGACCTTAAAATATAAAAACAACACAAAAACTATTTCAGAACTATTACATTTTATCAAAATTTATTCCGGTTCTGCATTTATATATATATAGTTGATCCTTATGGTCATTAAAAATCAAATACCATGCCAAATATGACTATATGTCTGGCTTATTTGCAATTTTGTCGAGGATAACGGCTTAAAATATTAATTTAATTAGATATTTTAAATCTTTCAAAGTTTGTTTTTTTATATGAATCCGGATTTAACTATAATATTTCTCTTTATTTTTTCGTACGTTTTTTTAGGGTCGGCTTTCACTTTTTCTTGATATTGTTGTAATCTTCTTTCATTTCTAATACAAAAACAAAAAAAAAATTAAATGTCACTCACGTTTCACTCCTTCAAATGCCTTTTTAATGAAAAATAATTGCGTCTGCTTGATTAAAAAAAATACCAAATTCACTAATCTTATATAGAAAGTAAATCCGAGACACAAAATGTGCCAGCCAATTATTTTCCAAGATAATCCAACTTATCAATTAAAATTGCCACTCACGTTTCACTCTTGAATCACTTTTTTAAATTATATTTTTCGATAGAAAATGATATTTTTAAAAATTGTAGTATGCTTTTTTCAAAAGAAAATGTTTCAATTATGGATATTATATTACTGTGCTTTGATATTTAAATCGCGAAATAACCAAATTATAAAAAAAAAACATCTAAAACTTTTTTAACTTTCTACAGATTAAAAATACATATATGTATTTATTATATATAATAAAATCAGTTAAAATTTAAAGATACAATATGTTTTTTTCAGAATGCTTTTACCGAAGGAAAACACATGCAATATTCTTAACGTTCCATGTATTTTTATTGACCTTAAAGCATTTTTATTTTTAAAGGTTAAGGTTTACTTTTTCTGGATTTGCCGATAAGTGTTTTTAAAGTTTAATTTAAATCAAAAGTTTTTACTTTTAAAACAATGTTTTTATATATAGTTTCCTTTTTTGTTTTTATATATAGAGTAATCTTTTTATGTTTAAAAACAAATCTGTGTTGACAAGGAATAACAGCTAAACTCATTTTGAAACTCATTTTGAAACTCATTTTGAACTTTTAACGTTCAACAACGATGCTCTGCAGCAAATCGCTAAGGACCTCTAAAGCGATTTCTTTGCCACTCTTGTCGGCGAATTGCTTTACGCGCCTTGTGCCGATTCGTGTGCGACTCTTCCGGGCGAATCGCTTAACACTCTTCTCGGCGAATCTTCCCGGCGAATCGCGTAAGACTCCTCTCAGCGAATCATTCGCGACTCTTCCCGGTGAATCGCTTAAGACTCCTCTCGGCGAATCGTTCGCGAATCTTTCAGGCGAATCGCTTACGACTCCTCTTGGTGATTCGTCGGCGAATCTTCCCGGTGAATCGATTTTATGGCTTCAGCTGCTTACATTCGGCGATTCCCGGAAAACTCTTAGAAGAGCTCGCTGGCGAAGAGCTTCCAAGCGATTCGCTGGAGACTCTCAGGTGATTAAAAATGTTTGCAGGGCAGTTAATGCCTTTATTGTACTTTCGCTATGGGAGGTGGGCGTGTTCATGGATGGGCTACTCTCAATTTTTGAACACACCTTAGTTTTGGTATAAAATACATACATACCAAATTTAATTTCTCCATGACAAACATAACCTTATTTATTGAGTTTTAAACTTTTTGGGTTGTATGGGAGGTAGGCGTGTCCTTAGGCGGATGACGTCCATTTTTCAAAACCAGCTTTGCCTTGTCATAAAAATCATACGTGCCAAATTTTATCTCTGTTGGTTAAACAGAGGCTTATTTATTGCGTTTTCAATTTTTGGGTTGTATGGGAAGTGGGCGTGTCCGTAAGCGGATGACGTCCATTTTTCTAAGACATCTTTGTATTTATATAAAACACATACATATCAAATTTTGTTGTTGTAGGCTTTTTATGAGCTGAGTTATGCAGTATTCAATTTTCGCGTTGTATGGGAGGTGGGCGTGTACGTGGGCGTATGATGTCCATTTTTCAAAGCCATCTTTGCCTTGTCATATAACATACATGCCAAATTTGAGCTCTGTAGGTTAAACAGAGGCTTATTTATTGCGTTTTAAATTTTTGGGTTGTATGGGAGGTGGGCGTGTCCGTGAGCGGATGACGCTCATTTTTCAAAAAGATCTTTGTGTTGATATAAAACACACACATACCAAATTTTATTGTTGTAGACTTATTATGAGCTGAGTTATGCAGTTTTAAATTTTTGCGTTGTATGGGAGGTAGGCGTGTCCATGGGCGGATTCCAAAAATATTCAATAGTGCAGATTCTTGGGTGCATGTGACCATGTGTACCAAGTTTCATCCAATTATCTCAACTCCTTCTTCTTATGCTGTGTTTACGGACAACACACAGACGGACGGACGGTCATGAATAGCTCGATTCACGAGGTGACGCTGATCATATATACTTTTCATATATACTTATACTGAATATATATACTTTTCTATATCGGACTCGCTTCGTTCTATGCGTTACAAACGTTTGCACAAAGTTTAGGGTATAAAAAGCGGTCTAGAAACGGCTTTTTTCCTTTATTTCTGTAGATACTGCATTTTACCTGTGTTTTGATTGTCAGGAAAAAATCGTTTTTGATATATTGAATGATTTTTTATTCATATAAAATCAAAATTAACAAAGCAAAAACATTTCCTACTTACAAAGCAAAGCATAAAGGCGGCAACTACTATTTTTCCTCTGCAGTTTCTGCATTTTTTATAAGAATGGCAAAATAATGTTATGCTTGGTTTTGTGCTGGATTCTACTATTCCGATTTATCAAAAATATATAAAATATATAAATAATATTCCCTGTTTCGATGAACTAGTGATAAATTATTAGAAGGCATCTATCTTAGAATTATAAAATATGAAGATACGACACTCTTCCTTATGACGGCAGAATAGTATTCAACAGTATTTTATATTAGAATGCTAAGATAAACTTGTTTATCAGACATGGGGGCCGCGGTTGTCGAATGGTTAGCGTGCTTGACTGCCAGCCCAGAGGTTTCGGGTTCGAATCACAGTACAGTCATGGTCCTACGTTTTCACCTTTCTTTAATTCTTTCTTCATTTCTAATCAACTGAAATTAAAAATTCATCAATATATACGACTTTAAAAGTTGTAGTTGGTGGTAGAGATGTTTGTGGAATGAGATTGCTTAATAACTCGAATTGACTGAGGTAAAGGCATAACACTTTCCTCAGAACCAAGGCAGACTTGACTGAATAGGTTTGACACCTGAAATCCTTGGTTCAAAGCTAAAAAAAAATGCTATCAATCCTGAAAACACTTTATTAGAGGTTGTTGTCTAGAAACCCTGACTCCGAGCAATGGTGCACGTTGAATGAAGCTTACACGGCAGGGGTCAACTTTAAATTAAATGTGGATTTCTGTCTCTAGAGAGTGAGGGATGTGTAGTGGCAGCTTACGCTGTTGATCTAGCAATTGAAGTCAAAGGCAAGTTTCCCCCTACTCTGTGCGAAGTTACTCAAAGATCCCTTTGCAAGCTAGAACTTTGGGCCAAACCCTGTTTCTTTGAGTAAATCCGGCCAAAACTTATCAAAGTTAGTGGAATGCATAAACCACAGAGACTACTGATGAGTCGGAGTAGCGTCCGACGAAGCCATGGTCTAGTCTGCTCGGTTTGTTTTACAATGAACATTGTTGTTGTAGCAACCTGTTTGGCTTCAATAAATTATTATTATTTATGGCATAAAGCTCTAAAAATAATTCTTGAAAAATATGTTTTTTAAGAATTATAATCTAATATAGAGGTGGTTCTGTTTACCAGAAAATATAAAATTCCGCTGGGGTCATAAGACTTAGACGTACTTATGTATGGAATTGCAATATGGTGACCAAGCGTAAATGCAACAATAGTATTTGAAATCACCTATTCAGTAATCTCACAATTTTTGAAGCCGTGAAAATTTATGAATTTCTTGAGCCTTAAATTTAATTTTAAATTTGAGGTATAAACAATTACTTACAGAATAACTCTGAAGAAGTTTTATTATTTTAGAAGTGTTATACTAACTTGAACCTGCTGTTTCTAAAAATGAAATTACATTTTTTCTACCACCTCTAGTTCCTGAAAAAACAGCTGTTTTCAAACCTTAACCATTTGTTTTATTTTACCCGTTCAATAATAAGTCAACAACAAAATACAATTGATATTTGAAATACGTGTTTCAAGTAAGACGAGTTTTAATTTCAAATCAAAATAATCTGGCAAGCTCAAGAAGAACTTGGAGATCTTTCTCGCCAAATATGAGTGGTTTGTCATGAGCTTGATTTCCTTTTAATGCTTGCTCGTACTATCAGGGCTGCCGTTTTGGTAAAATTTTACCAAATTTGGTAAAAAGATTTTGACTTGGTAAAATGGTAAATTGTTTTTTGGTTTGGAAAATTTAAAATTAATGGAAATTTAAAATAATTTACATATCAAAAAATGATTTTATAAAAATTATATCAATTATGCTCATTGTGGAGCACCACCCTTATGATTGAAAATAATCTTTCAAATAAAGACGAACGCATCGAGTGAAAATTACACGAATGAACGTTAAGCAAAATGTTAAAAATTTGAATTTGTCAGTTGCAAAGATCGTCGATTTAGGGAAGAAACTGATGAATAAGTAAGTTTTTATTTTAAATTAATTGATTTTCTTAAAATTAAGATACTGTTTAGATTTTTTATTATAAAGAAGGTGACCGATGTGGAAAGCGATGAAACATCTTCAAGCGTATAATAAATGATAATTTAATTAAAAAATATGTATAAATGTATTGTTTCTTTAACTTAGAAATAAAATTGTTCTTTATTAATCGACCTTCAACTTTTAAAAATATCAGTTTTTATTATAAACTAATTTTATGTTATATTTCAACCAATATTTCGACTTCCATTGGAAGTCATCTTCAGGGTTAATTTAAAACAATTTTTCATTTACCTTTAAATAAAAAATTTTAAACACTTACAAACAATTAGAACATAGAATATAAACAATGTTTTAAATAAACCTCACTGAATGTTATCAAGCATGCCGAAAATGCATCGGAGTTCAAATAATTCTATCACGTTAGGTTTTTCCTAATCTTTTTATTACATTTTATGATTCTGAGACTATTTCTGAGGTTAAGAAAAAAAAAAAAAACTTGAAGTGATAAGATAATTTTGACTCCTGATTAAATTTAGGAAGTCCCCGCAATCAAAATTTCGACCTTTTTTCTGAAGCTCTCTAATCAATAGCTTCAAAAAATTTAAAAGTTGTCCTTTTTAGTTTTTGAGTTATATGGGAGGTAACACGTTCTGTCTTCTGATAACTACAAATTTCTAGACAATGTAAGATAACTGCATTCAAAAAGTTAACTTACAAAAAAAGATCCCCTGGTATTACTCCCCGATTTGAATGTGCTTTGGTTAGAGAGGACAAAATTCTAAGGTTGACGTATTTTTTTATATCTGCTGAGTTCAAGGTTAAGGCTTTCGAAAAGGAATCAAATCGGAGAGTAACACCTCGGAACATTTCCTTCTTAGATAATTTCATGGTCCATGTAAAAAGTACCCTAGAATTTATTAAACATGACTAATCCAAACTCTTTAACACTGTAAACACTTAAGAATAATTTTTGTTGTGTTTGGTAAATTCTTTTTCATTTTGGTAAATTTTTGGATGAAATTTGGTAGAATAAAATGTTTGAGAGTGGCAGCCCTGCGTACTATTCATTCTAAGATAATGCCTGACAAACTTCTGGCGACTCACTCTTGGTTGCAATCTCACACGATTTATATCTAAGAAATATCTCATTTTTTTGCATAAAACCCATTATTGATGTACTGGCTGCATGAAAGTGTGACCCATGACGAAACTTCACTTTTTCTTTTTTGTAACGAAATTCCTTACGGGAATTGCGCTTTGTATTGTGCAGACGTGCATTTCTTAGTAAAGCCTTTTTCTATAAATTGTCTGATTTCCAGTTTAGAGCAAAATTATTTGAAAAACAAATTTCTTGATTTAGAACCGTTCAATTTTCTTGTTCCCCGAAACCGCTATACAAAAACAACAACATTTGTTTACAAAATAACACGTATGACAAACGCATAATTACACAATGATATATTTAAAACATTCATTGCAAAGAATTTTATTTCACATAACTCACATTTAAAAATAACAATTACTCAACAAAAGATAATGCAAATTAAACTTTGTTTTCACTGTCAATACCTTCTAAAGGTCAAAAATCGTTTTTAATTATTTAATTTTAGTTAAAACACTTAAAAACTTAATGTTTGACAGGTCAGTATCATATGTTTGTCAGTTCTATTAAAGCTTAAGTACTTATGTATTAAATTTAACTTGACCGGTTTGTAATAGAATTACTTTTGGCTTGGATGGAGGCAAAAACAAAACGCATGCATGTAAAAATATTCGCGACCGACAGTTTAATACGTTACAATTACGTTCCCATTGATCTGTAATATTAAAAACAAACCAACACTACCACACGAATGCATAAACAATTCTCATTGAGAACAGACGCTGAACTCATTCACATTAAGTTATAAAAAAAAGCTTGAACAATTTGCTTTTGCATTAATCACTGTTTATGGTTTTGTAATTTTTTTTATTAACTGCACTTAATATATTCTGATTGTAGTTTACTCATTGAAGCTCATACCATGACTAAAGTAAGTGTAAATAATAAGGTCTTAAAGCTCAAACAGTTTTGAGCTTTAAGCGAAGTCTATAAACTTTAAACCATTTATCGTACCACACCCCGCATAGCAAAGCTTAATTTTCATGAATGCAATTAATTTGTTTTAGTGCGTTACAGGGTTCTCCTGAAATGGTTAAATGGTCCTGAGGTAAAAAAATTTTTTATAAACTTTCGAATTGAATTAAACGAATTATATTTTTTGTATGATATTATTGACTTGGTTTTTTTTGTTTTTTTGTTTATCACTTTGGTCACTAGAATACGAAAAGGCAACGTAAAAAAATACAGCCCATCAGAGAGCAGCTATATAGCAACATCCATTCAGAAAAAAATAGAATTCGTTCGTTATAATAACATCCATTCAGAAAAAAGAAATACGTCGAAATAAGAAATGGGCTAGTGTTCAAAACAAATTTTGGAAAAAATTTACTTTTCATTTTTGAACCGGAGATAAATAAAAGTATATTTATGGGTTGTTTCGTATGATAAATAATGTTATTTAGACGGCAGAAAGTACCATTAAACATTACCTTATATTCTAAAATTTGAAAGCCAAGCCTGGCTGCCGTTTTTTAGGTAAACAAGATAACATAATGTTGGTTTTCACACCGATCTCGTTAGTTTTCTATTTGGTTACGTTGTTAAATTTGTTAATTGCGAACACACCGTTCTGTTCAATCTCGTTAGCCTGGTAAGCATGCTTATAACAGTTTAGAAAATAATAGAGAATGAAATGAATTTTTTAATGAAATTGTACTTAGATTTCAACAAAAACTTCAATTTAATATGCGTTTGGTTTTCTCTTTAATACAGTTAAATTTCATGCAATTCAAAATATGGAATAACTGTTCGTAACGAAAAAATTATCAGGGCTCTCATCACGTATGATGAGCATCGTTTGATGATATCGTTTTGACGATACTTTAACGTCACGTAACCTTCTATTTGGAGTATCGTTTTAATGTGGCTTTCACATCTGGAACTCGTGTGGCAAACAATATGGCGGCTTTTATGTGTTCGAGAAAGCGAGCGTTCAAATTACGGAATTTGTTTGGCACACACAGGATTACATTTGAGTACTCTTAAAAAAGTATTTATTGCTTCGAAATAAAATTATTTTTGTGTGAGGAAAATAAAGCAAAAATGCTCTCCAAGTCTACCACACCTGCTTACTTTTTCGAAACAAATTTTTACTTAATCCAAACAAAGTTATCACGTATACTGTATGCAATTTACATAGAGTACTACCAAATAGAAAACAAAAAGTGGCAAACATTTCTCATATCGTACTTAAATCATTAAAATGTGCTCCACATAGTACTACACTTATGTTTCAATGCAACCCTGGTTACGTAATGGCTATAGAAATGTTTTTTTTTTGCTTTGTTGGACATAGAAAACAAGCCAACTAGTGTGCCATACTGGCGAACTAGCTACTTAACTATCGAACCTGTGTGGAAATGGCCGCCGTGTGGCACACAAGAACTTAGGTTTGAAGCCTGCATAACACTATCGTTTTTCTTACTTCATGTATGGCAAACAGCTGTCAAGTGCTATCGTTTAAACGATAGATTTGGCACGATAGTTAAATATGTATCGTTATGCTTATTTTCTTATTAAAAAGTTGTTCCTTGTGTTTTTTAAGAAGATCATAATCATTCCGATAATTGGCCAAAGTTGACTGCAACGAATTGATGGCTTGTCGTCCCTGTACAAAGTTGGCGA
Organism: Tetanocera ferruginea; assembly: GCA_958299015.1. Classification (NCBI taxonomy): domain Eukaryota; kingdom Metazoa; phylum Arthropoda; class Insecta; order Diptera; family Sciomyzidae; genus Tetanocera; species Tetanocera ferruginea. The sequence goes on along the minus strand of OY282640.1, from coordinate 53,167,155 downwards.
AAAAATTATTGGCCAGTTGTGAACTTTCATCAATGAAATTAATTGAAATTTCCATCTGCTTAGTTTTTGCCGTCCTAAAAAATTAAATTTTCTTTAGAATTTACATATAAATAATGCAAAGTTTAAAATTATCATAAATCATTGCAAATTAAAAGTTAATCTCAATTTCGACCATAGCTGCCAACTTTGTGGCAAAAATACCTTTTGTGGAAATTTTTAATTGCTGTGGGAAAAGGGAATTCCCATGGTTTTTTTAATTTATCTTGATATTTTGTAAATATTGTGGGAATTTTTAATGTTTGTGGGAACTTTGAAGTATTTTTTAGAGGCTATGGGAATTTTTGTGGTATTTTTTAATTGCTGTGGTATTTTTTCCTGAAGAAAGTACCATCGGAATTCGTGCGGTCATTTTTTAATTTTCATGTGGGAAAAGGGTTCTTCTGTGGGAATATAGGTTGGCAAGCTGTAAAAAAACTGAAAAATTGACGAGACGATAGTGTTAGGTTTATATGAAGTAAGCTTTTGACGATATCGTCAGATAGTATCGTTTGAACAATTAACGTTTTATAAGTTATGTGATGAGTGCCCAGGTTTTCTAAGAGTACTTTGTTATTCGGTAGTTCAATAGTTTGATAATTTTACAAAAACAAAGAACCTCCCAAAAAAATAACAAGTTACAACTAACAAACTAACGAATTTGGTGTGAATACCCCTGTGAATACAAAAAAAAAAAAACAAATTGGCCATTTCAGCCCTTGAAAGGACTTTGACCTAGCTTTTAATTATCAATTGTGTTGTGTGTGTTATTAAATGTTTGCACACAATTGACCGAGAACTGGACCTACATGTTTTGTGCCGACTCCGAACGGCTAAAGTTCATGTTCTCAAGAAGCTTTACATGGCATTATTTACTCTCTGAGGTTTGCCATTGTCTGCAGAGAGGTGGTGACCGATCAGAAAAATTTTTGATTGAAAAAACTTTTCGCCGCGGCTGGGGATCGAACCCGGGCTCCGAGCATGCTGAGCCACACACTTAACCTGCATGCCACGGTCACCACGTGAATACAACTCACCATAAAAACGAAAATATATTTTATTATATTTGCCACAATTTTCTCAATATCGTGATGAAAATCTGTTTTAGTTGAATTTTTATTTGCTTGAAAATTCAATTCACATTTTGATAAAAACAAAAGCCTGTTACTTTTTGTCACACTCTCATTGAGAAATAAACATTTTAGTTACTTTTGTATCCAAAGTAGCCTATTGTTATTTTTTTTATTATTAGGTCTGTTTCCGTACGCACTTCAAGTAAATTTCGAGTAATGGAGAGTAATTTGATTATCTGTCAAAATGAGAAAATATGTGAAAAGTACGGAAACGGCTTCAAGTAAGTTTCAAGCACTACAGCTGTTTTTTGAAAACAATAAAATTTAATTGCTTTGTTTTTATATTTAAAATACGTTCGTACATTTAACTTTTCATTTTGATTATTTTAACTATTTTTATTTTCATACTTTTTTTTCCAACATAATGCAACAGTTTTTAATTTATCACTTTGACAATCAGCTGTTTGAAGCTCGAGATTCGTGCTCCAAGAAATTTTGAAGTAAAGTTCGAGTAATAGAGAGCGACAAAAAGTGACATTTTGCTTGTTCTTCTCTCTCTCTCTTTATCGTGCTGGAAAAATATGTAAAGAAACGCTTTCGAGTAACTTAAAGTTACTCGAAAAGTTACTCACTGCAAACTTGAAGTTGCAGTGAGTACGGAAACAGACCTATTGTCATCATATAAATATATGGCTGTAAGCCTTCAGTTTTAACAGAAATTTTTGAAACAACTGAAAACACATACAGCCCAAGAATACGTGCCTGTCATCGCTTGAAAAGGTTTAATTTTAAATTTTAATCTATAGATACTGAATTTTAATATGATTAATATGGAATCATATTATTGAGGGTACAAATACACTATGGAACAAATTCTGGTAAGCAAAACTTAGGTCGATTCTGAGAGTAAGTGGTGAAAATAGAGGCTAAATTAGAAGAACCGTATCGCGGTGTTTGTTTATGTTAGATCGAATTTTTATACCAACAGGATAACACAGGATAAGAAGAAGGAGTTGAGACAATTGGATGAAACTTGGTACACATGGTCACATGCACCCAAGGATCTGCACTATTGAAAATTATTGGAATCCCACGGACACGCCTACCTCCCATACAACGCAAAAATTGAAAACTGCATAACTCTGCTCATAATTAGCCTACAACAACAAAATTTGGCATGTATGTGTTTGGTATTAACACAAATATGTCTTCGAAAAATAGAGATCATCCGCTCAGAGACACGCCCACCTCCCATACAACCTAAAAATTGCAAACACAATTAATAAACGTCTGCTTAATTCACAGAGATAAAATTTAGCACGTATGTTTTTTATAACAAACCAAATATGGTTTTGAAAAATGGACGTCATCCACCCACGGACACGCCTACCTCCCATACAACCCAAAAAGTTTAAAACTCAATAATTAAGGTTATGTTTGTCATAGAGAGATGAAATTTGGTATGTATGTATTTTATTCCAAAACTAACGTGTGTTCAAAAATTGGGAGTTATCCATCCATGAACACGTCCACCTCCCATAGCGAAAGCACAATAAAAGCATTAACTGTGAGCTACAGGAATACAATTTGGTATGTGTAAATTTTTCATCAACATTTAAATGTATATAAAATATAGGCTTCATCCGCCCACGGACACACCCATTTTCAATAATATAATTTTTTTTGGAAAAGTAAGTTTAGGGTATTTCATAGTCGGCCTAGACCGACTTTAGACTTGCATTGCTAATTGCCATCTGCATTGCTGTATATTCTAAGCCGCTGTATTCACTCTAATTTCAATATTCCCAACAATAATCGATATTTAGTATAAGTTATTAACGACTGAACCATCACTATCCAATGAAAAGGTAAATAAAAAAAATTACTAGTTTGCAAAAACTTTAAAAATTTTATCTCGAATAAAAATCCACTTTTATAAATCATGGCAACGGAAAAACACAAACGCTTAGCGGAAATCATAAAAGATTGCCATGACAGCCTGCGTATCAATAGCAGACTTTTCGGTCCAGAACGTGCTTGGGAGGAGCATGTAAAAAACAGAACATTACTGGAGGAATACGCGAAGGCAATGAATGAACTATCCTCAATATGGGAGACAAACACACAAAATATGGATTTAATGGCTCGCAGTCGCATAAAATGGACCATCGATTACTGCATGAAGTATTTCTATACTGAAAACATTCTTCTGGACAAGCGTCAGAGGGAAGTGCGTCTTTTGGAATCATGGAATGAGTATGACCCTTCGAGATGTATATTTATGGAAAATATAACTAACCTTGAAGTTCTCGATGTGGGCAGCTGTTTTAATCCCTTTCGTGGAGCTGATAACTTCCATGTTACAGCCATTGACCTGCAACCAGCAAATAAGAGCGTTCTACGCGGTGATTTTCTTAAAATCAAAGTATGCGATATGTTGCAACCACAAATTGTTAAGAACACTGAAGAAGATAATGTCTGTGAGCTGCCAAGCAAGTACTTTGATTGCTTAGTATTTAGTTTGCTGCTTGAATACATTCCTAGTTCGGCACAACGTTTGATATGTTGTCAGAAGGCCTACGAACTGCTTAAGTACGAAGGTATTCTTATAATTATAACACCCGACTCACAGCATGTTGGTAAAAATGCGATGATAATGAAAAACTGGCGCTACACATTGGCTACACTCGGATTTTGTCGCATTAAATTCGAAAAGTTGCCGCACATAACATGCATGACATTCCGCAAGGCGTCGGATGAACGTGTAGCCCATAAATGGGCGAAAGAGCACCGCGAGGACTATATGACGCTGTCAATAGATATACCGCAGGATAATAAATGATCAATATAAACGGGTTGGTGGAAATATCTGAAATATTGAGCACCTATGAGTTGAGCTTATATACATACTCCTACTGGGTCTTTTTACCAAATAGTTCGTTAACCAATAAGCAGCGTATTTTTAAAAAAACAATGGTTTTTTTACGAATATTGAAGAAATAATACGTAATTTTAATATACAAAGTGTGGCTCTTTGATTAAATAAAAATACTTGCGATAAAATAACCTATTCGATACATAATTTCATTAGACCACACAATATAATGCGCTTTGAAACGTTTTTAACGTATCCTTATTAGATCACAATTCCTTTTTATTTTCCAAGTTTGATGTGGCACCCACTGCTTGCTGCATTATATAAAGCGGGTTAGGTTTGATACGATCTCTCTCCCACTCTGCTCGATGCTTACGTTGACGATGCTTGAGCATGTTGGCTTTGCAGAAGAACGTCATCGGACAATTTGGACAGGTGTAGAGCACTTCTCCGGTATGTGTAGAGGTATGTTCCTAAGAAGATATAAATTTATATTTATTACCTCGTTTTAAGCTGATCACTTTAATTATTACCCTGAGATCCTGCGGCCGCTTGAAGGCTTTTTCACACATAGTGCACTTGAACTTGCGCTCACATTCATGATTATGATAGATGTGACGTTTGAGAGCACGTGCGGTAGTCGAGGTTTTATTGCAAATATGACAGCGATTTTCGACGCCAGTCTCTTCATGGACCCTTCTCATGTGTACTTTCAAACCAGCTGCATGCCGCAACCAAGACCCACAAATCTGGCATTGCATCGGCACAGGTACTGGGCGTGGTACATCGGAATGCATTATTTCATTATGCTTTCTAAGAATCCATTGACTACGCATCTGTTTGCCGCACTTATCACAAATAATAGCTCTCTCAGGATCATGACTTTTTTTTATGTGCCTCTGCAGTTCCTTTTCGGTCGGGCATCTAAAACGATATTTTATTAAAAGCAGAGTTACAAAAAGCAAAGAACCATAATAGTTATTCCCTCATATTATTTGATTGCATTAGAGACTAATGAATAAGTTCTCATAAATAATTAGTTAAATATAACTTAATTAACTAACTGACATACAATTATTAACGTTAGAAGGATTTAAAGTCAATACGGCACTGTCTAGTTTTATTTAGTTTTTACCAAGGGCTGAGCTGGTCCCTGGAACAAAAAAATGTAGTAAGAGGCAATTTTGTTCCCGGAAAAAAGTTTTTCTTCCCACTTTACTCATTAACTACCACGATAAAACGATCTGTAAAACCGCTGAACAAAGTTTAAGAAGATTTTAAATATCTACACCAAATTTTTTCCATTTTTGTCTGAAGTTAAACTGAAAGAAGGTATTTTCGTTGATCCGGTCATAAGAAAATTGATGAAGATACAGCTTACTTAATTGATGAAGATACAGCTTACTTAATTGATGAAGATACAGCTTACTTAATTGATGAAGATACAGCTTTCGATGAAAAGTTGAGTGAAGTTGAGTTAGAAGCCAGGAAATCTTTTAAGGAAGTATTGTCATTATTAAGGAAACCACAAAAGTCCAAATTTTGAAGAACTGTGGAGAAAATTATTGAAAATTTCGACAAAAATAGCTGTTTAACCAGCATTAAACTTGATTTTCTTAATTCGCATTTGGACTACTTTCCTGATAACTTGGAAGCTGTAAGTGAACAGCAAGGCGAAAGATTTCACAAGGATTTGATAGAGATGGAACGTCGACATCAGGGAAGGTGGAATAAAAAAAAAATTATGACTGTTAAAGTGAGGTGATCCATCATAGAGTGACAAAAAGTGACATTTTGCTTGTTCTTTTTCTCTCTCGAGCTGGAAAAAGGTGCAAAGAAACGCTTTCGAATAACTTCAAGTTACTGGAAATGAGTACGGATTGTTAGTTTTCACATCAAAATAAATAGAAACAAGTCAAAAAAATTGTCGTGAAAAAATGTTGCAAGAGTAAGGTTGAGAGCATTTTTCACTTGACGAACTTCACTACTTTGACGAACAAGTTTGAAAATTTTCGATCGTATTTCACAGATATCGTTTTTTGTATGACAATTGGACTGAAATTTCACATGAAAATGAACAGAGTACTAGTCTTTAATTGGAAAAAAAATACCTCAGTATTCAGATTTTTTTGCATTCACACAAAAAATTCAAGTACATATTCGTTCTCTACATACCAAAATACCCCAAGATAAGCATTCAAATCCTAAAGGGGAAAATAAGAGTTAAAATTTACAGATCTGGTTATTGACATCTGCACGATTTCCTGATTTAAGTATCGGAACAATGGAACAAGTTTTCCAAATAGCTTTCCATTTTTAAAACTTAACTTTAAGTCGGAAATTCCAGGTACGACATCTTCACAATATAATAAAAATGAATATAGTAAAATATAATGGAATATAATAAAAATTAAGTAAAAAATAGATTCAATTCAAAACAGTAATATTAATAATGAGAAATAAGATAATTAACTGAATGCCTCAACTTAAAACGATTTTTTCAGACACGTTTTACTTTTTAAAGGTTACTATAAAATAATGAAGATGGACTAATACTTACATAAATACTAATTTAAAAATTATTACTATTTGAAAACATCACAGCTAAACTTTCTTAAATATAACGAAGTTAAAAATCGTTTAAAAAAAGCTAATGATATTAAGATTAATATAAAAAATTAAATATAAATACTTACAGAACACCTACAACAATAATTTACAGCACGTTTCGATGATAAAACGTCAAAAAAGCTAAGGCCCGTTAACTGATCTCAATTTTAAACAAAGTTTAGCTTAAACAAAGTTTAAAATTCCTTAACCTCAGTTTAAATTTTAACGCCGATACCTCATCTCAAAAAATCTAAGTTTAACTTGGTGAGGCAAGTTTAAATTTAAACACAGAAATTCTAGGTTTAAAAAATTTAAACTTAGATTTTGTCAAAAATTCTCTGAGAACATTGGAAATATTCTCAATCATAAACAAAAAATAAAAAATAAAAAAATCATACTTCAAAAAAATCAAAACAATAAACAAAAAAAAAACATATTTTTCATTATTTTATTAAAAATTTTTGAAATATTTTGATGTTCTACGTCAAAGTTGTAGAATTTTTACTACAGTGCCGCTCAAATATGGTTTTTAATCTCAGTTTAAATTTTTAAACAGAGTTTAAGAAAACTGCCGATAAAAATGAGATAAGTTACGAAAATAATTTTAACTGAGTTTAAAATTTAAACTCTGTTTACGAAATCTGAGGTTAAGGAATTTAAACTTCGGAGATCAGTTAACGGGCCTAAAACAATTTTTTTAAACCGGTAAGTTGTTTGCTCGGAAAACATAATTTTTATTTTGGAACTGCATTTTTCGAACTATTGACATTTGCATAAAAGATTATTTTGGTTAAAACTTTGTAATTTTGAGAAAAACTCAAAACTAAACATTCCTCTGGGTTTTTTTTAACAAAAATTACATTTGTATTTTAAAAGGTTGGACCCCTTAAAGCAAAAACACAATTTTTGAGACTAGTTTGCACATCTACAGCCTTAACCTGATTAAATGACATCTGAACCGTTAAATATGGTCTATTGATCTGGAAGGAGTTTAAGTCACAAAAAATCCTCGTAATTATATAAATCGATACCGTAAGGACACATTTTTACAATGAAATCAATTTTAACAATGAAATTAATCCGAGCTTTCACATTCTTTTTCGTTGAAATTTTTAATTTCTATGTTGACGGCGAAAAATAACACGGTAAATTGGCTTAAAAGCCAAACTAAAAAGGTTTGAAAGTCAATCTTGCAAAAAAGATGACGGAAAACAATATGACTCAGATTTTTTCCATCACGTCTAAATTTCGTGTAAAACAGCTTTCAATATGTTAAAATTACATACATTTTGGTAAAATAAAGTTTTATTATTCTAACTACTCAAAAAAATTTAATTAAATTATACAGTAGGGTTTGTTTATTTATTTAAAAAAAATAATTTTTTAATTAAATTAAAAAAAAAGTTGTGAGTTAATGTGTATTAAAATCATCATTCATTAATCAATTAATTAAATGTTCACTCGGTTGACAGTCGCAACTGGTTAACTAACATGTTTGAGACACAATTTTCGATATTATATAATAGTTACATAGTTTCTTTAAAAAGAACAAACTACTAGTCTTTTAAAAATTAATCTTATTTTCAAAGAATGCTGAGGCTGCGCCAACATCTTGCTGCATTTTAAACGCGGCCGTGGCACCCACTGCTTGCTGCATAATATTTGGTGGTCTGGGTTTTTTGCGATCTCTCTCGTACTCAGCACGATGTCGACGTTGGCGATGCTTGTACATGTTGGCGCTACAAAAGAACGTCATCGGACAATTTGGACAGGTGTAAAGTACTTCACCGGTATGTGTGGAAGTGTGTTCCTAAGAGTTATGCATTTGAATGGTTTAGTTTTTCAAGAAAAATATTTTTGTCAAAATTACTTTGAGTTCCTGTGGTCTCTTGAAAGCTTTTTCACACATAGTACACTTGAATTTACGCTCACATTCATGGTTATGATAGATGTGACGTTTGAGAGCACGTGCGGTAGTTGATGTTTTATTGCAAATATGACAGCGATTTTCGACGCCAGCCCCTTCATGAATCCGTTTGATGTGCAGTTTTAAGCCGGCTGCATGTCGAAGCCATGAGCCACAGATCTGGCACTGCATAGGCACAGGTTCTGGCCGAGGAACATCGGAATGCATAATTTGATGATGCTTTTTAAGAATCGATTGGCTGCGCATTTGTTTTCCGCACTTGTCGCAAATTATAGCGCTCTCTGGATCATGATTAGTCTTAATATGCTCCTTGAGTTTTTTTTCAGTAGGATATCTAAAACGAGATATGTTTTAAAAGAGAGGCACAAAGCAGAAAGGCCAAAGAAATTGAATACCTAATCATAAATAAAATCAGCCTTATCAGGTGTTTTGCGTGAACAACATTTTGCCAGAAATTTTTCCCTTTGCTCATTTCCCTTATCAAGAGTTTAAGCTGCTTGGATTTTTTTTTTAGTCATAAATTGGTGTCACTTTAAAATGCAGGCGATCAGTGGAAATCAGTGGAAATAAATTGCTCACATGATACATCAATAAGAAAGTAACATAGACATTAAAAACATTTCTAATAAATCCTATAGGTGTCTATAAAGGTTGTACCTATTAAGCAGTTTCATCAGAATAACTTTTTATTAGAAATTATGGTTTTGGACAGAAATATTTTTTCACTTTCCCTTCAAAGTTTCAATAATTTAAAGGAGAATTTTTATCTTCGTCACAAATTTTAAATTGTAGTTTACATTTATGAGAAGAACTGAAATACATAGGTCTATTTGGATTTGCTAGCGACTGCTCAAAAAGCAGTCAATCAATAAGCGGGAATTTTTAACTGAAATTTAATTTTTATTCTTTAAGAAAGATTAAGTGTTAATATTAATAACAATATATCTTACACTGACATATGTGTCTTATATATTCTTCAAGGAATTACGCCTACCTGTAAAAGAAATACAAATTAAATTCTTTTATGCTTGCATGGCCATACAGTTAAGCAATAATTATTAAAAAAAAAAGCAAGCAGATAAGACTGTTAAAAGAAAAAAGTACAAAAATTCCAAAAATACATGAAAGCTTTAAATAGACGCAACTCCTTATATAATCTTATTTGCGACATAATTATCTCTATTCTATGTTAGATACAGTAGAATTTCGATTATCCGAATATCCAATAATCCGGACTCATTCTTCACGGCTCTAATATCCAATTAAGAAATGTTAGACGAATTGCCACTGGTTTTATTTGATTCGGATAATCGAGATTCTACTGTACATAATTTTTTTAGCCTATGAAAAATTTTCAAAGAAAGCTGAGGTGGCGCCAACATCTTGTTGAATTTTCATCGCTGCGGTGGCACCCACTGCCAGCTGCATAATATTTGGTGGCCTGGGTTTTTTTCGGTCTCTCTCGTATTCCGCTTTATGCAAACGTTGGCGATGCTTATACATGTTGGCGCTGCAGAAGAAGGTCATCGGACAATTTGGACAAGTGTAAAGAACTTCGCCGGTATGTGTAGAGATGTGTTCCTAAGTAAGAAATTTATATTATAAATAGACTGCCATTTTAAGTTTGGTGAATTTTTTTATATAATTACTTTGAGATTCTGTGGCCGCTTGAAAGCTTTTTCACACATAGTACACTTATATTTGCGCTCACATGTATGGTTAAGATAGATGTGACGTTTGAGACCACGTGCAGTTGATGAGATCTTATTGCATATGTGACAGCGATTTTCGCCATCAGTCTGTTCGTGCATTGCTCTTATGTGTTCTCTCAAACCGGCTGCATGTCGCAGCCAAGACCCGCAAATCTGGCACTGCGCTCGTACAGGAACTGGACGCGGAACATCGGAATGTTCGAGTTCGTTATGCTTTTTAAGATAAGATTGACTGCTAATATGTTTTCCGCACTTATCGCAAATAATAGCACGCTCAGGATCATGCATATTCTTAAGGTGCTCGTTGAATTTTCTTTTAGTAGGAAATCTAAAATGATATTTTATTAAAAGCGGAGTTACAAACACAAGGTCATAGAAGATGAAAACCCTCAACTGTCTGTAAATTATCTCTAAACATTGTCAGCCTTATCGGAAGTTACGCGTGAACAAAATTATATGAAAATTTTTTTCTATTTCTTGTGTCTCTTATAAAATTTTGGACTCTACCTTGAGACTTTCTACATATATTTTTGTGAGGATATTGCAAAATATTGCAGTAAAATTGGAAGCATTATTTTAAAAACTATTATAATATAATAGCTTGTAGTTAAACTATTTAAAATGCGAAATAAGCAGGTTAAATATTTGTCAGTTAACATTAACGATGCTGAGCTAATCTATTTCTATATGTGGAATATGCGGTAACATTCGCAAGGGAGGCTGTATAGCAACGGTATTTTTATAAAATAATTTGTTTTTATTTTTTACGAACGTTCAAGTATTAATAACACAAAGTTTTAAAATAAAATAAAATTTCCATAATTAGTGTTAAAATAAGCATGCTTGTTGTGACATAATAATCTATATTCTAATTTAGATACAATAATTGCTTTGTTTCGCCTAAGCAAAATTATTCTTTATATCTATATTGAAACGCAATTCCGATTTATTTGCAAAGAAGGCTGATGTAGCGCCAACAGCCTGTTGCATTTTCATTGCGGCGGTAGCATCCACTGCTTGTTGCATAATATTTGGTGGTCTGGGTTTTTTTCGGTCTCTCTCCCATTCGGCGCGATGTAGACGTTGGCGATGCTTGTACATGTTGGCGTTAGAAAAGAACGTCATCGGACAATTTGGACAAGTATAAAGCACTTCTCCGGTATGTGTGGATGTGTGTTCCTAAGAAGTTATAAATTTATATATATAGCCATTTTTTATGTAAGACGATTTTTGTTTGTTTTTTTATTATTACTCTGAGATCCTGCGGCCGCTTGAAGGCTTTTTCACACATAGTACACTTGAATTTACGCTCACATTCATGGTTGTGATAGATGTGACGTTTTAGTGCTCGTGCGTTTGTTGAGGTCTTATTGCAAATATGACAGCGATGGTCACCACCAGCCTCTTCGTGAATCGTTTTCATGTGTTGTTTCAAACCAGCTGCATGCCGTAGCCATGTGCCACATATATCGCACTGCATAGGCACGGGAACTGGACGCGGAACATCGGAATGTTCGATTTCATGATGTTTCTTTAGATTCGATTGACTGCGCATTTGCTTCCCGCATTTATCGCATATGATAGCACTTTCTGGATCATGCATATACTTTATGTGGTCCTTGAGTTTTCTTTCAGTTGGTAATCTAAAACGATATTTTGTTATAAACAGTGGTACAGGCACAAGCAGCGTAGCGGTTGTTAATCCTGAACTAACCTCAAAATATATTAAAACTTGATAATGAGCATAAAAATTATTTTTTTAAAAATAATGATCTGTTTATAACATTAATCTTCAATAGAAGTTTCACTTATTTCACAATTGTTGGCCTTTGCTTGCCTAATTTTTAATAATACCGCTTATTGAAGAGAAAAATCACTGATGGGAAATAATTCTTCCCAAAAAAATATGCATCAAGAACAAGAACAAAAGCAAAAACTCATGTATTCTGGTGGACGTACTCCGCGCAACTGATTTGTCCGTATAATGTTTTTAAGGCTAGAGATCATCAAATTGTGACAATTCCAGAAACTGCTTAGTTATGAAGTTTACATCGAATATCATATTGAAGAAATCCCTCGACATTTACAAGGATGATTTCACTAAATACTCTAATGAATGATGAACCCTTCACCAACAGATTTGTTCTAGAACTCTTATAAACTATTAGAAGTAATTGACTCCTAACAAATAATCACCTGATTGAAAAAATCTTCCTATTAAAAGTCAGAAAAAAATAATTTTCGTAACCATTATAAACTAATTGGCTTCTATAAATGCCTCGGCTGGTATGGAATCTTTAGATTGTTCACGCATAACTCACGATAAGGCCAAGTTAAAATTATTTTAATCCAGATTTTTAATTATATATATTTTTATTATTTATATTAATACATATATTGGCGATAGGATAAACAAAAAACTTAATATGTGAGAAGTAGAACAAGTATAAATTGCTCTCTCGAGCACAGAAGTTTACCAGAGTGTGCTTGAACTCAAGACTACGAGTAAATTAAGAAGAAGCATCAAGAAGAGCAAGCATATGTCAAATTGACGTTTGTTTATGTTTTGCGATTGCTAAATCAAAAAACTGTTCGACAATAAGTTGATTTTCATATAAATTCATTATTAAAAGAAATATTTTTGCTTTAAAAAATTGTATAAATTTACTTCACAAACAAATTTACGATAATTTCAATTTGCGCCATTTACGTTTGACACGTTTGCTGTCAGAATCAGCTGTTTTGTGTTCGAAACTAACTAGAAGCTGTTTCCGTACTTTTGCCACTGTTCTCAAATTTTATTTTGCTCTCGCAGCCCGAACTTTACACAGAACTTACACAGTGTAGAGTACGGAAACACACCTATAATAACTCCAAGGTAGTATTGACGTTTCTGTTGGAAACGGACTTCTGTCAAAAAATATAACAAGAAAGAGAGCGCTCAAAATCCGTCATAGCATACAATTCATTTTCACTGGTCACATTCAGCGTACCCAACAGTTGGCAACTGTTAAGTCCTAACTTGATGCACATAAATATGAAGTTGCGTATTAAAATGCATTTAAAAATAGAAAATTTTTAATTTGTTGGTAAAATTTCCATTCGTATTTGATACAAAGCTTGATATTTCATAAATTTGACAATTTTTCTGAAACTTCAATACCAATAATAGCGCTCCCCGATGTGTTGCTGTCACAGCAGTTGACACAGCTGAATGTGGCCAAAGCATATAACAACAAACAGCTGTTTTTGACAAGAGTTCTTTTAATTGTAGCTGAGAGAATAAACATTTGTCAACACTACCTGGTAAAATTATTATATCATGGAAAAACCCTTATCAGAAAAGTTTATACGCATACTTTGTGTGAGTTTCATGTTGTTAATATTTAACAATATCTCGTGGTTTTTTGTCTTTAATTTTGCGCTTTATTAATTTTAAGCAAATGTTGATCTTGGTTTCGGTAAAGATTGAGCAAAATAAGAAGTGGAACAGAAATTTTGGTTGACGTTCGTCAAATAATAATAAATGTTTACGTACTGAAAAAACCGTATCGCCAAACCGGTACAATAGTAAAGAGATCATAGTTTGCGTTACATCACAAGTCATTATATAAATACCGGTAAAGTAGAGCGAAAGAGCCGATCTGATCGTGCCAAAACATTAACGCTTCATCAGGAGCGGATTGTAGCGCCTGCAGTTACTCAAAACCCAAAAATTTAACTGCTACAACACGAAATACAGCAACGGTTTGAAATAACTTTGATGCTCAAACGCTTCGCAATGCACTTAATAAACCTGGATATCCGCTACGAGTATTTCGAACATTATCCGAACACCTTAAAAAAGTTTTTAGAATATAATCTTTTATTATTCTCAATTATATAAAAAAATTCGAATATACATATCATCACCCTAATTCTAATATGAAGTAAGTCAAAATTATTTACTGTTCAAGAGACGAAGAAAACTTATTATTCCACCACTTATTGAATCCTGATTTGAGACTGGACTGAACTTTTTTTTCAAATAATCAAAACCAGTTAAGAGCTTTTTTTTAAGAAGAATATATTAGCCACTATCTCAAAGTTATTTCTTTATTGGGCAGAGTACCTGAAAATCAATCCTTCGTTAGTTTTCTGTGTCGACCTTTTGTTAATGCACCGTCACGAAGAGTCTCACCAAAGTCTCTATTTAAATTTTGAACCACTAATATTGAACAAATAGGAATCGTGTATCATCGTTAATAGATACTGGCCAAAGACCAATATCTTTCAAGTCAGTATCTAAAGAATTTTGTACGTCACACTTTTCATCGATGGCTGAGACTCTTTTGAATTTAGCAATGGTTTTTCAATTCCTTCTTCCCTAGCTTTTCTTTTTGTGCACGAAGACTCCAGCAAGTTACGTCAATAAGCAAAATCTTCGTTTCTACGGCACAGAAAATCCGAATGTGATGCACGAAGAGCCATTACATCACTCAAAGCCACGGTGTGGTGCGGCGTTCACATGGGAAGAGTGGTTGGGTCGTATTTTTTTTATAACGCTATTGGCAACACGGTCACTGTTACTGGCGAACGCTAGAGGATCATGATACTTACTGCCGATGTGGGATGAGCGAGGCTTTGAAAACATAAGGTTTCAACAGGACGGTGCAACTTAACACACAGCACGAGCCACAATAGATATTGCAAAGGAAGCTATTCCTCGTCTCGTTATCTCCCATTTTGGAGATTTTGCATGGCCAGCAAGATCAACCGATATAATCATCCCAGACTTCTTTCTTTGGAGCTACTGGAAGTCGAGGGTTGCCCCTTAATTAATGCCGCCCGGGTCGGACCAATACAGATACGAAAAACCGGACTCCCTAGCAAAACAGATAACCATCCACAGAGCCGTAACAGAACCATTGTTAAAACCACCTGCAAAGAACACGTGTAAACAATATTCTTCTCTAAACTGTATACTTATTGCAAGAATACTGTTGGGTAAAATTGCAAGCCAAGCAAATATTTCCAGCACTATTACTTAAAAAAACTAGTAAGGTATATTTTTTGGCTTGGCCGAAGTTAAAGTTCCCCCACAGCCGATTCGATTTTTGTATGAGATTTTAAAAGTCCTGCAGCTTAAATATAAGACTTTTTATTAAATTTTTAATTTTAGGGTTGTATGGAAGGTTGGCGTGTTCGTGGTGGTTTCATTTTCGTGTCTTAAATATTAGCCTCTTTATAGAGTTTTCACTATAATGGGTTCTATGGGAGGTGGGCGTGTTAGTGGATTGATGACGCCCATTTTAAAACACCTCAGTTATAATTTAAAAAACACACATACCGAATTTTAGTTTTCCCTGCAAACATTTTAAATCGCCTGAGAATCTCCAGCGAATCGCTTGGAAGATGAAACGATCGCCGGCGAGCTCTTCTGAGAATCTTCCGGGAATCGCCGAATGTAAGCAGCTGAGGCCATAAAAGCGATTCGCCGGGAAGATTCGCTGGCGAATCGCCAAGGAGTCTTAAGCGATTCTCCTGGAAGGTTCGCCGACGAATCGCCGAGAGGAGTGTTAAGCGATTCGCCTGGAAGATTCGCCGACAAATCGCCGAGAGGAGTCTGAAGCGATTCGCCGGGAAGATTCGCGAACGAATCGCCGAGAAGAGTCTTAGGCGATTCGCCAGGAAGAGTCGCGAACGATTCGCTGAGAGGAGAATTAAGCGATTCGCCGGGAAGATTCGCCAACGTATCGACAGAAGGGGGTTTGTTTGTTGCAGAGCATCCTTGTTAAATGTTACAAGTTGTTGCATGTTTGAACTAGCGGGCTCTTCAGACGTTGTTTTATCCCAGTTTCATGATGTTTTTTAAAAGTAAAATTTTTTGATTAATTTAAACTATTTTTCAGAGCTTGCTTCATATAAGAATGATAGATTTTGAAAGCTTTTTAAAAATCAATCTTCCAACGATCGCCGAAATGAGCGAAGGAAGATTTTGAAATTTTTTTGAATCGCGCATTCATCCCTTGGGCGATCAAAAAGCGATCCATCCTCCAACGATCGCCGGAATGAGCGAAGGAAGATTTTGAACATTTTTTGTCAATCGCGCATTTATCGCTTCGGCGATCGAAAAGCGACCCATCTTCCAACGATAGAGTTTTCAATTTTGAGGTTGTATGGGAGGTGGGCGTGTTCATGGGTATATGACGCCCATTTTTCCAACACGTCTTATTTTCGATATAAAATGAACTAATATCTAATTTTATTTTTGTAGCTTCGTCAGAAGCTTCTTTATATAGTTATCAATTTTGTATTGGAGGTGGGCGTGTGAGTAGGTGGATAACGCAACTTTTTCTAGCACACCTTAAAACATAAAATACTTAAATGCTGAATTTCAGTTTTGTAACTTAAATATTAGCCTTTTTATAGTTTTAATTATTGTGATTGTATGGGAGGTAGGCGTGATTTTCATCCGATTAGCCCATTCTCGAACTTGATCTTCGTTTTTTAGAAAAAAGCTCAAATAACGAATTTCACAACGATAGCTTGAAAATTACGGCTGTTATCGTATCGACAGACAGATGGACAGGACTTAACTCAGTGGTGATGCTGATCAAGAATATATATATTTTTCTATACCTACCACGCGTCCTTTTGGGCGTTTTGTGCAAACGTCGTGACAAAATTAATATACCCCTTACGCAGTACGCGTGGGGATCTTAAAAAGAAAAAAAGCGAAGTGGTCATTTCAGCCCTTGAAAGGACTTTGCCCATAATTTATGATCAATTGTCTTGTGTGTGTTATTAAATGTTTGCACACGATTGACCGGAGCTGAATCTAGATGTTTTTTGCCGACTCCAAACGGCTCATGTTCTCAAGAAGCTTAACATGGCATTATTTACTCTTAGGTTTGCCGTTGTCTACAAGGAGGTGACGGCCGGGCAGAAAAATGTATTTCTTTCAAAAAACCTTTTGCCGAGGTGAGGATTGAACCGGGCATTCATTGGTTCGCACGCCACACACTGAGCACGCACGCCCATAGCTATCACTAAATCAGCACCAAATATCGTAGTTCTTATTAAAAATGAAAAAACGGATATTTCAGCGTTTGAAAGAGCTTTGACCGACCTTCTATGATAAATTGTGTTCTATGTGTTATTAACAGCTTGGACACAATTGATCGAGAACTCAACTTACATGTTAATGTTTAAGTTCTCACGAAAGCTTAACATGACAGGTTTTTCTCTCTGAGGTTTGTCATTGTCTGCAGAGATGTGATGGCCGATCAGAATAATATTTTTTGCCAGATGTGAGGGTTGAACCAACTTTTCTGCATTCCATTGGCTCGCACGCTACAACTCCAACTCAACCTAGACAAAAAAATGTTTTATTCACATTTATAACTTGAGATTTAAGAATAACTTGGGAATTTTTCAAATTTTCTAACCTTATTCATTTTATTCACTTCAAATTGTCAAACATAACTTTAGAAATTCAAGTTTATGCATAACTTTTGTTTGATAACTCGAGTCAACTTGTGATTTTTTAACTTCCAAAAATATTAGCAGTTATGAGTTCTAACTTGGGATATTCGGTGTAACTTTTGTTTTTTGTTTCAATCACAAACAGTATCGACTGTATGTAAGAGTTAAACAAATTGTAGCTAGAGGGCGGATTTTTATACAAAACTGTTTCCAAGAAATATGCAACTTTATAACTAATCATGCTTATTCTAAATCTTTATGTACATCAATTTTTAAAATACTTTTGAGTTGATCTTATGGCAAATTAGCACTAAAAACGTTGCAGTTTTTATAAAGGTACTCTTCGATTTAAAGAAGTTAAAAGTTAACATATTATTTGTTAGTCAAATCGTTAATAAATTTAACACTTGTAAACTTATAAAAGTTTATAAAATAAAGACATTATTGAGGAACGAATGTAAGGATAAAAATATAACAACACCACCATTACCCGTTGTTGGTGGAGTTGCTTTCAACTCGCAGCTGGAACTGCTTTCAAAAACGCTGTTGCCGCTAAATGTCTGCCCAAAGGCACACTGTCGACGAGACACCAGTGGTATGGAGCGTATCTCGTTGTGGTCTCACATAAAGCGTTGTGATTTTCTTATCCTCCGGTGGTTCCAAGGTGCGCAACAAAGTTACACGTTTTATAACTTTGTCCGCTTCTGGTTCATTGCTTTACGATTCTATAATTTCAAATATCATTTCAAATAACAACGAACGTGAAAACAGTATGGCAATCATTTGACACATAAATTCCACGTCAGTCTTTGACATTAGATTTTATATCAGTTTTTGGGTTGTAATGAAAACGCATTTGACGTCATATGATTTAAATACCTACTGAAATCAGTGATTGTTGTCATTGAAATTGACCTAGTGAAAACCAGGCTTTAGGATTATTTCATAACTTGAATATTTATAACTTGTCTGAACTTCTACTCAGAAAACTTCAGCTTGATATTTACAAAACTGAATAAAATCAAATTTTAACTTGAGAAATTAAAATTCAAAACTTGGCAAGTTATACAAAAACTCAAGTTAATAAAAGTTTTTGAAACTTCTCAAGTTAGCTCAAGTTAGACAAAGTGAAAAAAACGGCTCTTAGGGTGATGTCTGGAATTATAACTGGAGATTTTAAATTTAAAAAAAAAAACATATTTTAAAAGGAAATTGTCACCTAAATCACTGATGCCCAGAAAAATTATTTAACAATTACAACAAATGTTGTGCTACAACAATTACAACAAAAAGCCAACAAAAACAACAAATCTTTGGATTCGTGGCACAATAATTTGCTAACAAAAACACATAAAAACAACACCACACATAAAACCTACATCTGCGCCAGCGCAAAAGTTCATAAATATTGAACACATAAATAAATATTGAATATTGCTGAAAACCTAATTCGGCGAATTACAACATTCATTGCAATATTGAAGTTGTTGTAAAGAGTGGAAAGAGTGGAGCTTGTTAAAAACAACAACACGAATGCTGGCAGCGCCCAAGCAAAACAACAAAAGGACATACAAACAACAACACGTATGCTGATCGTGCTCAAGCGCACAAGTTAAATTGTTGAACACACAAAAACAACAACATACAAATACGAGATAGCGTCATTTGATGGCTCTTAAAAAAAACAAAGCAATAAATAGTAATGATTTTACTTCAAACTGAAATCGTCGAATTACAACAATCATGAAAACATCGAAGTTGTTGTAAAGAGTGGAAAGAGTTAGGCGTTGGGCGTCCCTGAATTAAATCACTATGTGAATTTTGCCCAGAAGTTGAATAAACCTCTTGGCATACTTTCACTGCATGCCCAGCTCTCCTTTAAGTAAGAAATAGAAACCTTGGTAGCGAAATAGCTACAGTAGGACATATTGGTAACATAAACCTCGAAAGAATTATTTTTTTCTGAAAAAGCTAGAGCAAAAAATCTGTTGAAGATTTTTGAAATATGAAGGAAACAATAGACATCACAAGAAGCCAAACGAGCGAAAAATAAACTCGAAATAAAAGAGAGCACGTTGGAGTTAGCATCCTACTTTGGGAAGCATATTTATGATATGACGTGGATTTGATTTTCGTATTAATAGTATGTATACAGAATCAAACCATGAAGAAGAATATTTTAAGCAGTTTTACTCATATACCGCCACTGTACACAACGGAGTACGGCAAAACAGTTGCAGTAGCTCTTAATCTCAAAAAAGGTAAGCGCCATACTGCAATTGAAGCCTTACGTATAAATGTCAAAATCTTATTTAAATGTTAAATATTTATGTAGTTTATAAAAAAAATTAAAAAAAAAAAACTGTTTTCATTCATGAAAAGTTCATGATTAGCTCCCAGATGACTCATGTGCACTTTTATGGTTTCTGTTCTGTGGCGAAAACACGCTGCAACTATTTTTGATGAGGCCTTCACAACTCTTTTCGATTTCGTGGTCTTGTTGGACAAAAGTAGGTGGTTAAGAGAATTGTTACCAAAGCGCCAACAGATCCCATAAGATTTCTTAGCTGTCAATATTGTCAATATGTTGCTTTGGAACCTATTGCCCGTAGATTCATTGATCGGAAATTTTATAAAATGTGAAAAAAACAATTTCGATTTATTTTTGTTTGTCACTTATTGACAATTTGTTCTTAACGCTCTGTCAAAATTGGAAATTCAGATGGATTGGCGTTAGCGCGTTGTTTATTTTGGTATGCTTCATACAAAATATTCGAATATGAGAAAATTTTGACAGTTAAACAACGCTAACGCTCCAATTTAGGTATGACTGTTAAACTGTTAACAATTTTTACTTTTCAACCATTAGTTTTGAAAGTTACAAATTTTTATTTGCAAATGTAAATGAAGAAATGCCAATTACGTGTTAGACTTGAAACTTACTTCAAACTTTTCGTTTTTCTCTACTTTACACACAAGCAAATAATGCTAGTATGTGTAGTATGTGTGTGTCCATCAATGATTCCAATTTCAAAACAACGAAAAAACGAATCTTCTGCCACATTTTTGGACCAACATTAAACTCAAGTCCACCATGATTGAAATTAAACTACCTAAGAGCAAAGTAGAAAAGTTTTTGTTGTGCTTAAGTTTTTTACTAAATATTGTGTTATTTTCAAAAATTTTCTATTTATGTATGTGTCTTGTTATTAGTTTTAAGTCACAAAAATTGCTATAAGTGGTCTTCCAGTAAAGATTCAAATAGCCGTAGAAGAGAAAGGAAATAAAAAAAATTGGTAAGTTTAACAAATCTCCAAAATTTTTTACCGTTTCTTATTGGCAGATGTTCTATGAGTTAAATCGTGTTATTAAATTTGTCACCACTGCATATTCCACTTAGCACAGATATTTATTTATAGAATACACTGAACACAGATATTCTGCATATATATATAGATTGAAGGGAGAAACCATAGGTTATTTTCATCGAGAACGTCAGAACTGAAACAAAAATTATTATTTTTCAGAAAAAGCAAGTTAAATATTTAAGACTTTACCTCTTTAGGAATCGCGCTTAACATTAAAATTCCGATATTTTTTAACAATTGCATTCTCGTACAAGCACATCAAATGTAAAACTGAGGTTTAGCCATATTATTTATAAAGATATCACCATTATGAAGTCTCTATGCAATTACGTTGGTTTTAACATTGAGTTATAACGTTCTTGAAGAAAGTGAAGATGTTTGCATTGTTTACCCTCAGAAGAACCATTAAGATTTACTCAGTTTGTGTATTAAATGCCACAAAGGCTCTAACTCTCATGGTTCTCGTCTGAAAATTATTTCTTACGACTACAATTCTAATTGTTAGACCTTTTAACTTAGACCCTGAAATAATGGACTTTGACAGAGTGGGTAATAGATTTGCTCTTATAAACTCTCGTCAACGAAACTTGTGCACTTAAGAAGTTAGATTGAATAGAAGGACTATCGAACAGAATAACTTTTCGTACTACTTTTGTACGACTCCGGAAATGCTCAACAATGACAAAGTTAATATGTTGTGTTCATTGTACAAATTTTGTGGTGTTCAAATATTGATTACGACTTATTTTATTATTTTACGGAATTAAATTGATTTCATAGCTGCATGATAATCAACAAAAAATCTGATCTTAGCTTGAAAAATACTTAAGGGTAGCTTAAATGACTCTGTTAAGTGAATGAGAATTGCACACACGTGGAATGTGCAAAACTTATACACTTTTTTGCCCTATGAACAAAGTTTCTTATATCTTTAAATGCTGTAATGGAACACTTTTCACGAATAGAATCTCCAAAGCAAAATACTTTTTTAAGGGTAAGTTACTTTCTAATTAGAAAGCTATAAATTAAAAATAACAGCGGATTAATATTTGTTCTAATCTTATTAAGTGCGCATTCGAAAATATATCAAACTGGATTCATAAGGAAAAGAACAATAGGTGCTATTCTGCACAGTATAACATATAACACAACTATCTCTTCATACATATATATGCATTTACGATTAGTGCATGCTACAATAACATACATAATATTCACTTGAGGTTAAAATTCACTATGCTATATAAGATTTAAGCTGTTTTGCCAAAATATTGTGTATCTTAAATTAAATCAAAAAAAAACTCTTACTTCTTTTTGCATTCCGGACAGGTGAACTTGAATTCCGATTTTGGAACATGCTTAGAATATGAATGGTATTCGAATGCAGCTTTTGTTGTGAAAAACTTTGGGCATTTGTCGCATTGAAAGGTTTTCTTCTCTTTAACTTCCGGTGGCTGTGTATGCGAGTTCTCATGTGCTTCTAGTGTGCGACTATCTTGGCAGATCTTGCTACATTTTGAGCATTTGAAATGTTCGGGATTCCAGTGCACATATATATGCTCCACAAGTGTTTTGCGTTGGAAGAATTTTTTGCCGCAACACAATAAATACCCGCTATCATTATGGGATGCATTGAAATGCTTTTTCATTGTGCCGAAATCAACGACCAAGAGATTGCATTTGGGACAAGAGAATTTTTCGAAAAACTGCTTAAGAATTTTGTCGTATTCTGCTTGCTGAGCATTTTTTTGATCAATCTCTTCGCGTGTCATTCGCTTTGGTGGTACTAACGGTTTCTGCCGCTTTCGATACTTCTTCGGTTTAACAACAACACGTTTGGGAATTTCGGCATATTGCTCCTGTGGCTCTACATCAGGCAGACTGGCGTCTGAGTCACTACTGCTACTGCTTGAGGAGGAACTGTCGTCAGTGCCAATTGCATGATCTGCTGCCTGAAATTCGCTTCCATCTGCGTCATCGTCATCGCTGCCACTTTCAGCTGTTTTTTCAGCCTTAATGGGCGAAACTGCCTTTAAATCGACTGTAGTGTTCTCTTCTATTGTTTGTTCTTTAACCTTTTTCGGTCGACCACGTTTCTTTTTAGGCTGCTCTTCAGTTGTTGCTGTGACCACTTTATTGGTTCCGACCACTTCATTTAGGCTTGAAATTTCTTTTGTGCTCTCTTGCAAGTCTGACTTTGTGTTAGCCGCATTGATTAAGGCAGCTAAAGGTAACTCATGCTCAGAGTCTTCGTCTATAGCTGCTGTAGCTGGCTTCTCTCGCTTAATACGTTTTGTGATAGTTGTAGTATTTTCAACTGGTACTTTTTCTTTCGCTGGCCGACCACGCCGATTGGCGCGCTGTGTGCGTTGGCTAAAATTCGGTTTTTCTTCTATAATCTCAATTTGCGGTAACAGGTCCAAGTCATGCACTTCCACTTTAATTTCTATTAGAATATTAACGGAATAATATTTTAATATATTGCCACATTTAGTTTTTATACTCTTACCCGAATCAAAGAAATTTTCACCCAATGCCTCCACTAGCTGTCCGGCACTGCTTAGCTCCTCAGACTTCAGCACAACTTCGTTTGCAAATGGATCATTTTCTGCATCCGCATCCGCTATTAAAACGTCCTTAGTTTCTAAATGATTGTGTGCTTCCACAACACGCTGGTAGAACTCATGGAATGCCGACACTGACTCCCAACAGGACAGACATACACATTGTTTTTGGGAGAAGTCACTACTAGGCTGCAGTATTTATTATATTTGAGTATTTTGAAATGTTTATAAATATCTTTATGTATTCACCTTTAGCCAAAAATGTTTGGATATGATGCTACAGATATTCAGACGGACGCCATCCACAGAAAATATTTCAATTTGCCTAGAGCTAGAAGCAGACTCCTCGCGACATAAAATACATGCAGCCATTGCTGCGGTTTCACGCTTTACTTATTTTTGACTACACTTGGACGCATTTAATTAATACATATATAAATTAACAAATCATAAAATACGGCGTTGGAATGAAATAAAATGTTTTCCGATTCTTTTACGAAACAAGCCTTTTTGTCAAACTCGATATGACAGCTTGAGTTGGTCTTAGGAAGTGTTTGAAAAGAGAAGAAACTAACATACCCATTAGGAAAATTCATTTTTTCTGTAACGCTACGGAGTGCCGTTACTCTCCGAACAGAATGTTTGTAGATGTTTGTGCAGTATGACCTGTCAAAAGTTAGAATTTACCGAATACATTCAATATGAACAGAATGTCTTGCGTACCAGTGGCAAAGATAACAAGATGGGAAACTTGAAAAACATAACCTCAAAAGAGGTTTGTATGTATTAGTGTGCCGAAAAAAGCAACCCTGAAATTCACTCTTGTTCTTCATCGGCCGCAAACTGCCCAAGAAATCACTTCGCACCCCCTTTAAATAATGCCCATACCCAATTTATTATGATATAAATATTTAAGTTAAGTTGTAATAAGCTGTTTGCAACCTAAACTATTTCTTAAGTCCTTTTATTTTTGTTTATACAAGCGGTGACCGTGGCATGCAGGTTAAGTGTGTGGCCTAGCATGCTCGGAGCCCGGGTTCGATCCCCAGCCGCGGCGAAAAGTTTTTTTTTAATAAAAAATTTTTCTGATCGGTCACCACCTCTCTGCAGACAATGGCAAACCTCAGAGAGTAAACAATGCCATGTAAAGCTTCTTGAGAACATGAACTTTAGCCGTTCGGAGTCGGCATAAAACATGTAGGTCCAGTTCTCGGTCAATTGTGTGCAAACATTTAATAGCACACACAACACAATTGATCATAAGAAGCTCGGTCAAAGTCCTTTCAACGGCTGAAATGGCCAATTTGTTTTTTTTTTTTTTTTACAAGCGTGCAAAGTTTGCCAATTTCTTCAGTTGTTGTATTTGTCAACATTTTTAAAAATTTTGCTTTTACACAAACCCCCGCTATTTTACACAAACCCCCGCTACTTGAGGTGAAATTTAAAAAAGGAGCTTTCTTCTTCTTCTCCTGCATTTTTAAGCTAGAACATTGTTTGTACGCAAGTTAAATACAGTATGGATTATGTGTTTTAATATGTTAATCTTTAAGTTGAGTTACAGGAATATATTCTGCATTCAAATAATTGCATGCATTTTCTTATTTGACTCTTTATCGCCAAACGAAATTTGTAATTTTTGGCACTTGTTGTATTTGTCCAAGGCTTATTTATATAAGGTTGCATACATTTTTGACGTTTTCTCATGTCGGCACCCTTATTTTGAAATGAGAGCAAAAGAGCGTAGTCATTTGGGTAAAGAACTGACACGGTTGCCTGAATATAATACTATTGGTAGTTTTTTGGAGTACTAGTTGGTAAATAGGATACTACAATTTTTGGTTTAGTACTTTTATTGGTCCTTTTTTTATTTGGATGTCCTGATAAAATTAAGTCATTGAGTTTGATCTACCCCTATAATTTTAGTTTTGATTGAAGGATTTCAGTACTATGCCCTAAAAAAGGTTTAATGAAATAAATATAATTAAGAAAATCAAGAAAGACAGACCAAATAAATATTTTCATATTCGAAACTTTCATTGCATTGGACAACGGTGATCGTAAAAACCACTTTTACTTCCAAATTTGACAAAAATCAAAATTTTAACACATCTTGACTTAGTGTGTACACAATAAAACAGAAAACTGCACAAAACCCTGAAAAATATTTTTTTTTCTCGAGCAGCACAAAACCCTACTCTGCAAACGTCAAAATATTTTTGTTTACATAAAATAAGGATGCGTCAAAAAATGTACGCAACCTTAAATAAATCAACCTTGGTATTTGTCAATGTGTTTTTATATTCACCACAACCGATTTGTGCAAGTCCTGTTATATTTCATGCCATCAGAGTTGTCAACTACTCATGTTCTCCTTAAAAATTTGCTTGGGTGGAATAAATATTTTTTTGGTGTTTTCTGGGCTTTATTGGCATTTGTTTTGTCTCTAATGTTTAAAAAACTACATTAGTCATGTATTTTCATAAAATTTTTAGAATCCAGTCATTAAAATTCAGTTAACATAAGAACTTAATGTAGAAATTAAGAAGATATAAAAGATAGAACAGTTGACATGTCTAACCACGAAAAATACGCAAAGCAATAAGGCTGAGAACTCTAATTATTTTGATTAATTCAATTAGAACTTTGTCTTTAAACATGCTTGTGGACAATATTCTATTCTTCCCAAGTTAGTATTATTGTACGTTCAGATAGACTTAATTTAACATTTTAAACAAAAAAGCTTTTACATTCAACTCATTCGTTCACATTGCCTGAACCATGATACAAAAACTAAAGGTAAACTCGCTAGATGAGAGCGTACTGGCACAAATGTCAAAACGAAATTGACAACTCAAATAAAATCTCAAAGCTATGAGAAAGACGTGAGCAAGCAAGAATTTTCAAATTGTAAACGAAGTAAAATATGTCTTGTTTCTTAAATTAAAAATAATTAATAATTTTAAGAAATTTACTGCAAGCCATATATTCGCCACACAACTGATTTTGACAATATCCGCAGTAACGAAAAGAAAGCACAACCAGCGCTGCAGCTACCTATTTGTTGTACTATAGCCTGTACCATAGATGCCAGTTTCGTGTGAGAAATCAGTGCGAGTGCGAATAATCAATACATTAATTAAATATGTTTTTAATTAATGTATTGATTTTTTGCTTGAATTTTTGATCAAATTAATACCTATACAAATGATTTCAATTTTTTAATACATATAAAAAAAAAATATATATATTTTTTGCAAAATATTTTTCGCATGAATTTTTGATCAAATTAATATCTATACAAATGATTTCGCTTTTAGTTATAGTTGCCAACCAAATTACCACAAAAATTCTATTTTTCCCACATATGAATTTTAAAAATACGCCACAAATTTTCCAGTAATGTTGGTCTTATTATTATTTTTTTATATATGTACATATCCAAAAACAAAACCAACCAAAACCTTCACTGTCATTAACTATTATTTCTTGCACATGTGGTCGCAGTAATGTTGTTTTTTCATGATAAAAGCTATAGCCCGAAAAAAGATAAATTGGCAACACTACAATTGACAACAGAATGGAAAGAATTTATTTCATTCATAAATTCAACAGCTGACATTATTAACCTTTACACTTCATCTAATCATTTTGTACTTTTCGAAAGAAAACAATATGGTTTCTCATGAATAGAATTTAATTTAACATGAAGTTAAACTACAGCAGTAAATATTTTTACAATATTTGACAATATTTAGTGCACTTTACAGATTTTTGTTGTCCTTATGAAGTCAATCAGTATAAAATGTGTTGGAAGGGTTAAGATTAAAATTAGTAACTAGCATATTCACCTCACTTTCGAGGTGAACAAATTTTTCTCATACGTGTGTTTACTTTTTGGTAATTTCGGATTCCCCACAGAAGTTTCCTATCTTGTTATCTTTGCCAGTGGCTTGTAGTCGTGTCCAGTGTTGCCAGAAAACCAATGCGCCATATCGGGATTTTTTCTATCCCATATCGTATTTCGTCGTGTACAACTACAAAGTACAACTTTGAAGTTTCTATAGTACAGTACAGCCCTGTAGTACTGTACAAGGTACAACTAATAATATATGTAAATACCCCATCTATAGGGCGATAGAAGAGATTGTTAGTAGATATATTTGAAATCAGTTCGTTTATTCCTAACTATTAATTTAAATACGACAAAGGGAAACTAATTTTTTGGATTGGTATATATACACTGAGGGAAATATGTGTTAAAATTAAATGAAATTGTGTTCATATTTAACGAATTTGTTTTTGAAATAGAGCTTGAAACAAATTCATTAAAATTAAACACAACTGTTTTTAACGTTAAGACCAAACCAATAGATTTTGTTTTTAAAACAATGTTTTTGTTATGAAAAACGATTTAAAATAAAAATTTTAAAATTTAAAACAAATGTTTTAAAGCATAATTTCTTCCATGCCATTTTCTTAGCTTTTCCGAGTTTTTGGCAACAGATTCATAATAAGCTACCTCCGGGACCCTCCGAAAACCACATGTTAACTCCATTTGATGAAGCTTGCATTTTAAATATTTCAATATTAGTTAATATAAATTAAATGAGTTTTATTTTATCATTTGGTCTATATATGTCAAACCAATTTAAAAAATTAAAAAATTGTCATTATATTCAGATTTTTGTTTGTTTTTTCAAAGAAATAATAATGAGAAAATTAAAAAAAGAAAGGAGTTTATAGGTAGTTGAAAATCAAACACACTTGCTTTAAATTTTGTTTTGTAGAAACGTAAAAGCATTAAATTGCTATTTTAAAATTTTTTGTTTGATTTTAAAGTATGTTTTATTTCTCAGTGTAGCTATATTTCTTATGAGTGCATATAAATCTTTTTATATATATTATATTAAAAATTAACAAAAATAATATCCATTTTGTGATATTTTTCCATGAAATGTGTATAAAAGCTTTCTCATTTTAGTTAAACTTATTCCGTTTTAATGAATTTAGTATTTTAGATCGTGTGTCGTAATTGCTTTTTTGCAGATCGTGTTTTTATCTCATATATCGGGACATCGTCCACAGAGACTCAGATCGGGGAAAATACGATATATCGTGTAATTTGGCAACACTGGTCGTGTCTGTTGTTCAAGTTGAGCCAAGTCCAACTATTTTGTCGCTTTATTGCCTGAACAGAATACAATGTAGCTGCTGCTTGTCTTGTGTCTTCTGATTGGAATGAAATCGACCATATAGAAAAATGTCTGAAATAATGTAGCTCACTCTTAGCTTAACCCTGTAACTTACCACGTCTATTTGCATGTGTCTTTTCTATATTTTGGTTTAAACTCAATGTTGATTCTTTACTTCTATGTGTGCAATATATATAAAATTGTTTATTCCACTTAGTTGTTCTTCCGATTAGCAGCTAACCGGAACTTCAACTTGCCGTTCGAACTTTACATGAAGCAAATACGGAAACAGACTTATTATATGCAGTGTAAAATTTGAAATAGAGAAGCCATGAATATTTTTTACAAAGTTAAGTCATTCACTTAAGAAATTGTTTAATGCTAAGCCCCATTTTGTTCACAAGAGGAATAAATATGATTTAACTCTGGGATAACTATCTCGAGGTTAATTTAATACCAAGAGTATAAATCGGGAGACAAAAAAATGGTTTTGTTCACATTTTATCCCAGCTTTATGCTTAAAGTATAAATGCGCTGTCAGTTTATATAGATGAATTAAAATATTTTGTTTTTGTTTACATATGTATTTTGACACAAAATAAATGAAAAACTAGTAAAATGAGAGCGATAAGAGCGAGTAAAAAAGCTTAACTCCCCAATATGAACGAGATAAATATTTCTGGGGTAAGCTATCTCCCGCTCAGGAGTTAAAAGTCTTAACTCTCTGTGAACAAATGAAAAAATTAAATTATCTCGGAGATAAATTTATCCTTCTGTGAACAAAACGGCTCTAAGTAAATTATACTTTATTAATAAGTTTCTTTGTTTCTAAGATAATTTTTACAAAACATCAACTGCCTCATTAACTTTAAGCTCTTCAATACAAGTATCAGGTTTATATTCTGCACCATCTGAGTTGAAGGTGGAATACGGTTCATCCACCGAACTACAAGCATTTTCGCGATCTTGACGATTTTGTTCAAGAGCACCACTTTGTTTCATATAACGTTCCTTGCGTTTTTCCTCCCACTCTTTGCGATGGACTTTTTTTCGATGCGAGTACATATTTGCATTGGAATTGAACGTTTTTGGGCAATGAGGACATGTGTATAACACTTCGCCTGTGTGAGTTGT
Source organism: Tetanocera ferruginea (assembly GCA_958299015.1). Lineage (NCBI taxonomy): Eukaryota > Metazoa > Arthropoda > Insecta > Diptera > Sciomyzidae > Tetanocera > Tetanocera ferruginea. Next base: position 53,137,197 of record OY282640.1, on the reverse strand, counting down.
CATATGTTCCTAAATTATCGTTCCATTGAATTTATTCAAATTTAAAAAAAAAATAACTTACTTTCAGATCTTGCGGTCTTTTAAAGGCTTTTTCGCACATGCGACAAGCATGCTTGCGCTCCATGCTGTGCACGTATTTCATATGTCTTTGATGTGCAGACATGGTCGGTGAAACTTTAGAACAAATGGTGCAGATTTGAGGGCTCAGGTTTTGCTCGGTATGCATTGTTTTCATATGTCTTGCCAGTCCATATTTATTTGTAAGTTTTACACCACATAGTTCGCACTGCACTAGAGGCTTTGGGACACCGTTATGTTCCAGTTGATGACGTTGAAATGCTTCACGTCCACGTATAGATTTTCCGCAAATTTCACATACTTTTGCATATAAATTTAGATGTACCAGTTTGAGGTGTTGATTCATCATGTACGTTGTAACAAAACTTAAATAAAACAGAACTTTAGAAAAAAATTCGTCAAAGATTCATGATTATAACTACTTAATAATGAATCAAAGTTAAATTGAAATTCTTGCAATCATCTAATATACTTACACTTTTTCACATTGTGGACATTTGATCTTCTTTTCGTCATCTGGAACGTGCATTTGGATGTGTCTCAAGAAAACTGTCTTGCGAAAATAGCTCTTCGAACATATCTCACATTGGAAGGTGCGTTCGGGCCTCTGCTCATGTAGACGCATATGCAGCTCTAAGCAACGCCTACTCGCAGCAACTTTGTTACATATTGAACACTTAAAAAATTCTGGATCCATATGTGTGCGAACGTGATCAACAAGAACTCCACGTTTATTTAACTTTTTGCCGCAACACAAAACATAGCCGCGGGTATGGTGTTGCGTGCGGAAATGAGTTTTAAGAGCTGTAAAGTTAGGCAATGAATTCTGGCATAGACAACAACTTAATTTGAAGTTTTCAGCAAGGAACTCATCGTAACCCTTTGAAACCTGATTTTTACTAGATGGTTGCTTTATCAGTGGAGTTGACGAAACAAGTTTTCTTTTGCGCCCTCGTCGCTTTGCTCTTTTTATCTTTCTATTTCCACTTTTCACATTAAAATCATCTTCATTCATCAAGTTATCAACAGCCTGCACAATCTCATCAGCCGCTGCTTCGCCAATAGATTCGTTGTCATGGCTGCTCACCTCTTTTAGAGCATCGATGTCCATTGATTCTAAGATCGCTTCTTCCCGTTTGATATTTACTTCACAGTCAATCAATGATTTGTACTCGAATTGGGGTTGGGTTGCGCTAAGATTTGCACGGCGAGCAACAATTCGTTTACTGCGTCTTTTGGTTGAATGCTCCAGATCCGGTCTAACTGACCAACTTTCATGATGAGGTTCTAATTTGATTTCTGCAAACTCAACTTTCAACTCATTTCGCAGCGCTGCGAGGGGCTCATCAGAGTCTGTGTGGACTAGAGCATCTTGTAGCAACGCTTTCTGTATTTGTTCAACTTTTAAGTAGAGTTGATGAAAATCACACACAATTTTACAGCAACTTCGACAGACATAGCTGTTGGTATTATAGTTAATTCCTGAGGATTCTAACTCAATTCCGAAATGCTTCTTGATGATTTGCTGAACGTTTAATTGAATTCCTTCTTCGGAACATGTGTTTATAAGTTGGTCCGGATCATCTGGAAACTCTGAGCACAGTTTGCAATCCATGATTTTTAAAGTACTTTAATTGTATTTTATATTTTTGTTTATAATTTACAAATCAGCTGTTCTTACGTCCGTGAAGACAGCGACGATTTTTAGCGACGGTTTTTCAGTGCTACTCGCACAGGGTGTTTATTTCTAAGGAAATTTATTTTGAGGCATTAGGAGGAAAACTCTGTTTTTTATCAAATAAACATAATATTAAGTAAAAAAACTGTATCAAAAATTGAAGACAAATATATAAATAATATTTTGGAAACATTAAAGTTACTCTAGCTTCTTAATTTTAATAAATATTTGCTAATATATATTAAAAAAGTTAAAGACGAATATCGGGTATTTCAGAGTTTTCTGCGCATATAACACCTATGCAGCAAAAAAGAAGACACTTTTACAAATTTTTTGACACCAAAATGAACTCTCTAACCACTTCCGAACAGATTTTGGAGCACATTCCACTACCAGGTAATAACCCATTTTTAAAAACACCGTATAAGACACGCCAGGAGTTCTCTGCGCATATCACACCTATACAGCTGAAAAGTGTGAATTTTTCAAAATTTTTTGACACCAATATCAACCCTCTAACTGTCTTGGAATAGATTCCATACCAGGTCAAAATTCAGTTCTAAAAATCGTCGTTGGGCTCCTACGAATCCCAGGAGTTTTCTGCGCATATGACACCTATGCAGCTGATAAGTGGATATTTTTAAGAATTTTTTGAGACCAATATCAACCCTCTAGCGAGTTTGGAATAGATTCCTTACCAAGTGGTCATCCAATTTTAAAAAACCGTCGCTGGGCTCTCACACAGCTCAGGAGTTTTCTGCGCACATGACACCTAAGTAGCTGGAAAGTGGGTATTTTTTAGAATTTTTTGACACCAATATCAACCCTCTAGCGAGTTTGGAATAGATTCCATACCAGGTGATCATCCAGTTAATAAAAATCGTCGTTGGGCTCCTACGACTCTCAGGAGTTTTCTGCGCATATGACACCTATGCAGCTGGGAAGTGGGTATTTTTAAGAATTTTTTGACACCAATATCAACCCTCTAGCGAGTTTGGAATAGATTCCCTACCAAGTGGTCATCCAATTTTAAAAAAACCGTCGCTGGGCTCTCACACAGCTCAGGAGTTTTCTGCGCATATGACACCTATGCAGCTGGAAAGTGGGTTTTTTTAAGAATTTTTTGACACCAATGTCAACCCTCTAGCGACTTTGGAGTAGATGCCATACCAGGTCGTAACCCACTTTGGAAAACAGCGTCGTGGGCTTCCCAGAAGTTTTCTGCGCATATGACAACTATACAACCGGTAAGTGGGTATTTTTTAATAATTTTTGACACCAATGTCAACCCTCTAGCGAGCTTGGAATAGATTCCATACCAGGTCATCCATTTTGAGGTTAGGACCGATTTGGACAGCTTAAAAGTTTTCTGCACATATGACAACCATGTAGATCGAAAGAATTAATTTTTTAAAAATTTTCTGCATCAATGTCAACCCTCTAGCGAGTTTGGAATAGATTCCATACCAGGTGATAATCCAGTTAATAAAAATCGTCGTTGGGCTCCTACGACTCTCAGGAGTTTTCTGCGCATATGAAAGCTATGCAGCTGGGAAGTGGATATTTTTAAGAATTTTTTGAGACCAATATCAACCCTCTAGCGAGTTTGGAATAGATTCCTTACCAAGTGGTCATCCAATTTTAAAAAACCGTCGCTGGGCTCTCACACAGCTCAGGAGTTTTCTGCGCACATGACACCTAAGTAGCTGGAAAGTGGGTATTTTTTAGAATTTTTTGACACCAATATCAACCCTCTAGCGAGTTTGGAATAGATTCCCTACCAAGTGGGCATCCAATTTTAAAAAAACCGTCGCTGGGCTCTCACACAGCTCAGGAATTTTCTGCGCATATGACACCTATGCAGCTGGAAAGTGGGTATTTTTAAGAATTTAAGACACCAATGTCAACCCTCTAGAGACTTTGGAGTAGATGCCATACCAGGTCGTAACCCACTTTGGAAAACACCGTCGTGGGCATCCCAGAAGTTTTCTGCGCATATGACAACTATACAACCGGTAAGTGGGTATTTTTTAAAAATTTTTGACACCAATATCAACCCTCTAGCGAGTTTGGAATAGATTCCATACCAGGTGATAATCCAGTTAATAAAAATCGTCGTTGGGCTCCTACGACTCTCAGGAGTTTTCTGCGCATATGACACCTATGTAGCTGGAAAGTGGGTATTTTTAAGAATTTTTTGAGACCAATATCAACCCTCTAGCGAGTTTGGAATAGATTCCCTACCAAGTGGTCATCCAATTTTAAAAAAACCGTCGCTGGGCTCTCACACAGCTCAGGAGTTTTCTGCGCATATGACACCTATGCAGCTGGAAAGTGGGTATTTTTAAGAATTTTTTGACACCAATGTCAACCCTCTAGCGACTTTGGAGTAGATGCCATACCAGGTCGTAACCCACTTTGGAAAACACAGTCGTGGGCATCCCAGAAGTTTTCTGCGCATATGACAACTATACAACCGGTAAGTGGGTATTTTTTAAAAATTTTTGACGCCAATATCAACCCTCTAGCGAGTTTGGAATAGATTCCATACCAGGTCATCCATTTTGAGGTTAGGACCGATTTGGACAGCTTAAAAGTTTTCTGCACATATGACAACCATGTAGATCGAAAGAATTAATTTTTTAAAAATTTTCTGCATCAATGTCAACCCTCTAGCGAGTTTGGAATAGATTCCATACCAGGTGATCATCTAGTTAATAAAAATCGTCGTTGGGCTCCTACGACTCTCAGGAGTTTTCTGCGCATATGACACCTATGCAGTATTTTTAAGAATTTTTTGAGACCAATATCAACCCTCTACCGAGTTTGGAATAGATTCCCTACCAAGTGGTCATCCAATTTTAAAAAAACCGTCGCTGGGCTCTCACACAGCTCAGGAGTTTTCTGCGCATATGACACCTATGCAGCTGGAAAGTGGGTATTTTTAGGAATTTTTTGACACCAATGTCAACCCTCTAGAGACTTTGGAGTAGATGCCATACCAGGTCGTAACCCACTTTGGAAAACACCGTCGTGGGCATCCCAGAAGTTTTCTGCGCATATGACAACTATACAACCGGTAAATGGGTATTTTTTAAAAATTTTTGACACCAATATCAACCCTCTAGCGAGTTTGGAATAGATTCCATACCAGGTGATAATCCAGTTAATAAAAATCGTCGTTGGGCTCCTACGACTCTCAGGAGTTTTCTGCGCATATGACACCTATGTAGCTGGAAAGTGGGTATTTTTAAGAATTTTTTGAGACCAATATCAACCCTCTAGCGAGTTTGGAATAGATTCCCTACCAAGTGGTCATCCAATTTTAAAAAAACCGTCGCTGGGCTCTCACACAGCTCAGGAGTTTTCTGCGCATATGACACCTATGCAGCTGGAAAGTGGGTATTTTTAAGAATTTTTTGACACCAATGTCAACCCTCTAGCGACTTTGGAGTAGATGCCATACCAGGTCGTAACCCACTTTGGAAAACACCGTCGTGGGCATCCCAGAAGTTTTCTGCGCATATGACAACTATACAACCGGTAAGTGGGTATTTTTTAAAAATTTTTGACGCCAATATCAACCTTCTAGCGAGTTTGGAATAGATTCCATACCAGGTCATCCATTTTGAGGTTAGGACCGATTTGGACAGCTTAAAAGTTTTCTGCACATATGACAACCATGTAGATCGAAAGAATTAATTTTTTAAAAATTTTCTGCATCAATGTCAACCCTCTAGCGAGTTTGGAATAGATTCCATACCAGGTGATCATCTAATTAATAAAAATCGTCGTTGGGCTCCTACGACTCTCAGGAGTTTTCTGCGCATATGACACCTATGCAGCTGAAAAGTGGGTATTTTTAAGAATTTTTTGAGAACAATATCAACCCTCTACCGAGTTTGGAATAGATTCCCTACCAAGTGGTCATCCAATTTTAAAAAAACCGTCGCTGGGCTCTCACACAGCTCAGGAGTTTTCTGCGCATATGACACCTATGCAGCTGGAAAGTGGGTATTTTTAAGAATTTTTTGACACCAATGTCAACCCTCTAGCGACTTTGGAGTAGATGCCATACCAGGTCGTAACCCACTTTTGAAAACACCGTCGTGGACCTGGAAATATATATTACCTGCAGCTTTTATAATGCAATAACAGCTCAGTTGGAAAAGCATTTTAAGTAGAATTCGGAGGGTTGGTGGTTCGCACACCGCAAGAGCGAACTATTTTTTTAAATTTTTTACCATAATTGAAAAAATAATTTTAAATCTTTTCACTTCTTATATTTTTTATTTTTGACAAAAAAAAAAGTGCAAATTAAAGGTAAATACACGATTAAAAAATAACACTGAAGTTCATCACAGGATTCGAACCCGTGCCTTCACAGCTACGAGACGGTGGTTGACACGCTGAGCTATATGGCCATGTTTTGAAAATTGTTCTATTATAAAGTATTTTATTAAGCTTTACCAATCAACCTTATTAAAAAAAAAATTCATAAGAACGATAACGAAAGAAGATTAGAATAATATTTATGTTGTAATAACGGAACATAGAATACATGAGAACAAGGCAACCAAAAATGTATTTCAGTGGTGTATAAAATTCATAGGTTTTGTACAATATTTCAGGGCTACCAACTAGCAATTTTATTGTTTCAGTTTTATTTGTGTTAAATCGATAATATACATATATAATCATAAAGATTTGATATGAGTGCGTTTAGAGTAACAATACTGCTAAAACACTTGAGAATATGAATAACAATGTTTGAATAGTTTGTTAACTTTTATGCTTACCTTTTGTATTCATACTTATATATGTTAAAAAGCCTTTTAACCCTTTCGGTTATTCTACGCCATATGGCATAGTCGCTATTCAGTGCCCGTTTTAAGTCAGAAAACTTATGGATACTATTTTTAAAAAATTTTTATATATATTTAAGTTTTTTGTACAAATAAACTCACAAAAAAATTTGATAAGTGGGTCCAGTAAATTGTCCAAATTCAGAAAGTGAGAGTGCCTATGCCTATCAAATTTCTTATATTGCAATAAAAGATCGCTTCGTACTTTTATATATTTTTTCACAAAAATTACTTTATTTGATAACTTTATGTAAGTAATTTATTAGCTAATCATTGCTTTAGTCAGTGTAAAAATATATTAGATCGCAAAACTAGTTCAATAAGGTTCTGTTATTTACATTTAAGTACATTCTATGGCACATAGCATGATGCCCAAAAATCACTTTTACAAAAATAATTTGAAAAAATTACTTTTGATTACTCATTATGTATTTTTTAACTGTAATAAAATGGAAAAGAATGATTTTTAAAATCAAATACCTAAAATAAGTACCGATGGGGTTAACTATCTAAAGAAAACCCACGTAAAAGCCCGATTGAATCGCTTAGACCGTTTTTGACAAACTCAACGCTGTGTAAAATTATGTATTGGTTTTTTTACTTTTTTTTATCATTGGACCACGCTTAAAATTTCTTTCACACCACTGATCAGAAATGAAAATCACTGAAAATCAGAAATTCTACTCTCAGAAAATCTATTATAAACTTTGAAAATAACATAAGTATCCATAAAATTTGTCAATTATTAGTCAAATATATATTTAACGTCAGACTTAAGAGTATCTTGTATACTTATATGATACCTCTATGAGAAAATATCCTGAAACTTCAAATAAGTTCACCGTGCATTCAACTTTTACAATTTGTGGGGTTGTATGGGAGGCAGGCGTGTTCGTGGTGGTTACGCCCATTTTTCTTACACACTTTATTTGTGATATAAACTACGCACATATCGAATATTATTTTTGTAGGTTAAATAATAGCCTCTTTATAAAGCTTTCATTATTGTTGGTTGTATAGGAAATTGTCGTGGTTTTCATTCAATTTAGCCCATTGTTGAACTTGAGCTTTGTTTTTTTGAAAGAAGTTCAAATATCGAATTTCATTACGATGGCTTGAAAATTACGTCTGTAATCGTGTCTACAGGTGGACGTGGCTAACTCAACTAAGGTAGTTATGCTGATCAAGAATATATATAATTTTCTATACCTTCCACGTTTCCTAATGGGCGTTACCCACGACGTGACCCTTTGCAGTAAACGTGTGGATATAAAAGTGACTAGAAAAAATAGTAATAAAAATATTATTCTAATCTGCATCAAAAAATATTCAATTTGTTATTTTTTTCCGTGGGAATAACGCGGATTTTAATGTATTTTTTATGTTATTTTCTTTAAAATTCAAATAACTTCAATATTTTTAATGCGATTGTCATTTTCAAGATACCGTTGGAGAGGTGTTGCAGAATTTCTAGAATTGATTAAGAATTGATCACAATTGATAATATATTTAAAAATTACATACATATTTCAACAAAAAAAAACAAAAACCAAACAAACCTCATTGAAATACATATACAAAAAGTTAGAAATATTGGTACAAAATAATGTTTTGTCTCATTTGTTTATTAAGTGACAAATTGTGGGAATGCTAATATTAATTTAAAAGAATATAACAGAATTGCTGAGCAGCATTCACTGGTTATGCATTTTTATCAAATTAACAAAATGCAGATTTTATATTGATGGCTTGAAAAAAACAGTAAGCTTATTATCGTCATAAGATCGCTTAACACTGTAGTGCGCTTAACCATCGATATATCATATGATTAGTAAATTTATGATACAAAATAAACGAGGATATTTCTATAAATAATTATTTCTAAATTAATTCTTACGCAAATTAGTTATTATTTAATTAGTATTTACTTTTAACATAATCGTATAAAACTATTATGATAATTTATATATGAACATAATCGATTACACACATAAATACCTATGTGTATTATTAAATTACTGTTTCTCATGAAAATCCTTAATTGTAAAACAAAATTGTGTACATTTTGCACCACTGAAATAAATGCTTGGATGACCTTCAATCAAGTTCCGTTATAAAATTCTTCGTCTTATTCCAATTCCTACTTTCGTAGTCATTTTCTGAGGTTATTTTTTTCTAATAGAAACTCTAAATATGAGATAACAAAGGAGCTTAAGTTCATATTAACAAAATGTTTACGTTAATTATAAGTACCAGTGGCGCGATGGAAAGTTGTGTGAACCAGTAAGGAAATACCGCAGGTTCGATTCCTGGAGATGGCAAACATAAACACTTTTTTTTTACTTTATGTAAAATTGCTTATTTATTCTTAATTATAGTGAAACCGTAAGAATAAACAATTTTTTTTTGTTTATTATTATTTTTTTAGTATGTATTTAAATTTTAGTATGAATTGTTTTTTTTTTTTTTTTTAATTGGATGACCACTTGGAAGGGAATCTATTCCAAACTCGCAAGATTATTTTTGTAGTATGTATTTAAATTGTAGTATAAATTTTTTTTTTTTTTTGGATGACCACTTGGTAGGGAATCTTTTCCAAACTCGCTAGAGGGTTGATATTGGTGTCAAAAAATTCTTAAAAATACCCACTTCCCAGCTGCATAGGTGTCATATGCGCAGAAAACTCCTGAGAGTCGGAGGAGCCCAACGACGATTTTTATTAACTGGATTATCACCTGGTATGGAATCTATTCCAAACTCGCTAGAGGGTTGACATTGATGCAGAAAATTTTTAAAAAATTAATTCTTTCGATCTTCATGGCTGTCATATGTGCAGAAAACTTTTAAACTGTCCAAATCGGTCCTAACCTCAAAATGGATGACCTGGTATGGAATCTATTCCAAACTCGCTAGAGGGTTGATATTGGTGTCAAAAATTTTTAAAAAATACCCACTTACCGGTTGTATAGTTGTCATATGCGCAGAAAACTTCTGGGATGCCCACGACGGTGTTTTCCAAAGTGGGTTACGACCTGGTATGGCATCTACTCCAAAGTCGCTAGAGGGTTGACATTGGTGTCAAAAAATTCTTAAAAATACCCACATTCCAGCTGCATAGGTGGCATATGCGCAGAAAACTCCTGAGCTGTGTGAGAGCCCAGCGACGGTTTTTAAAATTGGATGACCACTTGGTAGGGAATATATTCCAAACTCGCTAGAGGGTTGATATTGGTCTCAAAAAATTCTTAAAAATACCCACTTTCCAGCTGCATAGGTGTCATATGCGCAGAAAACTCCTGAGAGTCGTAGGAGCCCAACGACGATTTTTATTAACTGGATTATCACCTGGTATGGAATCTATTCCAAACTCGCTAGAGGGTTGACATTGATGCAGAAAATTTTTAAAAAATTAATTCTTTCGATCTACATGGTTGTCATATGTGCAGAAAACTTTTAAGCTGTCCAAATCGGTCCTAACCTCAAAATGGATGACCTGGTATGGAATCTATTCCAAACTCGCTAGAGAGTTGATATTGGTGTCAAAAATTTTTAAAAAATACCCACTTACCGGTTGTATAGTTGTCATATGCGCAGAAAACTTCTGGGAAGCCCACGACGCTGTTTTCCAAAGTGGGTTACGACCTGGTATGGCATCTACTCCAAAGTCGCTAGAGGGTTGACATTGGTGTCAAAAAATTCTTAAAAATACCCACTTTCCAGCTGCATAGGTGTCATATGCGCAGAAAACTCCTGAGCTGTGTGAGAGCCCAGCGACGGTTTTTTTAAAATTGGATGACCACTTGGTATGGCATCTACTCCAAAGTCGCTAGAGGGTTGACATTGGTGTCAAAAAATTCTTAAAAATACCCACTTCCCAGCTGCATAGGTGTCATATGCGCAGAAAACTCCTGAGAGTCGTTAGAGCCCAACGACGATTTTTATTAACTGGATGATCACCTGGTATGGAATCTATTCCAAACTCGCTAGAGGGTTGATATTGGTGTCAAAAAATTCTAAAAAATACCCACTTTCCAGCTACTTAGGTGTCATGTGCGCAGAAAACTCCTGAGCTGTGTGAGAGCCCAGCGACGGTTTTTTAAAATTGGATGACCACTTGGTAGGGAATCTATTCCAAACTCGCTAGAGGGTTGATATTGGTCTCAAAAAATTCTTAAAAATATCCACTTATCAGCTGCATAGGTGTCATATGCGCAGAAAACTCCTGGGATTCGTAGGAGCCCAACGACGATTTTTAGAACTGAATTTTGACCTGGTATGGAATCTATTCCAAGACAGTTAGAGGGTTGATATTGGTATCAAAATATTTTGAAAAATTCACACTTTTCAGCTGTATAGGTGTGATATGCGCAGAGAACTCCTGGCGTGTCTTATACGGTGTTTTTAAAAATGGGTTATTACCTGGTAGTGGAATGTGCTCCAAAATCTGTTCGGAAGTGGTTAGAGAGTTCATTTTGGTGTCAAAAAATTTGTAAAAGTGTCTTCTTTTTTGCTGCATAGGTGTTATATGCGCAGAAAACTCTGAAATACCCGATATTCGTCTTTAACTTTTTTAATATATATTAGCAAATATTTATTAAAATTAAGAAGCTAGAGTAACTTTAATGTTTCCAAAATATTATTTATATATTTGTCTTCAATTTTTGATACAGTTTTTTACTTAATATTATGTTTATTTGATAAAAAACAGTGTTTTCCTCCTAATGCCTCAAAATAAATTTCCTTAGAAATAAACACCCTGTGCGAGTAGCACTGAAAAACCGTCGCTAAAAATCGTCGCTATCTTCACGGACGTAATCAGCTGTTGTTATATTTAAATGGTTGTCAAGTTAATCTTGCTTTACAATAATTCGGGTTAATTTCCGCTACTAGCACAGGGCAATTCCTGTGTTTTAATCGTAATAATTAAAATCCAAATATGTTTTATAAAAACGATACTGGTTCAATACATTGCAATTACAATTCTTTGTAGAATGAAGAAGGTAGCTGCAGAGCTACCAATCTTATCTAAAAAAGTGGTTTCTACAACGACTGTAAGCTTTGCTTATCACTTATTATACAACAATTGGTAGTTTCAACCATTTGATAGTGCAATATGCAGCTATGTAGATCGTTGCATGCTTGCTTTAAAAAACCCTGCAAACTTTTTACATCTCCAGCGAATCACTTGGAAGATGAAACAATAGCCGGGTTGCACTTCCGGGTATCGCCAAATGTAAACAACTGAGGCAATAAAAGCGATTCACCGTGAAGCTTCGCCGACGAATCGCCAAGAAAAGTCTTAAGCGATTCGCTTGGAAGATTCGCCGACGAACCGTAAAGAGGAGTCTTAAGCGATTTGACTCAGGAAGTGCCGCACTCCAGTCGGGAGGGTTCTAAAGTAATTCGCTGACAAGAGTGGCAAAGATATGGCTTTTGGAGGCCTCAGCGATTGATGCTTTGCATCGTTGTTGAACGTTACAATTTGTTGCAAGTTTGAACTAGTGGGATCTTCAGATTGTTGTCTTATCCATGAAGTTTTTTGCAAGTTACATTTTTTGATTAATTTAAACGAATTTTCAAAGCCAGCTTCATATTCCAATGATCGATTTTGAAAGTTTTTTAAAAAGCCATCTTCCAATGATGCATAGATTCAAACGAAATTGTTTGAATCGTGCATTCATCTCTTGGGCGAGCGAAAAGCAGTCCATCTTCCAACGATCGCCAGAATGAGCTTAGGAAGATTTTGAAATTTTTCGAGAGTCGCGCAGTCATCGCTTCGGCGATCGAAAAGCGATCCATCTTCCAAAGATCCCTTAGGCGAATCACCAGCGCGTCGCCAAATGATCTAATCTTCGAATCGTCCTCCAAGTTTTTGCAGGGTAGACGCCCCTTCAGAGTCAGCATTGTCAAAATCTTGATGATTTTTGACAGTTCTAACTTTTGGCTCTCAGCCCTGCAGCTACACTACATTGTTTTAAAAACAAAATACTATAACTAATCTGAGGAATTTTTCAGCAGTGAGTTAAAGAATGACAATTACTATAAGAAGCTTTGTAAAATTTCCGTTTTACCAGACGTTCATCAGCAGGAACACCAGTGTAGACGTGTTTATATCCTATGTATGTAAACCAATTGAATGCGTAGGACTTCCTCCAAATAGAGAAGGATTTTTAACTCTTAGCGACCACACGGGGTAACTAGCTGCCCCAAGCTCAGACAAAGTAAAATTAGAGGTGAAAAATCTTTGAAATTGATTTTAATTTTATAGAACGGCATCAATAAATTGACCGATAAAAATCATTGGAAATGTTAAAGAACTCTTTAACAAACATGAATCCCAACCAGCAATTACTTTGTTTGTTTTATCCCAAATACTTCTTGAAGAGAAATTATTAAGAATGACACACTAACGATTAACTCTAAAGCATTTCCCGTTTTAACTTCAATTAAAAGAACACAAAGAAATATATTGTCACAAAAGCATTTAAATTGTAATTTATTCCTCAAATTTTATTTTAAACTTGCAACGAAGTATTGAGCTATGTATTTTTTTTAAATATTATTGGATAAATTACTTATTATTTTATGTTCCTTCCTTTTTCAAGTTTTTTAACTTTTTTTCATATACAGTCGATTCTGGATATAGTAATTTAATTTTTGCAAGGCCTGTTCATTGCATCCAGATTGTTCGCATTATAGAGATTGACTTTTTTTCATAAAATTGATTTATTTGCTTAAAACAAAAAAAAAACAAATTGGCTATTTCAGCCCTTGAAAGGACTTTGACCGAGCTTCTTATGATCAATTATGTTGTGTGTGTTATTAAATGTTTGCACACAATTGACCGAGAACTGGACCTACATGTTTAATGCTGACTCCAAACGGCTAAAGTTCATGTTCTCAAGAAGCTTACTGGCACTATTTGCTCTCTGAGGTTTGCCATTATCTGCATAGAGGTGTGACCGATCTGAACATTTTTTTAATTGAAAAAAACTTTCGCCGTGACTGGGGATCGATCTCGGGCTCCGAGCATCCACAAGCCACACATTTAACCTTAAAACTGACATCTTTATTCCAATAAAACAACATAAAAACAAAAAGAGTTTTAAAAATTTTTAAAAATATATGTGCTCTTTTGCCTAATATTGTTATACCCTAAACCTGAATTTTTATATTCTTTTTGCTGTTATACTTTGAAGTGACAGTTACTATTTTTTTCACTATTTAAAGATTTTTGGTTTTCGGTTTTGTCGGTGAGAGTATCGGAAGTTTGTCGGAAACGTCGAAATCGACATTTCTTTTAATGATAGATAGAAATGGTATTCAAATGGTAGTTCATAAAAAAACATGTCGAACCTGTACGTGATCCTTAAAAATTAATTGGATATGAAATAAGAAAATTATTAATTTCAACGTTTTACTGTAGTTGGCCTCAAATGATAATGTTTTCTTTTAAAATCCTCAGTCACAAAAAACTCGATGTAAAAAGTTGTACTAAGGGAAAATATTAACTCTGATAACTGCTGGGAGAAAGCATTTTAAAAGATATCTTGACATTTCAAAAAGTTTATCTGTGAAAATTTTGAGATCATTAGACGTTTTTAAGACTGATCGGAAATAATTTTGTTTCGCCTTTTTCTTGACAGATTAAATCAGTAATGTTAAAATTTTCCATGTATATCATGCTTTTTAGCTTATAATGTCTCATATGTTGAGAAATTGATTTATATGATCATTTTCAGGTTATAATCATTAGTGGTATTCATGCAATGCCGAATATTTTCCGATGCCGTATATCGGAAAATATACGCTGTTTTTGCATGAGGAACCTTTTTGTATTTTTCGGTTAGTGGCGTATATCAATCAGCTGTTCTTAAAGTTATATTGCAAAAGTGGCCACTTTGGTTTAATAAATGAGCTGAAAAGTAAATATATAAATAAATAAATAAATGGTTTCATAATTTAGGTGAAGACAACGAAATTCCAGATAAATTATTTTATTATTCGACAACTGACAACATGCAATTTGTCGTTTAAAAGGATTCTCAAGTTGAAAGTTGAGTAAGAAGTTTATAGTTTGTAATAAATATTTGATAGGTGGCAACAACTCTTTGCCGAAAGTTTTCGGCGCTGTTTTCGCATCAAAATCGTGAGGAAAACCGGGAACTTTGCGTATATCAAATTCCATAAAAATTTTGACAGTTGATATACGGCGTTTACGCTTTTTCCGATTTTCGGCATATTCGGCACGTTTTCGGCATTGCATGAATACCAGTATTATCTTTGTTGATATTTTTGTGTTGTTACATGAGTACCTTTATGATTGGGCATAATAAAACGATGATGCCAACATGCTTCGTGATACCTCGTAAAGTTAGCCCACAGAAAAAATATTTTGCACAGTTCTTATTCGAGCATTAAGCGAATTTTGGCAACTTCGAAAATTTCAAATAAAAACAATCCATACATTTTCACTCAGATGGTGCAATTTTATTTGGACTTAGCGTTCGTTGATTGCGTTTTTTATGCATTTACTGTATATTGTAGAATTGCAGATGTTTTACGATTATGACTATGGCTGCACAAAGAATACCTTAAGATTCACTATCAGTTGTTCACTCTTTAATATTTTATCTAAATGGAAATATATCTTGTTATCAGTTATTAATTTATTATTATTTCAGTTATTAATCAGTTATTAATTTATTATTATTCCCAGCTATTAAGCTCAAAGTGGCTTCACATTTGTCTTTCCTTGCAATGCAAATTTACAATTGAAGTTTTTTAAATATATTAAATAAAATAAAAGCTGTTTTTATATTTAAACACAATAAAAGTGTAAAATTATTTTAAGCAAATTAGACTTGTGTAACAATTTTAGTAGACGTTAACCCTTTTAACCACACATCATAACATAATTGAATAAATCTTTATAATCAAATACAACAGTCCTCAAAAAAAATAATGGAGTAGAGTTAAAGCAAAACGTATTTTAAATTATGTGTACATTTTTTATGTAAGTCCATTTCAAATTTGAAAGCTGGTTTTGTCTTCAAGTGGTTAATAAAAATTTTATTGTCTTGGTTTTCTGCAACCATTAAACAATGTAGAACTATAGTTAGCGATAGTAAAAATATTTTATGCGGCTTAAATAAAATTTACTCCCATTAACAACCGAGATAAGCCAATTATCGGAGTTACAATTTCATTACGTGAGATGCATTTCAAACGTGTTGCTTACAATATTTGTTAGTTGTCGTTGGGTTGAGTAGCTGTGCACTTGATAAGTGCTCAGATAGCGCCTTCTTTAGTAGCGGTGAAGCCGTTAATATTTATTTTGTGTTCTTTTCTCCCAGTCTTTAGTTGAGTTAAAGAGCATTTTCTTTAAAGTAATTGATATGGTTTATATTTGCTTCGTGACATGTTTTGTTTCAAATAGCAAACACGATACTATTGTATTGTAAACGTTTTGTATAAAGTGTTAAATTTTGTGAAATGAATATTAATAGTACGAATATGAGTAAGACTATTTCCTATTAAATAAGTGAACTGCTTAATAAGCAATATTTTGTAATTTGTGCTTGTTAATTACAATTTTTTTTTTAATTTTGGTAAGTAGTTTTGTCAAGAAACGCTCTGAAGCACGTGTTGAAATTAAACGATTTTAAAATAATAAATAAACTAAACAAAAATATGATAAAAAAATGTCTGAGCCAGTGCAATAAACGATTGCTTGAAGCAGACAATTTAATCTTTGTTGTGATATGGTGATAAAAAAATGTGTTAAATTTTATAAACATAATTCCTGCCTGTTGCCAAACACAAAAACATACACACAAAACATATAAATATATTCCTAATTTGTAATTTTATATAAATTAAACTGAGGGTAAAATCCCTTCTGTGAAGTGATCAAATTAACAATTTGTGTTACTCTGTTTTTCAATTCATTGTGTTATGATTTTTTTATCTTAAGAACGTTCCTTACAAACTTGAATTAAAAACGCTGGGATGACAAACTATATAAATGAGTTTTAAACATGAATTCATTAAATTCATTCATGAACGTAAATTTTAACGGTAACCGAAATATTTTTTTTTGTTTCGTTGAAACGAAATAAAAAACTAACGTCAATTCAAAAAAAGATATAAGTTTTTTTCGGTTTTTTCCAAATCAATCGTTGAAAATAACAACAAAAAAATTTCGGTTTTTTTGTATCAGAAGAAATTTTTTTTACCATAGGAGAAACTTATAGAAAATTTTTCGTTTTCCAACGAAACGAAATTTGATTTGATAAATTTTTAACGTTATTTAAAAAACGAAATAATTTTGATAATTTATTTTTCGGCCTCAACGAAACGAAAAAATTTGGTTGATTTCGTTGTGCATGTCTGGAATAAATCCTTCAGCGAGACAGCAAAATTATTATGTTGACGGTGCAGACCATATTTAATAACTTTAAAAAATCAAGTTCCGTCGAGAGTAAACCGCGCACTGGTCGTACGAAGAAGCTTGACGGTAGAGACGTTTCATTTACTCGCAAAAAAGTGGACCGAAGTTCATGCCACTAAGACGGCCCAGAACATAGCTGAGAGATCCAAAATTGTTGTTCACCCTGGCATAGTAACAAGGACCCTCAATAATGAAGGATTTCACTGCACAACTCCTCGCAAGAAACCCTTTATAAGTGACAAAAACCGAAACTAAAGGAATTAACTTTTGGGATGGTGTTCTATTTACGAATGAGTCCATATACAAAATATATGAATACGGCGGGAAAGCCAAAGTTTGGAGAAAACCGAACACTGCTTTGAATCCAAAGCACCGACTGTGAAGCATGGTCGTGGCAATGTTATGATCTAGAGAGCAGTTGCAGCCTCAGGCGTTGGAAATCTGGTATTTGTTGAAGGCATTATGGATCGCTTCCAATACAAGTCCATATTGAAACACAATTTGAAGCCATCCGTGGAAAAGTTCTGCCTATGAACGAGCTGGATCTTCCAACAGAACAATGATCACAAGCATACGTCGCAGGTACTCTATGCTCCACGACAGCTGTATTCACCTCCACAAATCCCAGGACTTGAACATAATAGAACATGTGTGGACAATTTTGGAGCGAAAGATCCCAAAGCACGCTATTAGTGGTGATCCAACACTAAAAGAGAAACTGAAAGAGGTGTGGTCGAAAATAACGCCGTAAGAGCTCGAAAATTTAATAGCTTCAATGCCCAGATGATTCCAAGCGGTCATCGATGCTGATGGTGGCCCAACAAAATATTAAATTTTTTTATTAATTTTTTTTTTTTTAAATTATTTCTCATTTTTTAAGAGTTTTTTTAATAACTTTAAAAGCTAATATTGGAGATATGCATTCTTGTTTTATTTTTTATACAATTATAAGATTTAAAACAAACCTGCATCATGACTTTTTTCAAAAGCATTAGAACATGGTAAATTTAAATATTAAATATTATAAATATTATAGTAGGTTTAGGGTATTTCATAGTGGGACTAGACTAAAAGAAACTATAGAATTTAATTACTTGATTTTATTACGTTAGTTTGTAATTAATTTGTATTACGTTAGAATGCTCAAAAATAAATAAGTTTTAAGAAAACTGGTCTTACCACCCTAGGAGAGTTGAAAAAATGCTGTAATTACGGTGCACAGTCATTTCATGAGTAATTATATCTGTGGTCACAAGCGATAAGAGCCTAAGTCGACTTTAGAAGGTATTGAGTTATTGATGCAGACTCCTTTTTTGTGAATTGATCTTTAACCGATGTTAAATATTTATTTATTTCAATAACCGATGATTTTTTCATATAACTTATATGGCGATGACAACTTTAAAGCAATATTTTTCAAAGCATTGAAATCAGACTTCTTCATTTTATCAGTTTAGATCTTTTAGCTTTTTATTTTATTTCTAGTCATTAAAGTTTAGTTTATTATTTTGCTCTTTAACCCTTTAACGTTAAAACGTATATCATGCTATAGCATTGGAACTGTTGGTATTAGTTCATGTTTTAAATTTTTTTATGAAAACTATTGTTCTTTATATTTTTGATGGTGAACTTTCCGACGTTGGACATAAAAGCTTGAAAAAAAGAATTCATTCAGTTTTTAGTTAAAAAAACAACGTGATTTAATTTATTGTTTTTATTTTTGGTGTATTTATTTATTTATACATTTTTTAGTGTTGTCTATTATGATTGTGGTGTCAAAATTTAATCTTGTAGTGATAACAAATTTAAATTTTGGCTTTAAAAATTTACAAATTTTTTAAAGTTGACCGATCCCGAGTATAAACGTTATCGTAAAGATTTAACTTCAAATCAAAACAAAAAAATTTTTACCAGTCAATTTGGTATTCCTATAATAAAAATCAATTTTTTGTAATCAAATTGAATCTATGTAATTAGAATTTGAGCTCATATCACAACGATAAATTTATTATAATTTTATAAAAAGAAAAAAAAAATTTAATTCGTGTAAAAAAATCCAACTTTCGACTTTTATCACTGTTAGGGGAAAAAAACGAATTGCAATAGCCAGTGTTTGAAATTGCTATTTTCGATGTGGCTGTGAAAATAATCATACATTAGGGGTATTCACACTGACTTGGGTAGTTGGGTACTGGTAGATTGAGTACTTTTAATTACTGCGAGCACCCTTAACTGCAATTGAGTACTTTTTAGAATAACAGCTGATGAAAGATGAATGACAGCTAGAAAAGAGTTGCCACCATATTATTCATGTCATTTTATGAGCGCAAAATTTAGGCCATGGTACGGGCGTAATAAAGTTATTTTATATAGGAGTCGTTTTTAACGTGAACTTTGCGGCATTTAATAATTTTTATCTCAAACATTTTAAAATAACTCATTTTAACACTTTTATCTATTTTATTCACTTATAATTTGTTTACTTTGTTTTAGTTTTTTGTCCGTTCAATTATTGCCTACTTTTGGAAAAGGTGGTAGAATGGCACTTTTACAAAAACAAAATGTATGGCATTTGCCAATCTACCCAACTACCCAAGGCAGTGTGAATACCCCTATTGTATATTTAGAAAATCACAATGAAAATAGTGTTGATACCTCTTTTAGCATTGGCATTACGGATTTTGTATTCTTTTACGAGCTTTAAAGTTCCTCATAATCAATTTAAGGCCTTCCAAGGACTTGTAGGAATATTTTTTTTTTGTTTTGGAAAAAACATAATTGGTCTCTTTTAAACAAAAACATCGATATGTCATTCAATATGATCAGACTTTTAATACCGAAGATATGATGAAAATGAAAAAACGGAGCCCTACGTTCGGAAAAAAAAATTTTCAAAAATTTTTTAAAATTAGTTCTGCTAGGAACTTCGATATACTTACTGGGCAAAAGATTAATGATATTTTAAGAGCTTTATTTTTTTGGTATAAGGATGGAACATTAGGATGGTAGGAACTGAGATCAGGAGGGTAAGTTCTATAACGGTGCACCTGGGGTCAATGACCTCTAAAGAGGTTATACTGGTCTCCTTGAGACAAAAACATTGATATACTAAAATCCAACTGCAAGGACCAGAGATATGAAGAAATGTGTCAATGCGCGACCCCTACGTTCGGCCAAAAAAAAATTTTTTTTCGTAATTGTCTTGCACAAATGCGTCAATTCGCTTGTTTACGGCGCATTTTTTTTTTTTTTTTTGAGGTACGGTCTAGTGGGCATGTTTGTGAGCGGATTTGATTCAAACTTATTTGATTCAAAACTTATTTCATATTTAATTGTAAAAAAAGGTCTCATACCAAATTTCAAACCTCTAAGTTTATTTTTACTATATCTTACAAAAAAATTCTTATTGGAGGTGGGCGTGTCTGTAAGCGAATTTGATCCAAACTTGTATATATTTCAAATTTAACTATACAAAGCCTTCATACCAAATTTCAAAACTCTTGGTTTATTTTTACTATTTATGCCCAAAACTTGTATGAAGTCCTCCTGTGTGCCTCGGCTTAAAGTGTCTTTCAATAGAAATACATTTATCTGCTTGGCCGTCACCTCTCTGCAGACAACTGAAAACATCAAAGGGTAAATAATGCAATGTAAAGCTTCTTAAGGACATAATTTTAAGCCGTTCGGAGTCGGCATAAAACATGTACATAGGCCCAGTTCACGATCAGTTGTTGTAAACTTCAAATAACACACACAATAAAATTGGTCATATGAAGCTCGTTGAAAGTCCTTTCAAGGGCTGAAATAGCCAATTTGTGTTTGCTTTTGTTTTTTTTGCGATTAACTTTATCGTAGACCAGGTAATCAATATTGCTGAGAGTACAATGGACAAACCAGAATATTGTTCCTCTAAAACAAGGAATAATGTTTGGTTCACTATTCAAAAGTTGACATTGAATTATGCAAAAATATTGAATTATGCAAATTCAAGCCAATACCTGTTTTTTCGCAATACATTTCTCTGGTAACATAAACGTTTAAATTCCATTTTTGTCCCAAGTATGCATTATACCGGCACACTTAAGTAGGTTTTATTTTAAACACAAACAAACATGCAAGCAAGTTCTGATAAATAAATGCCGATTACATAATAATTGTGATTGAAAGCTTTGACACTTAATTAATGAAATAATAAATATCAAATGTTATTGTAAAAGACCACTCATATTACGTTCCAGTGCATAAAGTGGAGTGACGGGAACTTTTATCACTTACAGTATTGAGCAAACGGTAGGCAACCCGTCTTTATCATTTCAGTTTGCTTTATGTTAGCTGAATTCAATTAGATATAATACGCCTGAGATTGTAAGTATAATTAATGAAAAAAAAAACTTCTTTAAAGGATCCTAGAATATCAAACAGCAATCCTTTTACACAAAAAAAGTATTTACAATTTGTTTACAAAGTATCATTATGAAAAAATACAGCAATAGAAGATAGGACAAAAACACGATTTCACAACCCATACTTAAGTTGTTCTTAAGTCAAAGCTTAGCTTAGTAGTACTGAAGTTTTCGGCCCCTTGGCAACTTCGGATAATTGACAACTGTTAAGTAAAAATTCGTGGAATGGTTGAATTTTGGTAGCGATCAGTAAAAATTTTGAGGTAGAGGTCAGCCTGTATCGTTTGGTTACATATACATACAGCTGAAGTGATGGAGAAAAGTTTACATCATGAGGAAAGAGTTTTATACTGGAAATATATGGATACAAAATATGGCTCACATTTTTTTCGTTTGTTTGTAATTGCCAGGAGAAGATTTTTACTAAAAAAAACTTTAGGAAAACCATACGGAAAAGTTGAGAAATTGGATAAAATGAAATTTTGTTTTTTTGTATAGAATTTTGTGTGCAATTGTTCCGGAAAGACTTTTCAAATGGAAAAAAAGAAAATTCAGAAAATTTCGGTTCATATTATTTAGGATGAAAAATTAACGATGGCGCATAAACGAGCTATGGAGGCAGTTAACGGGACGATGAAGGATTTTCGAGGTGATTCGAGACGATTTGGTGGGGCTATGATATTGCTCTCAGGAGATTTTCGTCAAACGCTTCCCATCATCCCAAAATCTACTGCTGCTGATGAACCTTATACATTGCTGAAATCATCGTCTTTGTGGTGGTATGTCAAGAAGTTGTAATTGGCCACTAACATGAGAGTCGTGTTGCACAAGCACATATCGGCTGCTAAATTCTCGAGACAACCGTTGGCATTGCAATGTTCGAATGGCATTGCACAAAATTATAAAAATCTCGATTGGATTAGTGAACGGGCAATACTAGCAGCGAAGAATAAGAACGTCGATAGCTTAAATTTTATTCTTCAAAGTCAAATCGTTGGAGAACTGCATTCGTACAGATCCGTTGACAGAATGGCCGACGAGGATGAAGCGATCAACTATCCGACGGAATTTTTGAACTCGCTTGATGTGCCAGGAACTCCGCTGCAAAATTTACAGCTAAAGACGGTGGGATCGATCATAATCATATTGCGGAATCTGAATCATGCAAAATTGTGCAACGGTACGTTGTTGTCCGACAAGAAACTGATAAGCAATGGGACTCCAGCGGCGATCATCAGGGGGAAATTCAAGTTGGAAATCCTTATTGAAGGTTCGTTCACAATACGTTGTAAATATTGTAAATTTTGTTAAATTTTATCACAAATTCAGCACATCGTGAATATCCTTATTATAAGCTTTAAAAAAGTTGTGTCTACCAATTAAAAAAATTCAAAAATTTCTTCAAATGTTTAAGACCGAGTTGCTTCTTATGCCCAACACTGTACTTTATAACGAACAATGAATTTATTAATGTTTACTAATTTGCGTTTAATTAAAATAAAGTTTATTGATTCGGGATTCACCTCTGTTCACATCTGTTGTATTTATTTACTCAAGAAATACATTTTCTAGCAAGGAGAAGGGGAGGTGGCAGGTGTAGTTTTCAATAATTCGTAAAATAATTACAACCAAGAAAGTTAAAAAAAAATATCGAAATAATAAAACATGTTTCAAATTAAAACTCAAACTTAAACTTTTTTAATATCGGTGGTGATACAACATAACTTTTTTATCGAACATCAAAGTGAAATATCGATAAAGCATCTAATATATAAATCAAATGTTTGTCCCTCTGTTCTGTATAGGCTCGCACACCGTTTATCCGATTGAGCTGAAATTTGAACGCCGAGAACGTTTGATAGAGAGAAAGAAAATAGGGGATGCACAAAAGTGGGCTGAAGTATGTAGGTGTGGCATTTTATAATAACTCCTTAACATCTGGACCGATTTCAATGAAATTTGGAATGAAGGTTCGACTGCGCCCAAGATAACATAAGCTCTAAAAAATTCCAAAGACTTCCGTAAGAGGGCGCTTTAAGTGTGCGTTTAAAAACTAAATAACACCTAAACGCCTGAACCGATTTCAATGAAATATGGTATGAACGTTCGACTGCACCCAAGATAAAACATAACATATAAAAACTCCAAAAACTTCCACAAGAGGGCGCTTTAAGTAGTACATTGTTAGGAGCTCAATAACTCCTAAATGACTTGACCGATTTTACTAAAATTTGGTACGTGAAATAACTTGACCCTGCAACAGAATTGAGATTATTTCAATTTCAGAAAACTTCCGTGAGATTGCGCTTTATTCAATCAACTATTACTAGCTCATTCACGTCAAAACAGATGATCCGATTTTGATGAAACTTGGTAAGCATTTGTATCTGTTAATGAAATAGATCCCACGCTTTTAAAAGTTCTTTCAACAAAAATCAAGAAATGAGTCGAACGCAAACGTAGTCTAGAACCAAAGACTAACGAAAAAAAAAATAAGTTTAACGAATACGAGCAGAAGCTATATAAAGATAAAAAAAAAATTAAGCGAACAGTTTCGACCAAAACCGAAGTTGAACGAAGACAATCCACAAATCGAATCGATGCTTGTAGGATTTTTAAAATTGGAATTTTAAAGATAAGAGATAAAATTGCATATTAAATGCAAGCTAAGAAAAATTTTAAACGCATTTTTCTCCAAATGATTTCTTCAAACTGGGTGACCATTTTCCTCAAAAACCAGACGTCAGATCGAGAAGTTGAAGAAGTCATTTTTTGAAGTGACTTCTTCTTAGCGGCGAGTGAAATTTCAAGGTCTCTTATTCGTGACGCTAGGCTAACGTTTTCAATTCATATGAAAATTTAAAAAAAATATTAGAGAATTGAACCCCGAACATCGTTGCTTAAGAGTCGGAATCTATACCATTACGCCATGTATGCACACGAAAATGATCAAAGAAAATGTAATCAAAACGAAACGCGTAACATACTGAAAATAACATGATTAACATTAACATTGCATTAACATTACATTATTAACATAACCGTAACATTCATTTTCATCCTACAAGTATGCACGGAAAAAATAGAAAAATAGCTAAAACAGGAGCAGAACGCGTTCGTGAATATAGAGAGCGAATTAGAGCTCTTAAGAATGCAGCCGCATCTGGGTCTGCAACTAATGATGAAGGTAAGGTGATTGCAACATCGGCTGAGTTCCAAAATGTATTTTTACCAAACATCAGTGTATTTTGGTGAATCTACAAAGAACCAACTGAACTAAAACAAGGAACGAAAATAACTGTTATTTTACAATTTTCAAATGAAAAAAATTGTTGAAAGACTTTTCCAAATATACCATTATGTTACAAATGTCCGCAGCCTCATGAATATTAAGTTCCTTTTAAATTTAAGACTGATTCTTAAAAAGTTAAAATTTAAGTGTTATTTTTTGCCTTGTATTTTTTGAGGAAAAATAAAGGTTCTTTTGACCTGATTTGATTTTATCTTTAATTTTTTCGGTCAAAATTATCAAGCAATTTGTGGTTTTTTTAAAGGCCGCTTGACAGATTGAACTGTTGACACCATGTGTAAAATGTCTCAGCGATGAGATGAAAATAATGGTATCAACATTTTTTTAGTCGGTAAAATGACTTGAACAAATATAAACTACCTGATATTTTTGACCGAAAAAATAAACGGCAAAAAATAACTGTTATTTTCGACCGATAAAATAAAAGTCAAAAGTAACTGTTATTTTTGCCCAAAAAACTATAAGGCTCAAAATAACTTTTATTTTTGTCAGAAAAAAAAAAACAAAGAGATAAAAGTTAATATGTGACACTTTTGATAAAAACATAGCCGAGACGGCCCCTGGATGCAAATATTGAATCAACAGATTATTATTCCATTTCGTATTGATTGAATTTCTTTTCAGATACTTTCTCTCTCTATTTCACACTAAAATCTCTCTTATTTCTTACTGTTAAAGAAGTTTCACTTCTGCTACGTGCACGTTGCTACACGCGAGTTTTTTTGTAATCATCTCTAGCAGGTACAGCTTTTCGGAAATTTCACCAAAGACTTTCGACGAAAGGAGGGGAGAAAACCCCAAAAATAATTTTAAAAATTTAAAATTTAATTGATAATTTAAAAAATGTTAAAATTAAAGCAGTTTTGAAAATCGTCCTTTTTCTGTGCTCGATACATTTGTAAAAAAAAATACAAATGTATGAAATACCAAAAAATGTTTTATCACATTAAAAGTCGGCAGAAAAAAATTTATAATATCATTACACTTGACCAGTAGCGCAACCAAAGAGAGCGTTCGGGGCATAAGCCCTTCCCTCCAAAATTATTGCAGTAACAAGAAAAATTCGATACAATTAAAGTGAGTCACATTTACAGAAGTCACTCCTTTTTATCAGAAAAGTAAACACCAAATGAGTATTTCAATCGATTCTGGTTGATGCATTATCTTTTAAAGTAGACATGTTTTTTTTTGTTTCAGAATCCAAATGTTACATTTTTTTTATTCTGATCTATACCACTTTGAGGGGTTATTGACAAGACAATTTGAGTTGTCTAACGGAAGGTTTACGGAAGATCTATCGTTCAAAATATACTTTTTTTTCAATTCAACCGTTTATGTCTAGTGGTATATTAAGGTTATATCAATCAGCCTTACTAAAAGCCTTGAATTAAGAAATGTTTACTTAAATCGTGATGACCGTGGCATGCAGGTTAAGTGTGTGGCTTAGCATGCTCGGAGCCCGTGTTCGATCCCCAGCCGCGGCGAAAAGTTTTTTTCAATAAAAAATTTTTCTGATCGGTCATCACCAGTGTTGCCGTTTTGGCTATTTATAGCCAAAAGTGGCTATTTTTTTAGCTCGTGATCAGTTTTGGCTAATTGGCGATTTTATTTTTCATTTGGTTATTTTTTTTACTCGGCTGTGTTTTTGCATTCCGGCGAAAATTAATTTTTTATTTTACATATAACATTTGCAATTGCCTGAGAATCTCTTGGAAGATCAAGCAATTGCCTTTGAGCTCATCTGAGAATCATCCGGGTATCACCGACTGAAAGCTACTTATGCCGATTCGCCGGGAAGATTCGCCAATGAACCGCAGAGAGGAGTTATAAGAAATTCGCTGAAAAGGGTGGCAAACGAAGTCCATTTAAGAGTCCTCAGAATTTTTTTCCGAAGCATCGCTGTTCTGTCCGAATTCAATGAATTTTTTTGTGAATTTGTTTTTATTTCGCTTGGACATAATGCAACGTTGCTTTGAAACTATACTAGTTCAACTTTTCGATTAATTTTAACGATTTTTTTGAGCCCGCTTCATATCCCCATGATAGATTTTGAACATTTTTCAAAAATCCATTTTCCAACAATCGCCGAAATGAGCGATGGTAGATTATGAAAATTTTCGTGACTCGCGAAAAAACACTTGGGGGAATCACTGGTGCAGCTCAAAGTCCACTTCTCTGCCAAGTGTCTTCCAAATGTTTGCTGGGAAATGATTTAAAATTTGTACGTGAGGGTGAATTCTCTCTTCATGTGAACACGACCTGCCAGTGATGCTAATCGTGCAGAAGCGCAAGAATATCCAATTATTTGACATGTGACATCTCGAATCATGTGCCACATAAGAGTATGCAACAATGTTTGTAACTTAGATCATTGAAAGTAATTGTGGTTTGTTTTCAAAAGTAGCAAGTCAGCATGGAAAAGTAAGTTGATATAGCAATCCGCCACATATAAAACATTCTTCACTTGTTTCACTTGATTTCACTTTCTCACCTACTTATATATCTCCCATTTCTGAACCAAGGCAGCCTTGACTAAATAGGTTCGACACCTGAAATCCTTGGTTCGAAGCTAAAAACAAAAATGTAATACTTGTTTTACTTACGAAAATGCAAACCTTATTTTTATGAAGTTTTTTTTACTCTTATCAAGTAAAAAATAAATGAGCTTAGGTCCTTCTATATTAAAGACCCGTCTATTTAAAGGAAATATCTCCTAAATATTTTTAAAATATGCTCTTATTTGTTAACATATAATTTTTTATAACATATTTAAAAACAAGCAAGTTGTAGTTCCAGTTAAAAAACGGTACTATGTTGTACAAAAAACTAATAAGGTAAAAAAGATATGAATGTAAGTTTTGTTTCTTTTTTCTAATACAATTAATTTATTTTTTGGCTATTTTTTTTACATTTTGGCTATTTTTATTTTGTGTTTTGGATATAAAAATAAATTTACTCCGGCAACACTGGTCACCACCTCTCTGCAGACAATGGCAAACCTCAGAGAGTAAATAATGCCATGTAAAGCTTCTTGAGAACATAAACTTTAGCCGTTCGGAGTCGGCATAAAACATGTAGGTCCAGTTCTCGGTCAATTGTGTGCAAACATTTAATAACACACACAACATAATTGATCATAAGAAGCTCGGTCGAAGTCCTTTCAAGGGCTGAAATGGCCAATTTGTTTTTTTTTTTTTTTACTTAAATCGAAATAATATATATTTTTAATAGGTCTTTACAAAACTTTTCCAATGAGCACTCATTCATGAAAATCGGAAAATCCGATGTTAGATAATGAATTATGAAATTTTTAACACTAGCTTGAGAAGCCAAACGGAATTATTTTTTTAATGAACCAGTGGATGGCTTCACTAGATACTTAATTCACGCAAAGAGTTTGGATAAGTATGTAAGTGCTTAAAAAATTACTACTTGGCAGCGCAGTTAATAATAAAGGTACCTGTAATCATGACACAAAAACTACAGACAGCATTGGCAGCATATTATTTTATCATGAGAGCAAACTTCCTGCTTCCTACCAAAGAAAACTTTACCGACAAATAAAAAATTTTCTATTTTTAAATGAATTTTTATGCTAAACTTAATTTGTATGTGCATTAAGTTTTGACTTAACAGTTGCCAACTGTTAAATACGCTGAATGTGACCAATGAAATTAATTACAGTGGTGCTCCAATTTAACAAACACCGATTTAACGGTCTTCCAATACAACGAACTTTTTTTTTTTAATATGCATTAGTGACTCTATAAAACGAACATTTGAAATTGTAGGTATTCTATTTAATGAACATTAGTTTTTCTAAGCGTGCTATGTTTGTTTTTGAATTTATAATAGCATTAATATCTATTTATGTAATTCTTACATAGTTCCATCAGGTTAATATAGATATTGTCAGGTTTCCTTTTTTAAAGAACATTATTGGAAAGTATGTTGAAATAACATAATCTTGATTTTATAATTTGAAGTGTGGACAGCTTTTAACCACCTGCTTTGAAAACATTTTATACTAATAATTAATAATGCCTAAAACAGGTAAGCCTTTCAATTTCAGCAAAAAATTCAAATTATTGGTGTGCATAAAAAAGACACAAAATTTAAATATATTTGTGCTAAGTTGTTAAATTAATTATCTTCGTAATACGATAAAAAACTCGAAAAAAGTGTTGCCGATTCAATGAACTTTTCGATTTACCGAACGACCCTGGACATTATATCTTTCGTTAAATTGGAGCACCACTGTATATTCAATGGCAGATTGTGAGCGCTTCTTTGTTATATTTCTTGACAGAAATTACCTTGTAAATATTTTATCATGACCTCTAATTATTGTATCATGAACGAGGTGAAGAACGGGGGAAAATTTCCACCACAAATATGTTGACGAGTACGAAATAGTTACATATGGGCATTTCTATAGTGGCGATCGCGACATTCGTACGCCTTTGAGGAGCAAAATAATAAAGAAAACTCAAAACAAATTTTCTTTTTTTCAAGTTTTCCATAGCATTTTATAAGCACTATATTTAGAAAAAAAGTTAGGTTCTCTAGATTTTATGTTTCAAAAATATTAGCAATAAACATGGCATCGCGAACGCGAAAAAAATGGAAGTCGTTTTCGACTGCATCTAGAAAAATGCAGATATCTACGAAACGCAACATAATATTTTAAAGCGGTTAGATGTAAATTAAAAAAGATTAATGTGGCTTTCAAGAAATAGTTGTCATTTTGACATATTTCCACTCGTTTTTTTTTTATCAGTCTTAAGCCTGATCGCGAACGCGACATTTTTTCTCATCACTTTTGTTATAAGAATTAGTTAAAGTAATTTCAGCTAAATATTGTATAACCTACCAAAAACATCGTATATATTATCTGTGAGTTTTATATTAGTAATATTAATAAAAAAAAAACAAAAATACATATGAGGCTAGTGAGAAAAATTATGATATTTTTTGTAACCCCACCCGCACTACGTACGTGGTTATTTACTTTATGACGACGTTTTTACGCCCATAAGGAGGCGTGTTAGATATAGAAAATTGCATATATTATGCTGCAGTATCACCTTCTAAGTTGTTTTAACCATGGCGTCCCTCTTTTTGTATGTCCCCCTATCTGTTGACATAATTACAGCCGTTATTATTATGTTATCGTAATGAAATTCGATATTTAAGCTTATATCGTAAAAATATAGATCATGTTCGAAAATAATCCAAATTGGATGAAAACCACATATACTTCCCATACAAATTGACGTTCTCAAATTGGAAAATTTCTTATAAATCTATTGAAAACCAATCCAATGACTTGAGAATGAGCTAATGAGCTTTAATTTGAACTATTAACACTTAGTAAAAAATTCAGCAAAATCGAATGAAACCTCTCCATACTGCCCATACAAAGTGTATTTAAAAAACGACGCATGATCGCGAACGCGACACACTTTGAAAATCAATATTAAATGTTTAGTATGATTTTTACCTACAGTAACTTTTTTTTTATAGTGAGGCGACCAAATTTGATTTAAGTTACAATTTTCAGACACTTGCTTAGAACGATCACGAAGTTCTGATAACAAATGATGATTTAGGTACAAGAACGCGACATTCGAATATTAATTAAAGCAATATAAAAAATTTACCGTAAATCGTGCTTTGTTTGGTATCTTTTTATTTTTTGTTTTTTATTTGTGGTTAATAGATGGATTTTATTAGAAGAGTGCAAACATAACGTTGATAAATAAACGAGAAATACTAAAGAGAAAATATCCTGAAAAGCAGATAAAAGCAAGAAAAACATATTTCTCAGATATCAGGCCAATTTTCTAAGAATAAAAACTGAAATAAGTTGTAAATGCAGTAAATTCTAAAAATTCAAGCATTTTTTTTTTTAAATAATAACAATAAAAGTATTTGTTTATTTAACATTTTTTTTGTCGGTCCCGGTAGACCTTTCTGTAGAAATGCCCATATATGTATTTAAAAAAATTTACTGGTACTGGAACTGGTGTGTTTTTAGCATACTTTTTTCTTTATAAATTTTTTAATTTTAAAATTATTTTATACAAAAAAACCCATTAAAATTTAAAAGCCATTAAGCAGTAAAATATTTACTTCTCTTGAATGTTTAACGACGCATCTATTTTTCATTACCGCTTTGCAAGCCCAGAGCAGAAAATAATGTATAAGTTTAAATGTTTTTGTGATTAAATTTTTTGGCAACAAGTTTGGTTTCTTTTTAAAAATGTTATCGATTTATTTTAGTGCATATTTTAGCTTAAAACGATTTAAATATATGTTTATTTCCTCTCAAACATTTTTTGATTGATTTTTGTCATGGATCGAATCACTGTCACTGACAGTGAGAATTCTAAGAACATAGCTTTGTGTTTGAATTTAATGAGAGTCTCAAGCTTTTCACAAGAAAACTAAACTTGGGAATGACTTCACAATGTTGACTGCTGGGGGATCTCATTATCGCCTTTACCTGCGCTCATTGCACTGGCTTTACGTCTCGTTTCAAAATCAACAAATCATTTTAATTATAGTGAGTCACAATGGAAGTCTGACAAATGACAGACAAGTGTTTACAGTGACAATTTAAAGCTATGCAAGCCAAATATTTTTTTAAATTTTCTTGAGGTATTTTTTCCATTATTTCCTTAAATTGATTGTAATAATCCAAAACAATGCATCGCTTAGTAAACATTTTTTAACAAACAAATTAATCAAAAAGTTAAAACAAATAAACCATAAGCAATAAAACATATAAACAATAAAACAAATATAAACATTTAAATTAACGTTTATAAACGCAGTCATCGCCGCTGCGCAGCTGATGTTTTTTTTTTTATCACAAACTACAGTGAGTGTAAAAACTGTGTATACAGCTGATAACAACAAATGTTCTTCGTGTTTTGTGTTAAAAATGTTAAACGGTTGGATTAATGAACGTCATGGGAATGACTGTTGTGTTCACACCTTTCAGGGGCTTATTAAGCTATGCCTGAAAAACAATCAACTTGAAATATTTGGTTTGAAAATAGTTTCATTCATATTAAGTATTTATAACTGAACCCAGTCAACCAAAAGATTGATATTTTAAGAATTAATTTATGAATCTTTTCGGATAGAAAAATTGCGATAAAACATTTTTTGTTAGTCGTCCGAACTTTTTATGGCATCCAAGGAAAGTTTTTATATTTCATAAGTTTTCATAACAAGAATTTTTTGTCTTGGTAAGCTTACCTGGTAGTATATTCGCTAGATAGAATGTTAATATATTTACTTGATATTCAAAAAGAAAAAGGATAAGTTGAACCCTGGTATCTCACGGAAGGTTTACCTGCGTACATTTCAAATTTGATCCTTTTAGTGTAGGTATGCCTTTTATTATGGTTTTGTTTAATTTTATTTTCAAATGATTTGAGCTACTTCTGTATGCATCCAACATCCAATGAGTTTAGTTGTAGGACAGGGATATAAAATTCAAAAGTGCGTCATTTACTTTTTTTTTCAACGAAAATAATGAACCTGATTTATGAGCAAAACTTTTGAGTTAATGTTTTTATATTATGAAAAGTTGAGATTGTCGAACGACAGGCAGCCAGTCTACCATCTTAAGGGTCCTATTAATTTCCAAAAAAATTAATTTTTTATGTCGTGTATTTTCATAGAAAGTTTTAAATATGTGAGTAGAATACCTGTTTCAAATTTCATATCAATATGTTGAGGCGCACCTCCCAGTGGGGAGGTGCTTAAGCCCCCAGACGATCAACTTTTATAAAAATATCTTATTACTATAACATAATTTCGTAACATGTGAGTGCGGAACGCTTGATTTTTTGAAAAATTTCGTAGCATATTTTCAGGCATTTTTTGTTTGTGATTTATTCAAACTTCAAAAATTTTTTATAATTTTTTCATTTTGGAATTTTCTGTTTTACAAGAAATTCCGTTTTTACTTCAAGGTATTTTATAAATATTTGGAACTCAAAATTGTTTTTTGCACAATTTAACCATCGCTGATTTCTAATTCAGCTTAAAGAAAATCAATACTTCATGTTTTGTTCTGTATTGAAACCGGGCCCGTCATTTTTGTCGGGAAAGAACTAGTTTATCTATAAATACGTATGATGATCTCTTTACTTGAAAATGTAGAAAAATTTGAACTTTTCTTTTTTTTACAAGTTGAAAATATTTTTGAAGTGAAACTTCTTTAGCCACGAAGACGGCGAATTGAACGGGGAGTAAAACCGATGTAATACTTTAATGAAATGAAGTGAATTCAGATTAAAATAAACGAGAGAAAAAACACATTAAGCAATGGTTTGAGTCCACACAAACAGACCTAAAACAAGTAAAAGGCCTAACGAACTAAACAGCAAAATTTGTGCCCGTATTTTTTTTTAAGTGAAACTGATTTGGCCGGGTATAAAGCAATATGACTTATTAAAACGGGGAGTAAAATCGAACAAATAGTTAGTTAATTTAGTTTGGACTCAAACCAAGTTTTTTTCTCTCGTTAATTTTGATCTGACTCTGCTTTTGTCAATTGAATTAAAAGAACGAAAATCAATATATGAAATGTTGCCAAAAAGCTTACCTTCCAAACACCTTCGAATAACTAATGAAATCGCTTTGTTTCATTAAAGTGTTACATCGGTTTTACTCCCCATTTAATTAATTTGCCGTATGTTGTATACGCGGCTAAAGAAGTTTCACTTAAAAAATACTTACTTTCCTTACGTTTTCCAGTTGGGCTGAAAAGTTCGTAGGCTAACTTAGTAAAACACACCTTTTTTGGTAGAATTCGATTATATTATTCAACATAGTTGCCTTCGAGGGTGATACAACGATTATAGCGGCAATGCAATTTTCGATACCATTTTTATAGTACGATTTCTGTTTCGTCTCAATATTGGCCACATTTTCATTAGTGCTGAAGTTTTTTTCAGCGAACATTCTTTTACAGTCTGCAAACAAGAAAAATCACTGCGGCCAGATCTGGAGAATATGGTGGATGGGGAAGCAAAATGTTGCCTCATTCATACAATTTGCCATCGCTTTCATTGACTTGTGACACGGTGCATTGCCTTGATGAAGCAGTACTTTTTTCTTCTTCAAATGAGGCCGTTTTTCATAATTTCATCCTTCAAATGCTCCAACAACGCTATGAAATAATCACTGTTGATGGTCGGGCCCCTTGCAAGGTAATCAATGTATATTTTAGCATACGCTTCCCAGAATACAGATGCTATGACGTTGACAGCCGACTGTTGTGTCTTTCCACGCGTTGTATTCGGTTCATAGCGTGC
This sequence comes from Tetanocera ferruginea, assembly GCA_958299015.1. Classification (NCBI taxonomy): domain Eukaryota; kingdom Metazoa; phylum Arthropoda; class Insecta; order Diptera; family Sciomyzidae; genus Tetanocera; species Tetanocera ferruginea. Next base: position 53,103,072 of record OY282640.1, on the reverse strand, counting down.
ACTTCACTCAGCTGACTGTCGAATCGTGGCACCCGCTTTGCACACAGCTTTCGCATTTCCAAATTTTCAGCACGATATGTCCAACACGCGTGGTGTCCGTGGCATGCAGGTTAAGTGTGTGGCTTAGCATGCTCGAGAGCCCGGGTTCGATCCCCAGCCGCGGCGAAAAAGTTTTTTCAATAAAAAATTTTTCTGATCGGTCACCACCTCTCTGCAGACAATGGCAAACCTCAGAGAGTAAATAATGCCATGTAAAGCTTCTTGAGAACATAAACTTTAGCCGTTCGGAGTCGGCATAAAACATGTAGGTCCAGTTCTCGGTCAATTGTGTGCAAACATTTAATAACACACACAACACAATTGATCATAAGAAGCTCGGTCAAAGTCCTTTCAAGGGCTGAAATGGCCAATTTGTTTTTTTTTTTTTTATGTCCAACACGCTCTATTGATATCTTCAGAGTTACAGCTTTCTCGATCAACTTCACTTTACGATCATTCATAATTATTTTGTGCGCTTTTTTAATGTTTTCGTCCGTAAAAGCTCCGTAAAAGTTCGGGCGTCCACTGCGTTCATCGTCTTCGGTGCTCATTTCTACTTACTAACTTAACTAGCTAGCGCTCACTTATCGGTTTTGGCCTCGTCTAAGAATTTTCGTCAGCCTCTTTTGTCGTTCACTTGCTAGCGACAGTTAGAAACTCCAAACATGGTCTTTCCAACTCCCGCCGCTGAGTACCGAATCAAATAATTTTTTCGCTGAAGCATCGTCGTTCATTCTCTCGACATGACCTAACCAGCGAAGCCGCTCAGTTTTAATACGCTTGACTATATCGATATCGGCATATAGCTCATTCAGCTCGTGGCTCCATCGTATTCGGTACTCGCCATTGAAGCAGATTGGACCATAGATCTTACGAAGGATTTTTTTCTCGAACGCTCTCAAAGTCCTTTCATCAGTGCTGCTCAGCGTCCAGGTTTATCATTAGTATAGTTGGGCGGGCGGCATGTTTATTGACTTAAAGAGCGTCAGTTTTGTTTGTCAGTCAGCAGCATAACACTTAAAGTAAATTGTGCCACTGCGTCTCAGGTCAGCAGCTCGAATCATCTTCTGCATGAGTGTATTAAAGAAGTCGCACGATAAGGAATCACCTTGTCTTTAACCTCGCTTAGTACAGAAAGAAGGGGAAAGTTCCTTTCAGATTTTCACTGCACTACTGGTGTTGTTCAGGCTCCTACGGCTTTGTTGTTTTTAAGCCGAGCTATAGCTGTTAAGACTTCGTTATAGTCGTGCAGCAGAACTTCGACGCTGTTATTTGGCCTTTTGAATATTGAGATGCTTGAATCTAGTAGTACTAACTACTATGTTTCATGCTGCGGCGAAGGCAATCAACCTTATTCCGTTATCGGAAGTGCTGGCGTGGAGAACTGAACTTTTCGAATGTTGAGCCAAATTTGTTTTCCTTGCCCACCTTGGCGTTGAAGTCACTAAGCACGATTTTTATGTCATGACGGCGGCTACGATCGTATGCATCTTCAAGGCGCTCATAGAATCTTTCTTTGGTCTCGTCATCTTTTTCTTCTGTCGGAGTTTGCGCACATATTAGGCTGATGTTGCGAGGTGCTCGTTTATATTTTGAAAACCACTTCTCAACGGTTGATTTTCCTGGTGCAGACTCCGAATGTTGTTTATGAAGTTTTGGCTTCAATAGTATGTTTCACCATAAAACAATGCTTCAGTAACACACGAAATTCTTTTTGATTCTTCTTTTTTTCACAGTTATAATAATCACAAATTTTTCATCATAATTTCAGGACGTATTAAATAGTTAAAGTTAAGATGATAATTAGAAATATATGCAGTCCAAATACTATCAAGCGTAAGTTGCCAATTCTAGAATGGCTACCGAAATATCAGGCACATTATTTGCTACAAGATTTTGTGGCTGGATTCACGGTCGGCCTAACGACAATACCGCAAGCCATAGCATATGGAGCTGTTGCTGGATTGGAACCTCAATATGGTCTTTATTCAGCATTCATGGGTTGTTTTACCTACATTATCTTTGGTTCTTGTAAGGATGTCACAATTGGTAAGCTTTATTGATAATTATTTTATTACAATAATTCATACAAATATTCACAACAGCGACCACAGCAATTATGGCTCTAATGATCAATCCATATGCTCAGCTTAGTCCTGATTATGCTGCTCTCGTTTGCTTTCTTGCGGGCTGTATAATTGTTGCTTTGGGACTGCTTAACCTGGGTGTGCTTGTTCAGTTTATTTCTATTCCAGTGGTAACGGGCTTTACTATAGCAGCAGCTATTACCATAGGAAGTGCACAGATTAACAATTTATTCGGTATATCAAGTGAGTAATATAGAAAAATATATTATATCAAAATTATAATAAAACAAAACTCTATAAAAGGTCCTTCAAAGGAATTTATATTGGCGTGGAAACATTTTTTTACACACCTTAACACAACCAGACGAAATGATGCTCTTCTGGGTGTGCTTACGTTATGTCTTCTGCTGGCTATGAAGGTAAGTGCTTATGATCGAAAAGTTGTGACATCATTATAGCTTTTTCATTCGTAGCGGGTTAAGGATCTTCCTTGGGGCAATAAGACAGCATTGAAGTATATCTCTCTCTCACGTAATGCTCTCGCAGTGGTTATTGGCACCTTTCTGGCATACATTTTGAGTAATGGTGATAGCCATCCATTTATATTGACGGGAAAAATCACACCCGGACTGCCACCATTTAGTTGGCCACCTTTTAGTACTCATGTTAACGGAACTTATGTGCCTTTTACTGAAATGATGTCTACAGTGGGTGCTACACTTGCCTCGATACCGCTGGTAGCCATATTGGAAATTGTGGCCATATCGAAGGCCTTTTGTAAGTTTTTACAAAATAACTCTTCTTGTATTAAAAAATAACGCAATTTTATCTTTTGAACCTTAGCCAAAGGAAAAATTGTTGATGCCTCTCAGGAAATGATTGCTTTGGGATTTTGTAACGTCTTTGGCAGCTTCTTTGGCTCCATGCCTGTGACGGGCTCTTTTACGCGAACTGCTGTAAATAATGCAAGCGGTGTACAAACTCCACTAGGTGGCGCTGTAACTGGCACGCTCGTCCTTTTGGCTTTGGCCTTACTTACTCAAACTTTCTACTTCATACCGAAAGCTACACTGGCTGCAATAATTATTGCTGCGATGATAAGTTTAATAGAATTTGACAAAATTCCAGCGATTTGGAAATCAAAAAGTAAGTCTAATGAAACTTGTTTATCAATTTAAAATTTTGTGAAAGAAAGAGTGTGCGAAATAAAGACTTTTAAGCAACGTTGTCATATTTTGAATATGGCAATATAGCCCAAGCAATATATTGACTCCGCCTATTGAAAATTGGTTTGAGCGGAGTTACACTCCTTTTTCCAATGACCGCGCCAATTTTCTGGTAGGAAGACTTGCGAATAGTAACTTTATTCTGAGCTTCAATGTAATGCAACATTAAGCACCAAAGCTATTCGATGTTAAACATTTAAATTGTATGGGTGGTGCCACGCCCGCTTCTACAATGATCGCTCAATAATGACATCGGTGATTCAGGTCATTTCGGAGGCCGTACTGCAAAATGGCATCGAAAATATGACCGAAAGAGTGAGAAACCTACGGGAAAAATCGCGGCAACACATCTGCGAAATAATTGTTTGCACATAATCCTATTGTGTGACTTGTCGAACGAAATAAAATATTTGGAAAAAGTACTATACGTCTAAATATAACTTCCTTTATACTGATTATTTAAGTGAGATTTAATATATCCTTATTTTTTACAGAATTGGATATGTTGCCATTTATTGTCACTAACCTCACGTGTCTCTTCTGGAGCCTTGAATATGGTATTCTCTGTGGAATTGTGGTGAACATGTCTTTTATCTTATACACAAGTGCCCGTCCCAACATACTACTTGTAAGGGAAGAGGTAAAAAAATATGTTCATTAATTTTTAATGCCATAATACACATTAAATTCAATAAAGTTGAATATGAAAACATATTTTTCATAATAAATAAGGAAAAATATATTAGGTCTGTTTCCGTACGTACTTCAAGTTAAGTTCGAGTAATAGTGAGTAATTTGATTATCCGTTTCAAACACAACAGCTGTTTTTTGAAAACAATAAAATTTAATTGCTTTATTTTTGAATTTAAAACACTTTCGTTAAAGTTCATTTTGGTTATTTAAACTATTTTTATTAATTTGCTAACCAATTGCATACATGTTTTTCAAAACACAATCCAAAAATTTAATTTTATCACTTTGACAATCAGCTGTTTGAAACTCGAGATTCGAGCTTCTTCTCTTTCGTGATGGGAAAAATGTGTAAAGCTTTCGAGTAACTTCAAGTTACTTGAATTGAGTACGGAAACAGGCCTATTCTTTGAAACATTCTAATTGTGACACTTACTTTTTTCATTATTTTGTGACACTTACTTGAATTGAGTACGGAAACAGACCTATTCTTTGAAACATTCTAATTGTGACACTTACTTTTTTCAACATTTCAGATAAATGGAGTAGTTCTAGGATTAGTTGATGTTAAACAGAAGCTAGATTATGCAGCTGCCGAATACTTAAAATCAAAAATAGTCAAATTCATAACCCAGCAAAATGGCGAAATTCAACTTTTGATAATTAATGGCAATGAAATCTATTCAGTAGACTATACAGTTGCAATGGTTGGTATATAAAATCCTTTATTAATTATTGTAAATATTATAAGTATGATATAACAGAAGCGGCCGCTAACAAGTCACTTTAATCGACCATATGTCAAAAAGTTTTTTCATTATAAAAAATTTCTCGAGGTTAAGTCGAGATAACAGGGCTTAACATTCAAATATGGCTTCGGAAGCTGAAATCCCTGAGAGAAAAATATACTTCTAGTTAAGCTTTTGTAAAGGTACATCATTTCCTAAGATCGAACATAAAATGCATAAGGAAACAAAAAAAGTACCATTTTGGCTGTTTTTAAGTGGGTCACAAAAAAATTTTTATGTTTTGGTGCTTTCTCGAGATTATTACAGCATCAAACTAACAAATAGCCTCTGAATTTAATAGTGTTTTACTTGGTGGGGTTGAAGTGGCTTAGTACAATTTGACCAGTACCAAGAACGCCCATCTGACTGAAATCTGTTCATTTTTAGAGAGCAAAACAAAATTATGAGTTTCTGGTGATATGGCGTACCATTCTTCTTCAACGCAATCCAAAAGTTCATGCATGCCTTTAGCTGGATTATCGTTATTTGCAGTTGCCGTTTCAAAAAACTCCACAAGTTTTCTATAGGACTCATATATCATAGCTTTGCGGAGGCCACTCTATTATTTTAAAATCCCTGGCTTAAGTCTCATCGGCCCAAATTAACTTTAGTAAATTGAAAAGTTATATAATATTCCCAAAAATTAATATTTTACAAATACCCGCTCCCAGTCATCAACTGTCCAATCCTGATGATGCCGTAAAGAGCTTTTCTGGCGGAAATATTTTTGGCTGTCAACACCTTCAAAGCCTTCGTTTTCTTGTCTTTCGTCTTATATCCCGCTTATTTAAAAGCAGGTCTTAATATCCAAACACTCAAATTTTGGTGCAACTGTGACAATCCTTCTTTTGACGTTGACAATTTGTTGGCATTCGAAAGCCTTCCAATATTTCATGCTTCGTGTTTTTAAATTCTGTTGGGTCACCCGCCTTTGCTGATTGTTGAATTTCTTTCATGAGCCGTAACACAGGAGAATTGTCTTTTTTATTTCTTGAAAATCATGGACAAAACGGGAATGATCTCTACCGGAATCTGGCAACACTGCACATAACACAACACATCTGTTACATTACTCGAAGAACGAAGCATATTTCACCCCAAAAAATACACTTTTAAAATTTTCGAGCTCTATATTGTGTCTTTTTGAGTTTGAGTACATTTAATAAAAAAGCCTCACAAATATTAATTTAGCTTAATTCCAGCTGCCCGCGAGAAGTAAAATATACTTCGTTCCGTCTCATACGAATGAAGTACGTTTCACCTCTCGCTGGCAACCCAAAATAAAGCTCTTTTAAAATTTATGAGGTTTTCTTATTGCATGTTTTTGCTCAAACTATGCACTTAAATCCTGTGCATCCTGTGCAAAACATTAAGCGATTAGAATAATAGTAAATAGTTTAACATAAAAACGTCCTTTACGGGACGTTTAAAAGTTCACTGGTACAAATTTTTAATAGTCTTTCAGAGAATTGATTATATTTATTAAGTGTGCCCTTTTTATGATTATTATGATTATTTTCATGAGTTAACATATTAATTTTTTATTACTTATCTCCTATTTTAAGCTTATATTTTCTACTATTTCTACTTATTTATTTCTACTTTTTATTTACAGAATATTGTATCACTTATAGAAGATCTCAACATGCTAAATTGCGATGTCATCTGTTTAAACTGGAATCCGGATGCCTACAAAGTCATCTGTCGTCTTAATAGCAGTCTTCAAGATATATTTATATTTGACAAAAATTTACACCAATTAACTGAAGACTATTTAACAAAAACTAAATGCCAATTTAATTCGGATGGTTATTGAAACTATGTCATCGATTAAAAAGAAAGTTATTTTATCTCAGACCTTAACATATAGCGCTACTTAAGTAAGTGTATCGTTAAAGTAGCGAGTAAAGTGTATCGTTTTTTATACTGTATACATACATTCTAACATAAAATATATATATATATATATACCTATATATAATATAATATTTGTTTTATAATTTCTATGAACTCTTTGCCAATGAAGAGACTCCTTAAATAACTTTATGCCTTACATTCTTTAAACAGTGGAGCAATTTTTTCAACATACTAACTATTTTAACTGCGAAGTTGGCGACATACTGTCTGTGTCTAGCTTCATAATGAACATAATAATCCTTCTCAGAATCCCTGCGTTCGCAATAAACCACGTCAAGTCATAACAACTCAATTTATATGAGTACTCTTTCTCAAGTGGAGTTACCGCAAGACAGTCAGTTCTTCAACAATTTTTGAACAATTAGAACATTGTCACATAGAAGCTAGTGCTGCCAATAGTACGTGTTCTGCTAAAACCACTTGAGATACTTACCAACTCTATATCTAAAATGTACACAACAGCTGTGGTGTCAATCGATTTATATAATAACTATTTTTTGTTTCACTGACATTGAACACACACTTGAGTTGCTTCACCAGCAAACCTTCCAAGAACACATTAATCTTTATTAAATATTTTTTTTATTGCTCATAAATAATGATTTTCTTAATTTTGAACTCAACAACTAATCATAGTTTCCACGCACGCGTTTTCCCTCTGGATCAAAGGGACTTCTGAGATGACAGTTTGCTTTATATTTTTTGCCCATTATGTCAACTTCGTAGTCGCCTTGTTCTATAAACTCTTTTGTTATTGTTTTTTGATTTGGATGTTGAATATAGGCTTGTCCAAAGGGTTTTTTCAGAGTGTAGGCATATTCAGCGCGTCTTAGAAACCCAACGGGTTCACCATTTCTGTACACTCCTTCGAGACCCCAAATTGGCACTTGATCATCTAGTGTAAGATAGACCAATTGCTTGGAGATGCCTTCGGCACGCTGTTTATCAATGACCTGCTTTCCCTTATACTCGCCATTCTTTCGACAGGTAAATGCCAAACCAGCCTCCAAGGGTGTATCATCAGGACGCAAGTCAAAACTCCACAAGTGGTAACCCTTTTCACTACTCAAAGAGTACAATGCTCGATAGCCAGCATTTCTTAGACCATCCTTCTTGCCAGCAGTCATCAACGACTTGTATACAGCTGAGCATAAATCACTTGGAACATGCAACTCATAGCCGAGTTCACCCACAAAGCTGACACGTAGTACACGCACGTGGAAAAGCGTTTTTCCTGTTGTGTCTTTACATTTAGCCAACACTGTACCATTTGGTGGAATATTCTGATCAGAGAGATCACAATCTATAATTTGCTGCAATATTTCGCGACTTTTGGGTCCTTGTATGGATATGACTCCTAAATCGGCTGTAACATCGCGAACGGTAGCATTGAATCCTTTTCTACGTATTTCACTGCTTATGAGTGTGTATGTGTAGTAAGCAGACGCTCCACCAGCTACTATATAATAACCTTGACCTTCAAACTTTGGATCGATTTGTCCGCCTGAGCCTGGTGCTAAACGAGTAATGGTGACATCAGCCTCAACGCCTCCCTTCTCGTTGAGTGCGCAGGTATAAACGCACCTAAAAATTAAAAAGCATTGAGTATAATTAAAACGATTTGCATTCTTTGGAAAATAAAGCTTTAAAATAAATACTTTCATAAATAATTTCGACCTAAGGCCGACAAATCATGCAATTTTGGTTCGAAATTGAACCAAATTTCAGGAACACCTCCAACACAAAGTCACTATCAAAACGTCAAATTTCTTAAAATTCCACAAAGTTTGCAAAAATCTAATTAAATCTAATCTAACAACCTCAACTTCCATAGTTCTTACTCAAACAAAATGGGTAAATTTGGGACAGTATTGCTTGATTTATATAAAGACAGGTGCAATTGTAATGCGCAATAAAATTCGCCATCAATCATTTCTAAAATATGGAAATCTGTTACTTCAAAAATACAGTAGATCTGTTCCCTTACTCTAAAGTTTCAGTGCAATTAGCGAGTTTTTTCGGTTTTATTCAGAGAAACGTTCCCATACCAGTGATGCCAATTACACTCAGGGAAAATCACAACTTAAAATTAAATAATATCGTGTCAATATTACGTTGTTCCATTTTTAAAAAACATCTTTAAATTCACCTTGAAAACCTTTAAATCAAGTATGAAAACATTTTGATATTCAATTAGAATTAAAAAAATTAAATATAATGATAAATGCACCTTGCTCTCATATATGTAGTGTATCCACTTCGAAAGTAAAGACTGTCCCATAAATAACTGTCCTTTTGTTTGTTTTTTATTGTTAAAAAAACTTATGAGGGCGTAGTGACATGTTGCTAGGTCAGGCCAAAATAGTACTGAACATTGGTGCTGACGTATAAAAGGCAGCAAACGCCGCTCCAGACACTCTCTGATGTAAATTTCGATGTTGATTGTGCGATCTGTCACAAATCCCTTACTTCGAAGGCCATATTTGCAAATGGCCTGGCACACCATGTATTTCTTTGGAAATTTGGTATGTTTTTCGATGGTAAATTTAGAGGATGCTCCACCCCTTCTAACCGCAGTAAAATATCCGTGTCCAGGTACTGCTTGCAATCCGCTTTGCAGTACGTTTCAGCGTCCATGATCACACAATCAAATTTGGGCAGGTAATCGCGAAACAGTTTTCGAGCCCTCCTCTTGGCTTCGGCGTCCTTTTCTTCCGACCTATCAGGTACTTTTTGTACTTTATAGCTCCTTAGGTTGTAAAATTTTTTAATCCGTTGAACACTTCACTTCGATGTTCCCGCTTTTGTTGCCATATCACGAACCGAAGTGCGTGGATTCTGAGTAAACAGCCGCTTAACGTTCTGGGCCACCGATTGGTTCGCTGGACAACTTTTTCTCCCTGAGCCTGGCGTTTTTGATAAAGGGTTAAACTGTTTGTACCGTTTTATGGTCCTTCCGACAGTTTTTACGCACACGCCAACTTCCTTAGCGATCTTTTTGTACGTGGTGTTTGGATTTGCCAGGTATTTGCAAATAATTGCTTTGGCTTTTCTTCTTGTTAAGACTACATCTTTTCAGTAGCTCTTTTATTTTACTAATGAGTATTTTTTTTTTAATAATCAATATTTATACTTTATTTAGGTGCCAAATATGTTTCTATAGAGGTAACACTCTTTTATAAATAACCTAAAAACAAGAGGACAGTTATTTCTGGGACAGTCTTTAATTTGAAAAATTATGTTGTTTAAATTTTAAGTCGTCAGAAGTGAAATTGAAGTAAAAAATATTTGTCTTAAAGTGTAATACACTTCAATTTCGAACTGATTTTGTGTCAAAATAATTTTAATTTTCTGAAAAAAATTCCGGAAGCTGATAACTAAATCCTGTCCGCGGGTGGAGAGTAAGTAACAGTTAGTATAAATAACTAAATATTTAATAACAAACGAAGCAAACCACAACGATTTTTATTTTGAAATAGATGAAAACAGAACTAAGTAGAGATTGTTCAAATTGGATATGTCAAAGATTTGAAATCGCTGCCACCAATAAAGTTTTTGGAAGCATGGCCGAAGCATGTAAAATTCAAAACTACTACTATTTAAATATTCACATTAACAATGCTATTGCTAAAGCAACAACAGAAAAAGGGTTTGTATGAAAAGTAATGCATTCGCAATTATTTTAAATGTTATATTTAAATACAGATTCTGAAGACTACGTTACACCAACAGTTTTGAATTCCATCCAACCTCCAGCCATCCGATTTAAGGACAAGACCGACAATAAAAAGAAAAAGCAACTATTTTAGATGTCCAGGAGAGCTTCATTATATGCCTTACATGACTTCCCAAGGATGGTGATTAACTTATGAACAAATACAACATCGGTCTTACTGTTCAACCTTTTATTACAGTAGAAGATTTTGATGATGATAATATAACAGCCTTCTATATTTATTTTGACGAAACTCTTTAAATTTTCATCTTCCATAAAAGCATTATTAAGTATTTGTTTCAAAATCATTTTCATGTTTTTCACTTAATTATCCGGTAGCTTGGCGTCCGTATGGGTTCTTATAAAAATATAATTTTACAGAAGTTAATTTACATAGAATGGAATATAGTTAAAAAATAAAACATTTAATAACATTAATTTTGATTCTATAAAAGTTTCAGAGTGGGTCCAATACAATGGCAATATTTCTAAATATAATTATTATTTAGCATCAGTAATTATTTAATCTTTTTAAAATTTGTGTGTTTTTAAATGTAGAGTAAAATGTCAATGCTATTGTGTATGAAGTGGGTCTACCAGACGATAGTGTGTTATTTGATAAGTATTCCTTTGCATTTATATCAAGTCAATAAGATAGACCTTATGTGAGAAATAAATTTTTATAACTACATTTTTAAATCATAATTCACTTATTTAACTATTGAATAACCATATAATTTTTTTGTAAAAAATATTTTCTAATATCTTAATAAAAGAATATTTCTGAAAAAAATACTATTGTTTTACTTATTTGTATGCTTCACGCACCCTGTATCCATTTAATATCAAACATGTTGAGAATTTGATTCAAACTGGAAATCACTTTTATTCATTATTCATTAATGTAACGATGTGGAACTAAAGTACGAAATAATTTATTTCAAAGCTTTAGCGCATTTAAAATAAAGACGAAAGTATTTCATTTGAATATGATTCCACTTTGAATTAAATCAAAATCCACGTTAAGTTAAAGTATAAATACTTTAGCTTACAGTGGAAACAACATCAAACTGGATATGTCTTTTTCGAAGTGGAACTCTTCGAATTAAATATTTTCGTGTTTGGTGCCAAATTGTTCTGGAAAATATTTGAATCAAAGTGATTTTCTTTGATTTTACGTTGTTTTTTAACTCAGTGTACAGTACATTTTACTATTGAAAATGTTATCGCCATTCGTTTTGGTGAAAGTTTTTGTAAAATAGATGAGTAGTGTTATCAGTTGGTATAAGGTTTATATAGGTGAAATATGTATAAGATGTCCGAAATCAAAAAAAAAACTTTGCCTGATTAAAGTTTTCAAAATTCTTACCATGTGTGATATATTTATCTTTATAGTGTTTTTGCAAAACTCATATTTTTGAGAGCTTTTGGAAGTTTTTAAGATGATTTAAGATATTTAACAATTTCACTAACTAAAAGCTAATCAATAAAAAAATCACTTACTTTTTACTATCACGATTTGTGTTCGCAGTAAATATCCAGTCGGCTGCTTCCTTAGCTTCTGGCCCTTCCAAAAACAATTTACAGAAATAGCTCATATTAAAAACAACTGCATTATTTCTGCAAGCAAGCGCTTCCTCGCCTATCTATTAACATACAATAAAGCCAGCAAGCAATCAGCATTCATCGTCCAGCAGTTGTGAAACATCAACATGAGAAAAGAAAACATACAAAAAAAAAATATTTCGACAATGAAAAACAAAGCAAGATTAACGCATGCATAAATATTTATAAAGTGCACACCCACTCACCAGCTGATGATGTTCGGAAAAACTACCATACTTCAAATCACCCTCAAGTATTTGCTCGTAAGAACTGTTGATGTGGCGTTCATTGCCATAACTGCCATACCAATCATAGTTGAGAACGGGTGCTTTCTCAGCAAGGAAAAATCCTGGTCTCTCCCAACCTTGCTTCTCCTCCATAAAAGCATTATGCTCCAACATGTCGGCATGTAGTGGATCAGTTTGGAAATCACGACCCGCTAGAGGTTGATCATATTTGAATACCATGCTATAATTTTTAGCATAACTCTCATGAGATTTCTGCTTAATCCAAGAGGTGGCATTACATTGTGTTTCCGTGAAACGACGTAAATCGAAACTAAACATAGGCAAGTCTGGCTGACCGTTTAGAATCCAAAGAGCTATTTGCTCGCCGCAGCCACCTCCAAACATCATGCCTGCAGAGTTAAAGCCACAATTATGGAAAAGACCCGACAACTTAGTGTCTGGACCCATTAAAGGCTTATGATCTGGTGTAAAAGATTCGGGACCACAAACTGTGCTTTTTACGCCATATTGGCCATAGGTGGGACAAAGCTTAACTGCACCATTTAAATGTGCGTCAAATACCGACCAATCCAGATCGTACAGACCAAAGTGAAAATCTGCAGCTACTGGATCGAGCAAAATTGGATTTGGTTCATAGCCACCCATGCAAATAGCATCGCCTTGAATGCGGAAATATGTTGAATAATCATGATCACGAATATTGGGCAGTCCACGTACTCCAGGTATAGACTCGGAAACAATATAGGCGTGCTTCATGGGGATCAAGGGTAGGAACGAACCATGTTTCTCCACCAAATCTCGTCCCCAAACGCCAGTGGCATTCACTACAGTACCGGTTTTTATATTACCGAAAGGCGTGGAAACTCCTACAATTTTTTTTCCCTTCGCTGTATCCTCCACCATTAAGTCATTAACAGGGCAGTTTTCGATAACTTTTCCACCATTTGAAGAAGCCGCACGGGTCAGGGCAGTACACAGCATAGCAGGATCCACAACGCCATCACCAGGTGAGTACAGAGCACCCAAAAACGATGTCGGATCCAGTAAGGGAAATATTTTTTGTGTCTCCTTTGGATCGGTTATGTAATTTTCTATGCCCAAAGCATTGCCGATGCTAGCCAAACGTTTGTATTCATCAAGACGCGTCTGCAAATTAATGGTGTACATTTAAATTTTTTAAACATAGACAAACATGTTCTCAAGTTTTTTATACATGTTTCTTTTTATATATTAGATTTATTTTTTATGTTTTCTTGCTTTTAATTTTAAACTTACTGTTGAATGGGCAATAAAAATGCCACCGTTTTGAATCCAACCCGGATCGAGACCAGTTTCATTTTCTAACTGCATCAGCATATTTCGGGAATTGGCCAGCAGTTGAATATCAACATCGTTAGGTCGTAAACGCCAAACCAATCCAGCTGTATGCCATGTTGTACCAGCTGTTAGTCGTGCACGTTCCAAAAGCACTGCCTTCACACCACGTTTGGCAAGATGGTAGAGCGTATGGCAGCCAGCGGAACCACCTCCAATTATAACAACATCCGCTTCGGCAGGCAATTTTATTGATGTCGTCGACACTGATTGTGTTGAGCTTACTTCAGTAGCCATACCCCTGCTCAGTGCAGGGGGGAATGAACTAGTATTTGATACTTTAATGTTGGCATTTTTTCTAAAAATATGCTTCCACATTTAAACAAAATAACTGAAACGATCTTTAACCACCGAATAACTCTATTAAACTGATTACAATTTATGTTTTGATTTCGAAAAGAAACACTAAAATCGAGAGTTAGACCATAGTTACGAGAGCAATTTGACCCCAAAGTTCATTTTAAAGTTGATAATTCAAATCAACAAACATTTTCACTATTTATATGTACACAAAAAGAAAATAAAGAAAAGATAACATAACACTATAAGAAAAGATTTGAAAAAATTTAAACTCTTTATGAGAGAGCAACTAATTCTAAGTTTTTTTATGGAAATTTGATAAAAAACTCTTAAATTAATTTTATTTTATATACTTATAAGAAAATAAATAATGATATTAAATACAAATCTTTGCATAGATTTAAATAAATGATTTATAAAACCCATATTTATGCCCGCGAATTCAATAAGCCCCAAAGAAAGAAGTCAGGAATGGTTAAATCGGTTGATTTTTCTGGCCATGCAAAATCGTCAAAACGGGTGATTACACGACCAGGAAACGCTTTCTTCACATTTGCCAGCAAAAGTCACCGTGTTATCGATGGCATACTCAAAAAAATACGGCCCAATCACTACTCCCGCGTGAACGGTTTTAGTGGATTTCAGTGCCCCAGAAATAAAAATTTTCTTTATTGACTTAACCGCTTAAATGAAAACGTCATTTCCAAAAATTACAACATTTTCCAAGAGGGTGATTAATTTTCTTAATCTTAAGCGACTTCGTCACGGTGAAAGGTCGGAACAGAAAATTAACTATGGTTTGGTTTTGTACTCTGCCAAATAAAGAACAAACTTTGAGGTCGTGGCTAATGTATTCTCTTTCAAAAAAGCTTCTTGCTACTTTTGATTATTTGAAGAATTAGTTCAGTCGAGTCTTAAGAAGAATTAGTTTTTGTTGCCTCTTGAACAATAGATAATTTGAACTTACGTCATATTAGAATTTTTTATATAATTGAGATCAATAAATGCTTATATACTTAAGATTTTCGTTAAAGCTATACTATACGTATGTTTGAAAACAATGCCTACAAGACCCTGTATTAATATTAAAGATTTTTTTGTATATTGTGTATGAGAGAGGCGGCCAATTGGGAATCCGCTCCGGGCGGCTTAATTTCTCGGTAAACCGCAGAGTTTTGATATATATTTTATAATAATTATTTCGACTAATTTCTACTGTGCAACGTTTGCACATTTTTCTTCAAGAATCCTTTATAATTAATTACATTTGAATATAACAGTTGAACTTATTAGTTTTTCTAAAAAATATCCAATTACAAAAATCGAAAACTGTTCCGAATTCTCCGAAAAAGTTTACCCACATTCAGGCCTGAAACGAGGGGGGTTTTTGGGGCTTAAACCTTAAAACGACCAAAAAACTAGCCCTACGGAGAAAAAACCGGTTCAGAATCTATAACGTTATACCGAAGGTACAGTGACCGATCCCAATTCTGCCACCAACATATTAAACCAACCGGTCACTTTTAAATGGCGTTGCCATTGGAAGGGGTCGATTGACACCATAGATACCTTTGGATCAGACCGGTAGCCAGTGTATAGAACACGCTACATGTATAAGTACGTACTTAATAAAATTTTATCACTGTTTTGGAAGTTGAAGTTTAGCCGGGTGAGCTGGCGTTCGCGTCTTGTATTCGATTGACCTTAGTTCAACCGCCAACAAGATCATAAAAGAAAAAGTTAATGAAACAGAATTAGAATTTCAATTATCAGATTAAAATTTTTGATACTTGCATAACCAGGATACGAACCCACGAAATATTGGTACCGATAAGATAAATATAGCAAAACACATTTAAAAATGATTGGTCCCGTCCTGAATTATATCGAACCTGTCCTGTGATATGTAAAATAAAAACTGTCACTTGACCAATCACGTTAGAGCAATTGACTCTGCTTTCTGCGTAGGGATAAGATCCACCTAATAAATATTTGGTGCCCGGACCGAAAATTTAGCGGACATAGTCCCGAAATCAATTTTGGAAATGAATCTATATATATAAAAATGGTGTGAAAAATGTATAGTAATTCATCAATTGAGAACGGCTCAATTTTTTTTTTCAGTTGTTCGTATTTGCCTGGAGAAGGTTTTTACGAAAGAAAATTCGGAAAACCCTCCGGAAAAGTCGGAAAATTGGGAAGCCCTCCGGAAAAGTCGGAAAATTGGGAAAATCGAAATTTCATTTTTTGTATGGAAATTTGTGTGCAATTGTTCCGGAATGGCTTTTCAAATGGAAAAATAAAAAACTCTTATTGAAAAACTCGGAAAATTCCGGAAAAACGTGAAAAATTTTAATTTTTTTATAATCATGTCGATTATAATCATGTTGCGGAATCTGAATCATCCAAAATTGTGCAACGGTACGCGGTTGTCCATCAAGAAACTGATGAACAATGTGATTCAAGCGACGATAATCAAGGGCAAATTCAAAGGAGAGGAAGTCCTTATCCCACGAATTCCGATAATTCCAACGGATCTTCCATTCCAACTCAAGCGAATTCAGTTCCCCATTCGATTGGCTTTTGCGATGACAATCAATAAATCGCAAGGCCAATCGTTGGAAGTCTGTGGGATTAATCTCGAATTTCCCTGTTTTTCGCACGGTCAGCTGTACATTGCCTGTTCGCGTCTTGGGAAACCGTCTTCGTTGTTTGTTTTTGCGCCGGAAAACAAATCAAAAAACATTGTTCATCATATCGCTCTCTACTGATTTCGATTCCACTCAAATAAATCGCATTGAAATTTGAACTATCTGTGTTTTATTATTACTCGGGAGTTTATCTGAAGGCGTTAAATTGTGGCGAGTCGAAGTTCGCCGGGTCCGCTAGTTTTATATAATTTATAAATTTTTTTGATTTTTTTATTTCGGATAACATGAAAGTGCTGTGCGTTGGAGACCGTTTGAGTACCTTATTTTCCCACGCGACGTTCAATGGCGTATTAACAATTCCCATGACATTTATTTGTTTATTTGTTTATTTGTTTATTCATTTATTTATTTATTTATTTATTTATTTATTTATTTATTTATTTATTTATTTATTTATTTATTTATTTATTTATTTATTTATTTTTTTATTTATTTATTTATTTATTTATTTTTTTATTTCGTTTCGTTTCGTCAAACTCTTTATTAACTTTTATTAACTCTTATAGACTACTTATGTTAAACTTAAATATATCATAAAATGGATAACAATTAACTATGAGAACAATGTGAACATGAGATTCTAAATACAAAATGCAAAGAGACTTAACTCTTATAGACAACTTATGCAATACTAAAAAAACCAAGCATTACAGGATACTCAATATGGTGATGGACTAAGTCTCGAATAAAAGTGATAGAATGAATTTTATGTCTAGAATCAAGTGAACATATCGCACACTAAATACAAAACAGTCACAACTCAAAATTTTTTTATACCGACTTTTTGTTATAAATCAATTCACGAAACACATATCTCACTATCGTTTTCATTATTTTCTTCATTAACTGGAAGAATGAAGTTTGTGTGTTTAAATGAAAATTGCTTTTCTTCTGTAGTATCAACCAAAGGGTTTTATTTTTCGCTTCTCCTGAAAAGTCATGTTTTTTGAGTTGTGACTGTTTTGTATTTAGTGTGCGATATATCAATTAGGGCACATCTAGTGGTGAAGGGTAATGACTGAAGAAGGTTCCAGTTAAGTTTAAAACCATGAACTTCGTGAATTTTTTCTGAATTCTTTCAATTCCAAGAGATTGTGTGGATGAAGCAGGATTCCATAAATGTGAGCAGTATTCTAAATGTGGCCGAACTAATGATGCATCTAAACTTTTGAGGGTAAAATCTTTAGAATCCCTTATTAAGAAACTTAGTATCAGGGTTTAAATTGCTTTCAGCAGAACAGCAAAAGCAACGAAATTTTTACTGCGGTAGTGCTACCGACAGTTTTGAAAAACATTGTTATGCTGTTCATTTTGCTTTGCTCTGTGAATTTTGAAAAGCAAAGCAAAAGCAGCAGCATTAAAATGAATTTATTTACTGCGTTATGCTACGAAAGCAAAATAAATTATTTTATTGCTTTGCTTTTCATTTTGCTTTTTTAACTTGTCACAGCACTACTTCAGCAGCAGTTATTAAGCAGCTAAGTTTCGCTTTGCTTTCGGATGTTGTGTATTCGTTTGGCTTTCGTGATTTCTTCTTCGTCGTTTCTATGCTACGTCGTTTCAGAGGCGCATGCCTTTTTGGTTGTTTTCTTGTTTAATATGTACACTTGTGCGCAGTCGTGTATGTATGTTGTTACTTTGAAACACTGTCGGTAGCACTACCTCAGCAAAATGTTGCTGTTCTGCTGTTCTTTTGCTGAAACTATTTCCATCCCTCAGCAAAGCAAATGAATTGCTGTTTTCGTAGTGCTGTGACAAATAAGAAAAGCAAAATGAAAAGCAAAGCAATAAAATAATTTCTTTCGCTTTCGTAGCACTGCACAGTAAAACAAATTATTTTTAATGCTGCTGCTTCTGCTGTTGCTGTTCGATTTTGAATAAGCACAGCGAAGTAAAAGCAAAAGCAACTGAAGTTTTTTTTAAGTTTTTTAAACGCTGCTTAGCATGGAGTGAGATTTATTGATAATAAGATTGAAGTGGTCTTTAATATTTAAACAGGACTAATTAGAGGAGGTGATAACCTACGTAAAGTGAAACATTGACATTTGGAAACGTTAAGAAGTAATTTATTTAATTCACACCAGGTAAAGATTGAGTCGATATCTAATTGAAGTAAGTTTACATCAGCGTACGATTTAATTGATCGGAATAACTGGGAATGATAGATGGCTTCCTTGAGGAACACCAGATGTAACTTCAAAGATGTTAGATGTAATATCCCTTATTAATACAGACTGAATGCGGTTAGATACGCACAATTGGAACCATCTCAAAACATGTTAATGAATTCCATTGAGGTTTCAAAACTAAAAGTTTGTGACAGACTTTGTATGACTGATATGACTAATATGACGTCAGTTTGAAAGCCAAATTCAAAGTTTGTAATAGCGAAATTTCAAAAGAGTGCGATGTTAGACAATGTTGATTTACCGGATAAGAACCTATGTTATTCGGGGGATATAACATTTTTGACATGAAAGGACATTTTGTCATGAATGATTTTGTCAATGGCTTTAGGGATGTAGGAAGGTTTACAAATGGGTCTATAATTTTTTATATCTTGTTTAGAGCCAGATTTATGAATTGGGATGATGTAAGAATGTTTTCAGGTATATAGAAAGCAACCCGCGGAAAAAGAATTCCTAAATATCAAGAAAAGGGGTGTAGCCAGATATAGGACGCAGTTTTTCAATACAGTTGGAGCTATACCATCAGGGCCTGCCGTTGAGCAATTTTTAAGGTTAGACAGAGCAGATTTAATATCATCTTTCGAAAAACATAGATCACCAAGATTCAAGGCTGAATCAGAAGGGCTAACAAGTGATACCGGTTCAGGACTGGAAGCCGGGCAATAAACAGAGATAAAATAACTGGCAAACTTAACTAATTTACGAAAAAAACTTTACGTATTATCCGGAGAGGACTCGAGATAAAACATAAAACTAGGTTATTCATTATATTTTCTTTTGTTGTTAATGAAAGTCCAAAAATATTTACTATTTTCCTTGAGTAATTGTTCAATTGAGGAGATGTACAAATTATAAAGAAATTTGTTAATTGTAGATGGATTTTAGATTCAGATTTAAAGGCTCTTGTCAAAAGCTCGTAAAAGATGTAGTCTTTTTGTTTTTCAAGTTTCCGAGTCTCTTGTTAAACCAAGAAGGACGACCGTTGAACGACTGTTTCAAGGGACAAATTGTCGGATTGAGTGTTTCAATATTGATAAAAAGCTGTCATAGGCCGCGGATAGATCAATTTCACGAGAGATAAATTCCCAGGAGATTGAAGATAAATAATCATTCATTGCACCAAAGTTAGCTTTATTAAAGTCAAGTGTTGATTTGTAATAAATGACCTGATTTTGGTATTGATAAAATGAAAATTCTAGAAGAAGAGATTTATGATTTATGATGATTTATGGTGCCGAATGTTACGGTAAATTCGTTATCCAAAATATAAGATATAGTGTACGTTTATTATCATTCATAAAGTTATTAATTTGTAATAACTTTTAATTGCCTAAAAAAATCGATTAATAAAACCTCGGTCTGGCTATGAGCATTTACCAGTAAATACTACATGCTGAGAAGGTGATAGGTTTTCGATAACCGAACTTAAATTTTCAAAATGAACATTATAAAGTTCAAAGGAGCTTCTAGGTGGGATGTAGCTAACTATGATGAAAAGTTCAAAGCAATTAGAGATAGAAAGTTTGACAATGATCTGATATTTATGCACGAATATTTTCTACACTTAAAGAATCAATAAATAAATGACAAAAAACTTATATACTTGCTTCTTTGAAAAATCGCCGTGTTCATGTAAACCTACCTTAAAGTTATCAAAAACTAAAAAACTTCCAGCTGAGCCAAAAACTTGAAATTTCACATCTGTTTTTGGGCTAATTAGAGGAAATTATAGTTATACGAAAAATTCAGTTGGCTTTTTGGTAACGTCCTCCGAAACGGGTATTTAACGTGTAATTTACTTAAACAAATGGCATAAAATACTGCTTTTTTGTCAAATTTGTAACTTTTTTAGATAGAAAGAATAATTATTTAAAAAAATTCAAAATGCTCACATTTTTTATTAGAAAAATAGCATTTTTACAATAAATAGTCAATATTTCTTTTATATCTTGCTTCAGACATAGTCGGACCCTGACATCTGAAAGAGTTTAACCTTCTCATACAACAAAAACTAATTGTTAAAAAAAATGTTCATCAAGTGTTCAAGTCATAAGTGAACTAGCATTAGAGCACACTACGTCATAGATCCTTTATCACAGATTTTTTTCTGTTGAGACACATTATTAAAAAGTCCTTAGCTTGCTGGTACCTGTGTTACTTAAATACTAAATGTACTAAGTCATCTGCTATTGGTGGAATGAAATGAAATTCAACCAATAGAATTGCTTTTAATTTTCCCAACAAACACTTTATATGACTAGCGCTCCTCCCACGTGTTCTAAAAATATATTTTCTAGCGTATAGATATCAGGGAAAATCTCTTTGTGAGCAATGCGTACAAATTACTTAAGATCTTAAATGTATTAGATCAGAAACGCAAGATAAGTGATTCCTTGAGGTTGTGCAAGGTTTTTATCGTATACAATTAAATAAAACTGTAATAAAATAATTTTATCAAAAATAATATAAAATATAAAATTCTTTAAAAAAAAAGTTATTTATAAAAAAATGAATACAAAAATATAAAAAAGTTATACATAAAAAAATATATATATTTTGAAAACAAAAAACAAAAATATATGTTGAAAAAAAGTTAAATAAGTTTAAAAATATCTTCGTGCATGTGAAAAAATTATAAAAATTATTAAAAAAATAATTTGGAAGAGTTCTATATTTTAAAAGTTTGAAGTTTATAAGAAATAATTTGAAAAATTTAGATATGTCCCGCTTAAGAAGACTTCCTCTTCCATTTGAGGAATACGATGAGGATTTCGAAGATGATAGCTGCTCCAATAGTAAGTTTATGATTATTTTAATTATGAAAATGTATATTCTTGCATTTGTATGTTTATGAAAATATGAAATTCTTGCAAGTAGTATTTTTGTGTTTCAGTACAACATTACAACATACTTGTATGAAGTTGCTGCTTGTAAGTTATATGCGCAAGCAAAAGCTTTTTTTTTACTATTCTGCCTCCAACCTACGGGAAAAGCATTTAAATTGATGAAAAAAATTAATACTTTAATAACTCTGATGTCCAGTCTCACAATCTTATAATAATTTTTTTGAAAAAGTTAAAAAATTTCTTTCAAGTATTTCTCTTAAACAAGAGGATGCTTGTGCAAAATCTATGCAAATTACTATTTCAGAATATTTAAGGAAAACATCAACACTATAATCAATACCATCAAAATTTTGGCAAATGGTTACGATCAAAAGTTTTATGCTATCTCGAATATAACTTTCGCTTCGAATATCCTTCATACAGCATACAGTGGGCAAAGATATCGTTAGTTAAACTTATTTATACTTTTGCTTTATGACATATGTAGTTTATCTTACAAAAATCAAAGCATTTTAAGATCGTTATATTTTACTGTTTTTCTGAAAAACAACTTTGTCCTTGCGGGAGAGGAAGATGTCCTTTTATTTTCATAAAATTTTTTTTGTGTGATCTTGACAGCCAAGTGCAACTTTAGACACATCTTAGAATACGATCTTAATTTTTAGATACGCCCTAATGTTAGTATTTAACTCGGGCCACCCCGGTTCGTTGGCCCGCACGCCACACATTTGACAACAAATGAAGTATAGCCAAGTTTTTAAATTTGAGTTTTTCTTTTCTTTTATTTTGTTTTATTGAAAACTTGAAAAATTTAATTTATTGAAGTGTTCATCAAATATTTTTAAGTATTTTAGTTTTTTAAATATTTTCTTAGTTAAAACCAAAATTTAGTAAAGAAAAAATATCAACTCATTAATATCATCTGGCAAAGAGAGAACAAGAGTAAACGTTGTTCGTAAAAAATCGAGTTTTGATTTTTTTTTTTTTTGTCAGAATTTAAAATTATTATATTATGATTTAAATGTTTAAAGACTTTTTACCACACTATTTTATGAAATTAATTATTTAAATGAAAAAAAAAATAATTTATGATTTTCTCTTTTTATTTTTTTACAATAATAAAGTTATTCATTTTAAATTTTATTTCATAAATTTTATATAATTTAAATGTTTTCTTCACATTTAATAATCATGTTTTTACAAAATCAAGAAAATGTTTGAAAAGCATATATCGATGGTTAAGCTCACTAAAGTGATAAGTGAAAAATTTCAAATGTTCAGGAACGTCGATTTTGTTTTTATATTTCAATACATCTCAATACAAAACACTAATTTTAACTATGTACTGACACGCATTCACCGGCTATGCGTTTTCAATAAGTTTACACAAGGTATATATTATATTGATGGATTGAAAAATGCATTAAACCTATTTTCATAAAAAAGTCACTTACCACTTTAACCATCGATATATAATTAATTTTAAAAATTTTTATCAAATGCATAAAATTTGCATTTGAGTTTTTCTTAGAATGATTTTAAAAAATTAAAAGTGATGACCATGAAGATATGTTGTTTCTGAGAAGTACCGTTATATACTCAAAATTGAAAGTTTGATATTATATTATTACATAATCAAATATTCCTTTATTAGTTTTTATAGCATATTTTTAAAAATATCAAAAAATAAGTTGTTTAAGCTTTAAACTAATGAACCAATAAACCTTCTGTTTCAAACAGGTTCCAAAAATGGCAACCCACCGATCCAGCGTAATGCCGCAAATGCTCGCGAACGAGCACGTATGCGAGTTTTATCCAGTGCATTCGGCCGGCTTAAAACAAAACTTCCAAACATTCCGCCTGATACCAAACTTTCCAAGCTCGACACTTTGCGCTTGGCAACAATTTACATTAAACAGCTCAAAACGCTTGCAGAGGGCGATACCGACAAACATCGCAGCGAGAACAATGAAACATCGCTTCAACAAGCAATCAGTAATAATCTG
This sequence comes from Tetanocera ferruginea, assembly GCA_958299015.1. Taxonomy (NCBI): domain Eukaryota; kingdom Metazoa; phylum Arthropoda; class Insecta; order Diptera; family Sciomyzidae; genus Tetanocera; species Tetanocera ferruginea. The sequence continues at coordinate 53,079,331 of OY282640.1, read as the reverse complement.
AACTCTCAAAATTGTGCTCCTAACATGGTAAGTTATCTCTTGGGTTCTAAATAATTTATGTGTATTTAAATTTTTTTTTAAAGTTCTAAAATCCATATGGATTATTATTAATCTTTGTTAATAAACTGTAAAAGAACTGTTAAAACCAAATTTATCACGTAATATTAAGCCTCATTAAATGCACTAGCTGCTGCACTGAATCGATTTGGGCTGTTCCAGCTGAAGCACTTAAGGAACTCATTTGCAGGTGTTTCTTGTCAATAGTTGACACATGTCGTTGAGGTCGTCTGCAGACATTTTTACTTGAGGGTGTCTATTTTTGTGCATACATATTAATACGTTGTTCGCAGCTCTTAGGCGTTAATTTGATAATTTGTACCTATTAAACAATTGAGTTTTTACTTCTTGTGCTTGTTCACACGTACACATAAACTTATATTTTAATAAGGTGTAGCCTTTGATAATAATACCGGAAATTTCAGAATAGTTTTAAATGACAATTAAAATTAGAAAAATTATAATAAACTGGGCCTGGTATCTCCAGAACTTCAATGGTAAATAAGCAGTAATTTTTTTTTGTATTTTTTTTATATAATCTGCATAGCTATACAGAGCGAAAAACAAATACTTACATTAAATACATTTGTTACTATATTTTTCCTATTTATGCCTGGTTCCGTGGATTCTATGGGGAATCTGTGGGGACTGAGCTATAAGCCACTAAACGTGGCCGGCACTTAGCCCGCAACTGGCACTGTCAAGGCGAGTCGGAGACGCCTTAAAAGCTCCGCATGTCTACTCTGGACTCTAATTTTGAGGAGTCTGCCCAATGAAAACTTAACCAGCCTAATAAATAAACAACTACTTCGTTGACGACCACCGCAAACGAAAAAAGTACAATGATTAATGGATATGCACCTAGAATTTTAGGACTCTTTATAGGAAAGGTGCCTCCATTTAATTGGTGAAAGCCCTCATAAAACTAAATTGTAGCATAGCCACCATCCAGGAAATACGATGGAAAGTACAAGGCTGCGGAGAAGCGCAAATTTGGATACGGATTCGTCGTAAGCCGGAAACTACGCTATCTTGTTTCCCGGTCCACACCTTTTAACGAAAGGCTGGCCACAATCTACATCAAGGCAAAATTCTTCTATTAATCTAATTTGCGCACACGCCCCGACGGAAAAGGACGATGCTGTCAAGGACGTATTCTTCACGAGCCTAGAGCACGTGTATGATCACCGCATTTCACGGAAAAGAATGCATTTTTAACCTCACTGTCAGTCAATTCAGTCTTCACGAGACCTCTTCGAACAACGGTCTAAGACTGATCGACTTCACCGCGGTGCGATCCGAATCAAAAACGCGAAACCAAATTGATCCTGTTGTGATCAACAGAAGGCAAGCTTCAAGCATACTGGATGTGCACACATTTCGGGTGGTCAATATTTTCTCCGACCTTTATCTTGTTGCAGCCAAGATCCGCATGCAATGATTCAATGCGAACAATACAACGAAAGCTAGATGTCGCTAAGCTGCGATCACAATGAACTGCCGTAGCCTACTACACTCAAATCGCGGTTAATCTCAACCAACCTAACTCTTGACCCGATAACGCTGGCGAACTTTGGGCACATATATTTCACTCAATGCGCACTGCTGCTGAGGAAATCATTGGTTTCGGGAGCCCGCAACCTCGGAACCAATGGTACGATCAGGACTCAAAATAAGAAAGCAGGAGAAGCATGAGTGTGGGGAAATCAAGGTGTTACAGGACAAGAAGGATGTGCGGAAATTCTATCAACTGGTTAAGCGTCATATAAAAGCTTTCAAGCCCTTAGCATACTCTTGTAGCGATAAAAATGGTGATCTGGCTACAGATACGCAGTGCGCATTGAGTTTATGGAGGCAGCATTTTTCCAATCTGCTTGCGGGCGACGATCCCAACAATTCCACACTTGGAATGCAGTACGACACCACCAATCAACAATAATGGAGTGAAAATTCCACCACCTAGCCATGATGAGGTTAAAGTTGCTATCAAGAGACTTAAAAACAACAAAGCAGCTGGTACTGACGGCCTGTCTGCTGAATTGTTTAAAAGCGGTGGCGATGAATTGATAAGGTGCAGGCATCAACTCATTAGCAAAATATGGCTAGCGGAAAGCATGCCCGACGTTTGGAATCTCAGTTTACTTAGTCCTATACTTAAGAAAGAAGACCGACAATCTGCGCAAGGTTGGAAATGACCTCTCTGAAACATTCAATACTAGACGAGATTTCAGATAAGGTGACCCGCTATCATGCGATCAGATAGGAGAAGTATCAGTCTTTCCATTGCATATAAGGTTCACTGTGTGCTGTGTGTACTGGGTGAACGATTGAAATACGCATACCAAAACACTAGATGGATCTTATCAGTGTGGCTTTCGTTCCCACAAGTCCACCATCCAAGTCTACGCCAAATCCTAGAAAAATACCATGAAAATCAAATCGATCCTCACCATCTCTTTGTTGGTTATAAAGCTGTGTCGACAACAATGTCTGAGTTCGGTATATCTGCAAAGTTGCTAAGGCTCTGCAAAATGACGTTGAGCAATACATGCAGCTCCGTCAAAATAGGAAATGGCCTCTCGAAAACCTTTGATACCGAACGATGTTTCAGACAAGGCGACGCAATATCATAAAATCTCTTCAATTTCATCATGGAGGGGAACCCACGAAAGGCAGGTATACATCGCAATGCTACCATATTCTACAAAGTTGTCCAGCTCCTTGCATATGCTGATGTTATCGATATTATCAGCCGAGCAAAGCGAGATGTAACTGCTGCCTTCGCCGCTTTCGAAAAGGAATCAGCCAAAGTGGGTTTGGCGATGAACCAGGGAAAAACAAATTATATGCTATCTGCCAACAGGGAAGCGCGGAGTCTAGGCTCCCATATTACAGCAAGCAAATATAACTTTGAAGTTGTCAAAGATTTTATATGCCTTGGCTTCGCCGTAAACAGCAACAACAATGTCAGCGTGGAGATTAAGCGAAGAAAATAAAGTAAATTTTTTCAATGTTTCAACCGCTTCATATTTGAGTACGGGAGTGTGGGGTGTTGTGAGACATGGGGTGTTGTGAGACACGTCAATATTTGACATTGTGGTAATTTTGTGAATGCTCACAACAACAGTTAAATATTTTCTCAATAGGTCTGTTTCCGTACTCACACTGTGTAGCTTGTGTGTTACTATTTTCTATTTCCGTACTTTCTGTGCTTAAAATGTGAGAAGTAGAACAAGCGTAAATGGCTTTCTCGAGCACAGAAGTTTACCAGAGTGTGCTTGAACTCAAGACTACGAGTAAATTAAGAAGAAGCATCAAGAAGAACAAGCATATGTCAAATGCACTATAATTTCAATTGGTGCTATTTACGTTTGATACGTCTGCTGTCAGAATCAGCTGTTTTGTGCTCGAAACTTACTAGAATTTAGGTCTGTTTCCGTACTCACTTCAAGTAACTTGAAGTTACTCGAAAGCGTTTCCGTACACATTTTTCCAGCTCGAGAGAGAAGAAGAACAAGCAAAATGTCACTTTTTGTGGCTCTCTATTACTCGAACTTTACTTGAAAAAATTCTTCGAGCACGAATCTCGAGCTTCAAACAGCTGATTGTCAAAGTGATAAAATTAAATTGTTGCATTGTATTGCGAACAAAATGTATGCAATTGGTTAGAAAATTAATAAAAATAGTTAAAATTACCAAATCAACGCTTACGAAAACGTTTTAAATACAGAAACACAGCAATTAAATTTTATTGTTTTCAAAAAACAGGTGTTTTGCTCAAAACTTACTTGAAAGCGTTTCCGTACTTTTTGACAAATTTTCTCATTTTGACAAATAATCAAATTACTCTCTATTACCCGAACTTTACTCGAAGTTACTTGAAGTGCGTACGGAAATAGACCTTTTGTTTCCATACTTTTGTCACTATTCTCAAATTTAATTTTTATCTCGCAGATCGAACTTTACACAGAACTTACACTGAGTAGAGTACGGAAACAGACCTATTAGGTGTGTTTCCGTACTCTCGCAGGTCTGTTTCCGTACTCACTTCAAGTAACTTGAAGTTACTCGAAAGCGTTTCCGTACACATTTTTCCAGCTCGAGAGAGAAGAAGAACAAGCAAAATGTCACTTTTTGTGGCTCTCTATTACTCGAACTTTACTTGAAAAATTTCTTCGAGTACGAATCTCGAGCTTCAAACAGCTGATTGTCAAAGTGATAAAATTAAATTGTTGCATTGTATTGCGAACAAAATGTATGCAATTGGTTAGAAAATTAATAAAAATAGTTAAAATTACCAAATCAACGCTTACGAAAACGTTTTAAATACAGAAACATAGCAATTAAATTTTATTATTTTCAAAAAACAGGTGTTGTGCTTGAAACTTACTTGAAAGCGTTTCCGTACTTTTTGACAAATTTTCTCATTTTGACAAATAATCAAATTACTCTCTATTACCCGAACTTTACTTGAAGTGCGTACGGAAACACTGACACGTGTTCCTAGTGTCTGTAACAATTTTGAGTTTTGATCGCGCTCTTTAAAGTTTTTTGTATAGTTTGTCTTTGTTCAATTTCCAAGAACATTGAGAATTCAAAGTAAAGGTAAATATTAATTAAAATTATCTATACTCCATTGCATTTAACCCCACCGAAGTGATTTTGCAAAAAATATTGTATGTGATGATGGCGCAATGGCCATTTGAAAATGTCGAATATGGGGTGTTGTGAGACAGTTAATTTTTGTTTTTATTTCATTATTTTTATAGCCATCATGCCACGTAATGCATATAAAATATCACCAAAGAGAAAAGGAAATGGGACATCCATCCACCTGATGGCAGCCATCGAAAAGAAATTTCCATAAAAAAAAAACTCGCGTGTAGCAACGTACACGTGGCAGAAGTGAAACTTCTTTAACAGTAAGAAATAAGAGAGATTTTAGTGTGAAATAGAGAGAGAAAGTATCTGAAAAGAAATTCAATCAATACGAAATGGAATAATAATCCGTTGATTCAATATTTGCATCCAGGGGCCGTATCGGCTATGGTTTTTATCGAAAGTGTCACATATTAACTTTTATCTCTTTGTTTTTTTTTCCGACAAAAATAAAAGTTATTTTGAGCCTTATAGTTTTTTGGGCACAAATAACAGTTACTTTTTACATTTATTTAATCGGTCGAAAATAACAGTTATTTTTGCCGTTTATTTTTTCGGTCAAAAATATCAGGTAGTTTATATATGTTCAAGTCATTTTAACGACTAAAAAAATGTTGATACCATTATTTTCGTCTCATCGCTGAGACATTTTACACATGGTGTCAACAGTTCAATCTGTCAAGCTTTTAAAAAAAACACAAATTGCTTGATAATTTTGACCGAAAAAATTAAAGATAAAATAAAAGTCAAAAGAACCTTTATTTTTCCTCGAAAAATACAAGGCAAAAACTAACACTTAAATTTTAACTTTTAAAGAATCAGTCTTAAATTTAAAAGGAACTTAATATTCATGAGGCTGAGGACATTTGTAACATAATAATATATTTGAAAAAGTCTTTCAACAATTTTTTTTCATTTGAAAATTGTAAAATAACAGTTATTTTCGTTCCTTGTTTTAGTTCAGTTGGTGTTTTAGTTGCTTTCGAATGTCTTCTCAACATTGTCACTTTTGCATTTTGGAACTCATCCGATGTTGCAATCACCTTACCTTCATCATTAGTTGCAGACCCAGCTGCGGCTGCATTCTTAAGAGCTCTAATTCGCTTTCTATATTCACGAACGCGTTATGCTCCTGTTTAAGCTATTTTTTTATTTTTTTTCCGTGCATACTTGTAGGATGAAAATTAATGTTACGGATATGTTAATAATGTAATATTAATGTTAATGTAATGATAATGTTAGTTATGTTATTTTCAGAATGTTACGCATTCAGTCTTAATTACATTTTGTTTAATCAATTTCAGGTGCCTACATGGCACAATAGTATAGATGCCGACTTTTAAGCAACGATGACCGGGGTTCAATTCTCGGCAGCGACAATAATTTTTTTAAAATTTTCATATGAATTGAAAACGTTAGCCTATCGTCACGAATAAGAGACCTTGAAATTTCACTCGCCGCCAAAGAAGTTTCACTTCAAAATAATTATTTTCGGGCTGTCTGCAAATCATATAATCTTGATAAATCGAGAGTGTATGGATCCCGTTATATGGAAAAGTCGAAGTTTAAATTTGCGATGATGAAAGCGAATAATTTTCTTGGTTGTATTTTTATTTTTTTTATTTCAATACAGACTTTTAAACAAAAAATCCCTTTTCTTATATTTATAGTTGTGTCTCACAATACCCCATAATTTTTTAAAATCCAAAAATCCCATCTTGTTTTCAGGCTTCGAGAAAATTATTAAAATTTTTAAATTTAAAAAAAGTGATCGCAGGATGTTAGACAATTGAATAAGCTAAATAAAAAATGTTTCCAGAAAAAAAAATATTATCTTTAAAGAAGTTATGTCATAAACAAAACCTGTATCACAACACCCCACTCTCCCCTACTTTTTCCTGCTCTTTCCAAATCTGACCGCAGATAAACGCTTTAAAGCTACATTTTTCAAAATGGTGGCCCAAATTAAAAACAACGACGAATTTTTCTTATTCAAATTATCATAAATTAAAACAAGAAGCCATAAACATAGGATGCTTATTTGCTGGATCTGGTGGTATTAAGAATTTCTCTAAAATATAAGACTAATAGTGAGGTAAAATCAGATATGGCGGATTCAAGATGGACTACTTTGATGACCGATAATTGTTTTATTTTTGCAAAATTTCGTTTTACTAACGTATATACTAGGTTTCTCCCAAATTTATGGACTATTTAAAATATTTGAGGTTGCTCATTGTGAGTATGAAGACAAATTTGATATGTCTGACGATTTTTGTTAATTTCAATGAATTGTGAATCCAAATATGTTTGGATTGGATCAAATCTTAGATTTCCGCCCGTCATATTGAATTCGCCATTTTGAAATTTAAAATCTGATAACTAGTCGGCGACCCAAAAAGTTATATGCGTTCAGTTTTTAAGCTTAAAATATTCGTCTGTGATTTTTAATTTTTAAAATCTGCTCCTAAGTTTATTATAAGCGACCCCAAAAAGACAACTACGATAGCTTGTGAAACCCGTTTATTCCCAAGGATTTTAGATTTTTTGGACAAAAAAATAATATTTTTGGAAAATTTCTTTGAGGAAATGGTTTAAGTTTATTGTTAAAAACTATTTTCACTTAAAAGAGTATCTTTTTAAAAATATTTAGTTAGAATTTCATCTTTTCATCGTTTGATAAGTTTTCGAGTAATCGTGCTCACAGTAAAGTAGACTAGATTTGAGAGAAATGATTTTAAAGTTTTAAGCTTCGCACCTATCGCCTTGAAAGGTCGAGAATTAAAACTCTATTTCTTTGCGAGTTTTCATCCGATGAACATGTACCTTTGAGGAATATTTTTGAAATTCTATACTTTCAGAAAAGCCAATCTAAAACTCTAAATCTAAAATTGGTCCTTACTTTTTCCAAAACATTTATAAATTTAAAAGTCGGGTGCAAATAAGGTTGATTGAAGGTCACTTAAGGTAATAAAAATAATAGTCCATTTCTTAGACCTCCTAATATCCATTTCTAATTAATTTGTAGCATAGTATTTTAAAACTAGTAAGGTATATCTTCGACTTGGCCGAAGTTAAAATACCCCCACGGCCGATTCTTAAGGGTGGAAGAATATTAAATTGGAGAGCTTTTTGTATGAGATTTTGAGAGATTTTATTATTTTTATGTGTCTAAAAAACATACATATCAAATTGTTTTCCTGCAGCTTAAATATTAGCCTCTTTATAGATTTTTAAATTTTGGGGTTGTATGGATGGTGGGCGTGTTAGTGGGTGGATGACGCCCATTTTTCTAACACACCTCAGTTTTGACATTGAATACACAAATACCGAGTTTCAGTTTTGTAACTTTAATATTAGCTTCTTTGTAGAGTTTTCAATTTTTGGGTTGTATGGGAGGTAGGCGTGGTTTTCATCCGATTTAGTCCATTCTCGAACTTGACCTTAGTTTTTTTTAAAAAAAGCTTAAATATCGAATTTCATTACGATAGCTTCAAAATTGCGGCTGTAATCGTGTCGACAGACAGACGGACAGACGGACAGACAGACGGACATGGCTAAATCAACTCAGGTGGTGATGCTGAGCAAGAATATATATACTTTTCCATACCTACCACGCCTCCTTTTGGGTGTTACACACGTCGTGACAAAATTAATATACCCCTTACGCAGTACGCGTGGGGGTAGAAAAATATAATTGGCTCCTCATGTTAAGTGTCAAAAAATAATTGACCCCTTGTTCAACCCTTAGCAAATCCAGAATTTAACTTTTTACTATATAACACTTATAAAAATTAACCGAGATTTCTTTTTTAACAACATTTCAATAATTTAAAAGTGCCTACACTGCTTTTTAGTCATGTCATGTACAGACCAAAATAAATATCTGATATGGTCGGATATACATTATTAAAATTTCCTGTAACTTAATACGATTCAGCAGATGATTTCTTAAAGACACATAAAGACGGAAAAAATCTATTTTTAATGAATACCTACAAAAAATATGAGTGACAAATTCATGCAAAGATTGAAGACGCCGACTTCGACCACATTTTGACGTCAACTCAAAACTCACAAATTCTTGTTTTTCCTTCTGTCAAAATGAATAACTTTAAATAAACATTAAAATACACTTTGAAAGGCGCATAAGTGAACGAATTAAAACAAAAAATGTTTATTAAACCGAACTAAACGGCTACGAATGCCTTTTTAAAATGATTATTGGAAATTGTTAATTTTTGATTCTCGAAATGTATTTCTTTTAATTGCTGTATGATAGCAATAATATTACCATACCGCAAGCAATTTTTTTATTCCCCTGAAAAAACCCACGCAATCGGAAAGCATGCATGTCTGCAAAAGTATGGCTAGAAAACTGTTAATGTGCGCCTTGGATGGCAGCATGTTTGGGTTACTCATGCCCTGTAAAAATATTGTGCGATGATGTTGAATCAAGAACAAATAAACGTCACATTTTGGTGATGGAATCCTTTTGTTTTTCTTACTCCGCACACTTTGTAGATCTTAATGTTTTTATAGATGTGTTAATATCTTGTTTGTTATTGAAACTTAAGGGGCTTGTTAGCATCAAGAGATTCTTAAAATAAATATTATACAAACTGATGCAAACAATGTTTATGTTATGCTTAAAGAACACAAACACAGATGTAGAAGAAAAGTCCAAATAAATAGTGTGAAATATGCCAGCAGAGTTTCCACGGTCCTACATAAAATAAGCCATGAGCCATCATAACTCATAAAATTGCAATGTTTTTAAATTTTTCGATCTTAAAACTAACGCCGCAGTCAACCGCAGATATGGTAAATGATGATGAAAATAGCAGGAATAAATTATGCCATTTAGGAACAGTGATGGTTAATAACAACAAAATAACATAGTTCAGGGTATCTTAAAAATTAAATAATAATCTTAATGAAGCTTTTGCTATTGAAAATATAAAAAATGAACAATTTTGTCAGGTTTTGTTTTCTCAATAGATAGATTTCTCTATAGTTTTTTTTTTCTGGAATAGAAGAATAATATTAAAAATATCAAGAGGAACATATATTTCTTTACTGATACCTATTATCTTTTTTAGACTTGGCCCTTTGCGTTTCAACATATACATACAACAAATCGACAATTGGCGATGTCGTCACAACTTTCAACAAACTGGCATCCCCCCGAGGAATTTGAGGATAAACTTAAGACAAATGAAAACGCATTTTCATGCAATCACGAAACATCCAACGCCGCTAATGCATTTCAGAATAAAGGTCAACTTAACATCAGCGCACCGGATATTAACAACTGTCTGTTCGATTGTATCCAGCAACAACAGCACTTAAATTACTACATTAATCGCTCGAATCATCACAATTATCCTCTACCTGACTGTGCCGATCATCAGAATCAAAATACAGAAATTCATTAAAAAATTATTTGCTAGTTATTATAATTTTTAATAAATGCCAAAGTAGTATTATTCGAATTAAGTAATATAAGATCTGTAAAAATATAAAAAAAAATTGTGCAATTACGGTAAATACATAGAAATATTGTAGTAAGTTAAAGCGTATCGATGACGTATTTAAAAAGAGATCTTAAAGTTAAAAATTTTGAAATTTGCTGCTATGCATTATAAAATTAATTTGCATACAATTTAAGATTGTTTTTCATATTTTTAGTAAAATTTTGCAAAACATAGCAAAATATTCTTAAATTTTGCCCATAATATCCGTTATATTTTACCACCCTAGCCAAAATATAATATTTATTTTTAGATTTTAGAGGTGTTGTGTATGGGATGAACATCGGTAAACCTTACTTACTTACTTAGCTGGCGTTTACAAACGTTGCACATAGGGGTATTTGGCTCGAAAAACCGCTCAAAAATATTTGTTTGTCCTAAGCAAATGAAACTTACCCAAAATAACTTGAAAAGGGCTATAAAGCTTGTTTCGATCAAATCAAGGTGTAAATTAAGTTTCTTAAGGGGGGACTTAACATTCGCGGCAGAGATAACAGACCTTTTTTTGAAAAATTCATAACTCAGTCAAAAACAAACATTTTTCCAAAATTTTTATTATTTTAGAGAATTGAACACATTACAAGAAAAAAAATTAAAAAAAAATATATTTTTCACTCCAAAATGGTTTTATAGAGCTCCAAACTGGCGGCAGAGAAAAAAACGGGGCCTCGTGGTTGCAGCTCTGGGAGTCGCAAAAATTGTCCAATTGGGAAAAAAAATGACTTTTTTAAATCTTAACAAAATTGGTTATCGTATGATAGGAGCTTTTTTTAACATTTTTTTTTTTTCACTTTTTGGTGATGTTCCAAATTTGAAAGTGTGTTTTTCGAAAAAAAAATATTGACTTTAAAAATTCATCAAAATCGAAAAAAAACTAAAAAAAAGCTCGTGTCGTAAGATAGCGAATCAAGTTTAAAAAATACAAAAAAATCAAAAAAAAAATTCCTCAAAAAATGAACCCGCTAGTGCCGCAACCAGTACGAAGAACATGGTTTCGAGATAAACGCGTTCAAAGTTTGTGAACACAGAAAAATGCAAGGAAAGATAAAAATGCGCTCTCACTAATCCGGCTTCAACTTTTGAACCCGTAAAAATTTTTCAATGAAATTTTTTTCTTAGTATCTTAAGAATATTTACTAAAATACAAAATTATAAAAAAAGTCAATTTAAAAAAACGGCCAATGTAATGTCACCCGTTAATTGTATTTTGGACTTCAAACTAGACACTTATCAAAGACAATGAAATATGGGGGGGGGGGGTGGTTTCGGGCAGCATTTTTTTCGGTTTTTGCTTTTTGACATTTTTCTTCATTAGCTTATACCAAAAATGTTACCCAATAACACCAAATAACATAACAAAAGGAATATACTAAAAAAAAAAATATTAAAAAAATTTCCCATTTTCATACATTCATAACAAATTCTATATCTATATAAATAAAGCTTCAATATCCATAAAAAAAGTTTTATTTTAAAGTACACACCTGCAGCAAAATCTTCCATAGCAACAAACTTTTTTCACAATATTAAAAACAAAAAAAAAATATTTATTTAGATGTGATCTTTTTCACTCAAATTAACTCAATCACAATGCAAGCTTACGATCGATGACTTTCAACTGATGCTGCGACGAAGTATGTGCATTAAAATAAAAAAAAACAAACGGTACCTTATTTAATGAGTATTTACAAAAGCTAGAAAAGAATTTCACTTCTCAACTTTACATTTTGAGAAATTGATTAATGAGCGGTTTTTCGAGCCAAATACCCCTATGTGCGTTGGTCGGTTTGGCCTCATCAAGTGTTTACGCCAGCCTCTTTTGTCGTGCACTTGCTGGCACCAGTTAGAAACTCCAAGCATCGTCAGGTTATCCAATGCCTGATCTTTCCAACTGAGATACGGTTTTCCTCGTCTGCGTTGACCGCCACTGGGTACCGAATCAAATAATTTCTACGCTGGAACATCGTCGTTCATTCTCTCGACATGACCTAGCCAGCGAATCCGCTCAATTTTAATACGCTTGACTATATCTATGTCGGCATATAGCTCATTATTCCATCGTATTCGGTACTCGCCATTGACGCAGATTGGACCATAGATCTTACGAAGAATTTTTCTCTCGAACACTCCCAAAGTCCTTTCATCAGATGCAGTTTTGTCCGTCGAGTGAGAGAGCTCTGCTTCTCAATTGCCTACTGAGCCCAAAGTAACACCTGTTGGCAAGAGTTATTATTCGTTTAATCTCAATACTGATATCATTTGAGGAATTTATGCTGGATCCCTTGTAAACTGAGTTCTTCATAACCTCAAAGGACAAGGTTGATAACACCAACAGTGACGTGATTTCCAAGACGCTGGGACTGTTTGTTTGTAGATACAAGATACTTCGTTTTATCTGCGTTCTCTGCAAGACCCATTCGATTCGACTCTTTTTTAGCCTGGAGAATTCTGCACTGACTTCACGCGTATTATGGCCAATGATGTCAATATTATCAGCATAAGCCAGCAGCTTAACACTCTTATAAAATATTGTGTCACTACATTTAAGATCAGCTGCTCGGATGATCTTCTCCATTGCTAAATTAAAGAAGTCGCACGATAAGGAATCACTTTATCTGAAACCTCGCTTGGTATCGAACGTAGGGGAGAGGTCCATCCCAATTTTCACTGTGCTGCTGGTGTTTTTCAGTGTCATTCTGCAGAGACGTATTAACTTTGCAGGAATACCAAATTCAGACATGGTGAAATATAATAGACTCCTTATTGGACTGTCGAAGGCGGCTTTGTAATCGACCAAAATATGGTGTGTGTCGATTTGTTTTTCGTAGGTCTTTTCCAAGATTTGTCGTAGCGTAAATATCTAGTTGATGGTGGACTTTCCAGGTCTGAAGCCACACTGATAAGGTCCAATCAGTTGGTTGACGATGGGCTGCAGTCTTTCACATAATACGCTCGACAGGACCTAGGACCTAGTATGCGATATTAAGAAAGCTTATTCCACGGTAGTTGGCGCAAATAGCGGGATCGCTTTTCTTGTGGATTGGGCAGAGCAAACTGAATGCATTCCAATCATCTGAAATGCATTCTTCCGACCATATGCTGCATATAAGCCAATCAAAATTGGAGAATCTTGTAAATCTATTTAAATAGAGCTTCGCCTCCCTTCTTAAAAGCCATCGGCTCCTGCGACTTTCTTATTTTTAAGCCGAGCTATAGCTAGGCTAGGTTATAGTCGAGCAGCAAAGCGAACATCTTGGAGAAATTTCTGCGATTCCATTGAGTCCACAAGTGAAGCTGCTAGACTTTGTAAGACGATATCCAAAGACCCATCGGTCCCGGGAAACACACTTTTCAGGTTGCAAAGATCCGGATCAAAACGGAGCTACCAGCAACCCGGAAATGATACAGAATATTTACAGATTCTTCGCAGAACCCTAACAGGTACTCCCATTATCATCACAAGGTCATCTGTAGAATGTTCGATAGGATTTTTCAAACCCTGCAAATCTGCGGGGCCGGATGTTGCTTTGATGCAACATGCCCTTCCCAGTATTATACCCTGGCTTAAGGCAATCTTCATCGGTTGCCTCAGGATAGATTATGTTCCGAAAATCTGGAGAAGTGAGATTAGTATTTATTGCCAAGGCAGGGAAACCGATACACTCTACACCAAAAGATTGCAGGCCTATCAGTCTCTCAGTGTTCCTGATGAAAACGCTGGAGAGAATAATAGTTCTGTACATTAGAGGATCTCTGAACGATACTAACCTCTGTAGTGCCTACCTCAAAGGTAGATCAGTGGAGACAGCACTGCACGATGTGTATTCGGTCATAGAAGGAACCCGTCATCACAAACAATACACTTTAGCAACGTTTGTAGATATCGAAGATGCATTTAACATTGTAAATACGGAATCTATAAGAAATGCTTAAGTGGAAAAAAAAGAGTAAACAGCAAAGCTAGCAAGAGCTAACAGGAGCAATGAGATCTACACCACAGGCGAGTCTAGAAATAATGCTGCAACTTATTCCCATAGAAGGGTTCCTTAAGTGATCGGCAACCAAGGGTGCGATTCGTTTTAGTGAGTCACAAGCCTGGAAAAACCACACCTTAGGACATGCATCTATTCTGATTCTCTATGGAACTGAGGAATCAAAAGGAACAACCGACTACATCCTACCTAGGGTGCAGACAAGAATGGGAAAATACGTCTATAGAACCTTATGGTAATCTCCAATTCTACACTGTTGGCTCCAAAATGGAGAAAGAAACAGGATCAGGTATGTACTGCGAAACACTGTAGATCAAGGAATCGTACAAACTTCCTGATCACTGCAATATTTTCTTAAGATAGCCAAGCGCTGAAAAGCAAAACGACAACAGCCTGAACGGTACTAAATTGTGAACAAGTCTTGTACAGTGTCTGTAATACCCACAATCTTACCCTATACTGGGTCCCCGCACACAGCAATGTAGAAGGGAAGAACAAAGCAGATGAGCTGGCAAAAAATGGAGTAACAAGAGAGACAAACAGAACTATTACAGACGTCTACATTCCAATAGGTGTCGTTAAAGAAACATCAACTTCAAAGCCAAAGATAATGCAAACACAAGCTGGGCCTCCGGAAGTGACTGCATTATATCTAGAAGGCTATTGCCAGAACTAAACGAGAACAGAACTAAAAGCGAGGCTTGTGCTCTTGTCTAAACGAGATATCCGGATACTGGTAGGAGTCCTAACGGACCTCAACGGTTTGATGTCAAACCAGTCTTTTGTCGAAGCTGTAATGATCCAGAAGAAACGGAAACAATCACCCACTGTCTGTGTGAATGCCCAAATCTCCAGAATCTTCGACTCCGATATATAGGAGACAGATTTTTAAAAGATTTGGAGCAGCTCGTAAGCACACTACTGCTAGACATATAGGAGGTTCACAAAAAGCAAAGGATGGTTTCGATGAACAGGGAGGAACATGGTTTATTGGATAGCACAACATAAATGGGTAAAAATAACAAAATAAGGGATTCGTAATGGACCAAAAGGCCCCCACGGAAGCATCTCATAGGTGCACGACCCTTCTAACCTAACCTTAACGATCCGGATGTCATTGAATCAGGTTAGTTTGTAAATGTGCAATCAAGTTTTAAAAACTGAGATTTTGTTGGGATTTCCAAACTTTTAAAAGAGAAAACAATTTTCGGTATTTTAAGTGGCTTTTCAATCGATATGAAGGAAGGAAGAGCTGGCGAATTTATCAATTTTGATTTTTTTTTTTCAAATTAAAAATGAACCTCAAAGATCAATTGTGTAAAAAATTCAGTTCCAAATTCAAAAATAAATTTCAAAATAATTTTCCATATTTTCCATAAATCCTTTTTTCATATAAACGAATGTTAATCGATGTTGTAGTTGTTCTGAAAATATTTTTAACTAATTTTTTTTTAACTTTCTTAACTTTGTTTTGACTATAATGTTTTATATTTTGGAATGTTTAGCTACGAGGTTTTCGAATAGTAATAATTTCTATCTTAGTGATAAAATCAGTGTAAATTATCTTCGTTATTTAACAGTAACCTTTAAAAATTTAGTGCCAAAACTTATCCTTTTAATTTATAGTATTCGATTAATTATCTTTTGTCTCATTACTTACTTACTTAGATGGCTCTTACAACCGTTGGTCGGTTTTGGCCTCGTCTAAGAATTTTCGCCAGCCTCTTTTGTCGTGTGCTTGCTGGCGCCAGTTGGAAATTCCAAGCGTTGTCAGGTTATCCAATGCCTGGTCTTTCCAACGGAGATGCGGTCTTCCTCATCTGCGTTGGCCACCGCTGGGTACCGTATCCAATATTTTTTCCGCTGGAGCTTCGTCGTTCATTCTCTCGACATGACCTAGCCAGCGAAGCCGCTCTATTTTAATACGCTTGACTATATCAATGTCGGCATATAGCTCATTATTCCATCGTATTCGGTACTCGCCATTGACGCAGATTGGACCATAGATCTTGCGAAGGATTTTTCTCTCGAACGCTCCCAAAGTCCTTTCATCAGAGCTGCTCATCGTCCAGGTTTGTGATGCGTATAGTAGGACGGGCATGATTATTGACTTATAGAGCGTCAGTTTTGTTCGTCGAGAAAGAGCTCTGCTTCTCAATTGCCTATTGAGCCCAAAGTAACACCTGTTGTCTCATTATTGAGATTAAATATATCGCTATTGAAAAACAACTTCAATGAATAATATAGCATATCTTAATATATAAAAGACAAGCATGTCTTTTCAAACTGTTCATAGTTGTTATTGCTATGCTTCTTAAAACATGTTCAGCCTGAACCAGAACCAGTTTCGCTTATACAATCTTACTATAACAGTGCTTTTTTGTATGAAAAAGTTGTCAGCCTAAAAGTATGCAAGCAAAATTTATTTGATATTCATCAGTACGGACACAGTGACGACGACTGGAATAAAACAACATTTGAGGTGAATGTAAAAATGTTGTCATATCGTCTGCTTTTTAATTATTTTGAATACGACTGGTCGTATGACGGGTTTCTATACCAGTATTAAAATGCTTAATACGATGACTTCTGATTGCATTGCTCGAATTCGAGCAACAGGTTTACTAGCAATAATTATTATGTAATTTTAATTTTGTTGAGCCAACAGCTGTTCAAATAAAAATACTTTTTCTGCCATTAGACATTTAGTTTTTATATTAATAAATGTCTTTTAGAATTAACAACAACAATTACATTGTGTATCAACTCTGGTTAAGTGCTTATATGTATGTACGTGTGCACAGTAAGTTCTGTCTAATGATTTCAGTGAATAATGTTAATTAAATCTAATTAAGATACTATTCATTAATCAAAACTCGAATTTTCATTTCCAACAGAATATCTTAAGGGGCACCACTAGTGTGACCGCCTGGAAAAAGTTATTTTTGGGATTTTTCTTTAGGAAAAGTACTGCATGCAATTATTTAAGGATATATTTATGAATATGTCATAAGTACATGGTAACAATCTTGGACCAAAATAATGAAATTCAGCTTTTCGCATTCCAAAAAGGAAATTTGATGATTTTTGATTTTTTTACATTTTTTATTCATGCGAAAAATTGACATTCATGATATAAACAAACATTAGAAGAAACTGCAATAAGAATCAATTCGATCGAATGATTTATCTTCAAATTATAACTGCAGCAAATTCGAGAAGAATACGTTTTAAGTTTAAGTTACAAATTAAGATCAATATTTTTGCTGTTCTGATGGCTCTATTTAAAAAAATATTATATGCAATTTAACTATAATAGTTTAAAAGTGCATAAAGACTTGGAACTTTAGCTATCGAAATAAGTTAAAAAAATTAAAAATTTAAACTACTATTTAAACTATTTTAATTTTGTTGAGCCAACAGCTGTTCAAATAAAAATACTTTTTCTGCCATTAGACATTTGGTTTTTACATTAATAAATGTCTTTTAGAATTAACAACAACAATTACATTGTGTATCAACACTGGTTAAGTGCTTATATGTATGTACGTGTGCACAGTAAGTTCTGTCTAATGATTTCAGTGAATAATGTTCAGTGAATGGTGCCCTCTTAATTTGTTATGGATGTAAAATTTTTCTAGGAATGGAAATCAATGAATATATTTGTGTTTTTCTAGTCATCAATGAAAATCAATAAAATAATGTAATTGAACTGAATCGTTTATTTTTACACATGATAAGATGAATACTTTGTTCAATTGTTCGAATTTTAGATTATATAACAAAAATATCGACTTTAAAACAAACCATAAAAATTATGATGAATATATAATTGAAATAGCATTTTGCTTTGATAATTCATATTAATAACAAAAATGGACTAAACATAGAAATTTCTACTCGTGAACAATCACGCACACGGCCAGCTGACTGTAAATAATTTGAATGTTACTAAACATAACAATAGTTTCTTTTCTATTCTCTCTTCCAAAAACTTCAAAAACGTCCATTGATCTTTTGACTTTAAAAAAAGTTTTCCTTGTTCTTTCGTACACTTTTATTTATACTGTATGCAAATATTTTTTCCAATTCTACCTAAGAGTGTTTTGTAAATTAAAGTCACTTTTTTATTACTTCAATATAATAGAATGATTTAATTTTTAATATTTAAATAAAATGCAGCAACCATTATTTACTTAAATCTAGTTCCGAAATTGCAACAAAAGCATTGTCAAATGAAAGATTGCAGAAAATTAGTTCAGTTACAGAATAGGAATTTACATAAACTATACAATAAAAAAAAAAAAATTAAGCAGAAAATTTATAATTATTCTTGCTTGGAATTAAAGAAATATTTGTAGAAAAGAGTAGCACAGAGCCCAAGAACTAGTGGCACAAGCCAAGATTTCATAGATGACTCATCATTTTTATTGTCAGTGTTCCAAGTTGGTTCTGATTTCTCAGCAACATTTGTACGTTCTTCAGCGATCAATTCACCGATTTTGTGTTTTTTCATCATTTCTCTTGCATCGGAGCTATGGCCAACATCTTCGAAATTCTCTGTCGCATCTTTACCGGCCTGTTCAATTAAGACTTCTTCACCGCCAGGATGCTGAAAATTAAATAGAAAATAATTTATGTTAGATCAAAATTTCACAAATTAATTATTTAATGAGAACATTTTTATACCCTAAACCTGAAAGGTGAGGGTATATTAACTTTGTGCAAACGTTTGTAACGCATAGAACGAAGCGAGTCCGGTATAGAAAAGTAAATATATTCTTGATCAGCGTGATCCGTCCGTCCGTCAGTCCGTCCGTCTGTGTGTTGTCCGTAAACACAGGATAAGAAGAAGGAGTTGAGATAATTGCGTGAAACTTGGAACACATGATCACATGGACCCAAGGATCTGCACTATTGAATATTTTGGAATCCGCCCACGGACACGCCTACCTCCCATACAACGCAAAATTTAAAACTGCATAGGTCAGCTCATAATAAGCCTACAATAATAAAATTTGGTGTGTATGTGTTTTCTATCAACACAAAGATGTCTTCGAAAAATGGACGTCATCTGCTCACGGACACACCCACCTCCCATACAACCCAAAAATTGAAAACGCAATAAATAAGCCTCTGTTTAACCTACAGAGCTAAAATTAAGCACATATGTTTTTTATGACAAACCAAAGATGGTTTTGAAAAATGGACGTCATTCACCCACGGACACGCCTACGTCCCATACAACCCAAAAAGTTTAAAACTCAATAAATAAGGTTATGTTTGTTATAGAAAGATCAAAGTTGGTATGCATGTATTTTATACCAAAACTAAGGTGTGTTCAAAAATTGGGAGTAATCCGTCCATGAACACGCCCACCTCCCATAGCGAAAGCACAATAAAGGTTACAGTTACAGGTTGTGAGTTACAGGAATAAAACTTGGTATTTTTTTTGTTTAATTTTTCATCAACATTTAAATGCATATCAAATATAGGCTCCATCCGGACACGCCCATTTCCAATAATAATATTTTTTTTTTGGTAAATTAGGTTAAGGGTATTTCATAGTCGGCCAAGACCGACTTTAGACTTTCTTTACTTGTTTAAATTAAAAAACTCGCCCGTGACAGTAACACGTGACAGAAGTGAAACTTCTTAAAAAGTAAAGAATAAGAGAGATTTTAGTGTAAAATATAGAGAGAAATTATCTGAAAAGAAATACAATACGAAATCTTGATAAGTGGACCTACGGAGAGATATTTCTCGATTAGTCACACAGTTGTCCGGATTGTGGACTACGTCCAATTGATGTTTCTACGTTTATTGCTTCTTGAGATACTTCTTCAAGCACAACAATGCCATCGACGTGTGAATGTGTTTCATCGATCATAAGTTGTTGATTGGTACCATTATATAAAGTTTTTTTTTTCGTTTTCTATAAGCGTGAAAACGTTCAGCTGGTGTTTTAGTGTCTTCCGAATGTCTTCTCAATTTTGTCAGAAGACGGAGCCTCCGCAGACAGAGGCAAATCTTATTGATTATTGCCTTTTGCTTCCTGATCATAATAGTTGCTATGTTGAGTGAGGGTCTCGTAAAGCAGCGAACATTGATTGTTGTGTATATTAACTTGGTTGGCTTTGAAATTTTGTTGAGATGATGGCTGATTACCAAAATGCATTTTTACTAAGCATGTGTGTTTTTCACGGTGGTGACCGTGGCGTGCAGGTTAAGTGTGTGGCTTAGTACGCTCGGAGCCTGAGTTCGATCCCCAGTCGCTGCGAAAAGTTTTTTCAATAAAAAAATTTTTCAGATCGGTCACCACCTCCTCTGCAGACAATGGCAAACATCAGAGAGTAAATAATGCCATGTAAAGCTTCTTGAGAACATGAACTGTAGCCGTTTGGAGTCGGCATAAAACATTTAGGTCCAGTTCTCGGTGAATTGTGTGCAAACATTTAATAACACACACAACATAATTGATGATAAGAAGCTCGGTCAAAGTCCTTTCAAGGGCTGAAATTGCCAATTTGTTTTGTTTGTTGTGTGTTTTTCTCGGGTTTGGTTCATTGCAGATTCACCAAAACAGCGCAACTGGATTGCTATTATTATATGCGTTTTGGAACTCAGCCAATGTTGCAATCACCATACCTTCATCATTAGTTGCAGACCCAGCTACGGCTGCAGCCGTTGAGCTCTAACAGTGAATGTTGAGCTCTAATTCACTGTTTATGTTCACGAACGCGCTCTGCTCCTGTTTTAACTACTTTTCTTAGCTTCGGAACGTTTTTCGGCATAGCAAAAACGACAGTCTTAATTATTACATTTTTAACACTTTTTGCTTTTAATTTTATATTGTACTAGCGGATGTAACCCGGTGTTACTCGGAATTGCTCTCATTTTAATATTTTTTAAATTATCAATACAATTTTAAAATTTTTTAAATTATCGTTTTTTGGGGTTTTGCCCCCTCCTTCCGTCGCAAGTATTTGGTCAAATTTTCGTAAAACTGTACCTGCCAGACATGATTAAAAAAACATGACATCTTCAACGTCTCGATCTGCCGTCTGGTTTCTGAGAAAAATGGTCACACACATTCAGAAAAAAACACATATCTTTCTCCGGTGAAAATTTCTCTATTTTCGATATCAATTTTCTCTTTTTCAAATAAGATGTTCTTCAATTAGAATAAATTTTCATATTTTCGAAGAAATATTTCTTCACTTCTGGAAATGGAAATATTTCACTGCTCTTATAATGATAAATATTTTTCTCGCACAAAAAAATTCTCAATTAAAGAGAAAAATATATATAGAAAATGAAAAATGTTCCTGTTTTGATAAAAAATTCACTATGGGAAGTATATAATAAAAACAAATCTTTACTCAAAAATAAAAAGTCTTTTTCTAAAAAACGATATATTTTTATATATTTCTTTTTTTCATAGAAGCTTTTTATTATTTTTAGAGAAATTTTAGGATCGCATTTAGAGAGACGCATTCTCTGGAGCCAAGTCTATACCATTTTTCTCTAAATATGATGCCTTTTTTATCATATTCCGAGAAACTTTTTTCTGAGTGCAGTTTGAAGAGTCATTTCGAGAAAAATGCGCTTAAAGTTTTTCTGAGCATGTATTTACTATGCAATTTTATCTCAAAAAAAAATCCAATTTTAAAAAATCCTATTAGCATCAATTCGATTCTTGGATTACATTGATCAACTTCGGTTTTGGTCGATACTGTTTGGTTGATTTTTGTTCATCATTTTATAGCTTCTGCTCGTATTCGTTAAACTTCTTTTTATTCGTTCGTCTTTGGTTCTTGACTTCTTCTGTCTTCGGCTCATTCCTTGATTTTTGTCGAAAGAACTCTTAAAAGCATAGAATCTTTTTCAGTAACAGATACAAATGCCTACCAAGTTACATAAAAATCGGTTCATCCGTTTTGACGTGAGTGAGCCAAACATAGTTGATTGAATAAAGCGCCCTCTCACGGAAGTTTTCTGAAATTTAAATAGTCTCAATTCTGTTGCAGAGTCAAGTTATTTCACGTACCAAATTTTAGTAAAATCGGTCAAGTCATTTAGGAGTAATTGAGTCTTAACAATGCGCTACTTAAAGCGCCCTCTTGCGGAAGTCTTTGGAATTTTTTATATTTTATGTATTATCTTGCGTGCAGTTGAACGTTCATACCAAATTTCATTGAAATCGGTTCAGGCGTTTAGGAGTTATTGAGTCTTTAAAACACACTACTTAAAGCGCCCTCTTGCGCAAGCCTTTGGAATTTTTATAGCCTATGTTATCTTGGGCGCAGTAGAACCTTCTTTCCAAATTTAATTGAAGTCGGTCTAGGTGTTTCGGAGTTATTATAGAGTGCCACGCCCACATACTTCCGCCCAATTTTTTAACCTATGTTTTATCTTGGGTGCAGGTTAATCTTCATACCAAATTTCATTGAAATCGGTCCAGATGTTTAGGAGTTATTGAGTCTTAAAAACGCACTACTTAAAGCGCCCTCTTGCGGAAGTTTTTTGAATTTCGTATGGCCTATGATTTATTTTGGGAGCAGTTGAACCTTCATACCAAATTTCATTGAAATCGGTCCAGGCGTTTAGAAGTTATTATAGAGTGCCAAGCCCACATACTTCCGCCCACTTTTTACACCCCCTATGTTCTTTCTTTCTATGAAAGGTACTCAGTGTCCAAATTTCAGCTTAATCGGATAAACGGTGCGCGAGCCTATACGGAACAGACAGACAGACAGGAGGACAAACATTTGATTTTATATATAAGAAGAAGATAACTGTTTTTCATGTTGTCAATCATCTAAGTTTTGATAAAAACCAATGTACCAACGTTATGATATGCTCAAATTTCAAATTAAGAAGCTCACAGAAATACATTCTCCGTGAATACCTTTAGGATGAAAATTAAAACACATGGTTTGTGTCTGTAATATACTAGATACTATCCAAACCCGTTCAATATTAATGACATATTGTTTGCCTGTTTATCATGTGCCTATGTGGCATAATGGTAGCGCTTTCTACTCTTATTGCATGCTCAGTTGAGAAAGTCCGGGTTAAATTCCCGCTTGCGACATTAATTTTTTGAAAATTTTCATATTAATTGAAAACGTTAGCCAATAAGAAACCTTGAAATTTCACTCGCCACTAGTGTCCGACCGAACGTGAATTTTTGCCGAAGCCGAAGCCGAAGCCGATTCTTCGGAAATGGAAATAATCGGCAGAAGGCCGAAGCCGAATAAGAAACAAATGTTTTCAAGTAAAAAAATTTAAAAATTTATTCTTTGCTTTTGTTAAGGGCCGATGTTGAATGTGAACCACACCTAAACGTCAAGTTTTTTCTGCATTTCATATGGCATTTCTCAACTTCAGACTAACTCAATTTGAACCATGGAAAGATACATAATCGAGCCACGAGTTAAAGTTATTTAAGAAATGGCAACATTGGATGATCAATTTTCGAAGAAAATCATCTTCAGTGATGGAGCACATTTTCCACTCAGTGGAGTTGTCAATAAGCAGAATTGCCGCATTTGAGCGAATGATAATCCAAGAGTGATTGTCAAAAAACCCATGCACCCACAAATAGTGACTGTTTAGGGCGGTTTATGGGTTGGCGGCATCATCGGGCCGTATTTATTCCAAAATGAGGCCGGTCAGGCAGCAACTTTGAATGTTGTTCGCTATCGTGAGATGATAACGAACTTTCTAAGGCCCGAATTAGTAGATATAAATGTGGACAATATATGGCTTCAACAGGACGGTACCACTTGTCACACAGCTAACGAAACAATGATTCTTTTCAAAAAACAAATTGAAACAAATTGAAACAAATTCAATGGCCGTGTTATCTCACGTGGTGGCGATGTCAATTGGCCGCCAAGATCATGTGATTTGACACCGTTGGACTTCTTTCTTTGAGGTTATTTGAAAGAAAAGGTCTACGTCGATAAGCCAGCAACAATTCAAGAGCTAAAGGATGATATAATTCGGCACATTAACAGCAGAAAACCTCAATTATGCCTCAGAGTCATTGAAAATTTTAACCATTGGATGGAGGTGTGCCGCCGAGGTCGCGGCAGCCATTTGGCCGATATTTTGTTTCATACATAATTGAACCATACCAATATTATTATAATAAAAAGAAATGACAGTAATTTTCTGAATAATTTGTGTTTTATTCAAAATCAACATCGGCCCTTAAAATTTAACCACCCTTTATATTCATTTCAATACAAAAAAACTTACTGAAATCATTAAATTCGAGTTAAACGCAAGAGTTTTTCTGCAAAATTCGGATTTTTCTGTAATCGAATTATTGACGTCAGGATAAAGTAGAAAAAAATTGAATATATTTTCGATCCAGTTGAGAAAAGCTACAGAAATTTAATACTAACTCGAATCTGGCAGAAAATTTCTAGCGTTAACTCGGCTTTTATATTTCAGTCCATAACAAAAGCAAAAACGTAACAGTCAGACTCGCTGCATTTATCATTTGAGTAAAATTTTCAAAGAAGGAACACCAACTCATGAAAGAACAGAAAAGGAGAGAAACACAAAACGAACAATGAAAATGTGTCAAATGTTTACTGAATAATTCAAAAACTTTATAAAAAAAATTGTTTAGCAAAGCAAAAACATTCGGCAAAAATAATCGGCTATTTCGGCCGAAGCAGAAGCCGAAGCCGAAGATCAAAATATCGGCCGATTATGCCGATTACCGAAGCCGAAGCCGAATAATCGGTCGGACACTACTCGCCACCAAAGAAGTTTCACTTTAAAATTAAAATTCATCTTGAATTTATTTATATATGATTTTGAGTTCGAATTAAAAACTGAATTATCAATAACAACTTAAAGCTATTTATATCAGCCTATAAGCATGCTAAAAAAGTCAGAAGAGAAGAAATTCTAAGTCCCTTGTCTCTAAGAAAATGACGCTAAAGTCAAAAACTCGGAGAATTTAAAAAAAAAATTTAGAAGCAAATGCAGAAGCAATGCAGTCAACTTTTTGAAATTTTTTCTACTAGCAAAAGAGTAGAAAATCACTGCTTTGATAAAGTGAAAAGTGCATTGGGTAATTCCATTTTGGTTTTGCGACAGTTGCACTTATAAGCTTCTCAAAGTTAATGGACTGCATGAACCACAGAGACTACTGATGAGTCGGAGTAGCGTCCGACGAAACCATGGTCTAGTCTGCTCTGTTCATTTGCAAAGAATTTTGTTGTTGCAGCAAGACTGTTACTTCATGAATTATTTGGCATTAAGCTCTAAATATAATTCTTAAAGAATATGTTCTTTAAATAAACTAAATATAAAATAAAAAAAACATTGGTTAGCACTATCAGAATTTCATGGTACTGGAAATTAAGAAAAAACAACAACAACAACGATTATATCCAGCAATTATTTAGGCATTCGTCAACATGCGTTTTTTGCTAGAAAGATTTTATTTAAGTATGTTAAAAAAATGCATGTACTAAGTTATATTTAGCTTAAATTTACTTATTTCAAAATCAATCAGATACAGCTTCGTTCAAGGCTGTGGTTAGTTCAGTTTTTCTATTCCAAGGTCTGTTGTCTGTCTGCTTAAGCTTAAAAACAAAAACTCTCAAAAGTATAATCATTGATGATCAAGATCAAGCATATAAGTACAACATTGTTGGAATATGCCAGCACTTGAATGTTTTCTAATTGAATATTTGTGCTCTCGACGATGATTGTCTCAAAATAAAAGCAAAAACAATAAAAAAAATAAAAACAATTTATTCCAAATTGCCGCGGAATTCTAAATGAAGCGTGTGTTTTTCGCATTTGTTCGCAGTTGAATATATTATCGTCAACTACAATAAACTTTTATTTTATTTTTAAATACATAGTAGATAAGTTCAGTTTTATCAGCTATTAAAGATAAGAATAAACTCTAAAAAAGTATAGTCAGCATTACTTATTAAAATTAAAGTACATAGTTTTTGTCTTACGGTGACTTATTCGAGGAGTAAATGCAACAAATGATTGTGTGAATTGTATATTTAATAAATCTTTGCCTTAATTTCATAATATTTGACATAATGTCGTTTTGAATTAATTTTTTTTAACGTTAAAAGATTCGATCTGATAATAGAGAGGATAATATCAAATTCAATTCATTGATATAATGTTGACCTTCAATTTTGAATTTTTATTCAAAAACTTTAGGGTGGGCCCCGATAACTGTCTGGCATTTTACCATTATAAATTGAGTTCGTCTTGTAAAAAAATGTACTTAAAAATGGAATCCATTAAAAATTCAATGACCACCTGCGAATGACCTCAGAAAATCCCATTGCATCCGATTGGCCATAGAATCATCCATTTTGGTCCAAATGATCCATGGAATCCATGAAATTGCCAATGACCCGTATGTGACCTCAGATAATCCCATTGCATCCGATTGGCCATTAAATCATACTAGTTGAAAATTCCAGCGTAACGTTTCACGGTTGGAAATTGAATCGTAACGCATCTAGTTGAAAATTCCATCTTCAAAAAATACGGTCTAAAACTTTGTTGATTAATTCATCTGGTTTGACCTAAATTCACCATAATTTGCCGCAGTTTCATTCGTTTTATCGGTTTTACTACCCGTTTCGTTCGCCGTATGTTGTATACGCGGCTAAAGAAGTTTAACTTCAAAAAACTGTTGCACGAAGTTCATAGTGTAGGTCTTCCTTCATGGAAGACCTACACACAAGGAACTCATGGTGAATCGCTCGCAAAGAAAACACCGTATTGAATTTGCTAAAGATCATGCATCTTGTACAGTAAACCAGTGGAAATACTTATTGTGTGGAGTGTTAAAACAAAGATATAGAGTGTTATACAATGAACTTCATGTAAGGAACACTTCATCGGTTGTTTACATGGCGGTGGATCGATTTTTGTTTGGGGGAGTTTTTCTTGGAATGGCATTTGTCTTATTCACTGTGTTGATGGCACAATGAACAAGGAATAATATGTAGATATCTTAAAAAATGTTATGCTGCTTTGGGCTGAAGACAATATGCCACTGATTTGGTCACTCTAGCAGGATAATAACACCAAGCATACGGCAAAACTCTCCAACAAATTTATTGTATAAAATTGCATAAAATTGTATAAATCATATTTTGCTATGATTTTTTTGAATGGCCATCGTCAAGTGCTTGTGAAAATCCCATCGAGCATTCATTGGACGATTTGAAAAAAGCCGTTAACACACAAATAAAAAAAATTAAATAACAAATCTGGATCATATTTTTAACCAAGAGTCACAGAAGCTTGGTGCGCTATTTGGTAAAACGATGCCAAGACCTTATCCTTAAAGCAAAAATGATGTGTTGCAGTTTCCAAAAAAATATGATACCTAATGCATCACCTTTGTTATGTTTTCACATATTTTACTAATTTTTATACCGTAAATCTGATAGGTCAGGGTATATTAACTTTGGGCAAACGTTTGTAACGCATAGAATTAAGCGAGTCTGGTATAGAAAAGTATATATATTCTTCATCAGCGTAATCTCGTGAGTCGAGGTATCCTTGTCCGTCCGTTGGTCCGTCCGTCTGTCCGTCGGTCTGCGTGTGAAGAAGGAGTTGAGATACTTGGATGAAACTCGGTACACACAATCACATGGATCCAAGGATCTGCACTATTGAATATATGTGGAATCCGCCCACGGACAAGCCTATCTCCCAAACAACGTAAAAATTGAAAACTACATAAATAAGCTCATAATTAACCTACAACAATAAAATTTGCTACTTTTGTATTTTATATCAAAACAATGATGTCTTCGAAAAACGGATGTCATCCGCCCACGGACACGCCCACCTCCAATACAACCCTAAAATTTAAAACTCAATAAATGAGCTTATGTTCAACCTACAGATACTAAATTTGGTGCGTATGGTTTTTATAACAAGCCGAAGACGTTTTTAAAAAATGGACGTCATCCACCTACGGACACGCCTACCTCCCATACTACGCAAAAATAAGAAAACAATAAGTAAGCTTATGTTTGTCTTACAGAGATTAAATTTGGTATGTATGTATTTTATACCAAAACTACGATGAGTTAAAAAATTGGACGTAATCGTCCACGGACACGACCATCTCCCATACAACCTACAATAGCGAAAACACTGTAATGGCATTAAAATGTGAGGTACAGAAATAAAACTTGGTATGTGTATATTTTTCATCAAAATTGAAATGCATATAAAATATGGTCTTCATTTAAGCCCATTTAATTCATCCACCCTCAGATTCCTAATTAACCGAATAATTACTCAAATGATTAATTAGAATTGCGATTAATCGATTATTCATCTGATTAATTGTAGTAGAACTGATTAATTGAGTAATCAAGTAATCTGAAATCTGATTAATCAAAAAATTAATTACTCGATTAATCGCCCGGCTCTAATAAAATTACAAAAAAGTTTCGACGTATTTTTGTATGAACTTACTTATTGACAAAAATCAATGCAAAAATTACATGTGCTTAGTACTAATATCTAATGTAAGAGGTCATCGCAAGAGTTCAATAACAATCGAGTGCATTGCTATTTGTTCTAATATTGTTGTATAGAATACTATTACTTTACGCAAGAGGCATTGCAAATTGAAAAAATAACTGAAATCGACAAAGCAATGAACTTTAATTTTATAAACTAATCGAAAGGATTTGTCATTACTTTTTGGTTGCTTTATTAATCATTATTGCTTTAAAATTTTTAAGTTTCAATAAGAAAATATAACTTGAGTTATTAGTTTAAGTTAGATTTAATGCTCCGTCTTATGTTACGACATAGTCGAAATTGCTTTTTTATACATTTTTTTATGTATTATTATTACTTTTTTTTAACTACAGTTTATATAAAAATTAGCTAAATTTATATTCGTTTCTAAACTTTTAAGGAAAAAAATGGTCAGACTTGTTTTTAGTGACCCCAAAAACCCCCATGTAACCATAAAAACAAAAAAACAAGAAAACAAAATTAGTTTTTTACGACTGCTGCCGGCCATGCTACTCTATATGACTACAATAGGGGTCAACGACACGTAGGTTACCTATCAGTAGACCATTAGTTTGCAATTATGAAAGTATTACACTAAAGTTGGTATATTTCGAATCCCAGCCGTTCAAAGAATACAGAAAATATATTTTAGATCAAAGTGTATATTTGTTAATTTTTCATTTAAAAGTCAAGTGCACTGTCCAATCTGTACTAAAAAATTAAACGCGACAGTTATTAGACCCTGTTATTAAGGTATGAGATTTTATAGTGCCTGTGAAACATAAATTTATTTTTTAATTTTTCAAATTACAGATACATAAGACTCAAGCACAGAGTGGTGCTTGAAGCGTTGGTAAAACATGATATGATATGTCACAGAGAAAGCGACTTTTTGCTTTTCAAAATGCTTAATCATTCATCAATCAAATTTCAAGCATCGTTTGCATGCATAAAGCTTTCAGAAAAGCTTATAGCTTAGCTTTTAACAATTAACAATTTTTTGTTTTGTTCTATCACATAGAAAGACGTAGGCAAGGGTTTGTAATGCCGAGTAGCGCCATAGCATCACTTCGCGTGTACCATTTTCATATGTCATTAGCTAAACTAATTTCTCACTTGAAGAGAGTTGTATTGTAATAAAAAAAAATTAAAAGCAACTTTTTTTTTTTAATTTACGTAGCTTTTCAACTTAATCATATTGGTTAACTCTATTTTCGTCGTATTAAATTTTATCACAATAGCAATAACCAATATATCGATGGTTTAACTCTTAAACGCAATCAGTGTTTAATGCATACAATTTAAATGCGTCATTTTGAATGCTAGTTCGATGGACATCAAAAATAAAAACAACAAAATATTAATTTAAGTTCTCATTTTTTTTGTCTAATACAGCTCGCGTGCTTAACCATTAAACGGTGTTTTATTCAAACAAAACAACTGCGAACATCCGCTGGCTCACCTCTACGAACAAAGCTTAGTTGAATCAAAACAAATGATTTCTAATATTTTCATTTCTGGAGATGCTTTCAATTCTAATAAAAAATACACAGAGTATTTTCATATGGAACTTGTTTGTGCAAAAACAGCTGTAAAAAATAGTATTTAGCGTTTTATTTACGTTTTAAACTACATACAACGTAGTAAAGTTTTTGTATCATCATCGAGAAACGGTTCTCTTTCTCTCTAGCTTTGTATTCTGATTAATTAACACATGTTATTTTATTAATTGACGTATTATAGATTATAAACATATTTTTTGACAACTGAGAAAAATATATTACAAGATATTTTAACCTGAATATTGGTGCTAACATACAACTTTATCTCATAAAAGGCTTTTATATAATAGTATTAATTTTCATTAATATAACTAAAAAGTAGAGCGTAATAAAAGTTGGTACTCTACAAGTGCATGAGAATATAATAATATAGTCAAAAATAACAGTGAAGCTATAAATTATAATTCATCACTCGTATGCTTTATGTATTTAACTATATATCAAATTAATATTGTTTTTTTTATTGCAGAAAATAGAAAAGATCATTTTTAGTATTTATTCATTAATAAAATACTGAAAAACACATTCAAAGTTCTTTATTTCTTTGTATTTTAAAAATTGACGTAAAAGCTTATTATGATGAAAATGAATATGTATGCGTTTCAAGTACTGTGTTTATTTGTTTTGTAATTTCAAATTGTGATAAGTTGAACATTTAATAAAGAACATCTGAGTGGCTGCGTGATTTTAACCCTCTACTGCATGGTTCAATAAGCTTTAGAATTTAGCTTTTGAAGTTTGGAATAAGCCATGGTCTAAATAACAATGTGAGAATGATTTTTCACCTCTTTTTGAAATTTTTTTTAACCCTTGTCAAAAACAGCTGAGGATAAAAAAATATGGACGACATTTGCCTATAGGCACGCCCATCTTCCATACAAGCCACAGTAGTGAAAACACTATAAAGAGGTTGTTATTTGAGCTACAGGGATAAATCTTTGTCCGTATTAGAGATGTCAATCCCGGGATCCCAGTCTGTTTTAAATCCCTAAAATACAAAGATTGGTCAATTTAAATCACGGGATTGGCAAATAAATTTTTAACAGCCAATAAAATTGTTCAAACTTTTATTTTAAATATTTCCTTTTTATGGCCAAAAAATCATTATTTGTTGCATTGGTTGCGCGTTTGCAACACTTTTTTGATTAAACAGCTGAATTTATGTTAAGAACTTGCTCAAGAGTATACAATCTTAATATATAAAATACAAGCGTCCTGCTCCGTGCTCTATATCGCTAAAACTGTTATAGTTGTTATTGCTTTGTAAAGGCTGAACATGTTAGCCGGGACCAGAAACTGTTTCGCTATTACAGTGCTTTTTATAAGAAAAAAATTGTTAGCCTAAAAGTTTGCACAAACATTTTTTTATATTTATCAGTAAGGCCACATTGGCGACGGCTGGAACAAAACAACATTTGAGGTGAATGAAAAATATTATATCGTCTGCTACTTAATTATTTTGAATACGACCCGTACTACTAGTAATTTCTATACTAGTTATTAAATAAATTGCTTATGTTCTCCACTCAGTCAAAGTTACTATTGAAGCCTTATGGACTCGCAACATGAAATTATTCAAATATGACATCGCTTTAAAATTTATGCTGAAAGAAATATAAAGGAAATAATCTACTTTGACCAATCACTTATTTAATAAGCTCTTTGAAAGGATCAAACAACGGAGAATAATTCTGTCAGATGTACTGACTAGTCGCTCAGCTGATTCCGTCCTAGGTGACCTCTCATTCCAAATCGAGAACATTGCAACTGTTTTATCCAGCCTCAAAAAAAGCCATTGACCAGGTCTTGAAGTCATACCTCAAATCGCTTTAAAAGTTGTGCTACTTTCCGTGCGATACCTCTTTTCTTGATTCTTAGAAAATCTGTATCTAGTGGCTGTTTTATAGACACTTGGAAGCTTTCCTACATCTAAGCTTTCCTAAACATAACAAAAAATTATAGACCGATTTGCAAAATTTCTGTTATACCTTAAGTGTTCGACAAAATCATTTATGATAAATTAACATTCCATCTTAAAAAGGTCATATCTCCACAACAACATGCGTTCTTATCAGGAAAATCAACGTTGACGAACTTAGAACTGTATTTTAATTATGTAATTTCTAACTTTGAAGCAGGTCTGCAAACCGATGTCATCTTTACTGATTACACAAGCACCTTATATTAAAACTTGGATTCCTTGGAATTTATACTAACCTCCTTTGTTGGTTTCAAACATACCTATCTTATTGCCGCCAATCAGTAAAAATTAATAATAGCGTATCCTATATTTTCGAAGTTACATCCGGCGTTCCCCAAGACAGTCATCTGGGGCCTCTACTGTTATTAATATTTATCAATGATCTTTTTAGGGTCATACGTTATTCCCAAAACCTTCTTTTCGCGGACGACCTTAAACTTTTCCGGCCTATCAATTCAAACGCTGATGCCATTCTTCTTCAAACTGACATTGATTCAATTTTCACCTGGTGCGAGTTAAATAAATAACCACTTAACATTTTCGATCACTTCCTTTAATCGTATTTCATTAACTCGTGCCCACTTGAGTGAGTTACCTCTAAGAATGACCTTGGAATTCTGTTAGACCCTCTTAAAGACCATATTAATTTCATTATCAACAATACCCTAATAAAAAAATCAGATGATTTTAAGTATCCCTACATCATCCCTAAATCAATTTTATTGAATCCAACTTCTCCCACTCAAGCCCTGCGTTTTGAAAAAGTCCAGAAGAACTTTACAAAGTATGTCATATCTAAACTTACTTGGAACCTTCTTAGGTCTCTACTCTACCCTTCTAGATGTGCCTAAGATTCAG
This sequence comes from Tetanocera ferruginea, assembly GCA_958299015.1. Lineage (NCBI taxonomy): Eukaryota > Metazoa > Arthropoda > Insecta > Diptera > Sciomyzidae > Tetanocera > Tetanocera ferruginea. Next base: position 53,046,126 of record OY282640.1, on the reverse strand, counting down.
TCCGTCACTTTTATTCGTGACCTAGTCATCATCATATCCAGTGTCCTACTCTACTTGGTTTGCTTGATTTTGCTAGCCTGCCCTGCTACCTACGTAGCCTGTTTTACTTTTGTATTCCCTTCCACAAATCGGAATATGCTCGAAATGAGCCATTTACGCGCTGCACTATTGTAGCCAACAGGATATTGCCATTGATTGACCTATTCGATTCAATCTCAAGACCTCAGTTCAAAATTAATATCAACCTTCTGGAAGTTTTCCGTGTTACATACATAGTGCTCTTAACCGTCAGGTGTCTTTCTCGCATATCTTGTTGATTTATTTTAGTCTCATTCTATGTTGCTTAACTCTCTTTAGTCTCATTCTATGTTGCTTAATTCTATGTTGCGTCTCTTTATCCAACTCATCCAAATTATTATACTGTTTGTTTATGTTACTTTAATTTAATTTATTTTATCTCTCAACTTACTTAATTCTACTTGTAATCCAATCAATATTTTACATTATTAAATTGCATCAAGTTTTAACGAGCAGCTCGCAAATGTTGTAATTGTCAGAAAGCTTTTAACTCAACCAACAAGTGTTAAGACGTTCAAACGAAGTGCAGTTTTAGTATGCAATAAATTAAGGTCCAGGTTACACCCTTAATGCATTTGACTTCACTTTCGTTAGAGCAAGAAATAGTTCATCGAATCAACATTGCGAAAGTGTTGGTCCTGTTGAGTTCGAAAAGGAGTGGGTGTGGAGTTGGTGATAAAAATATTTTCTTATCAATTCGGATTCTTTAGATCGCACAGCCGCTTCAAACGGTAAAGGGTTATAGGCCTTGACCGCCAAATCCCCAAGCAATTGAGCAATTAACAATTTCATTGAATTTCATAAACTCTATAAACAAGAACAAGATAAAATAAACGTACAAGATTATGGTGCAGAATATCAAGCTGCACATCAGTATAACAAATGCTGTAAATACTAAAAACAGTTGGAATGAAATTGTGCACACAGGCTAGATTACAACGCTGGCAAAAGCTCTGAACAAGCTGAGTCTTATGAGAATCGTTCAAGTTATTGTTAAAATCACCCATTATGATAATATTAGAATATCTTCAAATACCTTCACGTCAACATGAGGAAGATATACCACTCCAAAGAGAACAGTTTCAGAACTGTGTATAATTTCAACAAAAAGTGTTTTCAACAAAAAGACCATTATGTTTTCAAGAAGCTGTACATGACATTTACCCTCTGAGTTTCGTTCTTCGAATCTTAAACGCGCTAAAACAAAGGCGCCACAATAATAATAAAAATCTGCTGAAAATTGTGCTTTGCAACAGGCATTAAATGACTTATGACCTACGTATAATGAGAGCTTAAATAAAAAATTATATAAAATTTTTGATATTCTTAGGCATTTCAATATCTACTGAGTTCGTTTTAAAAAACTCATATTAAAAGGTTTTTTATTTAATTTAACACAAGTACCCCATGGGTTGCATGTGCAGCACATCAGAAAATTAAATGAGATTTTTTAATTTATATAAAATTATATGTTTTTTGAATTATTTTTAGAAAAATAATTTGCGGTGATTTTTATTGCTTTTGTTCGTAGTTTCTATGGCTGATTAAAAATTATGAACAACTAATTACGACTGAATTAAGTACAAAAACATTACTATACTTAATATAAATTCTTCTATATAATCGTTAATGTATTTTTTAAGTTTTCTAATTACAACAAAATAAGGAAGTCATTAAAACATAATAATCACAATATAATTATGGCATAATACAACAACTACGCCGGGAGCACCTCACTAAAATTTGAAACTATAGTTCAGATGCAGCGACAAAACTGAAGAGAAATATTAATATTCGACGAATTTGGTATTAATATTGGAAAGTGAGCTGGTGTAATTATTACATAGGCTGCCACCCCTACCTACCTACCTCCCTACCTAATATTAATATTAGTCAATTGCTTTGGTTTTGACTTGAAATTTGAGATGGATAAAGTTTAACATATTGTTGATTGAAAGACCTCCTCAATGCAGTAAACATTTGACTTTCTCGAGTTTATGAAAATAAACACAGTTTTTGGATTTTTATTTTTATTTATTTATCTATTTATTTATTTATTTATTTCAACCTTTTAAATACTATAGAGGAATGGTGTTGTCATTAACCAACACCCATTTTCCAGTAAACGAGAATTTTGTTTTTTTTAACTCATAAATTGTAATGTGGCGCAGAGGTGTGGCAGTGAGTTAGATTACAAATTCACAAAAAGAAAGAGGAATTCCTGGACAAATAATAGAAATTGACCGACAAAATTACACCTCGGCTGTTAATAGGTTAATATATTTCTTCTTATTACTTTCAGCATTAACCAACAAATTATCAAATGGTTTAAATTTATCATCAGTAAAGCAGCAAATTGATAAAAAAATTGATTTAAGAGCATATAGTTGATGTATCTTCTTTGGGTTCAATATCGGTTATCTCTTAATTTTAATTTTTTATCAAAATTAATTATTTATGAACAAAACATAAATATTGATGCAAAATAAACGTTAATTTATTGCTATTTGTTGATGAAAACGTGGAAAAAAATTGGGGAATAAAGAAACACTATGGGGGGCAAAAACACATGTGGTTTATAGGGCTAGGAACAAGTATGCAATTCTGAGCAAATTTACGTTTTTAGGCGTTTTCCTACATTTCGATCTGAGTCGTTAATGTTATGCTTAAATTAAGGCGGGTCGTGAACTTGTGGCACTGATTATCAACCATCTCTGTAGTTGTAGCAAACACTACACAATAGAAATGAGTAAAAAAGTCCAGCAATAGAAAGTCAGCGCCGAAAAGCTTTGTCATGCAACTTACGACAGTTAATATGTTATGTGAAGGCGAGCGGATCAAAGTACAAATAGTATCGTGAAAAAGTTACTACTGGCTGCATTGATAACTAGCTAGTTGCTAACAAGCTGCCACGGTTCCAGAAATATGTCACCTATCTTTTTCTACTAGTAGCTGGTAGCTGTGAAAATTATCAAAATGAGTTGGCACAAATTAATTGCATGTATAGATTAGCTTTTTCGCTAGAATTTTCGATCATATTAAAAAACCACCTTATAGAACTTTATACTTATTTAAAATTGTCTATAATATATAACTATTTACAATTAATAAGACCCCAAAATTACCTCATTTAAAAAGGCCGTCACATCGTATATATTGTTGTGGATGATCAGCCATGTGTTCTTATTTGTATTGTGTTCGGCAACTTGTTTGCGTGAATAAGTCTTGATTTCTTCCGACATGGTGTTGTTCTATCTTGATGGAGCCTCTTTAATTAAACAAGTTTCTAATAGCCGTGCTTTAAAACAAACAGATTAAACCAATTCAACTTGAACAACTTCTAAAACTGATATGAAATTTTTGACTTTTCTAATACTGTGCTTATTTCTTCTTTGCATAAAGAATGACTTTTAAAATGAATAGAAATTAAAAAAGTAGCAATCAGCGTTGTAAATATTGAGTACGATGCGCCACAATTAACGCTTACACGAGAGTTGTTTAATGCAACTATAAAGTCGCGTTTACATATTCAATTTTTCCTTAGATTGCATGCAATTTTGACTATGGAAATGCATCAAAATATTTTATGTACAGATTTCTGCAAGTCTTCGTGGGGAGATTACGATTTTCGGGGCGCCGCGATTTGACGGATTCTAAGAGTACTCTTAATAAAAATAAGAATAGCAAAGGAAATGTTGTGTTATCGATTTGTTTACGAGTGAAATTTTTTAAATTTTTTTTTTTTTTTTTTGCTATAAGATCTATGAAGAAAATAGGCAATATTATTTTTAATATATAACTGATATTAATGATTAAGGTATTATCTATAAGGGTATATATAAGTCTTTTAGAAAAATTTGAAATTAATGAAATCTGTTGAGTACTTTGTATTTTATAGGTATTTTTGTGCAATAAAAAATATTTTCTTACACAAAACCGTTATTTTCTCAAAAATTGCCGTTATTACTATGAATTATAAAGATTAAATTATTAAAGCTTGAAAATTTATCTTTCATTTGGTATATAATAAATATAATTTATTTGACTTTTTGTGGTGGTTTTTATGATACAATAATTTGCCCTTGTACGGAAAATTGCTTATTTCACTCATTTTTTCCTTAGATGTTTTGCTTTCTTACTCCATATTTTCGAATATCGCCATTACAATTAACAATTATTTTTAAGGCAACATTGTAGCAACAATATTTATATGAATTAACGGGATTTTCGAATCAGTAAAAAAAATTTGTAATTTTTATTCGATCAGTTAATAAAAAAACATACATGTTTTTATCTATCGAAAAAAAAGGTAAAATTTTCAGCTTTTTAAAAAATATATATTTTAAGTATCTAAAAAACGTAAATTTTGTAGAAAAAAATGGTTCTTTTAATTAAAAAATTCAAATCTGATATTTATTCGCTTATAAATTTAAAAACTTTTTTGAAATTATTATTATATCGTTGAAAAGGCATTTAATTACATTTCGAATTGCATGTCAATCTTTATGCAGGCTTCAAATCAGCGTTTTTGTGTGGCAGCCATATACACACAAGTTCGATAGTTAAGAAGCTAGTTTGCCAGCTTGGCACATAAGTTGGCTTGTTGACAAAAATTTTTGATTTTCTCTGTCCAACAAAGCAAAAAAAAAAACAGTGGTATTCATGCAATGCCGAAAACGTGCCGAATATGCCGAAAATCGGAAAAAGCGTAAACGCCATATATCAACTGTCAAAATTTGTATGGAATTTGATATACGCAAAGTTCCCAGTTTTCCTCACGATTTTGATGCGAAAACAGCGCCGAAAACTTTCGGCAAATAGTTGTTGCCACCTTTCAAATATTTATTACAAACTATAAACTTCTTACTCAACTTCCAACTTGAGAATCCTTTTAAACGACAAATTGCATGTTGTCAGTTGTCGAATAATAAAATAATTTATCTGGTATTTCGTTTTCTTCACCTTAATTATGAAACCATTTATTTATTTATTTATATATTTACTTTTCAGCTCATTTATTAAACCAAAGTTGCCACTTTTGCAATATAACTTTAAGAACAGCTGATTGATATACACCACTAACCGAAAAATACAAAAAGGTGCCTCATGCAAAAACAGCGTATATTTTCCGATATACGGCATCGGAAAATATTCGGCATTGCATGAATACCACTAACATTTCTATAGTCATTGCGAAACCAGGGTTGTATTGAAACATAAGTGTAGTACTATGTGGAGTACATTTTAATGATTTAAGTACGATATGAGAAATGTTTGGTACTTTTTGTTTTCTATTTGGTAGTACTCTATGTAAATTGCATACAGTATACGTGATAACTTTGTTAGGATTCAGTAAAAAAATTTGTTTCGAAAAAAGTAAGCAGGTGTGGAAGACTTGGAAAGCATTTTTGCTTTATTTTCCCCACACAAAAATAATTTTAGTTCGAAGCAATAAATACTTTTTTAAGAGTACATTTCTACTCTTCTCAAATGTTACCCTGTGTGTGCCAAACAAATTCCGTAATTTGAACGCTCGCTCTCTCGAACACATACAAGCCGCCATATTGTTTGCGAACACGAGTTCCAGATGTGAAAGCCACATTAAGATTCATTGGATGTTGGCAAAGATATAGAAAATTTTATGAACAGTGTCATTTAATGACCTTTCAATTGACATATCAAACTTAAAGATCCATTGAGTAACGACAAAGAAATAGATGTTTTTTGAACAGATCTTTCAACAAAAAAATTTTTTTTAAAAATCGATAACTCGATAACTAATAGAGTAAATATATAATATACACAATATTATGAGTATTACAATGTATAAATTATTGAATATATAAACTTAAGTATTTTATTAATACGATTTATTCCCTGATAAAATTTGTATCACTACATTACTCGATTTGTATCAAAGAATACTCGGATCTCAACGCATGGATAGGATTTTTTTTATAAATATCAACATCACTAAGTGTCAAAACATGAAAAATTGTTTGAAATTTGAAAAAATAAAAAAAAAAAAAAATTCAATTGCTTCAATTTTATATATTCCCTATCACTTGTGTTAAGATTGGCCAACTTTTGTAAGCACTCGCATACAAAATAATGTAAAAAATTAATATAGGTCCAAGATAGGTACCCCTAAGAACTTACCGATTTCAACCATTTTTTGCAATTTTGGTTATTTAACCTAAATTATTCAACCATACAAAATTTAATAATCATCGGAGCACTCCTTCTATTTTTGTACCAATTTTGCATAGGATGAATACACTGTGCAGCGCCATTAAAAAGCATACTTTCATGAATTTTTGTATGACATATTGTTATTACAGATTTATTGTGAAAATTAGTATATTATAATAAAGCATTTGAAGATTATTTAAAAAAGTTTGATACAAAAATATAAAGTAATAACAGATTTATTGCAGTTCTCCGCTGGTGCCTCAAAAAAATTGGTTTTTGCAGTGAACGCGATGAAATGTTGATGTTTTTTATAACAAAATCGACCGATTTTTTATTGTAAGATAGATACTAATTGAAAAATTTAAACGTCATTTGAGAGTTATTTGAATGTACAATATGTGGAAAAATTTTTAAAACGATCGGTTCAGAAGTTTTCTACGAATCGTGGTCACTGATTTAAAAATTACATATTTGTGAAAATCTATAGAGCTGATACCATGAGTACCCGCCCCGGGTGACACCAAGCCCAGGAACGTCTCTGTTTTGTCTTGGTGAGTTAGCCTAAATCTCAGTTTTTTATCTTTTTGGCATAATTCTAGTTTGTGGCCCACGCCCCTTTTTTGGAGTTTTTGGATTATATGTATTTGACTCTTCTAAATCCAATGATGTGAGAAAAGAAGTCGTCCTCTTCTATTTTAGGAGATACAATTTATAAAAGTTTAAAAAATCGCTCATTAAAATCCTTTATTTCTCCATAGTTTTTTAACGATATATTCACTATTAAACAACTACTTTAAACGTAAAAACTTACCTTTTCTATAAAAAAGTTAAAAAATGTATACATTTATCCTTTGATAAAAGTTTTAATTAATAAAATAATTCTAATCAGAATCCTCATCGGACTCACTTTGCGGCTCTTGAGGCCATGTAAGTAAGTGAGCTTGTACAGGATCGTACAGCTCTCCTGCTATTTTTAAAACTCAACAAGCGGAGTGTATTGTATATAGATCAGATGCTAAATAGGAAAACGAAAAGTTTTTCACCTGAGCCGTTTATTAATCATTAAACGTAAGTTTTTCCTTATCTTATATTATCAGTGAAGACCATGACAAATTTTTATAAAAAAAACTGACGATTTCTTATAAAAATTTGTTGCCGCCATTGGCGCTAATAACTGATATGGAACAATTGAAGAATAGTGGAAATGTTCATTTTTTTTCCATTTAAGAGCGACCTTTAATTTTTTCAGAATTGAACTTAAGAGCCCAAATCCATGTAATTAAAAAAAATAACAACAAATTTTACGTTTCCATTATTCTTCAACTATGCCACTGACACTTCAAAACAACTATACAAATTATCAATCATGATTTTATATATAACACTTTGTACAATTTTTATAAAAATTTTAATTACCTTTTATAACGTTTTTAACTCCATTGGGGGTGAGCGTTTTTAACTCCATTTTTAACATAACGTTTTTAACTCCATTGGGGGTGAGAGGGAATCGGGGGTGTCGACTTTCAAAACACCCCTTATAAGTGTACCAGTTTGCTTCCAACTTTGGTTTGTTTGGAATTAGCATTCATATAGCATATTTCCATACAAAACGACATATATTTTAACTGAAATTTCGCAACTATGATGAATTGTATCTGTAAGTTTCGTCTTCAGGATCCGGTTAAATTTTTAAAATCGACAGACAATTTTGGAAAATGAATTGATATAAAAATAGTTATTGGCCATCCACAACAAAGTCAAAACTTTACTAGTCTTTAATTGATTCATTTTTGAATAATTATTAACTAATTTAAAATCAACTAATTTTCAAAAGTTTGAAAATATACAGACGAAAATTAATTGATTTTATTTGCGGATAGTTTTAGGGATATCGCCATACAAGTTATGTAAGTTTGTTCTATTATTGTTAAACCATTGTTTTATTAACAATGTTTGGAATAGCTGCTTTACGAAGACGGTACAGTTACGATTTCCGGGGCGCCGCGATTTGAAGATGTTTTCTGGTAGAGAACAACAAAAAAACATGATTCGCCGAACAAAAAATCGATAACTCTATTAGTTAAATTACCTTTCAATTGACATATCAAACTTAAAGATCCATTAAGTAATGGCAAAGATATAGATGCTTTTTTGAGCAATCTTTTAACAAAAAAATTTTTTAAAAATCGATAACTCGATAACTAATAGAGTTATCGATTTTTTGTTCGGCGAATCATGTTTTTTGTTGTTAGTGCAACTTCCGATTTCAATGAAGTGGTTACCATCAACCAAAAATCGTTCTCACCTAATCAAGAACATAGTGACAACTTCAGCCAACTCGAGTCACATATTTTGGTTTACAGATACACTTTGGCTATTGAATTCCTACGAAAATAGAATTGAAACAATCGAGACGAGTCTCCGACTTTTCTCATTTTACTGGATAACTTTATTGTTTATAAAAAGGTTCAGATAATATTTTGAAAATAAAAAGTTAGTACTTCAAATGATATTACGAAAAAGTTTCGCTAAAATCGAAGAATTTTTTTTTTTTGTAATTCAATTTTGAAATTTGTAAAATTTTTAATATTTTTCTGTGCAAAATTTACATTTTTTTGTAAAAAATCACTTTTTAAATTTACAAATCTTTCTTGTTTATAAAAAAGTGAAAATAATATTTAAAAAAAAAATAAATACTTTAAATAAAATTACAGAAAAGGTTTGCTAATATCCAATAATCTTCGTTTTTTTGGTTATAGCTTAAAAACAAAACAACAAAATTTTTTTCTATTTTTGTATCATTTCGATGCATTGTGCGCTTAACAAATAAATAACTTTCGAAATAACCTCATCGAAATCAATATTACTTGCAAGCTCGTTTTCAATGGATAAAATAGCAAGATCGGAAACTCTTGCCTCTCCCTTGGAAGACCTTGAATAAGTTTTAGTTAATTTTAGCTTTGAAAACGTTTCCACAATATTTTCTCCTCATTGTTTCGACTTAAAAGCAGAATTTTAACGTTAAGTAATTTTTTCACATTTTCTGATTGTTTGAGAAATAAAAAAAATATCGAAATGGTGTCACCCCTAAAATTGTAGTACCCAGAGCGGACATTTTATTAAATTCAATAATTGATTTATGTTTAAGCCATTAACGAATGCAAATGTTGTCACAGTCAAATGGGATTTAAGGGGGTTGTACACGATACAACGGCTGTACAATCGCTTGTTGTACAGCAGTTGGCAGTTTCAACTTTTCGACCGCGTTTCCATGCGATCTTCCTGTATCTTATCCTATCCCATATCACAAAACACTTGCTATAAAGAGCGAAATGCATATATGTACCTTTTTCTATTAATGTTTGACATATGGGATATTTGTAAACAAATAAATTAATTTATTTCTTATGTCGAAATGTGCTTTTTAAAATATCAGAAAAGCCGGAACAAAGCCGGAAACAAAAACAGGAAAATGTTACCAGAAGCAGCAGTCCGTCACAAGGCAGCTTGGAATTTAGTTCAGTGGAACTCAAACAGAAATAAATTTTTAGTTATTTAATTGTTGTTTGTTTTCAATTGTTTCAATTATAAAAATAATAATCTCAAACTTGTCGTCGAAGTAAATTATTTGCATTAATTTTTCAAGCGTTAACATCGCCGCCATTACTTAAGCCACCATCAACGGGGCCACCTTTCGGGTTGTAGACCGTGGCATTTGAATCTAAATTCGAAGAGACAAGTGTTGCCTGGTGTTGCTACCTAAATGGGTACGATGCCAGCAAATAGCACCGATAATATTAAAATTTTTAGAAATGTCACATGGAATTGAAAATGTCATGCAGCTATAAACACGGTTGTAAAATATTAAAGCAAATTATACACTTTTATGGGAAAAGTTCAAGAAGTTGAACTTTTTCTATCTTCTAGTATCTCGTGAAATCACAGATATCACATGCTATCAAAAAATAAAATGTATGCCTATTTCATACTAACATTAGACAATCCCATAAGATAGGGTTCGCATTAATGCATTAATGATAAATTTTAGATCCATTGGATATTGGCAAAGATATAGAAAATTTCTTAAACAAATTTTTTTACAAACATAAAAATTGGAAAATTTTAAATTTTATGTAATATAGTGTGAAATTAAAAATAGATACATATCTTCATATATCAAGCAAAAGGTCTAGCTGTAAGCTTTTCAAAAAAATTATATTTTTAATAACTTAATAACGTAAATTTTTAGAAAATAGATGTTCTTTTAATTAAAAAATTCAACTTTGGAATAAATTCGCTTATAAAACTAAAAATATTGTAGCACTGATATGTATAATAATTATATTTGAAAGGTCATTTAATGATCTTTGAAATGACATATCAATCTTAAAGATCCATTGAGTAACGACAAAGAAATAGATGTTTTTTGAACAAATCTTTTAACAAACAAAATTTTTTTAAAAATCGATAACTAATAGAGTTCTCGATTTTTTGATCGGCGAATCATGTTTTTGTTCTTCTCTACCAGAAAAAAAAACACAAAAAACAAATTGGCCATTTCAGCCCTTGAAAGGTCTTTGATCGAGCTTCTTATGATCAATTGTGTTGTGTGTGTTATTAAAAGTTTGCACATAATTAACCGAAAACTGGACCTACATGTTTTATACCGACTCGAACTCGGGCTCCGAGCGTGGTAAGACACACACATAACCTGCACGCCACCGTCATCACGGGTCTCTACCAGAAAGCACTTTGAATTCGTAATCTTTTCGATTTAATTATATGGCATCATTATTTTTTAAGAAAAATGTAAAATTTAAAAAGTTTTACCATGACAGAATAACAATGTAGGCGCATATTGGAGAGGAAGTGAGCTAGATGTCAAAATCAGCTGTTAGAATTTAATTTGTTCTAATTGTTGTTGTTGCCTTTTCGTTTGACGTTTATAGCACTCACAGCATTGTTTGTGTAAATCTAGACATTTGAGCAGCCATATTAATATGAGCCTCCTTTATTATTCTATTATGCATTTTACTATATCAAAACACTTGACTTGCAAGCTGCATATTAAATAGTACTATTTTCCCAGTAAAAAATAGTGGTATTCATGCAATGCCGAAAACGTGCCGAATATGCCGAAAATCGGAAAAAGCGAAAACGCCGTATATCAACTGTCAAAATATGTATGGAATTTGATATACGGCAAAGTTCCCAGTTTGCCTCACGAGTTTGATGTGGCTTTCACATCTGGAACTCGTGTTCGCAAACAATATGGCGGCTTGTATGTGTTCGAGAAAGCGAGCGTTCAAATTACGGAATTTGTTTCGCACACACAGGGTTACATTTAGTGTCCGACCGAATATTCGGTTTCGGTTTCGGCCAGTTTCGGCCCTTTTAATCAGTTTCGGCTATTCGGCATCAATATGGCCGAAACCGAAACCGAATATTTGATCGGACACTACTAACTCGGTTCTTACATATATTTCAATGGTAGATGTGAGTTCGCTTTCATCAAAATTTTTAATGGTGTTAAGTAGAATGTGAAATACAGTCATTTGATTGACCGTGTGGGATTTTAATATTAAGTTATTTAACTTTAAATACTAAAAAGTTCCTTAAAGTGATATTAAAATGATCTCTTTATTTATTATTTTAAAGTTGAACATTAATATTCAAATATTTATATTAATATTCATAAAAATATCTTGAAATAGATTAAAAGTGCTCAATAGTCAAAAAGCTTTTTAGAGATAAAATGCTTTTTCAAATTTTGTAATGCATAAAAATATTGTCTCAGCTTATTTGTTAAAATAGGAACACTCTCAATTTGAAATGGGTACAGTGTCAAGAATGGTTTGTGAATTTGATAAACTCAAT